>CM057452.1:1606372500-1606972500 GCA_016271365.2 Neoceratodus forsteri
TCCTCTTCAGTCGCGCCACCAGCTCAGGGAGCTTGTTGCCCAGACTACAGGCATTGGTACTCATTACCCTCCATTTCCTGATGGCCTTACTCCCTTTGCCCCATCCTGTCCTTCTTGCCTTTGTCAGTTCTCCATTACCCTGACCTTCTCCCTATCGACACCTCTATGTTGGTGTTTGCCACACTTACTACCGTGATTATTTGGGGGGGGCTAGGATTGTCCTGCTCCTTTCCAGTGTCTCCCCCCTTGGCTAGTTTAAAAGCTTCCCAATGAAGCATTTAAACCTATCACCTAGGATCCTGGTTCCCTTCCAGGAACAGATGCAGCCCATCATGCCAGTATAGGCTTGCATCACTCCAGGTGGACCCGCAGTCCCCAATGAAGCCAAATTCCTGAGCTCCACACCAGCTTTTCAACCACTGATTGAATCCCATGGTGCGGAACACCCTAGCCTCTTCTATGCCATAGATGGGTAGCACCTCCGAGAAGGTTACCGTGCATGCTACTTGACTAAGGCCCTCCCCAAATTCCACAAACTCTTCCTGCACTTCTCTAATCCCTTTCTTAGCCAGGTCATTTGTCCCTAGGTGGACAATGACATCCAGCTCCCTCCGCTGTGCAGCTGCTCTGGCAATCCTGAGGATTCGCTTCCTGTCCCTGCAAGCCATGGCACCAGGCAGGCACCTTACCTCCCTCTCCCCTTCCTCCCCCAGTTCTACCTTCCTAACAATGGAGTCCCCCACCAGGAGTTGTTTCCTTCCCCTGCAGGGTCCCCTGCCACCCTCCTGTGGGTCTCCTTTGTGGAGGTTCCCAGCATCCTCCTTGGTCTCCACTGTGGGTGCCTCCATAGAGGAACCACACTTTGCCAGAATGGCATAGGAATTGTGGAGAGGTACAACTGGAGGGATGCACCTCTGTTCCACCACTCTCACCCTCCCTGAGCCCACTGTGGTCCAACCGCTCCTCTTTCTTGGCAACCTCTGAGGCAACGGCAGTGGCACTGGTGGTCCCTGGATGGAAGAGGAGGTCCCACAAATCCTGGCCTACTCAGCCTGGAGATGAGCAACCTCCTCCCTCAGCCCAGAGAGGTACCTGCAGATGAGATGACACCGCATCCTCCAGAACATCTCCCGGAAGACTGCTGCTCCACAGCCACTGCACTGCACCACTCCAATCATGTCTTATTTCTGGCCCCTTAACTGTTTGCAATCCTTACTCTTTCCTCTGTTTTTTTTTTCTCTCTCTCTTTACTTTCTGCCTGTGTGCCCTTTAAGCTCCTGATTGTCCTGTTCTGAGACAAGAATATCCTATATTTCGCAGTAGACCACTTACTTGCTCAGAGGCAGACCTCCAGCAGCTAGGGGGCCAGAGGCTACTCTTGCCCTTCTAGGATGGTGGGTCCTTGGTGGTTCTGTGATCACTCACTTCCTGCCCCTAAACAGGAAGTTCCTGTTGTCAGTCAAATCCTGTGCCTATAAAACTAGAACTAGCTTTGGGTGGCGGGGTGGAGGGGAGGGAAGGAGGGAAATATAGTCTCAGCAAAGAAGTCCAGTCACACAGCAGTCCTTTCTCCTGGTGTCTTCTGCCAAGCTGAGTCCACATAGAGCTTTATAGGTCAGTAATCCAACCCTGAAGGTGATCCGCCACTGAACTGGCACCCAGTGCAGTTCGCGCAGCACTGGCATAATAAGGGAAGTCCGAGGAGTCCCCATCAACAGCCAGGCCACAGCATTTTGCACCAGCTGCAGGCAGTGGATATCAACCCCTGGAAGTCCAAAGTAAAGGGAGTTGCAATAATCAAGGTGCAGGGTCACAAAGGCGTGGATCAGTGTAGGTAAATCACTGGACAGAACAAGGGCAATAGGCCTGATTTGCCAAGACTGAAGAGAACCAAAACCATAAGGTGTTTTCTTTTTGCTGTTTGCAAGGTGGGGTGGGGTGTTAGGGTTGAAAACTCTAACACCACTTTTTCCTACTTTTGTCAGCTTAACCCTATCTGGTGCATTAATTGAGATTGTTTTTTTTTTTTGTAATGAATTTTCTTACTTTTTCAGAAGTATAATCGTATTATCATTCACATAAGTCCCTTTGGGACCAGCATGAACACATCCATGTGATTACAGAAATGCAGGGCCCTCTGGACCCAGTGCTTCCATGCCTCCATTTATCCACATGTGTATGTGGGAGTGGAAGCACAGGTCGCTCCATGCTCTGTTTTTCCATTCCTCCAAGAAAGCTATGTATGTGCTTCCTTGTAATTTTTTTTTTGTAGTGATGGACCATTTTCAGTTCTTATTTCTTATGGGCTTAGTGTTGTACTAATCATTAAGGCCTGTCTATTGCTACATACATTGGGGCCTATGCAAGAAGGTGCAGAGTGCCTCCATGCCACTTATGTATGGTGCGGGAGACACTCTGCACCCAATGTCTCCCCACTCGGGATGCAGTATGGGTTGATACCCAGCACCTATGCCCCAATCCCCCACCAGCATGAACCACAATGTAGGGGTGGGTGGTGTGCCAGACTAAGCGCTATGCACAATGATGCATGAGTGCTACCCGGAGGGGTGTGGAAGAAGGTACGGGTTACACCAGGGAAAACTCTGCTATAACTGCTGTGCATACCAGCACGTACCCAGAACCCAGCAAGCTCAGGCTGCAAGTGACAGACCCCATGCCCCAACAGCAATGCCTCACCTGTAATGGATGCCAGCCCCACCACACACACAGCAGTCCCCTGTCCCCCTCTAGACAGCAGAGGCATACCCCTACCATACATGACTGCCCTGACCGCATTGTACAGTGTGCAAAGCCCCCCCACACAAGACTGCACTACCCCAATGTACATTGAGCACCCCCAGCCATATGCACCAGCCCTCAGAGGCCCTGAGGTATGGGAGACCCCCCATTCCAAACACATTACAGTCCAATCCCCAGAATGGTACCAGACTGCCCGCACACACACACACACAGAGTTGTGCCAGCCACACATCACACCCCCGACCTGGTACCCCTGCTGCAATAGCTGGGCCCAGTGGACCCCCACCCACCCGCAGCACAACAATCACCCCTCCCCCCACAAGCCCATACCATCCAGATGGTGCCTTGGTCCCAAATGACTGGCAGCACAGTCTTCCTCACACCTCCTCAGCTTCCAGCCATCCAAGTGATGCTGGGAGCACATCATCTATTTATAGAGGTGCTCACCCAGCATCACTTGGACGGACAGCAGCTGAGGAGATGTACGGAGGGCTATGCCACTGGCCATCCCACGCAGCACCAACAGGATGTTATGGGGATGGGGTAGGGGGCAAAGGCCACCAGAGGTCCCACTGTAGTGTTGGTGTCAGGGTCAGAAAGTTCTTGTCAGGGGTGCTGCAGTGGTTGTTGGGGGGAAGGGGGTACTATACTGTTGTAACAGGCAGAGAACAGCAAGAGGAAGGATGTGCTGCTAGAACTATACTTCTCTACTGGGATGATATTGCCCTCCTTCCCTCCCTTCCACTCCCCACCCTTAGCCAGTTCTACTTTTATGGGCACAGAATATGACTGACAACAGGAACTTCCTGTTTGGGAGCAGGAAGGGAGTGATCACAGAGTCACAAAAGACTCACCATCCTAGAAGGAAAACAGTAGCTCTCCATTCCACCCCAAGCTGCTGGAGGTCTGACTGTGAGCAAGTAAGGAGACTACTGAGAAATATAGGAACTTCTTGTCTCAGAACAGGAAGATCAGGAGCTTTAAGGGCATGGATGCAGTAGATAAGTAGGGAATACATATACCTACAGTATATATATATATATATATATATATATATACACACATATATATATATATTTATATTATGGTAGAGGAGGCATTTCTATGTTAAACCCAAAATTTTGCACCTTAATAACTTTGCAACCGTTTGACAGATTTGCCTGAAATTTGGAATACACAATCAAGAACCATAGCCCTTGGGATGTGCCAAGTTTTGTACTGGTCAGGTACACAGCTTTGGAGTTATTAAGCATGATCTGTGCACGCATTTACGCTTTTTCTGGAATTCTACGGTCATGCGTACAGGTCGCACGGTTTGCGCGACCTGCCCAAAATCTTCAGGGAACATGCAGCCAGGGTCCCCGATGTGCCATTCAAAGATTTGGTGAAAAAATATTAAACAGTTCAAAAGTTATTCAAAAAACAATTTCCCATTATAAGTCAGTGGGAAAAGTTAAAAAGTTCGACAGTGTCACAAATGCATTTTTACTTTCTCAAATGGCCCTGTTACTTTCACAAATCCGCCATTTTTTTTCAGTTAGTGATCAGAAAAATGCTTGGTATTTAAATTTGGGACCATCTAGCAACCTAATTCTTTTTGTATTCACCTAGTCGGACCCTGAGGATGCTAGCCATGTCTTTATTTTGGGGGTAAAACACCCCAGAAATATGTTTTTCAAATTTCTGAAAAAAGTACTTTCGCAAATTACTTTCGTGCTCATGAAAGTATTGAACTTTTGTAGCTTTACATGAAATTCGCGACAGTAGTTTTCTACCTGTGGGAAAGTGACAGCAATTCTTTGGCACTGTGCTGCAAAAGAACGGTTGGGAGTTTTGGCTGAAATTTGGAGGGAACGCAGCCAGCATGTCACAGATGTGCCTTTCAGTGTTTTGTTGAAAATACATTAGACAGCGGTGAAGTAGCAGTACTCCAAAATTGACACTTTTTCCAATAGGATTACATTATGGCGTACTATGCATTGCAGGAATTGTTTGGCACCCTGCTGCAAAATAACGGTTTGGTCTTTTGGGCTGAAATTTGCAGGGAACACAGCCAACATCAGAGAGATGCAGCTTTCAGTGGTTTGGTGAATAAATATTACAGGAAGGCAAAGTTATGGCATTTTGAACTTCTGTTTTTTTGCCATAGGATAACATTACTGCATTTTCCATGCCTTTCAGGGCCTGTATACTGAAAACGGTGCAAGATACAGATTTTTTGTCTAACAATTTCTTAGTGCCATCTTAGGGGCTAAATACAAAACTAGCAGGAAAGTGATAATACATATGATTTTAAAATTTTTTCTCTGTGTCATACGGTTAGTGAGACATAAGCAATTTACTATTCCAAGTCCTGATTTTTGTGTTCCAAGACTCATTATTTAGCATACATTTTTTCTAGTCACTGTCTTTTCTATATAGCTTTTGGGTAAAAACAGCCTGTGCGGTTATATTACTGTTACCATTACTGTTTCTGCTTGTGGTTCCGTACCCGTTTCACTTACCGTTCATGTTTATGCCAGCATGTGCGTTACTGTTAGATTTTTCGTTTGCGGTTCTGTTTGCATTGTTTTTTACATTTCTGTCTGCTGTAGTGTTTCTGTTTATGTTTTGCTTTGTGTCAGCATGTGCATAACAATTTGCATTTGTGGGCACAATGTTACTTGTATACATGGGCTCCGTGCAACTTGCTTTATCCACCACTTCTCTCTACGCATCGTAGAGCACCACTAAAAAACACACCTACACTACATAGACACCCGGTCACACTTGCTTTGTTAAACATTGCTACAAATAATAAGAAACAGTAATATAGTAATCAAGATGATAAAGCACATTTAGGTCTGTAGGGGCTGTGGGCTCTCCGTCACACCCATTACTATTGGCTAAAATGGGTACATCTGTTGATGTGTCTTGTGCCTGTCTTCACAGATACTAACATACTAACATACTAAAATGCCAGCAGAATAGGCCTAACGGTCTTTTGTGTCTGCTCGTTTGGTCAGCCCCCACCCTGGGTGCTGACCTTGCTGTCCCCCTCGCCTTCTCTGGCTTCTCCCTTCCCAGTTCCGGATATTCTTGCTGCATTGGATTTTGCTTCCAGAACCCTTCCCCTGTACCTGTCCCACCCCCTCTTGAACCCCTCCACTTTCTCTGCCTCCACCAGCCCCCTAGGCAGTGCATTCCATGGCTCCACCACCCTCTCAGTGAAGTAGCACCTCCTCCTTTCTCCCTGAATCTTCCCCTCCAGCTTCCACCCATGCCTCTAGTGGCCCCTTCCTCCTTTCTTCAAAGCACCCTGACTGTTCCTCCCCTATTTACCCTCTTCATGTACCTGAAGACCTCTATCATGTCCCCCCGGTCCCTTCTCTCTTCCAATGTGTACATATTTAGCTCTTCGAGCCTCTTCTCATAGGTCCTGTCCCCCAAGCCCCAAATCATTTTGGTTGCCCTCCTCTGGACCCTCTCCAGGAGGTTAATGTCCCTCTTTAAGTGTGGCCTCCAAAACTGCACGCAGTACTCAAGGTGCAGCCTCACCAAGCAGTTATACAGAGGGAGTATCACTTCCCTCCTTCTGGAGGTGATCCCCCTAGCGATGTATCCCAGCATCCTGTTGGCCTTGGCTGCTGCCCTCCTACAAGTCTCAGAGTTGTTCATCTTGACATCCACCACCACCCCCAGGTCCCTCTCAGCCATTGAGACTTGTAGCATTCCCCCAGGGTGTACACTTGGCCTGGGTTTCTGGCCTCCAGGTGGAGTACCTTGCATTTCCCTGCATTGAACCTCCACTTCCACTTTCTAGACCATCTTTCCAGAGCCTCCAGGTCCCCCTGTAGGGCCACCCTCCCCTCCTCCCCATCCACCACTGCCCCCAGTTTCGAGTCATCCGCAAAGAGACTCATCTCACTCCTGATTCCTGTCCTTATGTCAGATATGTAGGCTTTGAACAGAAGGGGCCCAAGGACTGATCCCTATGGGTCCCCATTAAGGACCCTCCTTGGGGATGAGACTATCCCACCAACTACAACCCTCTGGGTCCAGTCCTGGAGCCAATTGCCTATCCATCTGATCATCTGGTTCCCAACCCCCATTTCTCCCAGCTTATCCAACAGGCCCACGTGAGGAACAGAGTCAAATGCCTTGCTGAAGTCTAGAAAGAGGACATCCACTGGTCTACCCAGGTCCAAGGCACTTGTCACCCAGTCATAGAACTCCACCAGGTTTGTCTGACAGATACGTTGATAATAGTTGGTTTGAAGTGTGATATTTTGGCAAGTAAGGTAATAAAAAGTCCCTTTAAATTAGTTGTTACAGCTAAATGTTGAAACTATTACTTTGAAACTGTAATAGGTACAGTGATAGGGATAGAACAGTAATCTAACATCCAGTTGCTCTTGGTCAAAAATTAAGCCTTAAAACTGCAAATCAGCTACTATTGTGTCTTACAGTATTCAGAAGCATGAACACATTTCCTTTTACGTGTGTGTAGGATATCACAGTTTTAATCACAGCAACATTTAGAACCCTTTCAGGAAAATAAAAATCCAGAGTGATAGGACCAGAGTCTAGTAGGTCTCTCTGATAAGTGTTTTGATTGAACAAACTTAATTTTTGTTGCATACTAATCAATAGATAGACAGATAGATGGAGAGAAGGCTATGGACCTGAACATCTTCTTCTGCTCAAATTTCACCAATGAGAATATTGAACTGATGTCTGAAAGTGGCGTCAAGGCAGCTGAGAAGGTTATCCCCAAATTGTATTATTGAATATTGCCACCAGCAAAATCAGGTAGGCAGTGGAGCACCCAATGGCAGACAAAACAACTGGGCCTCATAGGCTGTATGCTACTGTGTTGATGGAGCTGGCTGAGGAAGTGGCTGGCCTCTTGGCATATTTGTTAAACTGATAGAAACAAACATGAGAAATGATGGGTTACTGCAGGGAGCATGTATGATACCACTCCACAAGGGTGGGTAGCATGAATGAGGATGGCAATTACAGACCAATTTGCCTCAATTTAGTCATGTAGAAAGTTATGGAGACCCTGATGAAGCAGGACCTCATGGAATACCTGTAAGGCAATGGTCTTTAGGATGGCAGACAACATAGATTTGTGGCAGGTACTTAAGTTTCTGACTGGACATCATAGGTACCAAAAAAATGGATGGAGATATAGTTGTTGCACTATTACTTAACATTGGTTTATATGCTTAAGTAACACACACTTATTTTTTATGTCATTATGCTGTTTTAAGTAAAGAGTCGACACAGGTGGTTATGGTTTTAAAAAATGTATTGCCAATTAGTTAAATGAAGAAAAGACCCAATCAAGACTGAAAATTTTTGTTAACAGAATCAGTCTCACAATACAATCTTTGTATGTGTGTAATCATTGCTTGCCATATATGTAAATGTGTAAGAATAATAACAACTGTTTTATATGAATTGCAGTAAGTATGTGATATTGTAGGAAACTAAAGAAAAAGGTAGCTTGGTATACATATTGAGGTTAGCTGGTTGCTATGATTGCAGTGTTGTGTCATCTTTTCCTGTCGGGCTTGTTATTTGCCTTGTATGCATATATCTGATTTCTTACTGGGTGATGACTGTCTTTAATCAGGTGTTGTGTGTTTCCAGTGATGTTTCAGTACTCAGTACTCTTTATGTGAGGAAGTACTTTCTGACATTTAACCTGTAATTCTGATAGTCAAGCTGAAGGTGTGGTGCTTCATCATATATTTACTATTGAACATGAAGAGACTTTGTTAAAAAATGTTACGTATTTTTTGAAATGGTTGTATGTCATAATTATGTGTAGTGCTTTATTTGTGTGGTATGTTAATAAGGCAATGTCAGTAGCTTGTAAACAGTGATTACACACATGATACACAAGTGTTTTGTTGTTATTGTGTGACTGCTAATGTGGATGTTCCTGGGGTGGGCGAAAAACGATATGCTAACTGTTGAAGTAATACAATATAAGAAAATGTTACTCAGTGACATTTGATTACTGTCATTTGATGATATGTCACTGACTAGGTGCAAATGGAAAATTCCCACCCGACCCCTCAACTGAGGCGATCATAAATATTGTCAGAAACAGGTATGCAGTGTGTTGTGATCAGTAACAGTGTCTGATTTACAATTCTCAACATTTTTACAATAGGTTAGAATTACTTATATGAGAAGTACAAGAAAATACAATATTGTTACAGGAACAAATGACATGTTTTCAATTGTTACATTACGTTCTATGTAAATTCTTAACTTGCATATACGAAAACTGTGCATGGTATGCATTTTTTAACAAACTTATGGTTTATTAGATGTAGTTAATATAGTGCTGTATAATATGTTAAACATTCAGTTGTACTTTAGTGCTATAGTAATACTTTTAGTACGACTATTAAAGTAGTTATTAACAATGTCAAGGTGAATACAATTGTTTATATTATGTACAAGTAATTACAAAGACATGTCAAAGTCAGTTGATTATATGATGCAATTTTTTGGTATTTACAGTTGCATAATTCAGCTTCCTGCGTTATCAATAAAGGTAGTTATTTTTACATCTGTACAGTATTAGTATTACAAATGAAGGTGGGGTAGCTCTACACTGTTTTATGGTGAGCAAATGCTGTTGTTGTCTACATGTCAAGAGTCAATAGACAAATACATAGAACATAGAAACATAGAAACATAGAAGTTGACGGCAGATAAGGACCACAAGGCCCATCCAGTCTGCCCATTTCTTTTTCTACCTTATAAATGTGCCATCGGCCTTTGCTCTGTCAGTGACCTATCTATTCATAGTCATTTCTATTGCTCCCTTATGCCTATCCCATGCCTGTTTGAAGCCCTGCACTGTATTCATAGCCACCACTTCTTGTGGTAAGCCATTCCATGCATCTACCACCCTTTCTGTGAAAAAGAATTTCCTCACATTCCCCTTAATCGGCCTCCCTCTAATCTCATGCTGTGTCCTCTTGTCCTGCTATTTTTCTTATATTTAAACATGTTAGACTCTTTCACCTTGTTTATGCCCTTAAGGTGTTTAAATGTCTCGATCATATCACATCACCTCTCTCCCTCCTTTGCTCAAGGGTATACATATTGAGCTCCGTTAATCTGTCCTCATATGTCTTCTGATGCAGTCCCTGCACCATCTTGGTTGCCCTTCTCTGGACTGCCTCAATTTAGAGTGATACAAGTGTTGATAGATAACTTGTGACAGAGTGCAATGTTTGCTGAATGGTAGAAGTATTGCTCAGCTATTTATGATGATAACTGAGAACTTATCTTTATTTGCAAAGAGTTACACTTTAAAAGTCATAGCAATTTGTTGTTATGTATGAGTATGATACATTAATAATTAAAGATATGTACAGAGGAGGACAGCATTAAGGCCTCATTTTTGAGATGTACAATCTTCGATAGACATGTAAGGATGGTTTCTCTAGTGACTGTGAATATTGTTGGCGCTGACTGAAGCCACTACAACAATTTTCATATAGTCACTGATCCACACAAGATGTTACATGTGATAGTGTATGGAATGTCTCTGTCACAATAGCAATTTTCAAATGCTTTGGTTTATTCAGAGTCGTACATTAGAGAAATTGTACTGACCTACGAATGTTTGTGGGACAAAGTAGTCATTTTAGAAATGAAACATGTTCTGTCTTATTCTTCTGAAATATGAAGGTCATCATAATTCTTCAATATTAGAAGATATGCATTTTTTAAGTGTCGTGGCAGTCTCTGTTTAAAACTGCTTGTAGAGTCGACACATTCTACCCATCCACTTCTGCACCTTAGTAAACAGGTGTAATGGCCAGACTGCATGGATTGGCCATGGTAATAGATGATACTGTGAGTGTCAAACACTGATTGGTTGAAGACTGTTTTACAAGCTGTGTAATCTGTGATAGGAGTATCAACTCTGAGCCTGTTGGAGTCAAATCTGTGCAAGATAAGCAATAGATATTGAGATGAACTTCTGAGCCGTATGGACTGAGTGCATCTGCCTCCACACCTTCCACAGGCATGCCCACATTGAGCATTGGTGAATAGCTGTCAAAATTTGACACTTTTGGTTTGAGGAACAAAGAGAGTAATCCACAGCACGTCTTCTGTGGTTTCACGCTGTGAATGGCCACATGAATCACATACATATTTCGTGATATATGTTACTGTGAAGTAGTGCCACATTGGGGTGCCGTCTTCATCTAGGTTGTTTATGACAGCCATCATAAACTCAGTAGTGTCTTGCTGTATGTCTGCAGCAAATGTACTACATCCATCATATGTACCTAACACCTGTCGTAGTGTGTTAGTGAGTGTACATTGTTAGACTGGTCCGAAGTCATGTTGAGAATCTGCTTCAAAGCGTTTGCTAGGGTACTGTCTTTTGAAGCAGATATTGCCCGCACAAAGTGTGGCATGTGTAGAAAAACTTGCATGGCTGAGTTAGCATAGCAGTTCACTCTAGTGCTGTTGTCAAATACTGATACAGCAGCTACACCAACTGATTTCTGACGAATTGCTGGCTGTGAATGCTTACTTGAAGTTGTGACCGTTGTTGAACTCTTTTTATTTGAATCACTTCTTGAAGCTTGTTGCTGTTTGTTGATACCTGTAGCTGTGACTGAATTGTGTGAGACAGACAGATATGTAGGCAGTGGTATTAAAGACATTTGTGGCTGATGCAGAGTACGTAACCTGTTGTACTCAAGAATACATCGCTTGTCAGCTCATATTTTCTGAGGTGCTATAGTAATAATGTGCAACCCAGAAAGACTGCAGACACGTGAAAGTGCCACGTAGCTCATGCCATCCTTGAAAATGTCTGTACCTATGTCTACCATTGCTGAATCCAAATTCAAGCCCTGAGATTTGTGAATGGATACAGCATATGCAACACATAATGGAAACTGTTTTCTATTAACATAGATATCCTTAAAAACCTGGAATTTTACACAGGTGCATTCTATGTGTACAGACTGTTCCATGTTGTCAAAGTGAACTACAAGCGTCTTGACACATGTCTTTTGGACATTGTAGACAAAGTCAGTGATGTTTCTCATGGCACCATTTACCATGCCTCGATCTACATCTAGATTACGTCGTAGCATGATATGTGCATTCTTACAAACTGTGAGAACAGCTTCTAGGCCAGCTATGCTTGAAACATCTGACTTGAGTTCACTTACTCGTTCAGTCATCTTTGCTACTAGGTTTCGACTAAAAATAATGCCATCAACTGTATCAACAGCATGCAGAGTTACAATCTCTTGGTTTTCTCTCTGCAGCATTAGATTGTTGAATTCAGTGCATTTCTTTAGTCGTGGCATAAGACACACTATGCGTGTCCCTGTAGAGTATATATCGCTGAAGACATTACATGCTGTTTGTATGCATGCAGTATCTACTGTGATTCTCCAATCGTTTAACATGGAAACATGTTCTGGTGATAGAGAACCTGTACGAGCTTCATCTAAAAGTGATTTGTAAGCCAGATCACCACTTTGGCGCATGTTCTCAGACAACTCAACATAGGTAAATAATTCCCATATGTTGTAGCCTGCAATGCAACTGAGGATATTCTTAGCTTGTTTGGCAGTTAGAGTTGTAAATACGTGCTCTGCATTGACTGGTGCAAGCTGTAAAAGGTCTCCCAACACAAGTATACTTTTGCCACCAAATGGCACTCCATTGTCAGTACCTAAGATCTGCTATAGACGTAGATGAATACAGGCAAGCATGACATTGGAGACCATGCTGATTTTGTCAATGATGAGTAACTTCATCTTTGTGAACATGGAACGGAGCTGAGATGCAACCTTGAATGACAGTTTACAATACTCTCCAGTCCTCCCATGTTCCACTGGCAACATAAAGAGACGGTGTAATGTAACTCCACCAATGTTGAATGCTGCTAGTCCTGTGGGAGCAGTTACAGCAACAGACATTGAAGACCCTGTCAGGCTTCGTACTTCAGCAGTGATGGCTTCAATAAAGAAACTCTTTCCTGTGCCAGCTGAACTGCTAACAAACATTAGTAGTGGCTTGTAGTCAGTACAGTCACATTGTTTTGTTTCATGTAGTAGGCCATGTTGGACAGCTTCAACTACTTGAGAGTGAACTGTATGCTGCAGCTGATTTAGTCTTTCTCTCAAGTCAGCTGGGTTGACTATGGAGTGTGTGCCATGTTCCATGGCTGTCTCAATTTCTGACATTAACACTTCTGGGGCATTTAAGTGAAGAGGCTCACCTAGAACACCTTGTCCTTCTGGATCAAGGTTGTCTTGTGAACTAACTGGAGTGTCTTCCTGAAGCTGCTTCTCTACCTTCTCAAGCTGTTCTTTCTCAGCCTCTAGTCTCCGTATGTATGTCTGTGAGTATTCTGTTTTAAAAGTCTCATAAGTGAGATTGAACTGTTCTTCGAATGTGTCACAGTCACCTTTTAATTCAGACTCACTCCTCCAGGGTCTAAATAGGAATAGAAGAGCAAAGTAGTAATGTTCTCTGCTCTTCGATGTTCCTAGATGCAGTTTACAGTGGTCTATGAGCCATGGCTTGTGTCTCTTTATGAGACAGCCATCTACTCCATTGATCTTGTAAATCTGGCATGTTGAGTCAGGTGCTACATCTGTCTTGTAGTCATACCACTTAGCCACCTGAAAGAGACACATATCATTCATGTCGTTGTGTCTACGGGGGTAGTATGTGTCTATCAGGTTATTCTTCGAGATATGTTCTGAAGAAAGTGTATTGGCAGTGAGCTCCTCAATTTCGGCATGAGGAATCAGTACACATTTCCGTTTCTCTTCGTAGTTTACACTGAGAAACCATACAGCATCAGACTTCCCGTACAGATGTGTACCCATTAAATGGTCACTGGCTTCATAAGCTCCACATTCTCTGTGTGAAAGAGTCTTCAAGTCCAATTACCAGAGCTGAGATGTCAGGATTTTGCTTGAACTGGCAATATCTTCCCAAAGATCTTGCAAGCTAGTCTGTTCATGTTTGGTTATGTACGAAGTGATGTACTGAACCAGGGCCAGTGAGTTATCAGCCACAAACTGAACATCTATGTTTGCTTGCCACATTAGGAGAAGAGTTGGGTTGTAGTCATTGATGTACACCTCTTTTTCATCTCTGGGTAACTCGTATACCCTCTTGGTTGATTCTGCCTTCAAGTGGTGTCGCATTGCTGAGAATAGGTCATTCATGGCACCATCTTGACAAACTTGTCTAGGAAATCCAAAGCAACATCATGTGTACCAATTACATTTGTTCTTTACTACTCGCCGGCAGTATTTTGCACAAATATGTCGCTGGAACTTTTGTACCAACTTCCATAGTGTAGGACTGTCATACTTGTCTGGAATGTGACAAGTGATATATTTCTTGATGAATGCTAGCACTTCTGCTGCTTTATGTTCACTAATGCATGGAGCATCCTTGATCCACAATAACATATGGATATGAGGGGCACCTCGTGCTTGATATTCTGTCCTCCAAAAGTAATGTTCCACAATACCTAGAGGAGGATTGTCCTTTGACAAGATGAAAGTCAGAATGTCATGGAACCGCTTGTGAAAATGTCTTGTGACAGACACAGGATCAAGTGAACACATTTCTCTGACAGTCATTGATGAAATGCCATCAACATCAGAATGTGTCCACTTCAACAGTTCAATGAGCTCATCCCAGGCATATTCAGCACAGCTAAGTGTGACAAACCATGTGGCTGCACCATACTCTCGCAGCATTGTCATCACTTCAGAGTGTCTGCGATACCAATATTCTTTGGTGCCACTAAGACTTGAAAGTATGGAAGACAGATTGACTTGCACATTTTCATCTTTCTGCTTTAATTTCTCTAGAAATTGAGCAGCTGTTATTCCATCTAGTGGACTTGTTAGACAAATGGTATGTGCTATAGACGCAGACAGAATGCTAAGTTCACTCTCCCAGAGGAGATGGAACAGGTACTGTATGTTACATCTGAATTTGCCATCTTTGCTGAGTACACGGCTAGTGCGGTACTCAGCACCTTGTACATGTACTTCTCTTTCATCTAGGCATCCACCTGACCCTTTTGGAAATAGGTCTGGGAAACAGCGTGCTTCTAGAGTTGCCTCCCAAACTGCAGCAGGCTCACCTTCCATCTGCTTCATTTGATAGAGATCAATGTTGTCTCCTAATGGATCTCTGCCATGTAGTGGGTGAATTGTGTACTGTTCATACACATTGTCACTTGTCTGTCCACTGACCTTCTCAATGATTGGTTTACTTTTTACTAATAGATCATGTTGGACAGAGAGACTGGCCATCTGATCTATGTCAAGGTCTGTATAAAAGGGATTGTTACTCTTTAAATAAGTAAGAGTAAACTTAACCTTTTGCACACTGACAACATCTTGCCAGATGACCTTGGCCTTTGTTGGAACACCATTAACAAGAATCATCAAACTATTTTCAGTCTGAGATTGCTTCAACATTTTCCTGTAGAGGAAGTGGTAGATACATCACGGAACCCTTTAGAGACCTAACAAGCTCTTTCTGTGGAATGTTCTGTGGCTTTGTGTTCAGACATAGAATAGTTTGGAATGGTTTCATTGTCTGAAATAGAATGCACTCAAACATATTTAATGTTGAAATCTCACTTGGTGTAACATCTGTTTCCATATTATTCAGCAGTGACCTTGCTGGCAAACTGTTAGACTTCAGTTTGGAAAAACAGTGTTTGCATAGCACAATGGTGTCTTGTAAGTGAAAGTCAGATTTCAACAGCAAGAATGCTGACAGACGGAACCACATGTCATTGTATGGTGACAAGGTTTCTAGGTTGACTGTGACTGTTGGTTTTGTGTAGCACAAACGGTTGCATGACCCACATACAGAGTCAGACTTCTGAGACTTTGCTAGCTCAAACATAGCAATTTCTTTGCCGTACTGTCTCGGTATTCACTTTCTAACACTGAAACAGATGTTTCTGCAGAAGTGTTACACTGAGAAATTGTTGTTTCTGGCACAGAAGTAATGTGTTGCATTTTTTTGAGAAATGTGAGGGCACCCTGCATGTCACCTGATTGCAATAAGTCATTTAAACAAGTGTACTGATGTACAGCTCGCCGTACTTCATATGCTCTGTAGACAAAGTTTTGCATGCCTGTTTGATGCACTGCAAGCATCTGCATGTTGTGAAAAATACTATCACAAACACCACTATCGAGACATGCAAGTGAGTGACCCATGAGTCCAGTATGTGGACGAATTTCACAATGGTCAATTGTTGTAAACAGTTTATGTCTGTGTTTGCAATATGTTATCACAAATAGGTTGGCAAACTGTTCAACTTTTTCAAATGACAATTGCCTACGGTTGCAGGTATCATCACATGCCCATGCCAGACAGTGCCATTTATTGAAGACTGTGGTTGAATCACAGTCATCATCAGTATCCAATGCATTGACATCAGAGATACTGAGGACATTTACTAGTTTGCCGTACTTATCAATGGTGAACTTGTGTTCCTTTTTTAGGGAATGATAAGAGTCTTCCCAAAAATATGCCTCTGAGTGCTGTGTGTGCATCCACTGACCTGTGAAAACATGACAAAAGTTGTCGACAGTCAAAGAAGGATACTGTTGTAGCCTTTTTTTAATGGCATACACAACTTTCCTGAATTGTTCAAGCACATGAGACATCTTACGTCACAAGTGCTGTAGTACAAACACTGATCTGTTGATGAAAGTGTGCACTTTGAGATGCAACTTCATCAGAGACAGATGACTCTTACTCTTTTTGCAGGTGTGTCTCAGCACAGCAGCAATAAGTCTTTCGATCTTAGCTTTACTTGCTAGTGATCGGAAATACTTTTTCTTTCTGAGTTGCAAATCAGCAGTTGTGAGTTTACGGTGTTGTTTTGGACATTTGTTGATGGTTACACTCAAAATAGTTGTGTTTCATCTGAGAGATCTACTCAACATTTGTAAAGGTATCCCTTTTTTCCTTGCTGTTGAAGCATTTGGTTTGGGTGTGCAGTGACTTGCTGTAGGGGTCACTGTTGCAGTAAAGATCTGTGCATGTTCATTTTGTGGTATGACTTTACTGTTTTGTTTGTCGCCCTTATACAACAGTGCAGTACTATTCTACCTCTCTCGTTTTCCTACACATCTACATCTATATTTAGTTGGCATGTTTTGCTATTATGGTTCACAGCGACAGTAAGCAATCTTACGGAAGTATCAGGCACCTGTATGAGAGACAGAGAAAAAAACAGTGTTATAATATGCTTCAATACATTTCTTATTACAGTGGGCATTGAGAAAATTGTAACTTAAGTATGTTTAAAATTTGGTCAACAAATTACTAATCAGTACTTTTTATGAATGTGCATTACGCAGTTGCTACGCACACTCATACGTTTGTGCATTCTCAATATTTATAGTCCACATTTTCAACATTTTCTTTTTACCAGACCTACTTATGAGTAGTATAGATGTCGTTTTTCACATCTTGAGCAAAACGTGTTTTCGACCACGTAGCGTGTTACGGCGCAGTCGGTACGTGAAATCACTATATGGTACACAAAGAACTTGAGAGTGACACTGTTCATCACTAAAGCTCTTAAAATTACTATGTTTAAAATTAGATGGAAAACATGATAAGAATTACTGTTGTAGGAGTGTGCGTAGTACAGTTGCTATGTATGCTTGTATGCTCATGAATTTTCAATATTGTTCCTGCAGATTCTCAACATTGTCTTTTTAGTACACCTGTTTATGATCATTGCAGCTGTTATTTTTGACATCTTGCTCAAAATGTGTTTCCTCACATGTAGCGTGCAATGCTACAGTCGGTTTACAAAATCACTATATGGGGCATAGTAAAAAAATGACAGTGACACTGTTCATGAGCA
This sequence comes from Neoceratodus forsteri, assembly GCA_016271365.2. Classification (NCBI taxonomy): domain Eukaryota; kingdom Metazoa; phylum Chordata; order Ceratodontiformes; family Ceratodontidae; genus Neoceratodus; species Neoceratodus forsteri. The sequence continues at coordinate 1,606,390,196 of CM057452.1, forward strand.
GATGACTTAAAATGAGTGTGTTGAAAATTTGGTGTAAGAAATCCAAAAAATTACTGTTTTACAAGCTTGCGCAGTGCAGTTTATATGTACACTTGTAAGTGTGTGTATTTTCATAGTTTTCAGTTAGGATTGTCAAAATTTTCTTTTTTACCACACAACCTTATGAGTAGTACAGATGTCATTTTTCACATCTTGCCAAAAACGTCTTTTCGCTTATGTACTGCGTTATGGCTCAGTCGATATGCAAAATGACTATATGGTACACCTGAAGAAAATCACAGTGACACTGTTCATGAGCAGAGGTCTTAAAATGGCTATCTTTGAAATTTTGGTGAACAAATTAGTACAAATAACTGTTTTACAACTCTGTTTTGATTGCGTTATACATGCCTTCGGAAGTTGCAAATGTTCAATATTTGAAGTCCACTGAGTTCAAAGTACCTACAGAGCACATAATGTGTTTGTGTGAAAATTGTGCTATTTTGCCATGATCCTGAAATTGTGGCAATAAATAGACACTTTTGAAGAGTGCACTATCGAATGCAAAAGTGTCACAAATAGTACTTTTAGTGCATTCGACAGTGTCGCAAATTGTACTTTCATGCATTCGACAGTATGGTGAAAAGTAATGTCGAAGTTCGAAACTTTCACAAAAATACTTTTGTGCATTCGAAAGTGTCACAAATTTAGCTCTTGGGAGTGACAAATACATTGATTATCAAATCAGATTTCAGTGTGTTTGACTGACAGCTGGTTCTACTAATGTAATGCGAGATTTGTGAGGCCATGTCAGACAACCAATCAGAGACAGACAACAGTGAAGAAAAAGTCAACAGCAGCCATCTTAGGTATTAGAGACAACAGCACTTTCAGAACTGTAGGTACAGTCTATTTTAAAATAATTTTTCTACTATGAAAAAATGATAACATGTAAATACTATTAATCAAAACGTTTTCAATGCTGAATCTCATTATGTTAGTTGTTATTATCTAACATGCTGTATTATTTAGAAAATAGTTTAAAGTCAGATAGCATTTAGTACTAACTTGCACAGATACAGCTGAAAATAGAGAGATAGAGGTGCACATGAGGCCTAAGAAAAATGAAACCAATCAGATATGTTTCTGGTGTTGTAATTGTTTAAATCTGCCTATGAAAAGGATGCATTTTTCCCACTTCTCAATGTTTGCAGATTTGAGGTGGAACAAAATTCTAGTAATAGGGACTGCATCACTTAGATTGGTTAATGAAACCAGAGCAGTAGGCAATGTTTATTTTTCATTTGTGTGTTATGTCTCAGCCCACTGAAGCTGGCTTGAAATAAGGAGGGAAAATATCAGTTTTATTTTCAGTACTGCCTGGTCACTGCAGGGTGAACACTGACTTTCTTTGTAGCTCTCTGTACAACTCTTAGTGTTAACACTTAGAATGGCAGAGAATTGCAAAAGGAGTTTGTGGATAGTTGGAAGCAGGTTTCGTGAGACAAGCAGCTGAGTTTGCTGTTCATAGTATTGATTTTGGAGGGACCAATACCTCCCAGATTGCTATGTGAGATGGTTTGGTCGGGGTGGCATGAGATGGGAATATCTTATGCCAACCATGCACCTGAGCTTTGAACTCACTCTCCTCCTGACATACTGCTAATACATCTTGAGGCAATGATTTTGCCACAAAACGCTGGGTGGTTGAGGTACAGAGGCAAAATTGGACCTTGGTTCTATCATGGAGTATGTTGCCTGCCTATATTATCATGTTTTCAGATATTACAGAGCTGGGGTCTGGCTAAGCAGAACATCATATGTATCTGATTGACAGAGCTCTCAGAAAATAAACGTGCAAATAACTGCTTTCTACGCATGCATGGACTGTATACTACACGTCACCCAGAAATTAAGTACTGTCATGATTGGCTATTCTTGGTAGACAAGAATCTCTATTGTTTAATACGCAATGTTTGGCTTCATATCTGCTTCCTGTTCCATTGCAAACAGTCTGCACAATAATAAATAAATATTACATTGCCTACTGGTGTACAACAATAGGTGTATGGTGCTAACAGTCACAGATAACATGGAATATGTTGCAGGTTGGACTTCGATGTGGTGTCTGTGAAACAATACACCAGTACAGTAACCTGGTAAAGTGTATTATTTACGTGTAATACAGTAGTTGCGGTGAAATAATAACTGCTGTTATGCTTCCTGCGAACATTTCTGATATGTGATAATTAGTACTTGCACACCTGATTGTCTGCTGTGTGTTTACTGACACTAGTGGGACAGATGTATGTCTATTATAACAGACTTAATGTAAGTGTGCACATATTATCAAAAAAATGGAAAGATATCATTTGATACACGAAAATATGTGTATACTAACATATGAGTGTGATATCATTTTTCATGTATAAGACAATGGATGTACATCCATAGGACTATAATCATCCATGTGGTCTGCTGGAGACTGTTGTCCTCTGCTACTTTTGGTGGACTTTCATGTTCAACGAATCATTCATTGCAATTGGAATGTTAATGGTATCTTGATATTCAGTAGTACGTTTTATTATGTGTTGCTGGTACATACTAGATAGTTATTAGTGATCATTTGTATCTGCTGGAAAGTCTCATTCTATAATTTAAATATGTAAATGGACAGTATGGAACATCTACATGTTTGTTAATAAGCGAATAATATAAGTCACTGCAATGTTTGTAGCGACATAATCTGAGATATGACAACCTTGCGTTTATGCTAAGACATTAACTAAGTTATTTTAATACTGTGTTAATAGCCCTGTAGAAAAGTATGTTGATAACATAAACAACTACCATATTCAGGTGAGCGTGAGAACAGAACAGAACATATGTCTATGCCCTTTATTATAATTACACATTTTTCAAACTATTTAAAATGAGGTCATCAACCAATTATGTCCTATATTAATAAAGATACATAAGGTTGTAAGGATGTTTTACAGAAAAATATGCATTATCACAGTATTGTTAGTACTGGCATCAATGGGTATGCACTAGCTCTGACACTGTATACTAGGAATAATAGATTTCTGTGTTTCTTTTTAAAAATGTAATTGGACAAACATTGTTATGAGAGCACCCGAAAAAAAATAGGATTTTTATATTGTATTCAGGATTGGATGGACATTTCTCTTGACAGAACACAGACACAGAGCTTTCATTATTTCAATTTTGTGTGCCTTGGGCTGTGGACACGATAATGTGCTGTCGTGGTTTGATGTATAAGGGTTACTGACTGTGAAATGCAGCAGTGGCAAATAGCGTGCTATGTTGTTCCTGGCACAGTAACCAGTCAATGGGGTGGACATCAGTGAATAAGTATATGCAGATCTACGGTATTGTACACTCATGTAGTAACAACGCACTACACCGTAAAATAATGGTGTACGATTTATTTGTAATAATGTTTTTATTTTTATACTCTTATTGTAAGATGCTTGATCTCTGCTGCATGAGAAGAGTTGCTGTATGCATGTAATAGTGACTTAAGAACATAAAACCACCTGAACAGAGAGCTGTTTTAGTAAAGAGACATGTGTGCATATGTTAGCTGTACACAATGATGCAGTAATAGCAATGAACGTTTAAAGAAAAAAACTTTTAGCTGATATTTCATGTATTATGTGATCATTTTTCACTTGTTTGCTTCTATAGAGCCGGGGAAGCTGAGCATGCGGAACCAGTGGAGGTGAAGCAGGAGGCCAGCGTAAGCCCACCCGCGTGAGTGAAATCTCAAATGTTCCAAGCAAGATAGTGCCACAGTATCGTGAAGTCAGAATGCTTATTGTGTGTGTCTCAGTTGAACAGTTGTGTAATTAATTATGTTATTTGTAGGAGTGTAAGCTTTTTTTATATTTGCCTTGCTGCAGCTGCACGGCAACATGTGAGGAAAGTGCTGATTTGGGGGGTGTGATGCTCTTGGGTGAATGCAGGTTACACATGAGTAGGTGCGTACCTGATTACCCAATCAGCCTGCATACGTAAGCAAAGGTCTACTTCAATCTGATCAAAGTTTATCATACACAGCACACCATTTGGTTGTGTGCTTGCTGCTATTACGTGTATGCTTGGTGAGTAGCGTACAGTTGTCAACATTGGTGGTGCTCAATCCTCCTGTTGGTAACCACACCCTGCTGTTTTACTGTGATGACAGGGGGAGCCCACTCCCTGTTGGCATACTCACTCCAAATGTTGAATTCTGAGGGGGGGTGCACAATACCCCTTGGCTAGCGACCCACCACCACTGTCTTTGTTTCCTGGGGGGGGCAAATCCCTGTTACCATTATTGACCTTACTTGTGTTGTGAGCTGACAAGGGTGGCAATGGATCGATGCCTACTGACTCCCAACCCAAAAACAGGCATGCCATGCTGAGGATATCCCAGTGAGCTAAATGGTCTGCAACACAAAAAGTGTCCAATGATGCTTTGGCTTTTTCCCAATGAGAAGTTAAAATGTCCTCCATACTCTTGATGCCCCCTCTTCCCAGTTGAACCCGACTGCTGTGCAGCGTGTTCTCCCTCACCTTCCCACCTCATACTTACCTCCAGAGTGCAAGCGTGATGATCTTCAGTGCACTGTGACACATGTGGATTTTCAAAGGTGAACATGAAGTGACGAAATGTTGGTAAACTGTATAATGGAGTGAATTATGGGCCTGTTTGCATGTCACCCTATGAATATCAGCACATTTGTCCATGGCACAATGGAGTTATGCCACCACATATTGAATGCAGTAGTCTGACCACTTACAGTGGTGCAAGTTCCACTACAGCATACACTGGCTGTGACTGGAATGCTATTCAAAGGGTTGAACCATGAAACTCTGTTGAATATTGCCCCAGACACACATCGCATCCTAAATTTTTGAACACCACTTGCGGGCTTGTGCCACAGAATGGCACACTTTGAATGTCCAACCATACTGTCCAAATTGTGTTTTCACGCTTTCACTGTATGATACCGTGGGTGCTGTGTGAAATCACTTCTTGGTACAGTGTGAGGAAATAACACTGACACTGTATATGAGCAAAGGTGCTAATATGCGTATGTAAAACATTTGGTGTCGGATGACTATTACATTCCATCATTGCAAGCATGTATTGGATATTTCCCATGCACTCTAGTAGGTTTGCAAATTTTGTCTATTTATGCCAAATTTTCAACACTGTCATTTTCACCTCTAATGTACTGAACAGCTGTTATTTATCACAGCGTGCCGACATATTTTCCTGCCCTGCAATATCTAACATCCAGAGGACACGCTAATGCCTGTCACTCTCTGCAGAAGTGGGGGTGGGTTGGCATCAGTTCAAAACTTTATGACTCCTACACTATCAATGCCAATGATAGCAAAAGCAACAATCGGCATTGACAACTTTTACATTTCTAATGTGAGATAGTACATTTAAAAGAAGATTACTGTGACATTGTCTTGGACTACTTTTACACCCTGTGTCGTGCAACAGCACAGTGATCAGCACATTATAGGCATCCAACACTGCACTAATGAAGTAAATCTGCTTATTTTGCCTAGATTTTCCCATACTCTAGTTTCAGTTTTAGTTTAGTCGTCTGAATTCCTTGTAGTTATGCTAGCTGCAAATCTGTTATTTATCTTCTTCATGTACCTCAAGATGTCTAGCATGTTTGTTGACTACATTGTGGCTGCTGATGTGCAAATATGTAGGTTAGTGAGTGTACATATAGGGTGTGTTCTGCAAGACAGAATTGTTTAGATTTCCCTGTTGTGGGCAATTCCCAGAATGTAAGTCTATGATTATAAAATTCTAAATGACAGCTTGTTAATGATGTTTTGATGAATGAATGTAATATCAGTAACTTAATTATTTAAAACATTATTGTGTGTAGAGGGCCAAGAAATAGGACTCAGAAGCTGTTTCTTTTCAAACAATCATAAGTGATCATGATGATATACATAAGCAGTATCTTATGATAGTGTTAGGCGTGTGAAGGTAGTTTCATTTCTATTGCAGAGATGACTAGACATTATAGGCAGACATGGTGAAGTTTAAATTCTCACACATGATGAGAATCTACTTTAACTGTATGGTACTGTACTGTTGATTATGCAAAAGTATATACATACTGAATATTTTATGGCTAATAAAATAGAAGAATAGCATGGCAAACCACATGTTAACAAGTTTTTGATGCTGTCAGCTCATTAGATAATATAGTTAATAAAGTATAATACACAAACAAACAAGACAACAATATATGTTTGCATCACACTTCTATATATTGTCCTAAGTGCCAAATTAATGCATTAATGATACTGCAATAGCTAGGAAATGTTTAAAGTTGAATAACTGAAAGTCCATAACTGTTTTCTTAGTCTTATGTATTGATTTATTTATTTTGACTCTTTGTAAGGTGCCGGCGACAAAGAAGATGTACTGGCCACTGCCGTTGCTATCATAGGCTCGAGCGCGAGGTTGCCAGTCTCAGGAAAGATAATGTTGCGCTCCTTGAAGGACAGCGTAAAATGCTGTACTTCTTGGAGGCACAACAGTGGACTGTCAACCTCGTGCTCGAGCCTGTGGTAGCAGCGGCTGATGGCAGTGGCCAGTACTAGTGCTTACGCCTCCACCAGCACCACCTGTTCCGCAGCTTCCCTGGGATGAACTGACCACCCTTAGCAGTAGTCAGTATCTCCTCTGGAGGCGCAGCTTCCATTTCCTTTGCACCTCATATAGAATCAGTTTCCACCTTGGATTGCCTCAAGCAGCACACACACCCCTACATGAAGTCTTGGCCAAAGACTTGTTTTTGTTAAAACATTACTTTTACTATTTAATTCTTTTTTATTTTTTAATTTATCTAAACAGAGACTTTTTTCAAAAAATATTTATTTCTGTATGAAAAAATACACACTTTTATAACTATGTTTTTATTATTTCTTTCATATAACATTTGTAAATAGATATTTTTGTATGCTTTTATAAAAAGAAATATATTTTTGTTTGCCTTTGGTTTTAAAAATTTGTAATATTTTTCTACTAAACATAAATAGTTAATTTCTACTCTTTTGTGTTTGCTGTGTTATTGTGTACTGGGGATGTTTATTTCCAATATTTGCAAAAGAGTTTACAACTGTTATTTATCATTTCCTGAAAGATGATACCACATATTGTGAGTATTACACTTGTGTGGTTCTCCATAAAACTTACTGAGATGTGTGACAATGGTACCATACTATCTGTGGCAAACTGCTGTTGTTTCATAGACCTAGTGCATCAGTATGTGTGTATGTGGATCATGATGAAGATGAGTATGTTTCCCCTAGTACAACAGTGACATTTACGTGGTGGTGCACCACAACAATCACTGTGTGATTGTATTGATTAGCATGTAATTAAATGCTGTTACACAGTGGTGTTTTTGTGTACTCACACCAAAGTCAGCTACTGAGTCCCAGCAAGCCACTCCCAACCCTCTTCACATGATTGGTGGCACCACCTCAGTTGGTTGTAACCCCAATATCCATCAAATGACACAAGTTGATACGGTAACATAGCCATTTGTTCACAAGATGAACTAATGGTATACATCTCATGTCATATACTCTTTTAGATATGTAAATGTTTTTCTTTACATATCTGTTGTGAAATAACAGGGCATGGGCTGCATACCCATTGGTTGATGTTGATAAACAATGCTTGTTTCAAAGTATACTGACCAGTTAGTTGCTCAGTGGCACAGTGGGCAAGAATGCTATACAGCCATCTGTTAAGTGTCATACAGATAAATAACGAGTGTTAGGATTTACTGTCAGGTGTGCTCTAGTGTATGATTCACCATCAGGGTTTTAGAGGTTTTTTATGAGGTTCAGATGTTCATGATCAACCATGAACCGGCCCTGTGGATCATAAACAATATTGTACTTTGTAGTAATGTCTTAATGATGACTGCAATTGGGCTCATTGCACCACACTACACCAGGAGGGCTATTGCAGTTTTTGGGGGTGCATTTAATGATGCATATTATTGGGCCAGAACAATACACTGAACTATGTGTAATATTGCATATTTTTGTGGGTGTTAATGAATCTGTCTGACTGGGGTGCATGCAGTGTTGTTCTTTATGACTGCTGACTGTGAGGGCACCTCCCACTACTTCTGAGAGAAAGGTAGTTCTGTATGGTAGTCACATGCAAATTGGGCTGTAATAAGAGCCAAATGTTTCTCTGTGTGTCTTGTAGAGATAATGAACCTGTTTGGATGTCACATTCTGAATATATGAGAAGCACTGCATGGTGCAATGACAATTCAACTAGTGGGTCTGCATGACACACTCTGGACACTTGTGTTGTAGCAGTAGTACTACAACATGCACAGTTAGGGTAGCAAGGGTGTGATATTCAAACTACTACACCATAGTGCAGTTCTGTAGAATGCTAACACGACACACCACTGTACCAAGCAACTTCTAATGCCAAAGGGGTGGTGTCATACCTGGCATACTAAATATTCATCCCATACACTGACATTCATCATGTATCTGAAGAGTACTTACATTGAATGCACAAAGAAAAAGAGTAAGACACTGTAACATAAAAATACAAAATGCAATAACAGTGAAAACTTACAATGAATAGAGTTATATAAAAACAATATGATTCACAGTGAAGTACTGTTACTGTAAATAACAGAAAATAGTACTACAAGACTTGAAATATCCCTGGTATTGTAACATTTTCGGTATGTATGTGCAGTATTCTTAGAACAATAAATCATATACTATAGTGAGTAATACTTCTGAAAAAGACAAGATATTCACGGCAAAAAACTCTGTTTAATGCATCAGTTAGGGTTGTTCCACAGTGACAAAAGTGAGGAAATTCGGCGTTAGGGTTGAAAACCCTAACTCCAAATCAACCCCCAGCACCACACACACACACACACACACACACACACAACACACACACATATGCAAGTATGGGAGGACCAAGTCAACACAACCAATGACAGACATCCAGCAGCAGGTGACAGAAATAACAAACAATTGTCTAAATGTACTAAGACATCCCACCCACCTGACCAGGTACTGCATGCTCAGTGGAGATCAACAGCAAAACTGAGGTCATGTACACCAAACGTACACATCCCTGATTGCAGCTGCACATAACGTACCATACTTAGTAGTTGCATGGCCTTACCTACCGATGCCCCACACCACACCACAACTGGTACTGTGCCGTTAGTCAATATAAATGCTGAAGGTGCATGATCACAGTTGTACAAAGGTTTAAACACTAGTGAGTATACATTAAGAGAACTATATAAATTAACTACAAGACACTAGCATGCTCAAGATAAAAGTAGTGTTGCATTTAGTATGTGATTTACATAGTAGTACATTTACTGCAATTGTTTACTCAAGATAGAGAGGCTGATGTAAACGTATGGAAAAGCATTGCCTGTTCAACACTGTGAAATTCGTACTGCCAGCATCAGATGCATTCTTACTGATGAAGGTGTACTGCTGATGTACACACATAGACCTTCAGTGTGTTTGAATACTAAAGATGCAGTAAGTATTCTTTGTAAGAAACAGTGTAATTGTATGGATCAGGCCAAGCAACTTCTAAATATCATAGCACTACTGAGCCAACAATGACTTACCTGTATCGGAGATGTTTATAGGATAGATTTTCCTGTAGGTACTTACTGAGTATGTTGTACCTGATAAAGACAATGTCATTGCATCTGTGATGACTAACTTATTGAAATAGTGATACATTTACTATTGTTGCAATGAGTGATCTGTGCCACTTATGGACACAGCCTAATTTTTTTAACAGTTGTTTCATACTCAGGCTGTATGCCTAGTGTTTGGGTTTGCCACACTTCTGTCACTGATGCTATCAAAGTGATAACTATGATAATTGTGGTACAACAGGAATCAAGTAGGTACAGTGTAGATATAAACAGAATGTCTTTTAGTATTGATTTAACTCACAATGGGATAAGTGTACTAGGACAGCAGGGGTTATTCTCTATCACTGACTCTGTCAGTTATAATCACACTAAGGTTTTGATGACTGTAATGATCAAGTTACACTGTTCATCTTCATGAGTTCATATTTGCAGCCATTCTCCAGTAACTAGACAGTGGATGGTGTACCTGGGTGGGACATTGTGTTGCAAAGGTCCTGCAGTGCCTAGCAGAGGGTGAGTATCTACACATGAAGGTAATTAAGCAATAAGGCATGACCAACACTTATGTTAAATGGTCTGTTAATCACTCTGTAGGGGTTTAATGTTGAATGAGGTGTAGCCGAGTGCCACATGTCACTAGACAGTGATAAACTGACCATTAACATAATACCTGAGAGTGGCTTATTGCTATCATAATAAAACTGTTTTTAAACAACATTAAACCATGTTCATCATATGGTTAGGCTCTACATAGCACTGTTAATAAACTAAACATAAGGCTGTTAAAATGTTACAGTCAATTGAGAAACACTTTTCTCAAACCCTTGTTATAATCAAGAGATATTATACCTGTACAACTCCTTGGTTTTCTCAACTCTGTTGCTCAGGTGGCCCACCACATGTGGTGTGGTGTGGTGTGGGGCATCGTGAGGTAAGGCCATGCAACTACTAAGTGTGGTACGTTGTGTGCAGCTGCAATCAGGGATGTGTACGTTTGGTGTACATGGCCTCAGTTTTGCTGTGATCTCCACTGAGCATGCAGTACCTGGTCAGGTGGGTGGGGATGTCTCATAGTACATTTAGACAATTGTTTGTTATTTCCGTCACCTGCTGCTGGATGTCTGTCATTGGTTGTGCTGACTTGGTCCTCCCCCATACTTGCATATGTGTGTGTGTGTGTGGTGCTGGGGGGGGTTAATTCGGAGTTAGGGTTTTCAACCCTAGCACCGAATTTTCTCACTTTTGTCACTGTGGAACAACCCTAACTGATGCATTAAACAGAGTTTTTTTGCCATGAATATATATATATATATTAAATAAACAGAGGAAACAGTAAGTATTCAAAACAACAGTTAAGGGGCCAGAAATAAGACATGATAGGAGTGGTGCAGTGGCTGTGGAGCTGCAGTCTTCCAGGAGACATGCTGGAGGATGTGGTGTTGTCCCATCTGCAGGCACCTATCTGGGCTGAGGGAGGAGGCTGCTCATCTCCAGGCTGAGTTGGCCAGTATTTGGGGACCTCCATTTCCACCCAGTGACCACCAGGGTCACCGCCGCTGCCTCAGAGGTTGCCAAGAAAGAGGAGTGGTTGGACCACAGTAGACTCAGGGAGGGTGAGGGTGGTGGAACAGAGGTGCATCTCTCCAGTTGTACCTCTCCACAATTCGTATACCACTCTAGCAGAGTGTGGTTCCTCTACAGAGGCACCAACAGTGGAGACCAAGGAGGATGTTGGGAACCTCCATAAAGGAGACCCACAGGAGTGTGGCATGGGACCCCACAGGGGAAGGAAACAACTTCTGGTGGGGGACTCCAGTGTTAGGAGGGTAGAACTGGGGGAGGGAAGGGAGAGGTAGGTAAGGTGCCTGCCAGGCACCATGGCTTGGAGGGAGCGAATCCTTAGGATTGTGGGAGCACCTGCATGAGGGAGGGAGCTGGATGTCATTGTCCACCTAGGGACAAATTACTGGCTGGCAAAAGGATCAGAACAGTGCAGGAGAGTTTGTGGAGTTGGGGAAGGGTCTCAGACAAGTAGCATGCACAGTAACCTTCTCAGAGGTGCTGCTTATCTACGGCATGGGTGAGGCTAGGGTGCTCCACACCATGGGATTCAATCAGTGGTTGAAAACTGGTGCAGAGATCAGGGGTTTGGCTTCATTGGGGGCTGGGGGTCCACCTGGAGTGATGCAGGCCTATACTGGCACAATTGTCTGCATCTGTCCAGGAGGGGAACCAGGATCCTAGGTGATAGGTTTAAATGCTTCATTGGCAAGCACTTAAACTAGCCAAGGGAGGAGGCACTGGAAAGGAGCTGGGAAATCCTAGTACCGCCCCCAAAAAAATATTAGAGTAATTAGTTAGGTAAACACCAAGACAGAGATGTTGATAGGGAGAAGGGCAGGGGTAAATGGAGAAAATGACAAACACAGTAAGGAGAGAGATAGGGCAAAAAGGGGTAAGGCCATCAAGAAATGGAGGGTAATGAGTACCAATGCCCATAGTCTGGGCAACAAGCTCCCTGAACTTGTAGCCTTGATGGAAGAGGGATGCCTGGACATTGTGACAGTCACAGAAACATGGTACACAGAGAACCATGACTGGGATGTTAACATACCAGGGTACACAACCTACAGGAGAGACAGGGAGGGAAGAAGAGGGGCAGGAGTAGCTCTCTATGTAAGGGAAGGAATAAAAGCAACGGAACAAAAGAGTAAACAGGGAGGAGAGGAGGCACTGTCTGTCACCTTAGAGACTAGAAATGGCACCACAAATGGCAAAGGGGTTGTATACAGATCCCCATCTCAGCGGGAGGGAATGGACAAGGATATGATCAAAGGCATCCTTAGGATGGCAGAGAATAGGGAGATATTGTTGATGGGGGACCTGAATATGTCAGATGTTAACTGGACCACCTTTGCTGCAGCCACATCCAAGAGCAGGACCACTCTCGATGCCCTATAGGGGGCATGCCTCAGAAAGCTAGTTTTGGAACCCACTCAGGAGGGAGCAATTTTAGATATCATACTCACAAATGGGGACAGTGAGAGGATCTCAGCTCTAGAAGAGGTTAGCCATCTGGGAACAAGTGACCACCGAACAGTGTGGTTCATGATAAACTCAGCTGCAGAGTCAAGCCATTCAAAAGTAAGGGTAATGGACTTCAGGAGGGCTGATTTTGTCAAAATGGGAGAGTGCCTTAGAAAAGCACTAGCAAACAGGCAAGAATGAGGGGTGGAGCAACAATGAAGAAACATCAAAACTGCCATCACAGAGACAAAAAGCCTTTGTGTGAAACAACTAAACAAATCATAATGAAAGAAAAAGCCATTATGGTTCTCAAAAGAGGTGGCGGGGGAAGGTTAGGGAGAAAAAGCTAGCATTTAGGAAGTATAAGGAAACACAGAAGGAGCAGGACAAAGAACTGTACCAGTTAAGGCAGAAGGAATCAGGGAAGGCAGTCAGAATAGCAAAGGCCTAAACTGAGGAAAAGATAGCCAGCTTGGTTAAGAAGGGGGGATAAATCCTTTTATAGGTACATTAGGGGGCATAGAAATACAAAGGGAAGGATAGTGAGACTGATTAGAATGGACGGTGGGTGGGCAGACAGGGACAGTGAAAATGCAGGGATACTGAATTAATACTTCTGCTCAGTATTCATAAAAGAGGAGGAGGAGGGGGAGGTACCTAATCCAATTAACAGAAGCACTCTGGACAGGAGGGTCGATTCCAGTCCTTTCACAGAAGAAAGGGTTCTGAAAGAACTCCTAAAACTGAAGGTGGACAAAGCAATGGAACCTGACAGGATTCACCCCAGAATTCTAAAAGAATTAAGGGGAGAGCTAGTGATACCACTGACTACCTTTCTTAACAAATCTTGGGAGGATGGTGTGGTATCTGAGGACTGGAGGAAGGCGGATGTGATTCCCCCTTCACAAAAGTGGGTCCAAGACAGAGGCAGGAAACTAAAGACCTGTCAGTCTGACCTCTGTGGTAGGGAAAGTGATGGAGTCACTTCTGAAGGAAAGAATAGTCGAGTACCTAGAGGCCAGTGGAGCACAGGACCCAAGGCAGCATGGGTTCACAGTGGGAAGGTCATGTCAGATGAATTTAACTGATTTCTTTGACTGGGTGACCAAAGTAGTAGACCAGGGAGGGGCTGGGACATAGCCTACCTAGACTTTAGTAAGGCATTTGACACAGTCCCACACAAAAGATTAATAAACAAATTAGCCAGCCTGGGAGTGGATCCCAGGGTGGTAGCCTGGGTAAAACATTGGCTGGATAACAGGACACAGAAGGTAATTTAGTTTAGTTTATTGTTCTAGGAATGATTACCTTTGAGCCAAAGGCTCTTTTACAAAGGTTCCACATCAAATTAAGTACAACAAAAGGTTACATAGAGTGGCACTACAAATTTTGTTGTGGTAATAGCAAAAAAACGTAGACAGTAAAGTATCGAAACATTTGTGCAAGGACAGGTAATACCAATGAACACTTTTCATACAAAAAAAAATCAAGTAAGGAGAGGGAAGAATCAAGTTAGGGAAGTGTACAGATAGAGAGGGTAAGAGAAAGCATGAGAGGAGCAGACAACAGCAAGAGAAAAAAGATCCTCTTACAAGCCTTTGTCAAGTAAATGGACAAGGGTGGAAAAATGAATAGATAAAGATTTAATCAAGGCAGTCATAGGAGTTGGAGGTGGCAAGGTGAGAGTATAGGCTAGATTTAAATGCACCTAGAGAGGTAGAGGAGGTAATAGAGGTGCTAAGGGCATTTAGCCAGCTGGGGGCATGATAGGCAAATGATCTTTGACCCTGGGTAGTCCAGCATCGGGGGACCTGAAGAGGCTGATTTTCTGATCTTCTGGTGAGACGGATACTAGTGTTCTGGCATAACAGGTCTTGGATGCATGGTGGAGTGAGGACCATGATGGATTTTTTAGCCATAAGGCAGGTAAGGTACTGTAAGCGGTTTGAGAGTTGTAACCACCCAGTTTCAGCATAGAGCTCGCAAGTGTGAGTACGTCGATGAGCACCAGTGAGCAGCCGACAGGCCTTATTAAGGGATGTTGAAATGCGTCTAAGCGCGTTAGTAGAGGCAGACCCATAGACAATTAAGCCATAGTCAATGATTGAGATGACTGAGGATTTAATAGCAATCTTCAGTGCTGGTTGGGTAAGGAGCTGTCGGTTCCGGTACAGTATCCCAATCCGCTGATTAATAGTTTTTGCTGTACTATCAATATGGGTTGCAAAGGTTAGACCTTGATCAAAGGTGATTCCAAGATATTTGAATGTAACAACCTGTTCAAGGGTGATTCCCAGGTACGTGTTGATAGTGAGTGGTACTTGCCTTTTCTTGTTTTGTGGGCTAGAGAAGAGCATGGATTTAGATTTTTGTGGTTTAGAACCAGCTTATGTTCAAGGAACCACGTCTCGACTCTGGCAAAAGCATGCTGAAGGCTAAGGCATAAGGGATTTGGATCTTTATGAGAGGAAAGAATCACGGCATTGTCGGCATAGAGGATAATTTGTTCAGGGCAGGATTTAGGAAGGGAGTTTAGGAAAAGGCTGAAGAGGAGAGGGCCTAAGATGGATCCCCGTAGAACTCCTGAGAGAACAGGCTTTGGGTCTGAGAGAACTCCAGCTATTTTTACAACTTGAGAGCGCTGGGCGAGGTAACTTTTTATCCAGTCACCAGGACCCTGGGAGAGTCCAAGAGACTGTAGTTGATTGATGAGTAGACCATGATGTACGGTATCAAATGCCTTAGTTAGATCAATGTACACAGCTCCAGTTAGGAATCCTTTGTTCATGGCCTTGTGGATTGCTCCTGAGAACTCAAGTACGGCTGTCGATGTGCTGTGCCCTTTCCTGAATCCATGTTGCTGGGCACAGAGGATGTTATATTTCTGCAGGTAGTCTGTAAGTTGGTCCGCCACTATGCATTCAAGAGCCTTTGAGAGGGGAGGTAGTATTGAAATAGGTCTATAATTACCAGGCAGTGACTTGTCACCACTTTTGTGCACAGGAGTGACAATTGTAGCCTTCCATTTATTAGGGAATTGGCTGAAGCAGAGGGAGAGATTGAATATTTTGGTGAGGGGGAGCAGTACTTCCTTCAGAGTGAGGGACAGTAGTTTAAGGTCAATAGTGTCACTGCTTGCCCGGGACTTAGATATAGCCTTCTTTATGTATTTATAGACTTCATGTGCCTTAACTATTTTGAGATGGAAGGGTGGTATGGTTGATGAGGCAGTGGGAGATGTAGAAATTGGAGGGTCAGCATCAGAGAAGAAGTCAGATGAGAGGACACCGCTAAGGCCTGTGAAGGTTTCATTAAGGGTGTTTGCAATGACCATGGGGTCAAGGGTAGTGGTTCCATCCACATTCATTATAGTAGGAGAGGACTTGGACTGCTTACCCGTGATATTTCTTAAATTGTCCCAGAAGGATTTCCCTTCACCCCAGGAGTTGGAGAGGGCATTCTTGAAATAGGAGCTCTTCACCCGGCAGATTTCTTTAGTACAGTGGTTGTGGGC
This sequence comes from Neoceratodus forsteri, assembly GCA_016271365.2. Classification (NCBI taxonomy): domain Eukaryota; kingdom Metazoa; phylum Chordata; order Ceratodontiformes; family Ceratodontidae; genus Neoceratodus; species Neoceratodus forsteri. Next base: position 1,606,406,456 of record CM057452.1, read on the forward strand.
CAGTTTGTACTTTTGAATGTCAATCAGAGAGCCAGTGGCTCTCGCAATAGCCCTGAGGTGGTCCCTACCTTTGAGTTGTGCCAATAGCTTAGCCGTGAGCCAGGGATTTGAGAGCGCTTTAATTTTGCACTTTTTTTCAGGTGCATAGGTGTCACAGGCAGCGTTGAATGTGGTAATAAAGTGATCAAGGGCAATGTCAACATCTTGAGTATTGTAAATCAGTGACCAATCTTTCTGCCTAAGATTTTCCTTGAGATGAGTAAGGTTGCCATAAGGTAGTACTCTACTCAAGATGGTTTTTGGAGGTGGTTTTCTGAACTTATTTGACCAGGTACATTTTATAGGAGAGTGGTCGCTAAGATAGTAAACTGAGCCCACTCTGAAGAAAGGGTGGTTACTAGTGGGGTACCACAGCGTTCAGTACTGGGTCCAGTCCTTTCTAATGTCTTTATAAGTGACATTGCAGAGGGACTGGAAGGAAAAATATGCCTTTTTAGAGATGACATAAAGATCTGCAAATGGTTGATACACAAGGGTGGGTGGAAAGGATGAGAAGGGACTTGGCAAGTTTAGAGGAATGGGCAAAAGTATGGCAGGTTGGATTCAATGCAAAGAAGTGCAAAATAATGCACCTGGGAAACAAAAACCCAGGGCAAGAGTACACAATGGTGGGGGGGAGGTAGTAACAACAACAAAAATGGAAAGGGACCTGGGGGTAATCATATCAGATGACCTTAAGGTTAGCAAGCAATGTGAGAAGGCAGTAGGGAGAGCTGGAGGGATATTGGGATGTATAGGGAGAGGCATCACCAGCAGAAAACAAGAAGTTGTTATCCCTCTGTACAGACAGTTGGTGAGACCCCATCTGGAGTACTGTGTCCAGTTCTGGAGACCCCATCTCCACAAGGACATAGGATGGAGGCAGTCCAGAGGAGGTCAACTAAAATGATGCAGGGTCTGCAAGAGAAACCATACGAGGAGAGACTAAAAGAGCTTAATGTGTATGCCCTTGAGGAGAGGGGGGGACATGATAGAAATGTTTAAGTACCTCAGTGGAATCAACAAAGTCCAAGAGGGTAGCATCTTTCAGAAAAAGAGATGTGCAAGAACAAGGGGACACAATTTGAAGATAGAGGGGAGATGGCTCAGGGACAATGTGAGGAAGTATTTTTTCACAGAGAGGATGGTGGACACATGGAACCACCTTCCTGAGGAGGTTGTGGGGTCTAAATCTGTGGGAGAATTCAAGAATGCATGGAACAGACATAAGGCAATTCTTGGGGCGGGGGGTAGGAAGAAATAGACTGTTGGTTAACTAGGATCTGCAGCTTATCCAGTAGGTAGGAAAATGGGCAGACTAGGTGGGCCAAGCAGTCCTAATCTGCCATCAAAGTCTATGTTTCTATGTTTCTATGTGGTAGGGGCTCCTGCTGCATCAGGGTTATGACATGCCTTACCACTATTGCATGTTCTTGGGGGGGGTGTTTGTGTTGTCCTACCAGAGTCAGGCTGGCATGTGATGGGCGCCCTGGATGATCCGTGGCTGGGACAGTCAAGTGGGGGGTTGGGCATCCTGTAATGGGGCCATGATCCAGCAGGAGGGAAGGACTTCTGTGCATCATGCGGGTGCTGGCATGGGGGCATGTTTCGGGGGGGACCACTCCTCAGCAGTTCATGGCAGTGCAGGTCCGGGTGCCAGCGGGTGCTATTCTCACACCCAGACCTGTGCTGTGCTACACAGGGGATCGACTATGGGACCCATGCCGGGCATCTGATTGGATGCCTGGCAGGGTGTGAAACTCTGCCCCCCAGCCACCCTGCAGAGTCCTGCATGCCAGAGGCAGTGCTGCGGACAGGTGGTGGCCATTGGTGAATATGGCCTGTGCACACATGTCTGCAGGTGCGGAGCAATGCAGGTGGGATGAGCGCCTCTGGTGCATACTTCCTGCTCATTAGTGCATAGGCCCCATTGTCAGTAAACTCCAAAGATTGACAGAGGTGCAGCTTGTTGAAGTTGCGATGTTATCCTATGAGAATTGTAATTTTTTATTTTAAGGTTTTTTATATGGCCCCTAAATTCTTTTTTTTTTGGTGGGGGGCTAATGTGTTAGTATTGTAGTACTCATTAAGACTTTAATTTTGATATATAGATTTCCAATAACTAAATATATTGATGGAGTCATGGCTTGTTAAAGTAGAAATGTGGAAAAAATCTAAGTTAAAATTCTTTTTTTTTATATGAAAGGATATTTTTCTGTGATGTTGTGTCATTCATATGATAAAAGATTGCTTCATACAAAAAATAATGTGAAAAAAACTAAATCCAAATTCCTTTTTTGTATGAAGGGATTTTTTTTCATGAGGTTGTGTCATTCATATAAAAAAGATTACTTCATACAAAAAAGAATGCAAAAAAAAAAATCCAAACTCTTTTTTCATATAAAGGAATCTTTCCTCATGAGGTTGTGTCATTCATACGAAAAAAGATTCTCTCATACAAAAAAATCATTTGAAAAAAAACGAAGCCCAAATTCCTTTTTTTATGAAGGGATTTTTTTTGTGAGGTCGTGTTGTTTATTTATTTTTATTTTTTTTTTACTTTCTATTTTTCCCTTCTACTGCACCCCATCTCCGACCCTTCGAGGGCACCTGAGAGTTATCCCTCTGCCAACCACCCTACCCATGATTGATCTTGTGCCCCATGGAGCCACGGTTATCCCCCCGGGTTGGGAAAGAGGTGGAGCCCGTACACCCCATGCACTTATTTGTCTCATCAGGCAAGGCAGTCTGGGTGGGTGGTGGCACATCAAGGACATGCTCCTGCTGTCCCGTTGCCCCAGAGATGGAAGAGTGTTATCCTTTGGTTTCCTCCCTCATGTGGTGTGTGCCCTGACATCAAGGCACTATGCACCGACATCCACCATGCATCATGGATGGCCCACCCTGCAAGCAGGGCTTGCTGTATCTCGAGTCTCCACTCGGGGTCAAACAAGTTGTGGGCATTTGGCCCCCTCCACCCAGAGAAGGTGAGCTGTTATGGGACACTCAAGCTTTTCTGCCCTTGCTGGCCCTCCAGTGACCTGAGTCTGTTCCTGAACCCGGGTTGCCGGTGACACAAGCAGAAATCCAACTGCTGCGCTAATGGGTTTGCCCTGTGTTGTTTATACAAAAAAAAGATTTCCTCATACAAAAAAAAAAGAATCTGAAAAAAATAAACTAAGCCCAAATTATTTTTTCATATGAAGAGAATGTTTGCTGTTTGCAAGGTGGGGGTGAGGTTTGGAAACTCTAACACCACTTTTTCCTACTTTTGTCAGTTTAACCCTATCTGGTGCATTCATTGAGGGTTTTTTTTTTTGCAATGAATTTTCTTACTTTTTGAGACAGTAGAATTGTATTATGATTCACACAGGTCCCTTTGGGACCACCTTGAACACACTCATGTGATTACAGAATCTCAAGTTTTGAATTTTTTTATATGACCCCTAAATTCTTTTTTTTGAGGGGAGTGGTTATGTGTTAGTGTTGTAGTACTCATAAGACTTTTATTTCGATATATAGATTGTCCAATAACTGAATACATTGATGGAGTTATGGCTTGTTAACGTTGAAATGCTCAAAAAAATCTAAGTACAAATTCTTTTTTTGTATGAAGGGATCTTTCTTTCATGAGATTGTGTCATTCATGTGAAAAAAGATTGTTTCATACAAAAAAAGAATGTGAAGAGCTGGCTCGGTGGCATGGAAGGCTGAGGCATCATGCCTTACCTCCTGCCATGCAGGCAACCCATGTTTGTGGTACGAGCGGGTCACCAGGGGTTGGCTGGGGTGGGAGAGGATCAAAAGATTAATAATCAAGTTAGCCAGCCTGGGAGTGGGTCCCAGGGTGGTAGCCTGGGTAGCAAACTGACTGCACAACAGGACACAGAAGGTAATAGTGAATGGAACACATTCTGAAGAAATGGGGGTTACTAGTGGAGTACCTCAGGGCTCAGTACTGAGTCCAGTCCTCTTTAACGTCTTTATAGGTGACATTGCAGAGGGTCTGGAAGGAAAGGTATGCCTCTTTGCAGATGACACAAAGATCTGTAACAGAGTTGATACACAAGGAGAGGTAGAAAGGATGAGAAGGGACTTGACAAGGTTGGAGGAAAGGTCAGACATATGGCAACTTAGATTCAATGCAAAGAAGTGCAAAGTAATGCACCTGGGAAATAAAAATCCAGGAGAAGAGTACGCAATAGCAGGGGAGGTACTAATAACAACAATAATGGAAAGGGATCTGGGTGTAGTCATATCAGATGACCTAAAGGTGGGTAAGCAATGTGAGAAGTAAGTAAGGAGAGCCAGGGGGATACTGGGATACATAGGAAGGGGCATCACAAGTAGAAAAAGGGAAGTGGTTATCCCTCTGTTCAGACAGTTGGTGAGACCCCATCTGGAGTACTGTGTGCAGTTTTGGAGACCTCATCTATGCAAGGACATAGACAGGATGGAAGCAGTCCAGAGGAGGGCAACTAAAATGGTGCAGGGTCTACATCAGAAACCATATGAAAAGAGACTGAGAGAGCTTAATATGTATACCCTTGATGAAAGGAGGGATGGGGGGACTTGATAGAAATGTTCAAGTACCTCAAGGGAATCAACAAAGTCCAGGAGGGTAGCATCTTTCAGAAAAAGAGATGTGTAAGAACAAGGGGGCACAATTTAAAGTTAGAGGGGGGACGGCTCAGGGGTAATGTGAGGAACTTCTTTTTCATGGAGAGAGTGGTGGATGCATGGAACCACCTTCCTGGAGAGGTTGTGGAGGCTAAAACAGTGAGGGAATTCAAACATGCATGGGACAGACATAAGGCAATTATAGTGGGGGGTTGCAGGAAGTAGGCTGTTGGTTAACTAGAATCTTCAGCTTATCCGATAGGTAGGTAAATGGGCAGACTGGGTGGGCCAAGTGGTCCTTATCTGCCATCAAAGTCTATGTTTCTATGTTTCTAAGTGTCTGGAGGACAGCTCTCCTCTCCTCTCCCGGGGAGGAAGGGACACAGAGGCCGGTACATCTCTGACACCTAGCAGTGGCTGGGTGTTGGAGAACCTGGGTCCCATACATGAGGGATGGGGGAGGAGCAGTCATACAGCATGCTGTGGGCAGAAGTGCACACAGCTCAACCATTGTAGATGCTACATTGCTCCACCTCCAGGAGGGGGGCCAGGAGAAAACAGGAGGAGAAAAGCCTGGGCAGTTGGATGACTGCTGACCCCCACAGGTGCCGCCTCTTAACATTGCAGCCACCTCCAGAACTGGATCCGTGTCACTGGGTTAAGGGATCCCCATCACCTCCATGGGGTAAGTGGAGAAGGAAGACAGGGGGTGGCACTGCAAATTGGAGGAGAGGGCAGGGGGGTTGGCACAATCATGGACCACCCAGGAGGGGTATAAATCAAGTAAAAAAAAAAGAATGTGAAAAAAAACTAAATCCAAATTCCTTTTTTCATATAAAGAGATCTTGTCTCGTGAGGTTGTGTCATTCATATGAAAAAAGATTCTCTCATACAAAAGAAGAATCTGAAAAAAACTAAGTCCAAATTCTTTTTTTATAGGAAGAGATTTTTTTTCATGAGGTTGTGTTGTTCATATATAAAAAAAATATTCCCTCATACAAAAAAAAGAATCTGAAAAAGAAAACTAAGCCCAAATTCTTTTTTTATATGAAGGGAATCTTTTTTTCGTATGGCTTGATTTTTTTTCATATGGCCATATGAAAACTGAAATTTGGGCAACAAAAAAATACATTTTAAAATGTGTTAAACATACGTTTCTGGGTGATTTTTCCAAAGACTTGCAGCATAATCCTCCTAAGGGGCAGCATATAGAAATATACATGTATTTGTGTCTCTGCAGGATATAACTTTTAGGTTTTTTCAACAACTTTTTTTAAACAATGGAAACAAAATGGCGGCCATACAAAAAAAAAATGTTCTCATTAAAATAAATTACCTCCTATATGAAACAGAATCTTTTCTCATATGGGCCAGGTTCTTTTTTTTTTTTTTTGTATGCAACAGCTATCCAAAAGACTGCACTGAGCATGCTCAGAAATGAAATTTCAAATTCTTATATCTCTGGACTAGATTAATATTTTTTACTAAACCAGTGAAAGGCACCACTGTGGCACAAGCCCTTTGTATCCTGAAAATTTCAGAGCAAAATTCCAAACTGTCTGTGCTAGGTGATGACAATATGTTTTCATTAACTTTGCAAACAATACTTTTCTACATGTAGTCATTACCCATAAAACACAATTCCAGCAAGTCTTATTTGTGACCTGGTTGAAAGATAGTTTGCTCCCTATATATAATGCATTGCTATTTCTAGCTTGTTAGTAATTTGTTTCGGTTTCCAGCAGATCTGCCAATGATCAGATGGCTATGTGCACAAACACTCCATAGTATATGATGGAACATTTTAAGCACTATAATTCAGTGACAGCACAGGGCTGTTGCACATGGTTCATAGCTGTCCATCATCTGTTGTGCATGATCATCTTAGCAATTCAGAATCATACAGCTGACACTTTGCAGAACATTTTCAACCCACAACATTTGCAGAACTCCATAAACTCTAACAGTTGACATTTAAACACTGTGGGCCGGATATTCAAACTGCGCTATTTTGTGAAACATTAGCACTGCAAAATAGTTTACTTGAGGCACAATAATGAGGCGATATTCAAAGGAGTTGAGCTATTGAGTAACTCCTTTGAATATCACCTCCAACCCACAACCACTGTGCATGGTGCAGTGGAACTTGTGCCACCGCAAGTGGTCAGAGTGGAGCATTCAAGTTGCGGTGGCGCCAGTACCGATGCGCCATCGCAAATTTCGATATTCAAAAGTGACATGCAAATGGGGCCATAATTCCACGCAAGGCACAGGGGAGCCATTTGCATCTGTTTCATAGCCCCATTTGCATGCCATTAGCATGCAGGTGTAGCCGATCCGGAGAACTTGCGCCTGGGCCCTGCCAGGCAGCAGCCGTTGAGGACCGACACCCCTGCAGCCCGATCGCGGGCAAAAGGTAAAATCCCCTCCCCGACTGGCCTGATCGCGGAGAAAGCTGAAATAACCCACCCCACCAGCCCGATCGCGGGCAGCAAGTGTCCCCCGAACATATCCCTGGTGGTCCAGTGGACGCTAAGCCCGATCGCGGGTTGATATTTAACCCCGAATGTATCCCTGGTGGTCAGTGGACGCTAGAATCCGATCACAGGCTGCATTATGTGGTGACACCCCAAGACCATATCCCTGGTGATCTAGTGTCCCCCCACCAGCGAAGCCCCACCACCTCCCCCAGCTGCCGGCGGGCGGCGGCATCCCACCCGCCTGCCACCCCGCGCCCACCGACGGCTGCCTGGTAGGCTGCACGCTTCATTGGTGTAGCAAGAGCCATGTGTGCAGCCCATATCAGAAGGCAGTCCAGATATGTGAAGAATTCATTCATTCACATATCTGGACTGCCTGCTATGGGAGGGCTGCACACCCATTGGCTCTGCTCTGCACCACTGGTGTGCAGCCCTACCGGGCAGTCAGTCGATGGGCGACGGGTGGCAGGCGGGTGGATGCTGCTGCCCGCCGCCGCCGGGGAGCGGGTGGTGGGGCCGTGGGTGGGTGGGGTGGGGGACACTAGATCACCAGGGATATGGTCTTGGGGGTGCTCGCCACATAATGCAGCCCGCGATCAGACTTAGCAGTCCACTGGACCACCAGGGATATGTTCAGGTGGGGATACTTTGCTGCCCACGATCGCTGCTGGGGGGGTTATTTAAGCTTTCACCCACGACCGGGCCAGTCGGGGTGGGGATTGTTTACACTTTGCCCATGATTGGGCTGCAGGGGAGAAGGAGAGGTTGAGGGGCCAGCCACAGGTGGCAGCTGCTGTGTTGCACCCTGCACGCGCAGCTCACCTGTGGGTGGCCTTTGACTTACTCCTTTTTTTGGCTCAAAGTTGTGCAGGCGCAGGTTGGGGTTGCACTCAGACATCCTGCACAGCCCGCTGAATATCGGGCTGTGCAGTTTATGCACGGTTCCTCCCCCTCCAGTTCAGCATGCATTCATTTGCATTGTGCTGTTGCTCAGCTTGCCTTGGGGGGCGTAACTGCCTCCTGCTGAATATCGCAGAATGGCGCAATTTTGGACTTGAGCAGGCGCAACCCTATTGCGCATGGTGCAACCCTTTTGAATATCCCACCCTGTGTGTTTCCCCAAAGTGTTTTACTATATGTAGTTTGAATGTGGTATGGCGTAATAATTTGAACACATTAAAGGTTACAGCCTGGATTTTGAAACTGTCTTGATTGCTACAAGACCCATGTGCACCAAAGATACGGTGCACCGGGCTTGCAGCAATCAAATGGGATTTTACATCTTGTGTGACAACTGCTGCAAGTTAGACCAACTTGTTGTGGTTTGGCTTGTGGCAAACCAAGGGACCCTTTTTATGGTGCTTGCACCAAATATTTGGCACAAGCTGCCATAAATTGGATAAACTGTTGCAGCTGTGTCCAATCTATTAAAATCAGACACAGTTGCAGCAAACCCATTCTGCGCACTGCCAGGTTCAAATTGTGGTGGTGCAGGGCTTGACATGAGCCCTGTGCCACCCTTTGAAAATCAGGCCAGTTCAACCCAGGTTTACGCATTCATTTTAGTTACATTTGACAGTGACAATACGTTTTAGCTAGGCTGTTGTTTTGTGGTCATGCATACATTTACATCATTGTGGTGCTGGATTTTGATTTAAATGGCTTAATAATTTGAAATCTTCTTTACCCTTCACTGTTTGTTCTGCACAAATGTTAACCTGAATAATGTTTAACATAAGTTTTGCATAAACAGATGTTCCGTGCCACGATACACTACAAGAAACAGCAGCTGGGGGAAAAACACAGTAGAATGATGATTTCATCTCAGGATTCTGATTGCATTCAAGAGCATTAGAACTTTGCTCTTGTGGTCTGTGATGTCATGAGAATCCCATGATGGTGCCACAGCAGTTCTGTTATGCATGATTCCCCATCAACTATTCTGTATATGAAGCTCAATAAAGGGGCCTTAGAGTGGTGATAGCTGTGCAGTGCAACTTGGCTATTCAGTCAAGTCTAGACCTTACTGTGCATATTTAAATCTCTATGTGACTTTTATTTTTTATTTATTGGTGGTTTGTACAGTAACTTTGCAATCATTGTGCCATTTTTCCACTTCTCAACTTGCTTGTTTATACTGTTGTTCATACTGCAGCTGATCCGTTCCCATTACCACATTGAAACCTTCTAGCCTGAGCCTGAAAATAGACAGTACTGTGTTGCATGCAATTATCTGGTAACCAAAAAACAACTACATAAATACTAAATAAATAAAAATACTTTTCTATTGTACTGAGCTAGATTCTTTGCAGTGAGAGAACATACTGTGCTAGCTGCAAAAGAAAATGGAGATTTGATATTACAGAGATGCCAGTGCGCCTAGGTAAAGGTATTCATATATTACAGTATTTGTTTTGTAGTGACATTTTCTTTGCACATACAGTATATATAAGGAGTCTGGAGGTTGATGCCCCTGGTTATCCACATGACAGGCATAACTGCAGTATAAATGTCCCCACAGTGCCTTGCCTGTGTACCTTAGTGTACCCTGAAGGGACTACATCTAATTTGTATTTATTTGTTTAGTTGAAATGCATGCAGACAGACCCACTCCTACACTGTGCAGCATCTGTATACAGCAGTGCCCTGTTTGCTGCCAGCAGCTACATTATGAATTTGGTTAATTTATCATTCAAACAAGAACCAAATTAGATGCTAATGTTAAAAACAAATACACTATGGCCTAAAGAAATCTACCAGCTTTGTTTTAGACATGTCAAATGAGACAGCATTATGCACCTAAAGAACTGATTTTCAAGACAGCTGCAGAAAAACAAACATTCTGCTCAGTTTACTCCTGTTTTTTGAAGACAAAGACATGTATTTGTTTAGTTTCTGTTAACCGGGTAGGGTGTCCTAGGCAGTAACTTGCCTATTTTCAGGCACGACCCAGGAGAGTACAAACATCAGAATATTACATGGTTACAGAAACAATAGCAGGATTTAACAGGGTTCTTGAGAACAAGGCAAGTAGAAACATTTAGTTCAAAGAAGAACAATAGTGCAATTTTTTGTTAGAGTGCATAGTTGTGCATACAGCTGACAATGCATTAAGAGTTGTGCAAGAGGTGACATAGTATCCTAGAGAGTGGTACAGCCAAGAAAGTCATTTACACAGGTAAGATAACAAGAAATACAGGTAGTAATAATAATTAAAATAACAGATAGTTGCTAGTCAGAGAAGACTGTCAAATTGTCACTAGAAATAAATTGTCACTAGACGTAGGCTATGGTACTGTACTATGCATTGAGTCCTATATTAAGGAACAGCTAAGTGCATCTCTATGCAGGAGGCAGTACAGGGTGAGTTGTCAGGGTGAGTAGTTATGGACAAATACATAGGGAGCGTTGCAGCATATGGGCTCAAAGGTGACTTCAGAAAGTGCTGGCTCTTTGCTCTTGCCACACGTTTGGAGGCATTTTGTTCCAAAGCTTGGGGGACATTGAGGAGAAAGACATCTCAGCATACCTGATGCATGATCTGGGGACCTTTAGTAGGTCTGTACCAGAGGATCTTAGGATGTAGGTACTAGTATTGGGTTCAAGACGTGAGGCAAGTGAGAGCAGGATTTGGCTTTGTAGTACTCTATGGACAATTTTCCTAAGTGTAAGGTCCATAATGGCTGAGGGTGAGGACCAACTTAGTTTGCTGTACAAAAGACAGTGATGCTTGAGGCAATTACATCCTAGAGCAAGGTGGCATATATTATTGTATCCCACACAAATGCACACAAACCAAAATATCAAGTAGTGGCAGACGCCTAGAATTTGAGTAGTTTTTTTCTTTTTCTTTCTGTTTCTGACCCTGATTTATTTTACTCTGCCACTTTAAAGCACCTCAATGTCTACTGATCAACATCATCCCTACCTGCACCTCTGCTTTGGGTCTCACAGCTTGCCCTCTGGGCTTGGCTCAGGGTTTAGGGCTTCCCCCCAAATAATGTGATCAATTGAAGATGACAGGAGGTTGTGGAGGGCCTAATGAACCAGTCTATCATCCTGTCAAGCCACAGTGTTTTTTTTTTCTTTTTTGTTTCAACCCATCCGCACGGGTACTTTAAGAACTCAAGCAAAATCAACCTACATGTGCTACAAGATGTGACTAAAAAAATCATTCTGGATTTGGTTTATACTTCAAAAAGGTTTTACTTACATATACATGCCAAACACCAAAACCACCACCCTGGCCTCCAAAGAACTCATAGACTAGACAATATGTGCACACAGAGGCCTGCTGTCACAGAGCCTCACTAACATCCTCCCTTCTACTGAGCCTCTGGGATACTGGACCATCCTCTTCCTCCTGCAGGCCCTTCAATATCCTGGGCTTATTCCCAACCCCAGGTCACCAGCATCCCAAGAGGCAATGCTACTGTTGCGCCCATTGGCAATTAAAACAATTTCAGCCAAATATGGGCTGTTGTAACTTGGCGAGGACAAATGAAGTATAGTACTGTACTAACATTTTAAAATTTATATTTTAGTGCCACAGTGTGGTCTAGTGGTTGAAGTTCTGAAATAGGAGAGTCCAGGTTCAAGTTGCACCACAGCCACTGGCTTACTGTGTTACCTTGAACCAGTCACTTGGCTTTTTTATGTTTTGGTTCAGCCAGTTGTGAAATTGGTTATAATGAGGACCTCACTGAAAAATGTTTTACATCTCAAAAGGGGTCTGTCCAGCAAAACTAATCAGTAAAGTAAAAATAAAATGAAATTTGTTGAATATGGAGCAATGTTTTAAAAGCCTGTGAGTGCTAATTAATGAAATACTTTTACACTAGTGTTCATACAGTAGCATATCACAGATTACTGTCTTAATGCCTCATACCAGCATACAGCCTCTTTCTCTGGTAGCCCTCCATAACCCCTTTCCTGGAAAGAAACACACTGACACAGTGTCTTGGTGGAAATGACCACAGCCAATATGTTTATTGAACAATGTTCCAGTTATTGCTAGCAGCGAGCACACTCAGGAAGAGCAACTACCCCTGTGGTCGTATTGGGCCAAGGCTGTATGGCCGCCCGCCGTCAGGTGCCATTTCCTTGCAGTATAGATATGCCTGCTGCATGCAGACTGAGACCCCTCCCCTGGGTCCGATTGCTTGGTCTGCCTCCATGCGAAACCAGAGGGTGTCACGAGCCCTTCAGAAGAACTCGGCTTGTCACCTCCCCCTTTTCACTATGCCATCTCTTAATGATCCTCCTGAGATGCCACAGGATGGACAACGTCCGACCCCCAAGTCGCTTACTCTCCTCTTCCTTGAAGACCTTATCCAGCACTCTTAACCACCACTGTAGCCCCTGCTTGGTCAGTTGCCCCATCTCGGCCACCATGAGCTGATCTGTGGCCTGAATCTGACTATGTTTCACTATGGTCCCCCCTGTGGCCCGCATTACCACCCTCATCTCCTGATTGATCGAGATACAAGCTTTGTTGAGAGGAGCCATCCCTCCCCCACCTGGCCATCTTGGCCTTTGGATCAGCTGGGATCAGATGAGGATGGTCTCTGGCTACCACTCCTTAATGGTTTGAAGGTCCTTCCTCATAGCCAGCAGCAAATTCACCATCTTCCAATGCCCCAGGTCCTCTCCTTCAAGGTGAACAACCAATATCTCCAGGACACTCTGTGTCCTTTCTTCCATTTGAAGCAGAGGGATCAGCTCTTCCCAGTGCATGCCTTCAGACCCCAGCCATCAGATCTGACTTGTTGGCCAACCCTTGGTATGTAACAGCCTCCCTGTCCCGGCCGCCACTGCCACTGCTGCCTGCTGTATGAAGGCCTGACCACAAATCCCAATTGAACCATTGATTCCAGGGCACCCTGGAAGAAACAGAAAGCCATTATTGCAAGTGTGGGCACACATACCACAAAAATGCCTGGGACCTCCAATGCCCCAGCAACTGTATTTGCCCATCTGTCCACCCCTGACTTCTCACATTTGTGGCTGCCCCAATCCTGAAAGAGTGTGTGCCAAACTGCCCAGGATTCATCCCCACCTCCCAAAGCGCCCAGGTCAGGGCTGCTCTAAACTGGTAGGCCGTGACTGGCCTGCTGTCTTCATGTTGGAAAAAGGCCTTACCTTTTTTGGGGTTCACTGCTGTGTAATTCTGCACTTTATCCTGAACCCTCCAGGGCATGCCTGGTGGAGCCTGCACCAGGCACCAGTGGCCCTTCTGCACCTGGTCAGTCTTACTCCTGTGAAGCCATACCCACGCACCCTTCTCAGTTGTTTCTATGTCCCCTAAACCCAACCCAATAGCCTCCAAAAACTGGTTGGGCTGCATCAGCTCCGGCACCCTGAAGGCCCCAGAAAAAGCCAACAGAAACATGGTGTCAAACAACTTTATCTCAAACGGAGTCCAGCAGACCCTGGGGAGAGCCTCCTAAATGCTTTCCAAGTTTGCCAGGGTGATGGGGCGCCTCATGTCCTGGTGGGAAGTCAGTGATTTCCCCCACCCTTCCAGTACCTTACGCACTTTAAAAACGTTTGTGCTGTCAGTGACCCCCAAGGCCCTGGAGAACCAGGACAGACCAGCAAGATTCCTGCCCACCACCCCAGGCGTATCCCCATTTTTTTCTGGACAGCATGATGTATTTGCACAACTGCTTGACCAGGATGGGCCAGTCCTCCGGCCAGCCCTGCTGTGCCTGAACCAGCAGGTAGTGTGTTACCCTCTTCTTGTATACTTCGCTTGTCTTTGAGGCATGTGGCATATATATACTTTAAAAATAATTTAAAAGGTAATACAGCTGTTTTGGAACTCAGTGCCGAGAAAGGATAAGCTTTAGAACTTTCACAGACTCCTTTCAGCCAACACTGGCTGCCATTTAAGTTAAATATAACATCTTTCTATGCCTGCCCAGTGGCGTGGAGTGCTGAGGCACTGTGCACCTTACCTCCTATCCTGCCAGTGACCCAGGCTTGAAGCAGACTCAGGTGTCGGGGGTCAGCAGAGAAGGGAGAGGATTGAGTATCCATAGGATTGCTCTCCTCTCCCAGAGAGGCTGGATTGTCATTTCCGCAGTATTACTGCCACCAGGTGGGGGCCTGGTTGTAGTGCTGGTCTGGGACAACAACAAACAGGAGGGTGCTGTGGGAGACTACGGTGTGCACATGCCACCACATACACAAGCTGATGTGCATGCCCCAGCAGTGGGAAATGGGAGAAAGTGGAAAAAGGGACACTGGCAGGCTACATGACGCCCTTAGGGGCTGACTGGAGCTCACTCATGTCAGAGAGAGCTGAAGCTGTGGCCTGCTAGCCTCCCAATGGGAGAAAAAGCAATATATAGCACCTTTCTCTTCTTAAATCAACCAATAAGTACTACTAGTGAAAACAGCTACTGTACTACTTGAAAAAAAACTGTAGACTGAAACTTATTTTAACTTGTAAAAGGAGACAGCATTTCAGACGCTTTGTATTTTTTTATTTCACAGTATTGTATGTGATGTAACAAGCAGTATTCTCACTGGATGGTGATGTAGTTAGAAATGGCATGAAATATAATAACTGAGCCCTCAATGCCTAGCTGGAGGTGGCCTTTTTCTCGGTGGGCACACCCCTCCTGATGACACGTGGGTGGGCAGGGGGAGGCAGGAGGAGGCAGGTAGGGGCCGGCCCAGGAAGGGAGGCATTCCGGGGGGGGGCAAGTGGAAGCTGGAGGGGTGGAGCATCGACCTACATAAAGTCGGTGCCAGGGGGGTTTGCCCTCATTGCAACCCCTCTTGGACGAAGAACCTCTCTCCAGAATATTGGACCAGCAGCTGGTTAAAGAGCAGTAAGGTAAGGGAACATTGACTTGGGTCAGGGTTCCTTAGGGCCATCTGCACAAGTGGTTCATAACCATATGGAGGTCTAGGACTTGTGTGCGGCTACCTAGCAGTTTCAGGTTGCTGCTTAGCTCAGCAGCTTGCAGGGGCACTGCGGTCAACAGGTCCACAGGTGGAACTAGCTTCCTTCCCGATGGTAGGCCGGGACTGTGTGGTTGCCTTCCAAGTTCTCCATAGCACAAAGCCAATCTAGTGATTTCCTCTACCTCACACAGGTGTTTGCTCAACACAGACCGCTATCCTTGCTGGCATCCTTTTTGTGGGCCTCCCCAGTTGTCTCTGCTGCATTCAGCTGGTCGGGGTCCCCCCGTTAGAGACGCCGGTGAGTGGTGGGGGAGTTCAGGGGAAAACAGCTGCAGGATGGTGGGGGGGAGCATGGGCCTGGGGCCTGATCCGGGTGTGGCTAAGCACCCCCCCACAGTTAGAGAGATTGGGGATGTGGGCAGGCGGAGGTCATGGTGTGACTTAGCACACCATCACTGCGGAGGGAACCCCAGCATCTCTGGACCCTATCCCCCTTTTTTCAGTGAGGTGGTGGACTTTCTGGCCTGGACAGGCTTACCTGGAATGCTGCAGTGTTCAGGCAGCGTGGTCACCACAGTCTTGAAGGCTGAGGGGCGCTCTCTTGTCTGAGCTCCAGATGAGGAAGTGGCATGCTACCAGAATTTCCCTTGGGGGAGTGTTCATTTCACTGGTGTGAGTGGTACATTCCCCCTTCCATGGAGGAGAGTATGTTTGGGGCTGCATCATGGCAGGTACTCCCAGTGGGGAAGTTCCAAGAATTAATTTAAAGAAAGAAGCCCTGATGCACGAAGAAAGTCTAGCGCACACGTCAGGCCTAAGGCTGAATCGGAGCAGGAGATGCCGAAACTACGTGGCGTCCTACTCCCCCCCCCCCATTTTCACAGGCCTGTCTGTAATTTCCTACACAGTAAACAAAGCTAAACCTGTGTTCCAACAGCCTTTTAACACTGCTAATATGACCCACAGAGAAAAATTTCAGGTGTCGTTAGCCGTGCTTATAAAGTGGTGTCATTTAAATGAATAAACGGAAAAAAAAATGATGAATGACTGTGATGTCACAATGAATACAAGGAATAAAGGAGTGTATACAGAAGTACTGCTGTTCAGGGTCCAAGATCTACAGGGATTCCTGTCTGCTACAGGAATATGGAGCATTTGCAGGGAATTTGTGCCCACAGACTTGCATAGACTTGCATTGGGCAGGCAAGATTTTGGTCAGGGGAGATGATGTAATCGACAGGTATCACAAGAAATTGCCCTGGTTTTTACAGGGATAATCCCAACCCAATCAGGGAGTGCTGTTGTTAGAGGGCACTATTGCAATGCCATTGTGAGGTAGCATTTACAGAGCTTGTGCTAGACAGCTGGATGCACAGAGCGGGGCTGCCACAGAGGGGTGGGATGAGGTAATTAAAAAAAAAGAACAATAAATAAATAACTAAATAAAAAGCATATAGATAAAGACTGGTATATATGGGCCAATAGGTGTGCAAAACTCATGTAAGGCTGTACAATAGTGCATGTCATACACATTGCTTCCCAAAGTGCCTCTCAATCCATGAACTGTTGTATCGACAATTACATCAGCACCGAGAGGTTACCTGCCCTGTTATATACTGTTCTATAATTACCAGTTAGGGTATTTAAAGATGGGGTTACTACCACTTTCAAATGCTGCACGACATGGCCACTTATGGCATAGGTGCTGCTCAAACACATTCTAGCAGGCAAAGCATTGTTCCCTATGTGCTCAAAAGCCACATAAACAAATCACTCTCACACTGTATAAGCATGCAGTTGCCAAACACTTGCTGAACTACCACATGAGAAAGTCATTTTATCTGTCAGTAGACTTTTTATTTCTATGTCAGACGTGTTTTTCCAGCAATTATAGAAAAGAAAACTATGGGCGTTGCACCAGCCTAGTGGTGTGGAAGGTTGAGGTATCTATGCCTTACCTGCCACCATGCCAGCGAACCAGGGTTTCAGAATGAGCCTAGTCCACTCAAGGGGTCAGCTAGGGGGAGGAGGAATGAGTGCTCCAATGGACATTGTTCTTCTCCATGATGGGTGGACAGCCTGCTGTACTGTGCAATTGCTACCTAAGTGACCACAGGTGGGGGTGCAGGCTTGAGCAGCAGTTCTGGAGGAAGACAATCCCAGCAGAAGATGTCAGCATGTTGCACTCCATCAAGCCACCATATCCCTAGAGTATCTATTGGGGGACCTAGAAAATGTAGAAAAACACCCTAACTGACAGGATGATGCTTCTGCTTTTCTCAGGTCCTGTACCCACCTACTGGGTGCATCGTCCTGCATTTGAGCTAAACACCTCCCAAGAATGGGGGCCCCCTGGGAGGCTCTGCCACAGGGGGTAATCTGTGGGACACTGCCAGGGATGATCAGGTAAGTCCCAGAGATGGTGGGCTGACAGTGCTAGGGTGCAGAGTCTGATAGAGGCTGTTGGGTGACCAGGGAAGAAACATTCATGGGTGTTGACACTGTTTTTTTACATACTCTAAGTGTGTGATACCATTACAAACCATACATGGGGTTATGTGGTATTACACATTTTGGTGTGTAAAAAAAAACTCATAACATACAACACACCAAACATTATTATAAGGGTGTATAGAGCCCCTATAGTTAGGGCTGAGTAGGCTGTTTAATGTTAAACCCCAAATTTTACACCTTAATAATTCTGGAGTCATTTGACAAAATAGCACAAAATTTGGCATGCACACTTAGGCTGTCAGAGTCTCAAGACGTGGAAATTTTTGTGACAGCATCTTGTACGTGTTTTGAGATAGGAGCACCAAAAAATGGGGGAAAAAAACACGTTTGATTTCCCTATACTTAACATTGGATATTTCTTGCTTTCACCTACAGCCTAGACCATGTGGATTTTTTTCAGGAAATTTTCAGGGTTAAACGGGCCGATACCAAGTGTGGGCCTTTAGAAGGTTTAGTGAAGAAATATTATACCGTTTTAAAGTTATATCAATGTTTGAGTTAATGTTTCAGTTCGACTGGTAAAAAACACCTATTGTGAAAGGTAAAATAACAAGCATTTGTTAATGCCGAATGTTTGCTTGCTGGCATTGGCATTGGTAGTGTAGGAGTTCGAGAGCTGCATAATAGGAATGGCAGTGATGTATTGAAGTGAAGCCAACTCCACCACCACCCTGCAGAGAGTGACAGGCATTGGGTATGCCTTTGGGTCATCAAGCTTAATGGCCACGCCATTTCACCACACCCTACTCTGCAGACACCGAGAAGTGTCACGGTGTGCCTTGGGGTCTTTGGCCCTTATGTGCACCCATTCCATCAGGAAATACAGTGAGAGTGATGCAGTATAAGAGAATGGGGTGAACTTTGGGGTCGAATAGTCCAAAGCACACCTCCATGCCTCTCACTGGCTACAGGGTGTGGATGGGGGTGGAATGGTATGAGCGTTACAGGCAAGAATCCCAAGTCACACCCCTGATGCCTGTCAGTCTTTACAGGGTGGGACATTATGGTTGCAAACCCTATCGCCTCAGGCGTTTGTTGGTATTTTCACTCCAAATTTTCAACATGGCTTTTTTGTGACCTCCACATTATGAACAGTGGCAATATCAGTTTGTTAGCTGAAAGCTAATTTTGCAGAGCGACTACGGCATTTGGCACCACAGGTGCGAAAGCACATTTCGAACAGGATGTGAAAAATGACAGCTGTATTGTTCATGGGGAGGTGTAACAAATGGCAATGTTGAAAAATCTGTGAAAAATAATAAAACTGGTGAAGTCACTGAGCGCAGAGTAGAAAGTGCTAACTTTAATAATCTGTAATGTAATTAGTTTGGGGACTTTTTACAGCAGATTGTCAACACAGGCATTTTGGGACCTCCACTCACTGTGATTTTCTTAATCTGTCCCCAACAATGATTTCCCACAACGACCACACATTTCTGCACTGAAAGTGTGAAAACACATTTCTGCCATATTGTGAAAAATGACAGCTGTACTGTTCATAAGGAAGTGTGGAAAAATGCCAGTGGTGAAAATCTAGACTGAAAATATTACAATTTCATGAATTTACGAGGGTGTATGGAAACTGCGTAATGCTTGCTCGTAACAGTCATTTTATGGACTTTTGTCACCAAATTGCCAACATAGCCATTTTAAGACCTCTGCTCATGAACAGTGTCACTGTGATTTTCTTAATCTGTCCCAAACATTGATTTCACACACCGACTGAGCCATTGTGCGCTACATGTGCGGAAACACATTTTGGGTGAGATGTGAAAAATGACAGCTGTACTGCTCATAATGAGGTGTGGTAAAATGGCAATGTTGAAAATCTGGAGTGCAAATATTAAAAATTCACAAACTTACAAGTGTGCGTAGGAACTGCATAGCACTGCGCTCACAAAACAGTCATTTTTAGAATTTTTCACCAAATTTGCAACATGGAAGCTTTGAGAGCCCACCTTATGAACACTGACACTGTCATTTTGATAATCAGTCCTGAAAGGTGATTTGACACAGTGACCGCGAAATCACCCTTCGGGCCCGATTAATGCCATGACAGTTCCAGAATTCATTTGGAAGGATCCCAAAAACCCCATTTTGAAAATTTGGTGCCAAAATTCCAAAGAATGCCTGATATATGCAGCAAAGTTGAAAAAAAAACTATTTATTGCATTATACAGCTTACCGGCATTTCCTCAGTTCCTGGTCGGCTTTGAAGAGTGTAGATGTGTTCCCAGTCCACCGAAGATCATCGCGCCAAACTTCTGAAGTAAGTATGGGGTGTGGGGAGGCAGGGTGCACAGATGGTCAGTGCGGGTTGTGGGTGGGGGCCAGGGAACCGCTGAGGACCATTGTTTTTAATAGGTTTTTTTTTCTGGAAGATGACAAGGACGCTTACTATGTTGGGTGGCCTCATACGGCAACTGGAAGGCTGTTGGGGCGGGGATAAAGTGCTTCAGTTATCTGATCGTGCTCACTGAAGTGGCTCTCTCTCTTTCAACTGTACGGCACTGTATTTTCAACTGCTGTCATAGACAGCTGAAGCATTCATTGGCGAACTGTGGCCTCGCCTGGAGACACAGTGAAGGAATTGGAAGACAGGGTGCCACACCTCCAGAAACTCGGATGATGGTACTATGTTTCTTGCACATGCATGCAAGCAAACATAAAAACTATTGTGAAAGGTAAAAAAACATAGTGTGAGTGGTTATTTGCATGATTTACTTGTCATAGGGGAAAACAGTGGAGACGGTCAACATTTTCTTTTTACTGTTTAAACATACAAACATTTAAAGTTCATAAAAATAATGTCTTTTTAAAAAAACAAACACCTGAACCAAGTCAAACAGGACTTGTTTAGCTAGATTCTGGCATTTGTTCTTTTAAAAAGTTGCCAGAAATATATTTTTCTGGGCACCCAAAATCCAGCTTAGCAAGAAGAGCCAGTCACCTGTGTTATCTGTATGAGAACAGTGGGACTTTCTTGAGTTCTGCAGCCACAGCTGGAACTTATGTTTCAGGCTGCTGTGAGAACAATGAGACACTGTTTCCCTGGTGCCTAGTAGTGTCCCCCCATTTCCATCCCCTTATGTATGTAAGGTTTCCCTGGTGTCTAGTGGTGCCCCCACTTCTAATTGCTGTCCCATTAAGTATGTTACATTTCCCTAGTGTCTAGTGGCACCTGGCACCTCCCACTGTCTGCCTGCCATGCCCATATTTACATTATGTTCCCTGGTGTCTAGTGCCACCCATGCCCTCCAATCGCCATCCCCGTATTTATATAATGTTTCCCGGGTGTCTAGTGGCACTCCCTTTCCTATGATTGCCATCCCTGTATTTTATATTATGTTTTCCTTGTGTCTAGTGGCATCTCCCACCTTCCCATCACCAGCCCCATAATTATATAATGTTTCCCCTTGAGTCTTGTGGCACCCCCCACCCTCCAGTCACCATCCCCTTACTTATATAATGTGTTCTTGGTGTCTAGTGGTGTCCCCACCCTCTGATCATCATCCCATTAAGTGCCCCTGTGTCTAGTAGTGCCCCCCCCATCATCTGATCACCGTCCCCTAATGTTTTGTTTCTCTGGTGTCTAGTGATGGCCCCCACTCTCTGATTTCCTTTCCCCTTAGGTGTGTGTGTGTGTTTTCCCTGGTGTCTAATGATGCCCCCCACTCTCTGATTTCCTTCCCCCTTATGTGTGTGTGTTTTCCCTGGTGTCTAGTGATGCCCCCCACTCTCTTATTTCCTTCCCTTTTATGTGTGTGTGTGCTTTCCCTGGTGTTTAGTGGTGCTCCCCACCTACCTACCAATCGCAGTCCTCCGATTAATGTTCCCTGTAATAAAGAAAACAATCCCCTCAATTTCTTTTTAGTTAAGCCTGTAGAAAAGAAAATGGTCCCTTGCCAATCTGACCCCCCACCCCAACCTCCCACTGAGCACCCACCACCGCACCCCCCACCACATCACCCACACACCCTCACTCAGCTGAACACTTCCCAGGGCAAAGATCCACTCTCTGATCGAAGGCACATCTTGCTACTTTAACAGCTTGCTGGAATATGAGAAACAAAGGTACTGTAAGTGCAGTTCAATGTATTTTAATGGGGTTTTTAACTTTAATGCATAGTGTTGTCATTTTTGCATATTTTGAATCCAAATTTTCAACATTGCCTTTTCGGGATCCCAGCTCATTACCAGTGGTGGTAGAATTATATAACCCAAGCCCAACAGGTGAGTTTGTGGTCACTTGGTTGAATCAACTTTCGGGTGGGATTTGAACATTTTCACCATTGTTGTTCATGAGGTGGAGTCATAAGAAGGCTATGTTGAAAATTTGGGGTCAGAATATAAACAATGGCAAAATAATGCGTGTACCTTGAAATTTTTCTACAGTCACTCATAACTTTGGTCATTTCAAATATTTTGACACCAAATTTTTAACATAGCTATTTTCCACATCACCTCATATACAGTATGCGACAGCTGTCATTTTTCAAATACTGGCCAAAATGTGTTTTTACACCTGTGGTGTGGAATGATGTTTTGGTGGCACAGAAATGTGTTTTGGAGTGGATTTGAAAATGTTCACCTACCAGATTCATGAGGTGGGGTAATAAGAAGGCTAAGCTGAAAATTTGGAGTACAAATATGGTAAAATACCCAGGTTATGAGTGAACATTGCAGTATTTCAACATTCACTCATAACTTCACTAATTTTAAATATTTTGACTCCAAACTTTCAACACAGCCATTTTCCACACCACCTCATAAATGTAACATGTCATTTTTTAAATCCTGGATGAGACGTGTTCTCTGACTTCTGGTGTGAAATGACATTTTGTTGAATACACTATAAATGGTACATGTCATGTTTATAAGATGAATCATAAAATGAGTATCTTGAAAATTGTGGGTCAAAATAAAAAAAAAAAATTAACAAACGTTGTGTGTAGTGCCAGTCTTGACCCCAATGGGTATGCTTTGTGATCCCATGCTGGTGAGCTGAGTTCAGTGGTGAGATCAGTGACCCAGATGAATGGGATGAGGGTGGGGGGATGGTACTGTTATGTGACATCCCTCCTGCCAGGGAATGAAAGGTGCAGGGTTGTTCACATGGGCCTGGCAACCATATAGTGAAGACAACTGTCCTCTTGGCATAGGAGCCAGAACCCTGCACCACTCCACCCTTGGGTTGCAGAGGGCCCTGTG
Source organism: Neoceratodus forsteri (assembly GCA_016271365.2). Taxonomy (NCBI): domain Eukaryota; kingdom Metazoa; phylum Chordata; order Ceratodontiformes; family Ceratodontidae; genus Neoceratodus; species Neoceratodus forsteri. The sequence continues at coordinate 1,606,429,237 of CM057452.1, forward strand.
CATTGGCTGACAGATTCACTCTTTGCCTTGTGCATCTGTAGCTGCAGCCACTTAGAAGTGCAGGAACCACAGGGCCCCTGCACTTTTGCAGCCCACCAAACAGGCCTAGAAATTCTTCACGTCTGTTGTTGCACACAACTGCAGGGGCCACACAACTGCTTGGGGGGATGGGGGTTGGGAGTTAGGGTTGGAAACCCTAATGCCACATTTCCTTACTTTTGGCACAGGCACCTTGTACCAGCTTTCAGCGTTTGAAAATTTGATCCAGTATTTTTATTGCAATTTTTAAATGTAGCCTTGCCTCTAAGAGAAAATATACACCTTAACATTATGTTAAGAAAAATTCACCTGGAATAGGCAAATGTCATGGACCCCCCCACACACACATGCACACACGCGCGCACACACACACACACACACACACACACACACACACACACTCACACACTTATACAACATAAGGCCTTACATAAAGCCATGACTTCAATTTTATTTATGGCTGGATAAATAGCACAGATTTCCTTGGCAAAGTGGTAAAGGTATGAGTGGGAGTTTCAGTGGTTAACAAAATAAAACCACCAGAAATTAAAACTGTGCATGCAGTCGTACTTCATTTTTCAAATGTGTTGATGCACATAATGATAGGCTATTGTGAAGAACGAACATCTATTTATGTTATTTTTTTAAAAGAATGAGTAAAAGGGGCAGAAATGTTTGTGATGGCAATACATAACATAGTAATTGAAGACTGGAAGGGACTGTAGGTCCATTAGTTTTGTCATTCCTGCTTCACACACAGTATTCTGTACAAGCATGCGGTTGTTTTATAGGAATTCCCTACCCACTTTATTATACCCACCAATTTCTCTGGTAAGCAGTAATTTGTCCTAATTACACACACACACACACACACACACACACACACACACACACACACACAGATGGAGGTGGACGCAGCATAAAAGTGGTTATCTGGCAGGGTGACCAGCCTTGAAATAACCACAAGTCAAGCAGGAAAATCTGGCACACATTGATAAAGAACATAGAGGATTGTCTATGAGGAGTCATTACAACAAGGATATTCTCAATCGAGAGTTCTCCTTGGCAATGTTGAACCACGCAGAGCCGGAGGTGTCTGTGCCAAAGAACCGAGATTAGAGAAGATCCTTTGTTTCAGGAATGACCCTACAGACAATCTTTATAGTGTATGGGGAGTCTATTCAACATAACAAACAGTGAATGGACGAGAAGTAACTGTAACATTTTTAAAACAAGCCTTACTTGGCTTCCGTGTAGCTGCTCGTTCCAGCGTCACTTGCTTCCTCTCTGCTGTGGCTGCTACATTGCACACGTGTGAATGCGTTCGATCTTGTTGTGCTGCACTGGTGACATACTGAGTGTAGCACAACAAGATCGTGATGCACTGAGGGCAGCACAACAAAGATATTCCAAGCATGGATTTCCATGCACAATAACGTTTCCCCATACACTATAATTGCTTGATGACTTGGTTACCAAGGAAACTGCAGGCCAGAGAAGGAGGCTGGGCATTAGAGGTGGAGAAGGGAAAAAGGGGGAGGGAAGTCCAAGCCTGAGGAACCAGGGATGTGCACCAGCAATATGTTCACCCTATCACAACAAGAGGTTCCCCAATCTTCCCCCATAAAGAAAGAGGGAACCAGCATGCCAAGCAGGTAGGCACTGCCAGAAAGTATGCCAGGGAGTGGGTCAGATCCTCAAAGGGAGCATAAGAAAGGTATACATAGAATGGAATTCAATTCTGAGGGGCACAGAGGGGATCTGGGTTTCACACTCCATGGTAAAGAAGTGGTCTGCTGTTTCCCCGGAGAAACAGCAGACAGATTTATATCCGGGGTGGTGGAATTCATGGGAGGGGGGAGGGAAGGCCAGATCTAATTCTACAAGTGGGCATGAATACTCTGACCAGATGGAGCATGGAACAGGTGCTGTCAGACTTCCATGCTCTGGGAAAGGTATCAAACGAGAGAGCAGGGGGTAGTAACCTTCTGTGAGGTGCCACCATGGCCATGCCTGAATCAAAGGGATCATTTCCATGTGTTCCAAGTCAATGCATTGCAAAAGGGTTGGTGCAGCAGGAGGGGCTGTGGTTCCTCAGGGACTAGGGCCTGACCTGGTGGGTTGGTGATTGTTCAAAATGGATGGCTTATACCCTAATGAGGAGTACAGGAGGGTGCTGGGAAAAAGGTGGGCATGGCATATAGCTGGTTTAAACTAGTGGGGGAGAGTTAGCATGGTAAAGTACACATCTGATGTCACAAATAGGGGAGCCCTGCTGGCCTCCCCCCATCAGCTAGTGCAATAGAATCAAGCACAAACAAGGCTGGAGAAATGGGACGGGTCAGGACAGATGCTGGAAAATGAGGTGTACCAACACAAGAAGTCTTGGCAACAAAATCCCAGAACTTCAGGCGATGATCACAGGAGGGAGCATCGAACTGGTGGCTGTCACAGAGACGTGTGCAACCTTAAACCATGAATGAGACATGACCATACCAGGATACTCACTGTTTAGAAAGGACAGAGTAAAGGGCAGGGAATGGGGAGTGGCACTGTATGTAAAAGAATGAACAAAGGCAACTGAGGTGAATAGCCTAAGGGATACCTGAAAAACTAGAAACCCTGTGGATGAAAACCCAATATATTGTTCAGAGCACTCACTAACCCCATAAGAGGGATGCTGAGACAAAATTGTTACTCACAAAACATTTATTGCAGATGCAGACAAACACCTGACATGTTTCAAACTCCCTGGTTCTTTCTCAAAGGCATGACACATACTGAACCATTCACCACTATACATACTAAAACCATTACACATCAATTGTGACATCACCATAATGGTGTAATCCCATTGGTTAAAACTAACAGTTTTAATTAACATGATTAAAAACACCTGTCTAGTGTAATGTTAAATAAATTAATTATAAATTCACCATAATTCTTAACAAACACACATAAACCTTTAACAAATTCATAGCTATTATAATTATTGGTATAATGGTTAAACCATAACCCCTTTGATATACATGTAGAAAAACATCTTACTTAATAATCAAAAATAGCTATGACAAAATCTAAAAAGGTTAAAAGCACGTAGAAGAAAGAAGTAAGGAGAGGAAGGAAGGAAGGAAGGGAAGGGAAGGGAAGGGAAGGGAAGGGAAGGCACTCTGTTTGGAATGAATAAACCCTGTGGGTGGTAGCAGCAACAGAAAATGGGAAACAAGTCAGGATCAGGCTGATCTAAAAAACACCAGGTCAGGTTCAAAGGGCAGAGAAATGGGGGATTTGCTTAGGAAGGCAGCCATGTCCGTGTAGGTAGTGATAGTAGGGGACTTTAATCTGCCACATGTGGACTACAAACTGTCAATCACAGCAAGTACTCGGAATCAAATTCTGGTGGATTCATGCCAGGAGGCATTCCTGGCTCAGCTAGTGCAGTGCCCAACAAGGGAAGGGTCTCTGTTGGATCTGGTTCTCAACAACAGTGAGAGGATCCAAAATGTAGTACACCACAGAACAGTGGTGCTGGAGGTCCAGAGAGACTGCCAAAAGGCTAACAGAATTATGGGTATGGGACTTTCAAAAGGCAGATTTCAACATGATGAGGGAGCTATTGGAAAAAAGCATATGGGGAATAGAACAGAGAGAAGGGGTAGATTAAAAATGGAAAACATTTGAAAAGAAATGATTGAGGTGGCAGAAAGCTCAGTTGGGAAGGTGTCAAAGGGAAAAATGGCAAGGGTTGCAGTATGATTCACAGTGATAAAATCCTAAAGAAGGGCATTTCTGAAGTACAAAGGAAGTCAACTGGGGAAGATAGAGAGAAGTACCTGGAAGCCAGAAAGGTAGCCAGCAGGAAGGTGGGGGAGGCCAAGGTCGGGACAGAACTCAGGCTTGCACTAGGAGTGCAGAAAGGGGAAAAGGCATTCTTCAGGTACATCAAAGAGAAGCATAAGGTCAAAGAGGGAATTGTGAGACTGAAGACTGAGGAAGAATTGGCTGCCAGAGGAACCTGTATATATTATTATAGGCTATGTCCCACTTTTGGAGGACAGTCTTGGAGGCAGAGAAGTAAAAACAACATGGGTTTGTGATGGGCAGGTCATGTCAAACAAACCTTATTACGTTCTTTGATGAAGTGACCAAGGAGTTGGACAGGGATCATGTGGTGGACTTGCTTTACTTTGACTTCATTAAGGCATTTGATGCAGTCCTCTTAAAAATGTTGGAAGACCTTGGGATAGCAGAACAGATAGTAAAGTGGATACGGAGTTGGCTGAGGGACAGAAAACAAAGGGTGGAGTAAATGGGGTGAAATCTAACGAGAGACAGGTCACTAGTAGGGTGCCTCAGGGGTCGGTCCTGGGGCCAGTCCTCTTCAGTGTATTCATTAGTGATATAAGTGAGGGCATAAATGGCAATATCACCCTGTTGACAGATGACACTAAACTCAATGGAAGAGTGGATAGTATGGAGAGAGTCAGACAACTGCAGGAGGACCTTAAGAAGCTGGAAAGGTGGTCACGAATATGGCAATTAAACTTCAATGCTAAGAAGTGTAAGGTGATGTACCTGGGTAAGGCCAACCCCAAGGAAGAATACTGGCTAAACAGAGTCCATCTGAGCCGAGCTCCTCTGCTGAGGAACATGATCCGAGAGTCATCATTAGGGATGGCCTCAAGCAGCAAAGCCAGTTTCTATGTTTCTAATAAGGCTTACCACAGGGCTAGCAGGGTGTCAGGATGCACTGCAAGTAGGCATTAAAAACATACTTTTGGCTTCAAGCATATGCTGCCTAATTGTATTGTTTTAATAGTTATCAGTTTTATTGTGTACCTGTTTTAATCTTTTTTTACCTAATTTTTATATAAAGTGCCTTGATGTTCATGAAAGGCACTAAATAAATAATGTTTATTATTATTATTATTATTAGCAGGGGAATAGACAGCAGAAACAGGGAGGTGATACTACCAGTTTACCTGTCATTAGTGAGGCCTCATATGGAGTACTGTGTACAATTCTGGAGGCCTCCCCTTAGAAAGGACATTGATAGATTGGAAGTGGTCCAGAGAAAGGCAACAAAAATGACACATGGCCTTCAGGAAATCACGTATGAAGAGAGGCTTGGGGCTCTGAAATTGTACTCACTAGAGACTAGGAGGGAGAGGGGGGATATGATTGAGACCTTCAAGCTCCTTAAATGCATCAACAAGGTGCCAGAAGCGTAGCTTTTTACCAGGAATATCAATTCTACTACAAGAGGGTACGAGTGGAAATTGAAGGGTGGAGTGTTCAAGAGGGACATCAGAAAGTATTACTTCTCAGAGAGGGTGGTGGAACCTTGGAATAGATTACCTCCTGAGGTGGTGGCTGCAAAGTCAGTATCAAGCTTTAAGCATAGGTGGGACAAGTATTGGGAACAAACTCGTGGCACTGTCAAGGGCTAGGCTGGGTGTCTAGGGGGACAAAACACTGGTGCACAATAGGTCCCAGGATACCTCGCTTAGGCAGACGCGATGGACCACAGGTCCCCTTCTGCTCTCATCTTCTATGTTTTTGTGTTTCTATATGGTCATCCCATATGTCAGTTTGGGTAGTAAAATATGGGTAGTAATATGACATGGAATCTTTGTGAAAAAGCTTGAGCTCAAAGGTCTTTTCCGAATCACTAAATAAATAAATAAAAAATAAAATGCCTTGGGCAAAGGCATTATGGGCTTTTGGGGTATGGTTGTCTCTGAATTTGAAAGAAAGCCCCAGCCTAGTGTCCACTGCTTTACAGGCCACAGAGGTGCATGCTGAAAAGTCCAGCAATGTGTCTAGTATGACTCACAGATAGTTAAAGATGGAAACAGTAGTAAGGCAGGATCCATTCACTCTAGTGACTGTCAGGGGGGTATGGTGCCTTTTGACTCTTGCGGCCGAGCCAAAAAGCATGGTTTGAGGCTCAGAAATATCCATAAGGAGACTGTTAGTGTAGAGCCACAGTTAAACTGACTGTTTATCAGATGAAAGCCAACAATTTAGGTCCAAGATGCTGCAAGAACCCATGTAAAGGACCAAGTTATCGGCATACAGGATAGGTGTACAGTACTGGAGTGTAGTCTGGATTGTATTTGTATGAAGTGAGAAAAGAATGGGCCCCCAAATAAATTCTTGGGGGACCCTAACTATGGTAGCAACAAAATCAGAGACAGTCACCAGATCTAACTCTCTGACATTTATTCTCCAGGTAGCTATGGAACCATAACAGGGCAGATGGAGAGACACCTAAAGTACTGGGTGTACCACACAGTAGGATATGGTCCACCAAATCAAAAGCTTTGGTGAGGTTAATGAAAAATCAACACCTGTGAGCTCACCTCTATCCATGGCAGTAGAGATACTAGTGGTGAGTGACAGGAGGGCAGTAGTGGTGCTGAGGTGTTTCCTGAATCCATGCTGGTCAGGTGAGAGGACATTATATTTGCAGAGGTATTCAGTTATCTGAGAGAATACCACTTTTTCTAGTAGCTTATTAAGTACTGACAGTATCACAATTGGTCTGTAGTTGCTTATGTTCTTACAGAGTAGCCTGTGATGATGGTGACCACAATTGAGCGCTTTCAAAAAGGGCAACTCAATCACGGCACCTGTGCACAGGGCTACCTGGCAGGGAGGATGACCAGATAGGGGGTTCAGCGAATATAGTAACAAGATGTCACTATGTATACATGTGTGCAGGGTGGTGGTGGGGAGGGACCATGCCGTGCGATGGGCAGAAGGAGAGGGAGGGTTTGTGGGGTGTAGTACGGTGGTGGGCTGCCCAGCTGGCCGTGTGGCATGGTGGGTAGATGGCAAGCTGGGGTTGGGAGGGTGCCAGGTTCAGTTCTGGGCATGCTCGTTTTTGCTCCGGGTCTTTTTTTTTTTTACTTTTCACCCCGACATGCACCCCCTGGAGCTGAGGATCCTTTTAGTTGGGGGGTGCAGTGCCCTCTTGTTGTTCACCATGACAGTACATCGCTGAAACTGATTTTCGGTGATATGCACTTGCCCAAATGGTGATCGCCTTTCCACAATCACCATTATTACATGGAACCTCTTATAGTCACCTTTTTTATATACTGGGACTATGTGGTAGGTCTTCCAGTGGCCAGGGACTATGTTAGCCACAAGGGAGAGGTTAAAGAGTCTAGTGGTGGGTAAGGCCCATTCCTCAGCAGTAATCCTCAATATTTTAGGCTCGATTCCACCAGTTCTGGCAGACTTGGTTAATGGGATTTGCATAAGAAATTTACACACTTCATCATATGATACTGCCCTAAAATAGAAAATGGGGTGATAGAAACTTTATTAGGAAATAGGAATATTATTTTATCATTATTAATCTTATTAGAAATTTAGGAATCAATATTAGCTGATACAAATAAAATTAAAGAGTAAACAGAATATAAAACAAAAAAAAACAGTGCCACACGTCAAATAACAATTAAAAATTACCACTTTCCATCCCTTTGTTAAAAGAGTAGGAGGGAGGGATGTTTGGAACCTCTGTTTTCTTGGGCAGGGCTGTGGCAGGTCTTTGATACTGGCCATATACCCGAATTATATAACAAGTACTGAAAGTGAGTGTAAACAGTGACTGGGATTAAAATAGCAGAAAATGACAGGATTATTTCTGTCAGCACCCATCTCCAGATGAGTTACATTTTTTTGACACCTCCTGTCTGTTAGGAGTTCCCATGCCAGCACACGAGCTGCAGTACTAAAATTTAAATAACTATTGACAGCAGCAGAAAGCGCTTATTAAAGGGAACTACATTCATCAACAGAGCTGCACCTGGTTGAACAGCAGTTGTCAGTAGCATAACAACAACACTGAGGCAATGTGATGACTGGTAAATGGGAGGAGGACCTGCTCCCACGATAACGTCAGGTCAGTTTCACAGTACTGTACTACTATATAATAGGATTAGCCATGGAGCATAGCAGAATGCAAACTGAAGTCATTATCAGCTATTTGCAGGAATGGTTAGGTTATTAGCTTCTGGTATGTAATAGCAAGAGAAAGAGTAAAGCCCTCAAATAGTGTGGAATATACTGTAAATTCCATTTACGCTGCCCATTTCTAAACTGGTGTAGGTGGTTTCAAGTGTTTAAATGATGACCACTTTTCAGTTCGCTACCTGAGGGTAATTTAGCATCACAGCACACAGGGAACTCCTTGCAGGATGGGTCCTTCAATGCAGTTCCCAAGACACTGGTGTGACACTGATGTGGAAGCTGATGTCCTTAAGTCGTGTACACCACTGGCTTCATAAATGACCAGCTGCAAAGTGACACCGGTGTGAACTAAACCATTGTGCAACAATCTGGTCAGTGTAAACGGGGCTTTAGGGTGAAGTCTTGGAATGGACAGCAGAGATTAAAGTGAAGACACAGGGCCTCAAATGTGACAGTAAATCATTTTCAGAGGCACCCTTTGTTTTTAATCCCCTTTGTAGCTTGTGAATGAGCAAGGGTGAACAGTTATTATTATTTTTTTGTGTTGATTTGTTCAAGGAGAAGTGTGGCCTTCTTATTGTAACTAGCTCCCCAACATGTACGCGCTCATTGAGAGTTCAGTCAGTGGCTGACCGCAGTGGTGAGTGTGGGCTATGACAGTTGATGGCTTCCTTACAGGTTGGAGGGAGCAGCGTGGTAGGGCACTGCAGGGTGGAAGGTCCACTAGACAACCAGGGTATTAAAAAGGGACACATCAAGGAGTCAGAGCTCCAGCAGTCTACTAAACCACCAGGGTTATTCTATATATTATTACAGGAGATCAGGGTTTGTTTGGGGAGGGGCACTAGACTACCAGGGGTGTTAAAAAAATGACAAAACGGGGCATCTGAGCTCCAGTGGTCCACTAGACCACCAGGGTTATTCTATTTATTATTACAGGAGATCAGGGCTTGCTGGGGAGCACTATACTACCAGGGCATGTTTATTAATTATGAGGGATTATCAGGTGACTACCAGGATGTTCTGCCTCATACTACTGGAGATCAGGGCTTCAGAGAAGGGGCAAGGGTCTGCTAAATGCATACTGCTGCAAGCTTGTGGCAACCTGCCTAGGTGCACCTTCTGTTTGATGCACTGCTGGTGTTGTTGCAAGCCATGGGACTTTACCACTGGGACACTGCCTGATAGAGAATCAGGTGCAGGGTCCGAGGCACACAGGTGATCAGCAGAAGCCATCTTTGGTGCAGCTTGTGCCAACTTTTTAAAAATCAGGCCCCGTGTCTCATCTGAACCCACATCCAACCTCTATATTTGACATGTTATTCAGCCTTGCTTCCACTGACCTGAAGAAGAGAGTATAACTTTCAAAAGCTAGTCTCAAAAATAATTTTGTTATGCTAATAAAAGTATGACATGCAACATTTTATTTAGTTTTTATTTGAAATTTGTTCACCGTGCAGGGCATAAAAGCATTAGATGACCATTTGGGGCTCAGGCCAAATATTTTGGAACAATATTAAAGAGCTTAGAGGCAAGGTTGTATCCGCTCCCCCATCTGAACTAAACATTAACAGCTCCCCCACCCAGAACCCATATCATATTGCCAACTCCCTCAATTCCTCCTTCTTGGACCTCAGCAGTGTCTTCCCCCCAAACGTCTTTGATCCACAGGCCCCTCATCCCGCCACTTCCCCACCCCAACATGCCCCCCTTTTCTGCCTAAGGGTCATCTCTGCTAGCAAGGCCAAACCATACCTAATCAAAGCCCTGGGTTAAACTCGGCACAGCAGTGACTCGCTAAACCTAAAACTGCTCAGTCTAGCACTCAAAACTGTCATTGCACCCCTAACAAAAATCCTAAACCTCTCCTTATGTCTAGGCCAGTTCCCCACCATCTGGAAGCAGGCAGTTATCACTCCCATCCTGAAGGCCAGGGACCCTACCTCTCCAAATAATTATCGCCCCATCTCTATCCTCCCCCTCACTCCAAGGCCCTTGAGAAAATTGTCTCAAATCAACTCACAGATCACCTATCCAAATACAACCTCCTCTGCCAGGAACAACATGGATTCAGAAAAGGTCACAGCACAACATCTGCCTTACTAGAATATTCCAGCTTCATACATAAAGTGCTTGACAGGGGTCACTTAGTTGGATTGGTCTACATCAATCTGACTAAGGCATTTGACACCGTAAATCATGTCCTGCTCATCAGTACCCTATACACTATTGGCCTGACCTCAGAAGCCACATCCTGGTTTGAGAACTACCTCTGTGGCCAATCCCAAAGAGTCAAAATAAACTCCACCCTCTCAGACACTCTCCCTGTATGCTCTGGTGTGCCCCAGGGCTTCATCCTGGGCCCACTCCTCTTTAGCATCTTAAACTCTTTCCCAGCTGGCCCAGTAGTGCTGAGGATTGAGGCGATGGATGCCACACCTCGCGCTATGCCGGTGAACAGGGTTCGGGAGCGAACTCCGGCACCGGGGTTCAGCAGGGGAGGGTTGAGGACTGAGTGCCCTTGTGGTGCTCTCCTCCCCGTGGCAGTAGGGGTGGGATGGCCCGGCATGCCAGCAGCCCCTAGTGGAGACCAGGGGCACTGCAGCAAGCTAGGCAGCACGTAATTAGCGTGGCCAACGCAAGGCGGAGTTGCAGTGCACCAGAGCATCAGGGCATGCACCATGCATGGGGGGGAGAGAAACAGCACATAACAGGGAAAACACTGACTCGTGAGACAGGCGATGGCACCTGTCCCCCATGCCCTACACCTGGCTTTCCCCGACTGGCCTTCCAGGTCCTCCACCCGGGCCCTCACCTGCAGCCAGAGTCTGACTTAGAAGAGCACCTATGAGGAGGGGCGACCCACCCCGGGTGGGTTAAACTGCGGATGCTGGCTGCAGGGAGGGGGGAGAGAGGAGGCACAGGTCAGGGGGGTCTCAGGTGGGCAGGAAATGGACAGGATGCCTGAGAGAAGGTTCCATGGGCCGTGACTGGAGGGAAACAAAGTTAAAAAAAACCCCTTTCCCTTCATCCTACCCTGGACAAATACTCCGCTATGCAGATGATGCTGTTCTCTTTAGTAGCCATCCTGACCGTATCTCCCTCCAACTCACACTCCAGAACTTCTTCAATGAGGCCAAAAACTGGTTTGCTGTACATAAGCTGGTGCTGAATTATAAAAAAAAAATAATAATGTTGTTCACCCATCGGCAAAATAGTCATGCCACCGCCACACTTAACATCCTCAATGCTCACAACGATCCACTTGAACAAGTCTCTTCCTTTAAATACCTAGGCATAACACTGGACTCTTCCCTCACCTACTCCAAGCACATCCATAGTATCTCCTCTGCTATTAACTCCAGGCTGGGCCTCCTATACAGGCATAAAAGGTGCTTACCTCCAGAGGCTCTCCGCCTAGCTGTAAAATCCTCCGTCCTCTAGCTGATAGACTACGGGTTTGTTATATATGGTGCTGCCACCACTACTTCCCTCTACAGGATCTCAGTTGCCCTAAACAAGGCATGCCACTTGGTCACTGGGTGTGACTGGATGACCCACTCCTGCAACCTTTATAAATGCTCGTCTTGGCTCAATCTTCAGGGTAGGCTAAAATACCACACCTGCCTATTTGCCAAAAAGATCACATTGGGTAATGCCCACCCCCGGGCATTCACAACCTGCTACAACCTGCTCTCCCTGCTCAGGTCACCCATAGCTCTTTGAAAACCTTATTCAACATCCCTCACTGTTGGACCTCCCTGGGGCAACAGTCCTTTCCTAGAGCCCCCAGCTAAATGCAATCCCGGACGAAATTTCCACTATTGAAAAGCTAGGCCCTTTCGAAGTCAAGTTAAGGGAGGCCATCATTGCCTCTAGCCTCTGCGACTGTCCTTAACCCCTATCACCTGCCCTCCCCCCATGCTGCCGGACTATGTCCTCTCATGTGTCCGTGATGTGCCCCCTGTATATTACTACTTCACTTTGCTTGTGATTATATACATACTTGTACAGCTTCTTGTTGCTCCTTTGGTCAGCTATGTTTAATCTGCTGTATATTATTGCTTCACTTTGCTTATGATTATGTATATATTTCTATAGCTTCTCATTGCTCCTTTGGCCAACTATGTTTAATCCACTGACACAGGGTCTACACCCCTCGATCATCTGTAACTCTGATCCAGGGTTTCCACCCTATGCTATGTATTTGTTTTTTGTCATATCTCGATATGTTTTCTTTGTACAATGTCATAATGTCCTGATGTAGAGCCTTTGTAAAAGAGTCTATGACTCAAAGGGTTGTAATTCTGATTCATATCAATAAACAATAAACAATTTTCAAGGGTGACCTGAAGACAGTATATTTAGTAGAGTGTTGTTCTACCTAGAATTCCATTCTTTTCAAAATGCTGTTATACCACAGTTCAAAGGTCATGGAATGTGAGTGTACCCTCTGTGGTACATCAGCATCCTGAGACCTCTGGAGACTGCAAGAATCAATTTTGTTTTGAAACCGAGGAACTGCTGCGTGCACATTTGACTTGATGGCACAGCAGTTCACACAGACTAAAAGCAAAACTACAAGCAGGGAAGTAAGCAACAGCAGGGGGAAAAACAAACACTTTAAATATAGCTAACAAAAAATAAATAGATTTATAATTACTGAAATCAGAGTGGTGAGGGACAGCAAGGCGTGAGAGAATGTAGGTGCGATTAAAAATGAAACAGTTCTTTTTTTTGGACAAACTGCCAAAATGTCTGAATATATATATATATATATATATATATATATATATGTATTTTACTATACTCTGTTAGAAATACAGGATGAGCACTAGGGCTGTGCGAATACCTTTTCCCGAATATTCGGCTAAATATTCGGTATTCAGGTCCCAAGTATTTGTTATTCGGTATTCGGTATTCGGCTAGAAAAGGTGTTTTTTTAAGGAAACTTTAAAAAAACACTTCAGCAACACCATTAATCACCCATTGAACCTGGTATACTGTATACACCTCAATGACACTTCAGCCACCAACATAGAGCTCTCACTAATGCAACACAAGCTTCATGTGGCTCACTCAATCCACCACAACACACACATAGCACTCTGAAAACAATATCAAGCATTGCATTGGGTCAGCACTAGAGGGTGTTCATGGTCACAGACACAGGGTAGAAGGTGCTTCAACCATGGGCATAGGAATAGCGGTTGCAGTGGCTGCAGTAGTGGTGACAGCTGAATGGGTGACTGCTGCAAGAATTGCACTGGTGGTGGTGGGAAGCACACTGGCTGTGGAAGTAGCAGCCATAATGGTAGCAGTGGGGACACTGGTGGTGGTGTCTGCTGCTTGCTGCACAAAGCATGTATGCTCTAATTCCCCCCACTACTGCACAACAGGATGTGACAGTGAATGTACAGATGGACAGCTGGTGACACTAGTAGTAGTAGTAGTACTGCTAATGGTATTAGTGGTAGTAGTACTATTACCAATGCTACAAGAACTAAAAGGCTTGCTTGGGGAGAACAATATTTGAGCCCGCCAAATAAAGAGAGACACCAGTATGTCATTGTCTATGTAGTCTATCTCACCACCTTCTCTGGAATTGTATTATGTATCAATAATATACAGTGGAGCAAGACAAGATGCAATTCAGCACTTTGCAGTAAATGACATGCCTCAAAATATTGGATGACTGGAGGGCTTAATTGCCATTAAATTACACTGCTCTTAGATATGCTACCCCTAAGACCGGTGTGGGCTGAACTGTGCAACCAGGATCTCGAATAAGGCAACAAGACTATGGAAATGAACTGTAAAACTTGGCTAACCAGGGCTGTATAAATAGGTGGCAATAAAAAGCCTCCTTACTCATATGCAATGTACCTAACAATTTATAGAATAGTGATTCTTTGTGTTTGTTTGTTTTCTAACTAGGGTGCCAGAAGCCTGGATAGCACCTGAGACACATAACATTTTTTGTTCCCTGTTATGAGGTATGAATGTGGAGCATGGATGCCTTGCCTCTCCATTATTTCAAGATAATGAATCGTATATAGTGGGGTAAGTACAGGTCATATGTAACATTGCTTCTTTTCTGCTCCTGCGCTGAGTTGTATATGTAACCAGCAACTCATTAGTAAATCCTGTTTAGTATAAGGGTTATCATTATTGTAAAGAAACTGAAATAATAAAAAAATTTAACGGCAAAATAAAAAATTACACTGCTCCTTGCAGCATACTGCAGCATTTTACAGCAATTTTGCAAGATACTGCATTGTGTACTGTCTGGCACCACAGTATGAACTATGTTCTATAATCTTGATGCAGTGTTTCATCCTTGGGTATGTTAGTTGTGGATTGTTTTGTTACAAGGGCATCTCAGTCTCATTCAGTTTAACTTCACTTATTTATAGTGTGTGTTTCTTTAAGGGTTGTATATTCATAGTGTGTTTGTATGTTCCCGACATGCACCCTGACAAAGACCAGGTTCTGGTCAAAGCACCAGGGCTCTATTGGCATCCTCCAGCCTTAGTACAAACAAATGTATTGGCAACTTTATGCTGCACTGCTCTTAACTGTATTTTGCTACTGCAACCCCCACATACACTGAATGCTTCCTTTGTTCTACATAGATTGTTTGGGGGTTTGGCAGCCCAGGGACAACACTAGCAGTAATTGTGTGGATGTGCTGTATGTCTGTGGTCTATCATCCTGTCCCTCACCACTTGGGGCCAGCGGTGCAGATGCTTTGCTGGGGCTGGACCAAGCATGTTTGCAAGATTGCTAAAGACATGATGGATCAGATCACTACTGGTTACTGGGTAAAACACAAACTATTACTACGTAGTACCTGTGTGTGTGATGCTTTACATAGTGCTTGTGGAACTACAGTAATACACCAACCTTTCCAGTTATACTGCACCACAAAAAGGTAGCATTAAAGAAAAACACTGCTACTAAGAAGGGGAAGGAAAGTGCAACCCATTTAGTCAAACATGGAACCAAGCAAGGAACAGACAGATGACATACAGTTAACTCAGTGAGACAAGCCTGCCTCACTAAGTGTAATGGTTTAATTAACAAAACAACAATAAACAAACAAAAAAAATGCATGTGCACAACTGTGCACACACACATGGCACAGACTCGCAGGGGGATATATTTCACAAGCACAGCTTAATTGTGTGCAGTGAGCTGTAGAAGTGTGTGGGGGGGGGAGTCAGCTGCCGTTTCAGCGTGGCTCAGTTGGTAGCACATCTGCCTCTGGACCAGAAGGTCGTGGGTTCTCATCCCACACTGGGATTGGACTCGCACCTTAAAATTGCTGGCATCCAAATGCAGTATTGGGGGGTGATGTACTGCTGGGGTGTGCCATCCTTCGGATGAGACACTAAACCGAGGTCCCTTCTGCCAATCCTGGTGTTGTCCTGGTGGGTGTCCAGGTGGAAGTAAAAGAAACCAGGGCACTCTTCACAAAGACTAGGGAACATTCCCGGTGTCCTGGCCAACATTCCCCTTCCCATAAACCGGTTCATGCAATTATCCAGGCTGTGTGTGGGTGATGATGTGCGATATGGCCGTCACTTCACTATCAGTCTAACATTGCTTGTAAAGTGCTTTGGGATACACTGTGTATGAAAAGCACTAAATAAATGCTGATTCTTCTTCTTCTCTCCTCATGTGTACAGGGATCTATCCTCAGAACCAGAGGATACTAACAATAATAATTCAGTGAGTCAAGCTTGACTGGCTTAGAACTTAGAACTGAAGAAGTTTATTTCAAAATCTGTGTGCACACAGCTGTGCACACATGTGGCCCTGCCTCATGAAAAAATATATTAAGCATGCACATGCAGGGTGAAGCCTCACAAAATCAAATATTTTACACATATCCGGCAAATTATAAGCAGTGACCTGCAGGAGGGGGAGTTAGCAGACACCCTCATCAGTCGTGCAGGGAACCAAGCCTGGAACCAGACAACAGCAAAAACCAAAAAAATAAATAAATAAATAAAAAGTGCTCCACCCAAAAAAAAATCACACTGGAGCTATGTCAGACAGAAGCAGAGAAAGAGTGTTAGCAGACAGCCCTCCTAGTCCCTGTAACTGAGTACAGCAATAAGGACAAAATACCTGTCAGAAAGCCAAACACAGCTTTTCTGACAATGATCAAAAAGACTATGCTGACCCAAAAAAGCCTGTGAAGCAAAAATCTATTTCTTTTTTTAGCAAGTTTAAGGTCTCAAAAGTACTGCAGAGCATGTCTCAGAAACCACTGTCTCCTGTCTTCTACCAGCACAGAGTGAGGAAGTCACATGGTGTGCTTGCCTTTGAGCTCAAGAAACAGTTGTTGATTGGCCAACAAAACTCTGTGAGACTTGGAAATCTCACCGAATAGTAGTTCCCGAATAGCGGGCCAAACAGTGAACTATTCAGAAAATGCATCCGAATATTCGGGAAGCCTACTATTGGTGGTATTTGGAAAATACTATTCAGCCCATGCACAGCCCTAATGGGCACCCTTATGAGCAACCAGTGTGATCTGCCACCTCAGGGGTCTGATCCCCATGGACCTTTCAAGCTTCGCTCTCAAGATCAGAGGAAATCAGAACCCCTCTGCTGCAGAACACAAAGGTTGTGCATAGTTACCCATCCAGTATTCTCTATGTTTTTTTTCCCCTTCTACATCGTCATCATCTGAACCACCATGACAACTAGGTTTTTTCTAGGTTCACAAACCCTAAGAAGTCATGAGGAGGCACTTTTGATTAGCAAGGAGAGAGTTCCTGAGACCAGTTTACTTACATTTTAAAGCAAACCAGATATATTTTATTTGTATAACACAAATTCCTTTCTCTGGAGCCTGTCAGCACCTTTGGAATTTTGATGTTAATTTTATTGAGATTAATGTTAACCGTCTGTGTGATAAGTCAAGCACAGAATTTAACGTGCTACAGTGAGGCCAGGGGGATGCAGTTAAAGGGTGGCTAACTCCAAACTCATATAAATAACAAAGGACACAAAACATGCTGGTCAGCTGCTATAAATAATCTTCAAGTCTTCATGAGAAAAACAAATAAACAAACTGAGCAGCAGCCAGTCACCACAGTGAACCAAATGCCTCAGTGCTTCACCCGAAAGGCTTCATCGGGGTGCAGACAAATGGAGACCAACCCATTCCTTTATAGTCCCCAAATAGTGACATGCAATACAAATTAAAAAAGAACAGGTGTACGATTTAAAAGTACCATTTTTGGTCTCAGATCCCCTTGCGAATAAGGAGCAAACATAAGAAGTATTTATTTGCAAACATTCAATTTTGCTACCAGAGTTCTCCCAGTTGTTTTCTTGTCAAGGCAGCAAGTGATCACCTTCATTTTCAAGGAACTCCTTGGGGATTGTACCATACTCCTAGAGAAGAAGCATGGTATGATCCCCAGGCAATTGATTGTGGGGATGAGGGTAGCAGTTTGGAGAACTGTTAGAAAGGGGAGTTGCCACAGCTGTTGTCAATAATGATTAAGGCTCTCTGTTGCTGGGAACTGTTGCTTTTAGAGGCAACATCAAGAAAGCCCTCCAGGAACAGGAAAATCAGTGCATACTACAACATCAAAAAAAGCCCCTCTGGTGTAAAGCACTGCCCCTGCAAACTATAAGGGGTATGTGTGTGTGAGATTTATGGATGTACTGTCATTCAGACCTTGACACCACCCAGTACCATTAGTACTTTGACTAAATTTAATGTTTACTCTCTTTCTCTCTCTATTTCTTCAGTGTTCTTTACAGGTAATAGTGGGTTACTGTGCCTGTACTTTATTATAATATTGTACTTCATTAACATTTTCTGCTATAATTTGTTGTCTGTACCATATGTATCTTCTCCCCCCGGACACAAAAAGAAATGAGCTGCTTGCAACTCATGTGTGTTTCACAGATCACACATTTTAAATTAATAACTATTTGATAAGGCGAGGAGTGGCCAAGTAAGATTTTTTGGGGGTGGGAGACCATGGGCTAGCACTTGCTACCTGGGGATGTGAGGGACTCTATTTTTAACATTTCTTTTTTGTGAAGTCCTAGTACTGAATATCCTAACTACAGTAGGGCCTGATATTCATTATGCAGCTCCAAATATTCAGTCTCCTGCTCGTCATGGTATTCAGTAATCATATACGTCAGGCTGCCCTTTGAGAGTGATGAGGCCACAATCAGTGAGCTCCCGTCCCGATGCCAACGACATATGACTGGATATAAAATTAGATTAGGAAGGCTCCTAGCAGAGTACTGTTTCGCACATCACACCTGCTACAGGCTGATAGAAAATGGTCTAATTAGCAAACAGAACAGGAATACGTTCTTTGACTATAAAAAAGTAGCACCTGTCTAGTTTAAAAAATGAATAATATTTTCAGGATGTTTACTAGCTCTTCACGTAGTAGTTCTTTAGAAGTCATTGTTTTACCACTAAACCAGCTTGGCTACTGACACTGAGATTTGAAGCATTACAAGTTATCTTTTTTTTTACTTTTGCCTTTAAGTTCCAAAAAAACTTTAGTAACTGGACTCTGCTTTCTTTTTCAATAAAATTCCACTCAAATCAGACAATTCTGCTGTACAGCACATGTATTAACTTATGAGGTGGTTTATCACTAATGACTACAAACCAAAGTCGAAAGAATTTACTGCTGATCTGTAAGTGCTCTCTTAGGAACATTTGTAACAACTGCTTTCTCGGGTTTGCCCATTTTGGTATATGTGTATTTAATAACCTGCTTCTGCTGTTACATTGCTGGGGACAGCATCCTGTCATAAAGGTCAGTCTTTAGGAATCCACTGTAAAGTAGCAAGTAATATTTTTCTGGATTAAGTCCATCATAACTGCTAATTGAAGTTCTTTCTTTAGAAGCTGTTACTCAGCCGAACACACACGTATTTTGTCTATGGGCAGGAGTGTACTAGGAGTTACTAGTAGATGTACTATCCATGCCTTAAATATTATGAGAAGGCCCCCAAGAGACATTCACACACCATGCAAAATGTGTACTTTGCTCTAACCTCTTGCCTGCTGGGGGTATGACATTGTGTGTCCCTCACAGATGCTTACCATTCAGTTGGTGAGTGACTTACATGGTTCTTGCCTGAATTTTCCTAGTCTGTTTATTGGAATCAGTGTTTACTGTGTTTTGGGGGTATTTTGTTCTGTCTCAGTCTCATTCTGTAAATTATGCCTCCCCAACTCTGTGTGTACAGTATGTATGACTGCACGGTACCAAATGGATGCTCACATCCTTTGCCTAATGTGTCTGTATGAGACTGATCCCTTCCACAAATTCTTAACATTCCTTGTATGTTGAGTGAATTACTTGTAGTGTGTGACAAAGAGAAAATCCGAAAAAGAGAAACTGGGACTTTTATGACTGCATAGTTAAAGCTATGCATGACATAGTACAATTACATTGAAAAGGAGGCTCTGGTTGCATGTGACTGTGAATGCACCACAGCTGTCTCCTTCCACCGAGTGGAGTTGAAGCACATCTCTCAGTTTTACATACTAACATACTACTTGCCAGCAGATTAGGCCTTACAGTCTATCGAGACTGCGTGAACCTCAGATCCCTAGTTGGGTGCCGAGGCCCTCCCCCCCCCTTGTGTTCCAGAAACCCCTATCATCCATCCCCACCCCCACCCGGACAGGCCATCATCTGATACATCCACTTTCTGTATCTGTCCCACCCTCTCTTGAAGCTGTCCACTGTGGATCTCTGAACCAGCTCGCCAGGCAGTGCATTCCAAGGGTCCACCACCCTCTCAGTGAAAAACCTCCTCCTCTTTTCCCCCCTCACCCTTCCACCTTCCAACTTCAACTTCAAACCATGCCCTCTGGTGATACCTCCCTGCTTTAGTCTAAAGATCCCCTCCATGTTTACCCTATTTATTCCCTTGAGGTACTTGAAGACCCCAATCATGTCCTCCCTGTCTCTCCTCTCTTCCAATGAAAACAGGCAGAGCTCCTCAAGTCTGTCCTCATACGTCAAATCCCCTAGCCCTCGTATCATCTTAGTTGCCCTCCTCTGTACCCTCTCCAGGAGCTGTATGTCCCTCTTCAAGTGTGGTCTCCAGTACTGTACACAGTACTCAAGGTGTGGTCTAACCAGTCCATTGTACAGCGGCAGAATCACTTCCTTGCTCCTAGAGGTGATCCCCCTTACAATGCATGCCAACATCCTGTTTGCCTTGCTAGCCGCTCTCCTGTACTGCTCAGAGTTATTCATACATGCATCCACCATGACCCCTAGGTCTTTTTCCTCTGTTGAGGCCTCCAGCGCCTCCCCTCCCAGGGTGTACCTGTGTTTAGGGTTTCCCCGCCCAAGATGTAACGCCTTGCAATTGGTGATATTGAAATTTAATTTCCATGTGTGAGCCTAGCTTTCCAGGGTGCCCAGGTCCCCTTGCAGGGCCAGCCCCCCCTCTTCTCCCTCAACTACTGCTCCCATCTTGGAGTCATCAGCGAAGAGACTCATTTCACACCCTATACCCTCCCTGATGTCCAATATGTATGCATTAAACAGGATCGGACCCAGGACAGAGCCCTGCGGTACCCCACTACCAACCTCTCTAGGGTTCAAGAGCTCCCCACAGACCACTACTCTCTGGGTGCATCCAGCTAGCCAGTTTTCAATCCATCTGACCATCAAAGGGCCTACTCCCAACCCCATCAGTTTCTCCACCAGACCATTGTGGAGGACAGAGTCAAACGCCTTGCTGAAGTCCAAGAATAATACATCCACAGGCTTTCCCCTGTCCAGTTTTCATGTTACCCATTCATAGAACTCCACAAGATTAGTTTGACATGATCTACCTGGCACAAACCCATGTTGCCAACTATCCAGACCCCCCACCTCCTCCAAATACACCCCCAATCATTCCTTTAGTATACTCTCCATTAATTTTCCCACCACCGAGGTCAAACTGATGGGTCTATAGTTACCTGGTACTTCCCTTGACCCTCCTTTATGGATTGGCACCACATGTGCCTCTTGCCAATCCCTAGGTGCCCTCCCTGTCTCAAGTGACCTGTTGAAGATCTCCGCCAGGGGTGCAGCCAGTATGTCCACCAATTCCCATAGTACTCTTGGATGAATGCCATCTGGCCCAGGAGATCTGTCTTTCTTTAAGACCTTGAGGGCTAACCACACCCTTTTGGTGGAGATAGCATCATCCGTCCCCTCCACCTTACTGACCTCTTTATCCTTATCCTGATGTGACACCCCTGGGGTACCTCTCCCTCCCTCTTGCTCCATTTCTGTTGCTCCCCTGATCCCACTCACTGCCGCTTCTATCACCATTATGCCTTGCTTTGTAGATATCCCATCCCCCTTCCTAGTGAACACAGAGGCAAAGTACTCGTTAAATACCTCTGCCTGGTCCCTCGCCTCTTCCACCTACCCTCCTTCTGATCTCAATCTGCTGAGATAGCCCTTAGTTTTTCTCCACTCCCCAATGTACCAGAAGAACCCCTTTTCCCCTCCATGTATTCCCTGTGTCAGCCGATGCTCTTTACTGGACTTTGCCCCCCTCACCATCCGGGTGACTTTTCTAGATGCAAGATGGTACATTTCCTTATCCCTATCCACTCTTGTTGTTTTATATTTTTTGTGGGCCGCCTTCTTTTCTCTGACCGCTACCTGAACCTCACTGGACCACCAGCATGGTTTATGTGACCTTGCTGCCTTATGTTTCACCTTAGCGCAGGTCCTGACTGCCTCATGAAGTCCCTGTTTTATGACCTCCCATCTCCTTTCCACATTTGTCATTGATGTAATCCCCTTCAAGTGATCCATGAGAATATTTCCCATGCCCACAAAGTCCGCCCCCCTGAAGTCCACTGCCAGTGTCCTAGATCTCCTCCCCATGCTTATTTGAAACCAGACAGTATTGTGGTCGCTCCCAGTCAGGGGATCCTCTACAACCAGGTCCTTACCAGATCCCCATCTGCAGAACCACGCCCAGGACATGCCCTCCCTGTGGGCTCCATCACATGCTGTGTTAAGAACACATCCTGGAAGCCGTCCAGCAGCCTCTGCTCCTTGGCCACCTTAGAGGGACATGGTTCCCCAGTTTGTACCTGGCATATTAAGGTCCCCATCAGCACCACTCCTTCCCACTTTGGTCCACACTGGGCAATGATATTTGTCCAGCAAACCATCCTCCAGAACATCACCCATCCCGGGGGGCCTATATACTACTCCCAGCTTGACCTTATCTCCTGCTGGGGATCGTAAGGTGACCCATAAGGCCTCCATGTTTCCCTCTTCCTCTTCTACTCTAGCAATTTCTATGTCATCTCTAATGAACATAGCCACTCCACCCCCTCTGCCCTCCTTTCTATCCTTCCTAAGCACAGTGTGCCCCTGCACGTTTAGGTCCCAGTCATGGTTTTTGTTGGCCCACATCTCCGTGACCACTGCCACCTCCACCCCCCCTCAAACAGCATGGCCTGGAACTCTGGCAACTTGTTTCCCAAGCTCCTGGCATTTACTAACACCAACCCCCAACCCTTATCCTTGATCCCCTTTGTCGAACCCCACCCAGGTTCCTTATACTTCCATCCTCCCTCTGCTCCTCCTGAAACCTCCACCCCAGTCTGTTTCCCCCTCCCCTTGGGTTTGAAGGCTACTCCCTCGTCTGGAGGAGATAGCTTTGGTCAGCCCCTTCCTTATCCCTTCCCCCCTCACAAGTTTAAACCCCACCTTTCTTGAATGTAGCCAGTCATCCCCTGTTTAAGGACTTCCTTCCTTAATGGGGCAAGATGAAGCCTGTCCTTGGCATACAGTCCCTTATCCTCCCAAACTCCTTTCCAGTTCCCTAACACTCCCAACCCACTCTACCCAGTCTTCACAAAGACATAGGATGGAAGCTGTCCAGAGGAGGGCAACTAAAATGGTGCAGCGTCTGCACCGGAAGACATATGAAGAGAGACTTAAGGAGCTTAATATGTATAGCCTCGAGGAAAGGAGGGAGAGGGGGGACATGATAGAAACTTTCAAGTACCTCAAGGGAATCGACAAAGTCCAAGAGGGTAGCATCTTTCAAGAAAAGAGGTGTGCAAGAACAAGGGGCACAATTTGAAGATAGAGGCGGCTCAGAGGTAATTAAGGAAGTTTTTTCACAGAGAGGGTTGTGGATGCATGGAGTGACCTTCGGAGGAGAGTCGTGGAGTCAAAACAGTGGTGGAATTCAAGCATGCATGGGACAGTCATAAAGGCAATTCTAGGGGTGGGGGTAGGAAGAAGTAGGCTGCTGGTTAACTAGGATCTGCAGCTTATCCAGTAGGCAGGGAAATGGGCAGACTGGGTGGGCCAAGCGGTCCTTATCTGCCGACAAATTCTATGTTTCTATGTTTCTCTCTTCACCCCACTTCCTAAGCCAGTCATTAACCTCTGTGATCTTCATTTTTTTCTCCACTGAGGCCTTTGGTACTGGCAATATCTCTGAAAAGGAAATGTTGCATCCATTATCCCAACAGACTCTGACAAGTTCTTGGAACCTTGCTTGGATTTCCAAAGCACTATTTCCCGCTAGATCGTTACTTCCCAAATGCACCAGGAAATCCAGTTTCCCTCCACAATCCCTAACCAGTTCGTACACCATGAACTTTGCTCTGTGTACTGTCAGCCCAGAGATACTCACTACCTTCACCTGGCTATGGCATCCCCCCATCCCTCCCACTGGATACCCCTAATCATCGAGTCTCCCAATAACAGAACCTTAACACCACCATCATCCTTATGGTTACCTCCACTATGCAGTCTCAGACCCCCATCACCCCCTTTTGTCTCCATTCAATACAGTGTGGTTTCTTCCCTCCATCCCCACCCTCACCACACCATTTCCTTTCTCTACAAAAATTCATACCTCTTAGCTGTCCAGATTTGTGTGGGACATCCTGATTTTTGGACACTTTTCACATCCAGTCCCGACGTCCCGACGTCTCGACTCTTCTTCAGTTGTCTGTTTCAGTTTGTCCCAAATTTGTGAACACTGTTTCTGAGACACCAAAGCACTGGCCTCTCTTTACCATTTCCCATGTTTCTTCTTCATTGCTGAACAAACAAAGTGTGCATGCATCAGATGTGCTGACATGAGCGCGCCATCAACCAATTGGTGCACTCAATTGCACAGCTCGGTCCATCATTGTTTTGTCACCGCTACCCACTATGCTTTGTCTTTCTCTGTCACCCCTCATATTTTAATAGTCCCCTTCTGATGGTCTTGGACTTCAATAGCCAAGGTGAGTTCCAGAGTACCAGAGAGGAAATCAAGTAAGAAGCAGCCAAAAGAAGTCAGTGACAGCTACACCACCAGAGCAGTAGTCACACATCAATAACCTGATGAGATGATTGGTCCAAAATGGGAGCAACTATCAGTGTGTGCCTAAACATACAATGAGCTATTATACTAGCTAGAAGAGCTGTAATTCACATTTTGTATTAAAAAAATGAGCTTACCTTCACTATTGCTAGCACATCAACCCCAGCCTGCTGCAAGTCCAGTATACTATAAGCTGCTAGACAGAACTACCGCACAGGTACTAGCTCCCTCATTGACTGGTTACTTACCAGTTTCCCAGAACACATCACTGAGGTGTCAGTCCTGCCTGATTGCCTCAGTGATCATTCCCTGGTACTATGCTCCTGGACAAATAAGTTCACTAAATGCCCACCCCAGGTCTCCAGAAATCAAACCCTGAGAACTGGACTTCTGGAAACTTTTAGACAGTACCTGAAGGAGGCAGATTGGTCTCCGCTGGACAGGGCTAAGGATGGAAACCAAGCCATTGACTACTTTTGTAAAATCTTCATCTTGGCATGTGACATCTTCACCCCGTATGAAACCAAAAAAGTTAGAGGGTCAGCTAACCTGTGGCTATCAGGCTCACTCTTGGAATGTATGCGCCATAGAGACAATCTATGGCACGGATCCAAGGCATTAGGGAAACTGGCTGACCTCATAGTGTACAAGGCAGTCAGAAATAGCTGCATGAAGCTCATCTGACTTGCCAAAGCCTCTTACTACAATGCTCTGCTAAGCAAGAGCTGGGGCTGTGGAAGGGGAGTTTTGGGACTTGGTGAGATCCCTCATGGGATGGTCATCCAGGGCACCCCCTGACCTCATTGTAACAACATCTGAATCACTGCATGACCCAAGGGATATTGAGAATGCATTCAACATGACCTTCACTGACCTAAGTAATGTGTTACCAAAAGACTACCTCACCCATACGCTAACAGACCAGCTCTTCTACCTGAACTCACCCTCCTCTCCCACTAACGGCATCCCGCCTTTCTACTTCGGGATGATAACAAGAACTGAAGCTATAAAATATATCAAGTGAGTTCTAGTGAAAACACGGATGGGTAGTGACCAAATTGACATGAAGGTGGTCACCCTCACCTTAAATGAACTCGCTGCACCGCTCACCAAGGTCGTTATTGCCTCCCTAAGATCGAGTGTGTTCCCCGACAGATGGAAGGCTGCACTCATTACTTCAGTCTTTAAATCTGGTGACAGAATGAACCTGTCAAACTTTAGGCCCTTCTCAATACTATCCCCCTTTCCAAAGTCTTTGAAAGGGTGGTCTGTGACCAACTTACAGAATACCTTTAAAAATATAATCTACTCTGCAGACAACAACACGGATTCCAGAAAAAAAAACATTCCATGCTCACTGCCTTAGTTGAATACACCTCCCAGCTTTATGGGGCCCTGGACAAGGGGCTGGCAGTGGGGTTTATCTTTATAGCCCTCACTAAGGCATTTGCCACTGTTAGCAGCCACCAACTGCTCAAACACTGTTGCCTATCTACAGGGCTGTCCACTGACACTGTTTCCTGGTTCAACAGCTACCAATCTCATGGGACACAATTTATAAGAATTGGCGCACTCTCTCAGAACCTTTGGAGGTGAGCCTAGGGGTCACCCAAGGGTCAATCTTAGGTGCACTCCTTTTCAGCCTCTTCATTAATACTCTACCCATTGCCTGCTCAGCACACATTTTGCTCTATGCAGATGATGCCGTCATTTCAACACCTGGCAGAGAATTGGCATCAATCTCAACTGAAATGCAAGACAGCTTTCAAAGACTGGAATCTTGGTTCTCCCAAAACAAACTATTGCTCAACTATAAAAAGACTAAAAGTATCCTCTTCTCTACAACCCAGAACAAGAAGAGATACAGCCCCCTGAGGATTCTGAGTCACAAAGGCAATGCACTTTAACAAGCAGACATGTTTAAATATTTAGGTGTTTACCTAGATGACACCCTCACCTTCTCCACTCACATTGAGCAGCTTGTCAAATCTGACAACATGAAACCAGGTGTTCTCTACTGCCACCGACAGTGAATGATGCTGGATGCCTTAAAACTGGTCACAAGTAGCTCCATCTTGTCCTCTGTGGACTACAGACTTGTGATCTATGGGGCTGGCTCTGACCCCACATTGAAAAAAGTTAAAACCCTGTTAAATAATGCCTGTCATCTGGTCCTGGGAGCCCACCATCTGATGCATACATGCGCCTTTTACAGTGAGACTGGTTGGCTCCCCCTACATCTCAAGCTGCAATACCAGGCTTGCCTGGTGGCTAAAAAATCCCTGCTGGGGCTCTCACCAGAGTCCATAGCCATCCTTTTTGAATCTGCAGATGTGATTCCCCTAGACAAAAGTGGGAGCAAAACAGAGGCAGGAAACTACAGACCTGTCAGTTTGACCTCAGTGGTAGGGAAAATGATGGAATCACTTCTGAAGGAAAGAATTGTTGAGTACCTAGGGGCCAGTGGGACACAGAACCCAAGGCAGCATGGATTTACAGTGGGAAGGTCATCTCAGATGAATCTAATCAATTTCTTTGACTGGGTGATCAAAGTAGTAGACCAGGGAGCGGCTGTGGACATGGCCTACCTAGACTTTAGCAAGGCATTTGACACAGTCCCACACAAAAGATTAATAAACAAATTAGCCAGCCTGGGAGTGGGTCCCAGGGTGGTAGCCTGGGTAAAACATTGGCTGACCAACAGGACACAGAAGGTAATAGTAACCAGAGTTCACTCTGAAGAAAGAGGGGTTACTAGTGGGGTACTGCAGGGTTCAGTACTAGGTCCTGTCCTTTTTAATGTCTTTATAGGTGACATTGCAGAGGGACTGGAAGTAAAAGTATGCCTCTTTGCAGATGACACAAAGATCTGCATCAGGATTGATACACAGTGGGGTGGAAAGAATGAGAAGGGACTTGGCAAGGTTGGAGGAATGGTCAGAAATATGGCAGCTTGGATTCAATGCAAAAAAGTTCAAAGTAATGCACCTGGGAAACAAAAACCCAATGGAAAGGGCCCTGGGGATAATCATATCAGATTACCTAAAGGTTAGCAAGCAATGTGAAAAGGAGAGGCATCACCAGTAGAAAACAGGAAAAGTTGTTATCCCTTTGTACAGAGAGTTGGTAAGACCCCATCTGGAGTACTGCATGCAGTTCTGGAGACCCCATCTCTGCAAGGACATAGACAGGATGGAGACAGTCCAGGGGAGGGCAACTAAAATGGTGCAGGGTCTGCACCAGAAGCCATACAAGGAGAGACTAAAGGAGCTTAATATGTATACCCTCGAGGAAAGGAGGGAGGAGGGGACATGACAGAAACTTTAAGTGCCTCAAGGAATCAACAAAGTCCAAGATGGTAGCATCTTTCAGAAAAAGAATTTGCAAGAACAAGGGACACAATTTGAAGATAGAGGGGCGTCTCACAGGGTAATGAGGAAGTATTTTTCACAGAGAGAGTGGTGGATGTGGTGGAACAGCCTTCCTGAGGAGTTTGTGGGGTCAAAAACAGTGGGGTTATTCAAGAATGCATGGGACAGTCATAAAGCAATTCTTGTGGGGATAGGAAGAAATAGGCTGTTGGTTAACTAGGATCTGCAGCTTATCCAGTAGGTAGGGAAATGGGCAGACTAGGTGGGCCAAGCGGTCCTTATCTGCCATCAAAGTCTATGTTTCTATGTTTCCTATAACATTTCCCAAGATCTGGAGGGAGCGAACTGTCATGGGGTGAATTGCCCATCCCGAATTGTCATGTAGTCAAACTTTAGACCATATGGTTGAGATGAAAGTAGCGGAAAAGTTTAAGGAGAACAAGATGTGGTCCAAGCTAATACAGATGCAAAATGATGTTACTGATGAGGAAAATTATTATTACTATTATGTAAAATATTTAGTTTTACAGTATCACTGTGGTTTTTGTAGAATCACAACCAAACAAGGACATTGTTTTTTAGATACTGTACTGCACATCTCAAACTGAAGAAGTCTTGCATGTGGGCTTCCAAGATGCCACAGAATGCTGAGCTGATAGGCACCACAGAAAAAGGGGAAGCACAATCGAAGCAACATCTCACAGAATGCCAAAATGATAAGCGCCAGAAAAATTTTGGATAACCCAGAAATAAATTTTCCTGTACAATACATCGATCTCTGTAGATACACCTGACAGCATGAGATGCCATTTCTCTGATACATATCATAGAAACATAGAAACATAGACTTTGACGGCAGATAAGGACCACTTGGCCCACCCAATCTGCCCATTTCCCTACCTACTGGATAAGCTGCAGATTCTAGTTAACCAACAGCCTACTTCCTGTGACCCTCCACTATAATTGCCTTGTGTCTGTCCCATGCATGTTTGAATTCCCTCACTGTTTTAGACCCAACGACCTCCTCAGGAAGGCTGTTCCATGTATCCACCACTCTCTCCATGAAGAAAATGTCCTCACTTACCCTGAGCCATCCCCTCTATCTTTTAAATTGTGCCTCCTTGTTCTTACACATCTCTTTTCTGAAAGATGCTTCCTCCTGGACTTTGTTGATTCCCTTGAGGTACTTGAACTTTTCTATCATGTCCCCCTGTCCCTCCTTTCATCAAGAGTATACATATTAAGCTCTCTCAATCTCTCTCTTCATATGGTTTCTGCTGCAGACCCTGCACCATTTTAGTTGCCCTCCTCTGGACATGCTTCCCATCCTGTCTATGTTCTTGCGTAGATGAGGTCTCCAAAACTGCACACAGTACTCCAGATGGGGTCTCACCAACTGTCTGTATAGAGAGATAACCACTTCCCTTTTTCTACTTGTGATGCCCCTTCCTATGCATCCCAGTAATCCCCCTGGCTCTCCTTACCAACTTTTCACATTGCTTACCCACCTTTAGGTCATCTGATATGACTACCCCCAGGTCCCTTTCCATTTTTGTTGTTGTTAGTACCTCCCCTGCTATTGTGTACTCTTATCTTGGGATTTTGTTTCCCAGGTGCACTACTTTGCACTTCTTTGCATTGAATCTAAGTTGCCATATGTCTGACCATTCCTCCAACCTTGCCAAGCCCCTTCTCATCTTTTCTACCCCCTCTTGTGTAGCAACTCTGTTACAGATCTTTGTGTCATCTGCAAAGAGGCATACCTTTCCCTCCAGACCCTCCGTAATGTCACCTATGAAGATGTTAAAGAGGACTGGACCTAGTACTGAGCCCTGAGGTACTGCACTAGTAATCCCCCTTTCTTTGGAATGTGTTCCATTCACTATTACCTTCTGTGTCCAGTTGTGCAGCCAGTTTGCTACCCAGGCTACCTCCCTGGGACTCACTCCCAGGCTGGCTAACTTGATTATTAATCTTTTGTGTGGGACTGTGTCAAATGCCTTGCTAAAGTCTAGGTAAGCCATATGCACAACTCCTCCCTGGTCTATTACTTTGGTCACCCTGTCAAAGAAATCAATTAGATTAGTCTGACATGACCTTCCTGCT
Source organism: Neoceratodus forsteri (assembly GCA_016271365.2). Taxonomy (NCBI): domain Eukaryota; kingdom Metazoa; phylum Chordata; order Ceratodontiformes; family Ceratodontidae; genus Neoceratodus; species Neoceratodus forsteri. The sequence continues at coordinate 1,606,459,113 of CM057452.1, forward strand.
GTAAATCCATGCTGCTTTGGGTCCCGTGCCTCGCTGGCCTCTAGGTACTCAACAATTCTTTCTTTCACGGTCTGGTATTTGGTGAGATGTTGCTTCAGTCATGCATCCCTCCTTTCTGTGGAGCCTATCAGTTTGGCATAGACTTCTTTAGTTTGAGGTGTAGAGTATCTATAAAAAAACAGTACTCTTGCTTGATTGTCACCCTAGAAAGACCTTCAGTGATACTTTAAAAGTAAATATTTTCATAATAATAATAATTATAATGATTTCCATCATCAGTAGCATCCTTTTTCATCTGTATTGGCTCTGATCAGAGTTTGTTTGTGAATGGCTAGAAGTGAGCAGTCAGTTTTGAATGAATGACATTAAGAGAGATTTTGCCAAGGTGAGATGCATTGTGTGAGTGGTCCTCTGTGGGGCTGATCTGCTTGACATGGTACAGAGGCTAAACAAATCCATGAGACTTATCCTAACAGCCAGCTATTTTCTGCCTGTTTTGATTTTATGTGTTGTGTTTACTAACCCATTTCTGTTTGCTACATATGCAAATCATGATAAAGTAGTGCATCAAAAATGAATCATATAAAGAGGGGTTCCAGCAACCAGCAAAAAATTACAGTTGTCATCAGGAAAATTAAAAGATTATACCTGTGGTTTGATGGAGCAGAGGGTGATAAATGTCACATCCCCCCCCCCCCATCAAGTAGTATTTAAAAAATGCATGTCAAAGCATCCTCCGGATGTTTGCTTTAAGGTTCTTAGCCACTGCAGCCACCTTTCCTTGTCCTGATATTTGTTATGCCTTTTGTTTTGTCTCCCTTATTGGTCTGATTGTGAGTGACCTTCTTCTACTACTGCCATTTGTGTTAATCCTCCTGGCCTGTTTTTTCTGCCTGTCTTTGCCTGAGTGTTGAGGTTCTTTACTTGCTATCTTCCCCGCTGCCTGCTCCCACCTATTCTTTCACTTGCACCTCCCTCGCTGCTTCTTGCCTCTATTCCTGCCCAGCTGTCTGTCTATAAACTGCTGCTCCTGCCCACTGTTCATACATGTCTCTATTGTGGAATTCTTGTGATGCTGAGGTGCTGTTCTCTATCCTGGCTGTCGTGCCTGTACCTGGTGTTTGCATACTGCTGCATTATCTTTGCTTTGCTGCCTCTGGTCTCTGTTCCTTCTTTGTTGGTGTGCTGCTGCTTAGAGTTCCTTCTTCTTGTTGGCTCATCATGGATCCATGTCATTTCCTGTTGTCTCGTGGGGCCTCTTCTTGCTCCTCCTTTTTTTGTTGTGTTGGCATCCCTTAACCTCTTCTCCTTGCCTGTTTGTTGCTCTGCTGACCATTGAGTTGGTTGCTGCTGCTGCTTGTGCTGCCTGCCTCTGTTCATTTTCTGGTGCCCTCTTCTCTGTTTTAGCTTAGTTTTTCCTTCTCTTCTATTTTCCACCTGCTTATGCCTGCTTTGTTTCTGCCCCTCCTGCTTCTTTACCTCCTCCCCTTGCCTTCCTCTGCCTGACACAGTTCTGCTCCATCCTGCTCCTTCCTCCTGTCACCTCTAGCCACCCTCTTGAGGTTCTCAGTCCTGCTGCCCTCACTTTTTCACATTCTGCTGGTCTTACTTGACTGCTGGACAGCACTAAGGTTCACTGAGGTTAAGGAAAGGAGCAGAAGGCTTGGGCCCATAGAAGCTCCTGTCGTTTAACCATAAAAGTCAAATGAGTCATTGTTTATCAGAAAACCATCCAGGTTATTTTTAAAAGATGTTTTAGACTTGCTGATTACTATGTCAGTAGACAGAGTTCCAGGGTTTGGTGACCCTTTGTGAGAAAAAAACACTAATTTTGACTGAATTAAACCTGCAGTATGGTAAGCTAGTTGTAGTGGATGGTCCCTTGTTTGAACTTAGTTTTTTTTGAAATCCAACCCAATTTCAGACATCAGATGTTTTTTCTGTAAAATTTAATTTGTGTAACCTGGCACCATAGCTCAAAGTGGTAAGATTATCAATACTCTTAGTGACTTTTCTCTCTACTCTTTCCAGGCATGTGATGTTACCTTTCAAATCGGGGTTCCATAACTGGGATGAAAAATCTAAATGAGGTAGGATACAGAATCTGTATAGAGGCAATATGACAGATCTATCATGTGACTTTATGTTGCGACATATCTCCTACCATACTTTGTTGTCTCTACTAATTATCTCAGATACGTTTGTTGAAAGTAAGGTAATCAAAACTCACTATTCCCAAATAATTTTCAGAGTTTACTTTATTAAGTATAATACCACACAGGCTGTAATTGTTGAGAGGGTTATGCAGGCCAAGGTGCATCACACCGCATTTGTTCAGGTCAAATTTCATTCCCAATTTTGATGCCCGTGTTATGTGGATGTTAAGATCTGACTGTATCCGGAAGCTATCATCTAGGGTACTGCAAGGCCCACCTACTTTGCAATTGTCTACAAACTTCACAATCCATCCATGTGGCTGAGATGACAAGTCAGCAAAAAAGATGTTAAATATCAAGGGACCAAGCACTGAGCCCTGAGGTACATCGCTCGACACAGGACCCCAATGTGAAGAATGACCATCAATTTGTACTCATTGAACTTGATTTGCTAGCCAGTGTGTTATCCATGTGATGAATCTAGGAGAAATATCAGGCCTAATTAATTTATTAATTATAGCCCAAAGTGGAACTAAATCTAAAGATTTACTAAAGTCTAAAAATATGATATCACAAGGAATTTTACTGTCAAGTGAGGAGCTAACTTTTTCATAAAAACAGAGCTGGTTGGTCACACATGATCTGTCTTTTGTGAAGCCATGCTGGTTGATATCAATATTGCATACTGCAGTCTGAATCCTGTCTTTAATTAAACTCTCCATAACCTTGCCCAAGGTAGGGGTCAGGCTAACAGGGCGAGTTGGTCATGCTCCATGCTTTGCACTCTTTGCCCTTTCATTAGATCGGGCCCTTAGCTTGCTGCTTCACACTTGCTTACTATCTCCAGACCCTCTTCTTGAGTCTCCCTACTTATACTATGTTACCTTAAGTAGTAGTGGTCGATATTTATTTATACAGCACCCTAAACATCATGCTCAGGGTGCCTTACAATACAAATCCCAGCAGCCATTTATGCAAACATATACACCTGCTCATAGTTAGCCCTATATGAGAACTATTAAACTACATGACTCATAAAGTAACCAGGTTTAACTGCAGGCAATGACAAATAAGCTTTGGGCTCAATCCACAAAGATATCTGAGACCAATGAGAGGTGCTTATGTGCACCAGGGGTGTGCAGAGGTCCCACTCCACACATACAGAAGCCACTGTGTATTCACCAGCCCTGGTTGCATTCCCCCTCCTCATCCAATTCCAGTCCATGGGCACAGCTACTCACCCGACTGGCTCAAGGCAGGCAATGGGGCATGCTTGCACCTGGTTTATGACACCTTAGTGGCACCACTTAAGGCCTGAAGAAGGGGTAGATGCTATGCAGCCTGAGGGGATGCCATATCACCTATGTGCCCCCTCCACCTGGCCACAGTGCCAAATACCAGTCCCGATCAGCCCTCTCTCTCTCCTCAGGCCCCTAGCCTAGGAGCCTCTGAAAGGGGCTTGGGTATTACTGGTACTAACTGGGGTTTCTTCCTACAGTGTGTATTGTACAGTGGGAATATAGCAGTCTGTGGAGGACTTACATGGACTGCCATATCCTGTGGTGCCCCATTGTGTGGAGAGCAGGGAATCCACAAGCATGCCAATCTGGACATCCAATTGGATGCCCAGAGTACTGGATAGCACCACCCCAGGTGCAACCACCAGCCCATAAGCAGGTCTCTCTACAGATGGGGGGGCAGGGGGACAGGGCTATGGATCACATCATTTTTTGTGTGGCATTGTGGAGTGCAGCGGCACAGCCATGATACATTCTTTTGAGTGTATTCTGGCCACCTTTGTGGATCAAGTCATAGTCAGGATATGCTAGACCAGAAAGATGATGTGGGTGCCCCCATTTAAAACACTCCACAGAGGGGGGGCCTCAATTAAGTAACAAGGCAGTGAGAAGACTTGGGAAGGTTGGAGCAATGGTCAAGAGTATGGCAGCTTAGTTTCAATGCAAAGAAGTGCAAAGTAATGCACCTGGGAAATAAAAACCTAGTGGAAAGAGTTCACAATGGAGGGAGGTACTATCAACAACAAAAATGGAAAGAGACCTGGCGTACTCTTATCAAATGACCTTAAGGCAGGCAAGTAATGTGAGAAGGCAGTAAGGAGGACTGGGGGTTTCTGGGATGCATAGGGAGAGATATCACCAGTAGACAGCAGGAAGCTGGTATACCTCTGTGCAGACAGTTAGTGAGACCCCATCTGGAGTACTGCATGCAGTTCTGGAGACCCCATCTCCACAAGGCCATAGACAGGATGGAGGCAGTCCAGAGGAGGGCAACCAAAATGGTGCAGGGTCTACACCAGAAGCCATACAAAGATAGACTAAAAAAGCTTAATATGTATGCCCTTGAGGAAAAGAGGGAGGGGGGACATGATAGAAACTTTCAAGTACCTCAAGGGAATCAACAAAGTCCAAGAGGGTAGCATCTTTCAGAAAAAGAGATACACAAGAACAAGGGGACACAATTTGAAGATAGAGGGAGGACGGCTCAGGTGCAAGGTAAGGAAGTACTTTTTCACAGAAAGGGTGGCAGATGCATGGAGTAGTCTTCCTGAGGAGGTCATGGGGTCAGACACAGTGGGTCAATTCAAGAATCCATGGGACTGACATAAGGCAATTATAGTGGGGGGGGTAGGAGGAAGTAGGCTGCTGGTTACCTTGGATCTGCAGCTTATCCAATAAGTTGGGAATGGGCAGACTAGGTGGGCCAAGCAGTCTTATCTGCCATCAGAGTCTCTGTTTCTATGTTTTGAGTATTTCAGATATACATTAGAGCACTGGGATGGTAAATGCCCTGTACCCCAATAGATTTAGCCAATATCTGGGTACATCTAAGAAGCCCACATCAGGGAAACATAGGTAGCAGACAGGAGCATATGGATGGAGGATATCTTTGAGGTGGTCTGGGCCCAAATCATGCATGCCATACTAGGACTTCCTGGCACACTATCCCCTGTGCTTCACTTTCAGTAGACAGAAGACAGGTAGTAGATATGCTCTACTTCAATTTCAGTAAGGCCTTTGATTTGATGTCACATAGAAGGATACTGAAGAAGTTAGAGGACTTGGGACTACAACAGGATGTAGTTAGGTGGGAAGGAAATTGGCTAAGGAAGAGGCAACAGACAGTAGTGGTTAATGGGGCTAAATCAGGGAATACGGAGGTCATTAGCAGAGTGTCAAAGGGATCAGTTCTTGGACCTATCCTATGTATTATTACGTGATAGAGTATCCATGGAACTTTTTGTCTCTCTGCTAATGACACAAAGCTATTCAGCAGGGTGGATCATGAGGAATGGGTACAGGAGCTCCAGTAGTACCTAGAGAAACTGGAGATATGGTCTAAGATTTGCAGTTGAGATCAAAGCCAAGAAGTGCAAAGCAGACGAAATCCATGCACAGAATGCTGGATGGCTAGAGTTAGACTGGTCACTTCCACAGAGAAAAGAGATCATGAGGTCATTATCAATAACTCCCTCAAGCAAACAAATTAATTCAACACAGCATACAGCATGGTGTCCAGGATGCTGGATTGTATAAGGAGGGGTTTCTGCCACTGTACAGATCCCTGCTGAGTAATCTGGAGTACTATGCCCAGTTCTGGCGCTCTTACCTGAGAAAGGTCATTGATAAACTAGAGTCAGTACAGCATAGGGTAACTAAGATGATTCAGAGCTGACAGGGTAGATGCTATGAGGAACAGCCTGAGACCCTAACATGTATTCTCCAGTGGGCAGGCTGGAGCAGTGAGATACGATCAAAACATAACATTCTCAGGGGTATGAACAAGGTAAACAGTGAGAACCTATTTGTAAGAAATATGTGTGGAGTCACTAGGGGGCATGACTCAGGTTGTTTGGGGGGGGACACATTTAGGAGAAACTTGAAGAAGTTCTAAGTTACTGAAAGGGTAGTGGAACCGTGGAACAGATTGACAGTGCAAGTAATTGGGGCAGCTGTCCCTAACAAGTTTAAACATAGTTGGGACAGGACAAGATGACTCATAGGCCCCAAGGTGGCAGCAAAGGTTTGAAGGGTGGTGTAGCAGGAGCTGAAGGACTAGCCCAACTGGATCCAGCTCCAAAATTAATTAGGTTTTGGTTCCTGTCTTCCCAACAGTCTTGTGACAAATGTAGTGAGAACCCTATGGGTATTACATAAATTTATTCATTTTTGTATCAAATGATGTGTTTTTCTTTTCCTCCTTAATTGAGTTGTATAAATCTGAAAGTCTTCATACTGTAACTGATATATCTAAGTAATATGAATTTGCACTGCGTTTTATTATTTTATGAACGCAACTGTGTCATATGCAGTGACAGCTATGTGGAGTGACTGTGTATAGGGGTGTCACTGTAAATAAGTTTGCTCAGTAACTTTTCCCTAATAAACTAAACTTCTGACTTGAAGAGTTGTCATATATGGTTTGAATTAACACACTTGTTATCTGTACTTGTTGGTTTTCTTCAGGTTTAATAAGAACTAAGTATGGGACTTGTAACCGGGTCACAGTGGATGTGGCAGTTACTACCTCTGCCTTGTGGGCTCAAACAAGGTTGATGGGCCTGGGTTCTGAGTTTACTGATTGAGGGTTTCTATCCAGATGTTTTTAATTTTGTGCAGTGCCTCCACCCAGAGTAAAATTAGCTTCTGGGTATTGCCTATCTTGGATCAATGAAGCAGCATAGTCCATCCAGGTGTCAGTCATCTTCTCCAGTGGAGGGTTTCGTACCTGAGAAGATTCTCAATCTTCCATATGAATCTGATATGGGTAGCACACAGTGGGTCTTACTCCTATGTTCTGTAGTAGCATACCCCTTGGTCACCTAACAGCATCCGAACTTCACTACCTGACTTCCCTTCAGCTTGTAGCCAGTTGTGAAATCTTTCTTCATAACATTTGGTTGTGGGTTGGACTTCAAGCTTTGGAGTGGTCACACTGGCATCCATCACTATTGTCCACCTGGTACTGTCTCCATCTGGGATCAGCCCATCGGGCACTTTAGTGGCATTCATGATATTGTGGCACTCTACCAATACTGTTAAACTCTGGGTGTTGCTATCCTGGCAACATCCTCATGCTACTTTGGCAAGACACTTCACTCAGAATAGAACTTCTTAAATTCTACAGATCTCAGTCCCCTGTGGAACTCCATGGAGCAATATGGCTTTAAGAGGATCCAACTCCTGACTTGCACACCAACTGATCAACCTTTCACATGCCATAGTGTCTGGTACTGTTTTTGGGGTTGGGGAACCAAAATGTTCTCAGTTGCTCTTGACTCCACGCAGGGTCCAGCTGATAAACAGGAGATCCCAGCAGTGCCTCTGAAGTTGTAACTGGGTCACCCTGGATGGTGCAGTTATTATCTCTGCCTTGTGGACTCAAACAAGGTTGACGTCCCTGGGTTCTCATTTTCCTGATTGGAGAGTTCATATTCAGATGTTTGACATTTTGCACGGTGCCTCCTCCTAGAGAAAACTTTAAGTGGTCCTGTGTATCAGAGTGGTACAACCCCCAAGGATACAGTGCCTCTCCACAGACCCCCCACCACAGTGTCTACCTATGCATGAAAAATCACAGTACACCTTTAAATTCAACAAAAATGCATTTAGTGACTTTCAACTAATAATGTGCTTATGAGACAACACGCTGCAAAATACCAATAAAATATTTACTGGGGGATATTTTCGAGGGATGGGGAAATGCAGAGCAAAACTGTCTTTGAAAGAAACTCATGAACTTTTGTTGCAGGACCGAAACTAGGTGTCTGTCTAGGCTTGACTTGTAAAACACTTTAAACATGCAGTAACAGTGCCCACCCCTACCAGGCAAGACAAAATAGTAGAAATGTAAATACTGTAAAACCTTTAGTATTACCAGCCAACCTGTATTGAGGGCACTACCCACTTCCCACTGGTACCAATTTAAGCTCTTAAAACCTTACAGGGAGCTCCCAGTGCTACATTGGGTACCCAGCTGAAGGAATGGTGCTGGCCTAGTGATCTTGCAGCTTGTTGGCTGGCAGAGGTACACTTTAAAACAAAAAGCAATTAAACTCAAACCCCACAGGCCATGCAATTGATTAAATGGTAAATTCTCCAAATGAGATATTTGTAGCTCCTGGCCCACTGGCCAAATCTGTAGATTTGGTGGCAAAACTTTCGACAACATTCCCAGTTGCAGGGCAAGCACTGAGAGTGGTTCTGTTGTACCAGCTTCCCTGTCGACTTGGCTCCTCCTCCTTTCTGCAGGTGCAGGCTCTCCCAGGCTGATGGTACAGTTGGTGCATCTGGAAGGGGGGAGCAGCTCGAAGATACAAGTCTCAAGTGCCTCAGGATTCATCTGGACATCTTTTGGCTGTTTCTCGCTCTTCCTGCTTTGCAGAACAGATCAGGTTATGGATCAGGGGCCATACATCTCACACCCACATCTGGGCTTCAGAACCCTTGTGCAATGTGTTAGCTAGTACCTGGCAGTAGCACTAAACAACCTTCTCCCAGACTGTCTGCAGGCTCAGTTCTTCTCACACAGATGAACTCAGTCTGTGATGCTAATAGTTTGGCAGCTGTGGCATGTGTTTACCTCCTATTGTCTGAAGGCAGGCTTTAGTCACTTTCACAGAAAAAAAATGCAATCCTGAAACTTTCAGTAGACACAGTTCAGTATCTGTAAACTGGGATGGTTGTAGAAATCTTGGAACTCCCTCTCTGACCAATTGGCTGTGGAAGCCCAGCCAGGCTTTCCTGAGCTGGATCTGGCCAGCAGCACAATTCCACTTCACTCTATGAGAGCTCACTGCTGACTCTCTCTTCTGGAACTGCCCTCAACATTTTCCTGGCTAAAGGCAGCTTTGAACTGGCACAATAGACTGTCAGTCAACAGAATTTGCATGCAGAATGTTCACACAACACCCTATTGGCTGGCAGAAATGGCACTAAACAAGCAGCACTGTTATTCTCTCATAATGCTCAAGGAACGTTCTGCTGAGATCCCTGATCTCTGACTGGCTGGCAGCAAGATCAGAGGTCATCAAGATGGTGGCTGTCTCACAGTAAGAAACATTGTTTCACTTTAACTCTTTGGGAGCTTCATGATCTAGCCTCCATAGCTTAAACAGTGTCTTTCTCTCCCTCTGATAGCGGAGGACAGCCACGTTGTCCTTAATGGTGCACTGTCACTAAAATGATGCAGTCCCCTGGTTTCCCCTTCCTGTTGCCACCAGTCCCCCTAATAACTGGGGTGTGAGGCCAGAGCAACTGGATGGGCTTGTATTGTGCTGGCTGTGAGGTTGTGGTGGTGAAGTCTGTTCTGATGTGGTAGGTGCGCTGAGCACCAAGAAAGCCAATCCAAGCAGTCTGCTCACACATTTCAGCAGGCAGCTGCTTGGACATGCATACATTGCTGTGTGACTGTGTGACAATCATTGTGAAGGAGGAAACTGAACAGCCACAGATGCTACACCTCTGAGTTTAAGGTCTGCTCCTCCAGTCCCCCACCAAGCTACAGTCCCGGGGACCAGGATGAGCATATGACACTAGAGGAAGGCAGTCTTTTCTGGGGTTAAAGGAGTCCAGATAAGCCCCACCATTTGGATGGAGGGTTACAGACTTAAAGGAGAACTGTCATCAACAGGATTTCTTAATGTGTGAAAGCCCATAAAAAAGCTAATTTGATTGAGCAGTTGTGTTTATCTGTGAGTCTTTGCAATCCAGAGTTATTCATATGTAAATCGCCCTGTAATTAAGGACTGGTGACAGCCACATGTTTTGGGCTTCTGACAGAAAATGATGTCATCAAGGGTCTAGGTCCTCCTTTGACTGTATTTAATCCAACAGGTTAAAGAGTTAATCCACTGTTTTCTTAAGTGTGTTTTAAGATGTTATTATAACACTTTCTACGTGTATAATAATTGTGTTGTATGTGTATTGAAACTCGTGAGTTATCACCTTTACATTTCAAACTGTTAGTAAAAATAATCCATCTTCATGATTGCTTTAACCTCTAAGCTATACTGCCAGCTGATCATCAAAAACTATACATCTCAAGGCTGGCTCTGTGGTGCCAACAAGTATTGGGGCCCCATATCAGGATTTCTAAACCCTGGCTGTGTTCATGTCAGTACAGATTCTGGGACTGCCACAGCACCAACTTTTTGTCTTTTTTGGTTCCCTCTCTTGTAGCCTTTTCTCTTACAATTTCAGGTGTGAACTCAGGTCTACAAGTTGTAAATATGGCTACATACCCACTGGTTTGGCATCATGGCGGCAGCCCTGAAATGTGTAGCTTATAATTATCAGCTGGCGGTAGAGCTGTGAACAAGCTTCGTTCATCCAGCAGAATGGGTTTTGAGCATATTCTGAAAATATTATACTCTTTCTATTCAGATTTGACTTGAAAAGAAAAAAATAGGACACAATTACTTGTTTATTAATTGCAAAAACACATAGATGGACAACACTGTAAACACATGCATAACCTGAAATGCATTATTAAAATATAGAATAATATATGGGTGGGTGAGTATAACCAGAATTTTACACACACCCGTGATGTGGGATGCAACATAAACTCAGAGGGGTTTACAAAAGCAAAGTACACCAAGTGTGTGTGTAAAATTCTGTTTTTTACACACACATACCCATATATTATTTTGTTTAATTAATGGTGATATTTTGTTTCCCTTTCATCACAGTTCAGTTAGTGCAGCACTTCTGTTGGAGATACACACACATACACACACACACTGCCTAGCTCTCTCTTTTGTTTTTTTCTTTTCTCTTTTTTTGTTTTTTTTGGTTTTACATTACAGTGGTAACGACATTCAGGAAAGTCGTGGTCTGTCAGCATTGCTGCATAGTGTAAGACGTGCTTGGACGGTATGAGCGGCATTGTCAACCAGATTGATTTTTTTCATTTTCAAGGCAAGATCAACTAGATAGATATTAAAAAATATTTAAACTCTTACTTTTCTTAACAGTGTGTGGCAAAGATTGAGTGCTGGTACTGTCGCTCAGTAATGGAGCCACCGTGTTGGGCAAGATGTTCAGCCCACCCACAATTTAACTACGAGCCAGTTAGCTTTCTGTGGTGATGTTTGACTGACAGGTGTTGATTAAACCTCCTGGTTGTAACCACAAATGTCAACCGGGAGGTTGTAACTGGAGATAAAAGTGTCTTTATCTGTATGTAAAAAATTATCACCATTAATTAAAGAGTGTTTTACTTCTTTTGATGAAGTTAAAAGTATAACAGTTTCTTACTGAAATACTTTGGATGGAATGGGATTTTCTACCATAATAATGGCAGAATTCTTTTGGATTATTAGGAAGCAGTATAGCACAGTGATTAAGAGCACTGTGCTACAAACCTGGAGACCTGGGTTTGAACCCCACAGCCCCCACTTGCATAATGTGTGACTCTGAGCACATCACATAACTTCCTTGTGTTCCCAGTCACACCTGGAAACAAGATTCAGCTTAGTGTGCCTTTCCTGGTAAAACAATTTCCCCTTTCCCTTATTTTTACTAACAGTTTGAAATGTAAAGGTGGTAACTCACTAGTTTCATTGCACATACAAAACAAATATTATAAATGTAGAAAGTGTTGTAATTATAAAATCCCATTCCATCCAAAGTATTTCAGTAAGAAATTGCTATACTTTTCACTTCATTAAAAGAAGTAAAATATTCTTAAAAATGCATTTCAGATTATGCATGATTTAACTATGTTGACCATCTATAGTAATTATGTCTTATTATTTTCTTTTCAAGTCAAATCTGGAAAGGGCATATATTCAGAATTATAACACATGCTCAGATTGTTTTTTCCTGTCTTTGTCCAGGAAAGGCACACTGAGCAACAGCTTGTTCCCGGGTGTGTTGTGGTAGCACAGGGAGGCCATGATGCCAGGCCAGTTGGTACGGAGCCACATCTGCATCTTGTAGACCCGAGTTCGCACACAAAATTGTAAGAGAAAAGACTGTAAGACAGGGAATGGAAAAAGACAGAAGGTGGTACTGTGGCAGCCCCAGAAATCTGTACTGACATGTTCAGCAGGCAGTACTGTAAATCCTAGAGGTTCAAGCAATCCTGAAAATGGATTATTTTTACTAACAGTTTGAAATGTAAAGGTGATAACTCACTAGTTTCAGTGCATGTACAAAATTATTATAGATGTAGAAAGTGCTGTAATAACACCTTACAACACACTTAATAAAATAGTCAATTTCCTATTTAACCTGTTGGATTAAATACAGTCAAAGGAGGACCTAGACCCTCAATGACATCATTTCCTGTCAGAATCCCAAAACATATGGCTGCCACCAGCCCTTAATTACAGGGTGATTTACATATGAATAACTCTGGACTGCAAATACTCATAGATAAACACAATGGCTCAATCAAATTAGCTTTTTATGGGCTTTTAGACATTAAAAAATCCTGTTGATGACAGTTCCCCTTTAAGCAGGAATGGTTTAGAGCATTTACTGTTTAACAATGCATCTCTCTGATATTCCTTCCCAAGCTTTGCAGCACATGTTAAAATTGTGTTGGACAATCTAGCCGTATTTCATGAAGGCTGTTGCAGATGTTTTCTATGTAGTTATTACTGTATGTGCCTTGACCATTGCCTTTTCTGGCACACAGTACAGTGTACTGCATTAAATATTTCAGTAACCTTCCCACATGTAACAAATGGGATTTAGGTTTTTACTTACTGCCATAACATGTTGTATGTCACTTCTGTCTCAATGAGACTTTCACCCTCTCAAGGTACTACTTGGCTTGGCCCTGCAACCAAAGGAGTCCCTGTGTATGAGAACTCCACCCTTGCAGTGTCACACAACAGTGTAGGCCTGATCACTAAAGAAACCATATGGTTGCAGAATGTACAGTACACCAGGGCAAATAAGACAAGTTACATAACAGCTGCTTCAGATTTGATTGCCCAGTTTTCCTCTGAGGTACAAATTATATGGGTAGAATCATTACAGCAAAACTTTTGAGGGGGTAGGACCCAAAGACAGCTTGAAGCCCTTGAGGGGAAGCCAAACATTGAGGTGAGAGCCAATTGTCATGGGGTGAATGCCCAGTAGTTGGTGTAGGGTATGTCCGACAGTTGTTGGGACATGTGCCTGACTGTGGTGTGTATGCCAGAAAGTAAGAACATATGATAGTACTGTGATAGAGGGCATAGCTGTGTTCCATTGCTGCAACTGGCATTGTCAGATATTTCCAGATATTTCATGATATTTCTAAAGACGGTCTTTCTGGTGACCCTAAAGTGGCACTGCATGCAATGAGGTTCTCTTGATATATCACAGAATTTTCAGGAAATATCTAACCATGGCAATGGCTGCAACTGTATGAGAAAAAAAGTACAAGTGTTAAGCCCCAAAGAAAGGATCTAGATGACCACCTGGGCAGCTGGTAGACTGTGCTAGACTGGGAGAAGAAGCACCATATCAAAAGCTCAAACTTTCAGGAAGGAGAAGAATGTCCAGAGTGAGCATATCAGAAGAGACAAGGATGGCCAGCAGTTGAGCATGAGCATCCCTCCCTCACATGGGAGTAGCACAGTAACACAGGCAGCTAGGTAAAGCACCCCCCTCCCCGCGCAAACTCCCAGAAGGGTGAAGCATGGCTGAGGTAGCAGATGGCTAAGCAGAAAGAAAGCCATGGCACCAGGGATGGAGCAAGCAATAAAGCAGGAGGCAATTAGAGGGAACCTTTCAGGAGGCCACAGTGGTGGTCCACACTGACAGCCCAGCAGAGAAAGACAGCCGAAGGATACCAGAATGCCAGTAGTGCAACAGGATGCCAGAAAGAGGAGCCATAGTCCCAAGCAGCAAAGCATGATAGGAACCAAAAGCTATACTACTCCTTTACCCATAAGCAGGATTATAAAAAGAGTCTGAGAAATAGAGTTTTTTGATTGGCTGATGGCATTCCACCAGCTCTGAATTATTCTTTTAATTAATATACTTATAGGGCCTGACTACCAGAGCATTGGTTTTCTTAGTGAGGTCCTACATTTTTAATGAATTCTATTTATAGAACTTAGAGTCACCATGACACAGGAAGACCTGGCAAAAATGAGAACATAACATTGCTCACAAAAAAGGCAGAAACAAAATGCCAACTAGTAAAGTAAATCTGAGGAAACATTAGTTTCCATGTTTGAACACACACTGCTTAGCCCTCTGACTGTCTGTGACTTTTCTGGCCATTATACACTGTGCCACCCCCCCCCCCATGGGAATGCATATACTGTAGCCGTGGTGCGGCTCATCCAGTATTCCTCTCGGGAGCGTCCAGTCCTGTTTGCAGCAGGCTTTTACAAATACATTTAAGCTTGCCACCATTTCAAATGCTGCAGCATGGCTTGGAATGTGTGGTACCAACTGCACTTACTGCCGTTGTCCTCTGCACTGGATCCCCCGGCTCTCTACTATAGCTGTGGCTCTACTCACTAATGGTTCCTGCCACCTCTCCACTCCTGGCTGGGAGCATGCACACAACTGCAGTGTGTGACTCTTAACTGGCCTCCTCTTGTTGCTCCAAACCTCTTCTGGCTGGTCACCTACAATTCTGCCAATGGAGCTGCAGTTCGGGAAGGTGGGGGAGGCACGTCCACCATTGCCTTCTCCTCCTCCCGCTGACTCCTTTTGCTCTTCCTCTCCCATTCACTTGGAGTAGGCTACAGTCTGTGTCCTGTACAGGTTGGTAGTTGCAAGTGACCAGAAGCACTTTCAGATTTAACGCAATCGCGCTAAGTGGTTGGCGGCAGCTGCAGCATAAACTTACACTACGCCACTCACCTCATCCTTACCAAGAAAAATTTTGTTTGTTATGCAACATTTGTGATTATTACCCTGTGAGAGGCAATAGGACCACAAGATCCTACAAGAATGGACGACAATTATTAACATGAAGTCTTTAGCCATTTTGATGAAGACACTTTCACTCACAGCCACACCACCGTTTTGTCTGTGCTTTGATTACGCTATCTCGTGGAAGCATCTGCTCTGTTGATGAAATTAAGGCTTGCATACAGGAAAGTACCATAACAGTTATGGCAAAGCAAGTTGAAGTAGTCTCTATACAATGCAAGGGAAGCAACTACATGTAGTAAACCATCAGAAGAGAACACCAAAGTTCTAAAAACCACCCTAAAGATTGTGGAAGAATTATTTTAATAAATATCTTACTTTTGACTTAAATAATAACAGAAACACTTTTAACACAGTTTTTTCCTTTTAATTTTAATAATAGCAATAATGAACTCTGGTGGTTACGTTAATGTTCAAGTTAATCGCCCTCTGAGGGGAACATGGCACTCAGCAACACTTTGTGCCATGTTACACCCCCAGGGGGTGATTAAGTAGAACATTAACATAACCCCTGTCATTCATTATTGCTTAAGTGATGGCAGAAGCCAGTCAGAGGGATAGAGCAGCAGAGCAGAGCAGTGAAATTAGGATAGGTATTCAGGAGAACACAAATCAGGTAGTCAGGAGCAACCACAGACACAGGAGGCATGCTGCATGAGCTTCAGCAGGGAAGCTGGAGGCTCAAGCAAGGGAGCCGTGAAGCAACACACAGTGTACAGCAAGAAACAGCAGATGGGGAGAGGGGTAAAAATGGAGGGGAGACTACAATCTGGCTGCAAAGAAATGAGCATCCAAAGGACATTTGGGGCAAGGGCTCCTAGTAGCACTCAGTGGGGACATGGCATATGTTGTCTGTTGTCCTACCAAACCTCAGGCTACAGCCTTATGATTAGGAGTATCTTTTGAATTAAATAACATTATTTTTAAATTAAGCACCATTTCCTTTATAGAAAATAAGAAAACAATAGATTTAAAGCAGATGTGCAACAAAACAATATTTTTTCAGAAAGCCAGTTTTCAGCTAATGTTAATAAAAATATTAGCATGCATTTCAAATCTACTTTTTTTCAGATGACAACAATGTATTTTCTTTATATTCTCAATACTAACCTTGTCAGATCTAAAATGATGTTTCTCAGCAAATATGGCAGCCATCTTTTTTCTTGAGAAAAAGAAAAAATTAAATTAAAACATTTATAAAAAAAAAACCTCAAATGGAACTTGAAAATGTTAGCACCAAATAAAAATGGAAGATGCCTGGAATCTTTAACAGCGGAAAAGGGGTAAGGTCAAATTGTTTTTCCAAATTTCATTGCACTGCTGCTTTAAATCAGGCTGTTAAAGCAGCAGTGCTACTTAACATGGGGAAAACTCTCAGACAATACACTCTTTACTATAAAAACTGTGACATGTCTGCCCGTTTTGTATACAGTACAGTAGTACTTCATGCTTAACCTCCACCCTCCTACCTGATACTGCACTTTATCTTACTGTCATAGAAATATAGAATCTGTCTGCAGAAAAGGACCATTTGGCCCATCTTGTCTTCCCAGATGTTACCTGCCTAATCTGTCTCTGCAGACATTGACTAGTCTCTGGTAACCCTTCCTTGTCCCTGCCTATTTACTAACACACCCCCTAAGTACAGTACATCCCACACATATTTGAAGCCAACCACTGTTTTCACCTCCACCGCTTCCACTTGAAGTCCAATCCAGATGTTTACCACCCTCCACCCTTTTAGTAGCAAGCAAGCAAATTTTATTTCTAAAACACCATTCCAAAAGACCATGGTGTTGTACATAAACATAAATGAAAACATAATTACCATAAAAACATATGTTTAAAATCAGTTAAAAAATCAGCAGGAATTGAACCTCAGGAAAGGCAAAGTTAAAAAGATACATCAAATCTTCAAGGCAGATTTAAAGGCCTCAATAGACAGGCACTCTCTAATCCGATGAGGCAAAGAATTCCATAGGGTCGGTGTTACAAACTCAAAAGATCTAGCTCCAGACATAGTCAAGCAGACCCTGGAAATCTCTAGCAATCCCTCATCAGTGGAATTGAGAGGGTGAAGGGGATAGTAGGGGCAAAAGAGATCTTGCAAATACCACAGTCCCTATCCATGCAGGACATTATAGGTCAGCAGACCGACCTTGAAGGTGATCCTCCACCACACTGGCAGCCAGTGCAGTCCATGAAGCATAGCTGCAATGTGGCAAGATCTTGACAAGCCAGTCAACAACCTGGCAGCTGCATTCTGCACCAAATGCAGGTGGCAAAGGTCCATCTCTGGCAGCCCTAGGTATAGGGCATTGCAGTAATCAAGGTGTGAAGTCACAAAAGCATGGACCAAGGTCAGAAGATTATCAGAGGGGACTAGATGTTTTATACAAGTGATGTTTCTCAGATGGTAAAATGAGGTATTGGTGATGGCTGACACCTGAGACTTAAGTGTCAATTCATCATCAAGCACAATGCCTAGATTCCGCACCCGGTCAGAGGTCAACAGCTGTTTACCTCCAAGCCAAAGCCCAGAGGATTGCTCAGCCAGCAACCCCTCTACTCAACAACCTGAGTCCACAAGTCCAATGAAGCAGGATTTCCTCATATTCCTCATAAACTACCCCTCCCTCCAGCTTCAACACATGCCTCTAGTCATGGTGCTCTTTGTCATTTGAAAGATACTCCCCTCCTCCACCCTGCTCACCCTTGTGAGGTACTTGTAGGTCTCTATCATGTCACTTCTCCCTCTCCCTCTCCTCTCCTCTCCTCTCCTCTCTTCCAGGGTGTACATGTTGAGATTCTCAGTCTTTTTGTTTAAGGCTTCTCAAGCAAAGGCTGCACCATTTTAGTTGCCCTCCTGTGGATTGTCTCCATCCTGCCTGTGTCCCTTCTGAGGTGCGACCTCCTAAACTGGACACAGTACTCCAGCTGGCATCTCACCACAAGTAATACAGTGGCAACATCACCTCCCTTCTCCTGCTGGAGATACTCCTCTCTGTCCACCCCAGCATCCCACTAGCTCTGTCCACTGCTTTGTCACACTGCCCTGCCACTTTGAGGTCATTGGTTATGATAACCCCAAGGTTCTTTTCCTGCTTAGTGGCTGTCAGTACCTCCCCACCATCCTATACTCAGCGCCTGGGTTTCTATGTCTTAGGTTAATGATTTTGTACTTTTTGGTAATGCACCCAAACTGCCATGCTCTTGGCTACTCCTCAAGTTTCTCAAGATCCCTACACATTCTCTCCACCCCTCCTGAGTAGCCACTTTATTACAGATTTTAGTATAATCTGTAAAAAGGCATATCTTCCCTTCCAGTTGTTCTACAATGTCACTTATGAAGACATTGAAATGGACCAGTCCTAGTACTGAGCCCTATGGCACCTGGCTACCCTCTGCTGCCTATCCAGTAACCAGTTTCTAACCCATTTCACCACTTTGGATCCCGTGCATTGGCTGCTCAATTTCTTTATCAGGCTCCTGTGCAGCACAGTATCAAAGGCCTTGCTAATGTCCAGATGGGCCACATCCATGGCCGGCCCCTGATCTATTTCTCTTATCACCCAGTCAAAGACATAAATCAGATTTGTCTGACATGACCCCCACCCTACCCTGTGAATCCATGCTGCCTGTAGTTAAGCATCCCATTACATTCTAAAATACTCTACCAGTCTTTCATTTGGCAGGGTTTCCATTAATTTCCCCACCACTGACTTAAGACAGACCAATCCATTAGTTCCTAGCCTCCTCCCTGCTGCCGCTTTTATGTAGAGGGATCACATCAGTTCTTCTCCAGTTATCTGGAGCCATGTCTGTTTCCAGTGAACTGTTGAATAAGGGTTAATGGGCAGACTAGGAGGGCCAAGTGGTCCTTATCTGCCATCAAAGTCTATGTTTCTATGTTTCTATGTAGGGTGTCAGTGAGACAGCTAGCATTACAGTACCCCTGGGTGAATCCCATCCAGTCCCATAGCATTGTCCACCTTCAGAGCTGCAAGTCTCTTCGGGACTCTTTACTCTGAAAATGGACTTGTGCCCCAAACCTGTTACTTCTACTCTCCAGTGGTCTGTGCCTCTTCCCTCCACTGTGAAGACAGAGCAGAAGTACCTACTTATGCAGCTTTTTCTTGGTCCTCTTCTGTGCAGTCTCTCTCTTCCATCTTTCTAATCCTCACTATCCCTCCCTTAGCTCTCCTCTTTTCAGTTATGTATCTGAAGAAAGTCTTATCCCATTTAGCATCTCCTTTGGCTATTCTTTCATCTGTCTGCACCTTTGCTCCACTCACTGCCTTTCCTATTTCCCGCTATTTTATTTGGTATACCTCCCTGTCCTCTTCCCTCTGTGTTTCCTTATACTGTACCTTCTGAATACCACTCTTTTTTCCTTCACCACCTTTGCTGTTTCCTTAGGCAACAGTAATGGTCTCTTTTCTCCTTCTGGTTTTACACGCATCCTTCATGCAGAGACTAAAGCCCTCCCTTAGTTTTCCCCACAGTGCCTCTTCCTTCCTGGGTAATTCCCCACTAGAAGACAGTTTCTAAGGCTGTTTCCTGCTTTTTTTAAACTCTACCCTCCTAAAGTCCAGAACCCTCATCCTCATGTGGTTTGTCTCTGCTCCTGTCTTTTTGTTAATACACACTTTGCTGTGATCACTGGTACCTAGGGGACTGCCCACTATGATGTCTACAATTCTGCCCTGTTTTTAAGCACCAAGTCTAACACTGCCCCCTCCCTAGTGGGTTCTTTGACTAGCTACTTCAGAAAAGACCCTCACAGGTAGTCAAGGATGGTCCTACTCCTTGCCAAAGCCAGTGTTGAAAGGCTCCACTCCACATCTGGCAGACTGAAGTCACCAACAAGCAGCAACTCCCCCTTACTTTTCATTCTAATTATAATAAATTACAAGGAACAGAGAGTATTTGAAATTTGGGAAGCCTTTAAAGCAACCATAAGGGGCCACATTATATCCTATCAAATAAAAGAAAAACAGAAAACAGTCATATTATTTGAAAAGGTTAGATATGGAAATTTTAGAGCTACAAGAAAAAGACAGATTAGAACCAACAAAATATCAAACACAACTGCAAAGTAAACTTTCAGGAAAAGCCTTTTGTTAGAAAAGAAAGTTGAGGAAAAAAATTTCCAAATTAAAAATAAGATATATTTGTTCTAAGATAAATCAGGTAAAATGTTAGCACATGCTCTAAATCAACAAAGGGAAAGGAATACCATCACACAAATGTATACTGATAAGCAAGAACTAGTAACTACAGATGCCAAAATTGCTCAGGTATTTCGATTTTATTATAGGGTCATATATATCTATTCTGGTGAAGTAGAAAAAAAGAGAAATAAAAGGGAATGTGAGCAATATATTATTATCAGCTGTTTGAAGAAAGTGCAGATACCATCTAAAGAATTTTCTGAAGATGAAATGATAGAGGCCATTAAGTCTATGAAGAAAAATTCCTCCCCTGGTCCAGACAGATTTAGAACAGAATTGTATTAAGCATTTATTCAAGAATTGGCTATTTGGTTACATAGATTGGCAGAAGATATGTAGACATTGGGAGAGGTTCCAAAAACATGCTATGAAGCTGATAAAATATTGTTATTAAAAGAAAACAAAACACCTATTATTTCCTGAAAATTATTGTCCAATAGCCCTACTCAATGCAGACTACAAAATTTTGGCTAAATTAATTACTTCAAAGATACAGAATCAAATGTCAAATATTATACATAGAGACCAAAAAGGGTTTATGAAAGGTAGGAATATCTTTGATAGATTGGGGGAAATACAGTCCGCTTTTTTCTTAGTTAGAGACTCAGATCCAGAGACCACTGCAATAGCCTTGGATGCTACCAAGGCTTTTTGATTTGATGAATTGGGAATTTATGTTTCTAACTTTACAAATATGGGGATTCCCAAAACACATTATTACAGCTATTCAAGCACTTTATAAATCTCCCATAGCTGCTTTCAAGATTAATCAAAATAAATCAGAACCTATTTCTATGTTTAACAGAGTAAGACAGGGATGTCCGCTATCCCCCTTACTTTTCATATTATTATTAGAACCACTACTAAACCATGTTAGGCAGAATATTAAAATAACCAGGCAGAGTAATAAGTTACAACTCTTTAGATTAAACATTTATGTGGATGATATTATAGCAATTATTTCCGATCCCCAAGAATCATATCCGGAATTGCTCCAAGAAATTCAGAAATGTTCCATTTATTCTAACTGCACATTAAATAAAAGCAAATCCTTTTTCCTGTGTTTAAACAGTATCTTTCCAGAGACCAGATAGCTCATATCTGAGATGAAAACACAAGGTTCTATAAAATGTTGGGTATTTATTTAACAAAAAGCATTGAAACTACAATACAAACAAATTTAAAATCTTGCATGACTAAAATTAATGATATGAATGTGCAATGGCAAAACAAAGCTCCTTCCCTATGGGGTAGAATTGAAACTTTAAAAATGATGATTATGCCCCATCTGCAATACTTATTTCAAGCTACACAAGGTGAAATATCTATTTCCTGGTTAGAGCAAATAAGATGTCTATTTACCAAATTCTTATGGAGGGGAGGAGTTCCAAGTATCGCATGGAAAAAATATTGAGAAAGGAAGGTGGATTGGAATGTCCAGATCCCATCAGTTATTATTGGGCAGCTAAAATGAAACAATTGGTTAACTGGATTAAATATTCCAAAATGAATTGGAAACCACGGGAGTAAATAAATCTATCATAGATATCATGATGTTAAACCCACATTTTAAGTTAAAATTCCAGGATCTCTTATATTTCCCTTCCCTATTTGAAAACTGTTCCAATTCCATGATAACAGCATTATTAAAAGCAATGCATTACTTTAATAATTTATTTATTAATAATAAGTGTTTTCCTTTTTTACAGCATCAGTGGGAATCCTAAAATGTGGAACAAACATAATGAGAATTTAATAACAAACTCGGATTTGTTTAAACTTAATTTTTTCCAGTGGATGGACTGCTGGCAACATGATACATTTTTGGATTTTTAAAACTTTCTTGCAAGATGTGTAGATAATAACATCTTGCACCCATGGTTTAAATATAATTTACTCAAAACTAAATTTTTATCTGGTTTAGGAAAGAGGATAAAGAATATAAAATTGTCTGATTTGGATTTACTTAAATTTCTTAATCCACTAATTAATAAGCCAAAGACAAAAATTAGTATTTTGGGGGTTGTTTATGGAAGGATAATAAATAAAATGACTAATCAAGCCAGTAAAATCCTTTATGAAAGTAAAATAAAATGGGAGGAAGAGTTAGTAATTAAATGGGAATGTAATCAATGGAAAAAAGTATGTATTGATGTCAATAAATTACACATGAACGCTAAAAATAAATCCGTACAACACAAAATAATGGATAGGGCTTATATAACTCCAAATAAACTTCATCATATAGACCCTAACTACTGTGATAGATGTTGGCACAAGTGCAGGGAAGGGTCAAAGAAAATTGATCATTTCCATTTACTACGGGAATGCAGTGAAATCCTGGAATGGTGGAAAGAAACTTTACAACAAGTGAAGAAAATTATAAATAAACAAATTCCTCTATCTCCCAAGAATTTTTATTCACAATGATTTTGATTCTTTAATGATTAGTCAATTAGAAAGGAGAATTTTGGCACTGGCGACAATGGCAACCAAAAGATTAATCCTATTGAATTAGAACTCCTTCAAGAAAGATACTTTTGATGTAAATAGATGGTGTTATCTGTTTAAAAGCACATTATACTATTAACAATTAATGGATGAAGTTCAAGAAAGTTCTGTAGGAGAAAAAATTCCTTGACAGGAATTAATCAAACTTTTACCTCTATTATTACAAGTACTGCATAAATTCTGTGATATACCAATTTACTACCAGCGTTCAATGACATGAAATGTTTTTTTTTCTCCCACAGTTTTCCTTTCTGGGGTGGGGGGGGTAACAGGAAAAGAAAAATGGATATAAGAATGTATGCATTAGCACTTTTTATATAAGTGAAGTAAATATTAAGTATATTTATAAGCATATGTAATTACTGCTTTTTATTATATCCATAAAAAATAAAGAAGATTATTGTAATACTTGTCATTCTAATGATGGCTTTCTCAGAGCCAACTCTGCTCCCTTTGCTGGAGGTCTATACAGTACCCTGGTACAGAGAGTGCCCCAAAGCCTGTCTCCAGGATAACCCACAGCACATCCAGCACTTCCTTTTCATCAGGGTGCCTGTGTACCTCTGTGGCCTTGTTTCTCTCTCTCATACACAGTAAGACCCTTCCTCCCTGGCCTGTCTTACCTGAACATAGAACACCCAAGTATGACCATGTCCCAGTCAAGATGCTCAGTGTGCCACAACTTAGTTATGAACACCAATTCCAGGCTAGCCTCTGCCATGATGGCTTCCAGGTCTGGAACTTTGTTTCCATGACTCCGTGCATTAGTGCACATGGCTCTCCATATTTTACTGCTTGCTTCTCTGCTTTCCCACCCCTTTCTGTGTGTGCTGTTTCCTGAAGCTTCCCCTGACTCCTCTTCCCTTTTTACCTTCTCCATTTCATCTCCTTTAATCCTTTACTCTTGCTTACCTTATTTATATCCACCTTTTCCTCTGTCTTGTCCACACCAATCTTCTTGTGCCCTGCCATTGGTGAGTTTACTGTCTTTCAACCCTCCATCCCTGATGCTCCAGTACCTGGGACAATTGTTGCCTCCCTGGGTTTTACAGCCTCTCCCCACTGGCTAGTTTAAATGCTCATTCAAGTAGCATTTAAACCTCTCACAATGGACTGCAGTCCCCTTCCTGGAAGGATGTTGGGTGTCTCCTTTATAGAGGCTCCTCAGGCCCATATCATCCCAGGCTGGCCCCCAGTCCCCAATATAGCTGAAGCCCTCCTCCATGCATCATGCCTTCAACCAGTTGCTAAATGCCCTGGTGCAGCCTTCCCTTGCCTCTCCTCAGCTGTATACAAGTAACATCTTGGCAAAAGCCATCATTGATGCCACCTGCTTGAGGTTCCTCACCAGCACCCTGAAGTTACCCTACACTACAACTACCCTGTCCATTGTCAGGTCATGTTTCCTCAGGTGGACAATGATGTCTATCTCTATCTCTATCCATTTTCCTGCTTCCCTAGCAGTCCTTTGGATACACTCCCCATCTCTCCAAGCTGAAGCACCCAGGCACTTCAACTCTCCCTCTTCTTTCCTCCCTCCACTCTCGTCTATCCTCCTAACAACAGAGTCCACCACCAGCAGCTGCTTCCTCCTCAGCTGGGGATCTCTTCATCCCTCCCTGAGGCCTCCATTTTGATGACTCCCACTTCGTCCATTCCCACTGTGATGGGTGCCTCTTCTCAGCTGCTCAGTCCTGACAGTATGGCAAAGAAATTCTGCAGTGGTACAGGCTGTGGAACATGAAGCCTTCCCCATCCACACCCTCTCAGAGCCCACCAAGGTCCATCTGTTTGCCTCTTCCTAGACATCCTTTAGGGGAGTGGTGGCTGGCTTGGTAGCCCATGGGTTCAGCAGAAGGTCCTCTGCAACTTTTCCTGTTCAACCAGGAGTCCAGCAACCTCTGTCCACACCCCAGAGAGGTGAGTACAGATGGGGCAGCACTTCAGTCTCCAGAAGGTGCCCTGAGTCCCAACAGCCATTGCACAGCACCACTCCCATAATCTTTCCTTCCTTTGCTTAGTATCTATTTAAACTACTCTGTACCCTTCTGCCTTCTTTCCTACTCCCGTTGTACTCCTACCTCTCCCTTTTGCTTCCCTGAAGCTAATTTGGTACTCTACCCTATATAGGGTGTCTCTTATTTTCCATTTTCTAACTCACCTACAAAAATTTAACTTGTCCTGGTGTTTACTACTCTTTAACCACTTTCCTGAACTTTGCTACCCTACCCTTTTGCTTGTCTGACACTTATTTGTTACCCTACCCTAAATAGAAGGTCTCTTATTTTCCTTTTTCTAACCATTCTACCTGTACCTACTTTAGCCTGGACGTCTACTACTCCTTATCCACCTGTAGTATGGCTACAACCTGTAGCCACCTTCCCTCTAGCTGGTTGTTCCAGTACAACTGTAAACAGTAATGTATCTTCTCCTACCTGGTCTGGTGTCCAACCTACAGTCTCCTGCAGACTGTGGATATCTTCGGACAATCTGCAGAGATTCCTAAGGTAGATGACCCACTCCTGTGCTGTCAGACACTCCTAAGGTAGATGTCCCACTCCTGCTCTGTCAGATGCCCCTATGGTAGATGTCACCATTCTGGGCTGTCAGATGGCCCTACAATAGATGTTCCACTCCAGCACTATCAGATGCCCCTAATTATGTCCCTCTTCTGTACTGTTCCACTCATGTCCTGGGCCATGAGTGTGCTGGGACACACTATGTGTCATTCTTTTTATCTCCCCTTCCTTCTTCCTGATTTGCCCCGATAGGCAGATGGAGGTGACATGATTCAGATGTCACTTAGATGGCCACTACTTGCCTCCCGACTCTGACCTTGTGTTCCTGCTAATAAGAGAACCAAGTAAGAAAAGAGGATTAATGAAATTACAGCCTGTCTTGCTTCAGCCTGCTCTGAAAGCTCACTGTATTTTAGCAGTCTGCTCTGCTATCACCACACACTGACTGCCAATTACTCACACTTTCTCTTTTTATCTCCCCCTTTCCTAATTCCCCCTTTGCACCAATATACTGATAGGGATCATGTGATCTGCCCTATGTGCTCCCTTCAGCCATTGCTAAAACAGCCACTGCTTGACTCCTAACTCTGATACTGTATTTTTGCTGGTAAGAGAAACAAAAAAGCAAAGAGAATTAGTGAAATTATAGTCATTCTTGTTTAAGCCTGCTCTGCAAGCTCACTCTTCACTAGCCGTTGGCTCTGCTCTCACCACACACCAAACTTATTAACGTGGATTTGGCCTACGTGGACTTCAGCAAGGCCTTTGACACCATTTCACATAGGAGGCTGGCAAACAAGTTGGGTAACATTGTGGTGGTCAATAAGGTGGTAACCCTGGTAAGAAACTGGTTAAGGGATATGAGGCAGAGGGTGACAGTAAATGGAGTTTGCTCTGAGGAGGGGAGAGTGACCAGCGTGGTACCACACGAGTCCATACTGGGGCCAGTAGTCTTTAATGTCCTCATTAGTAACATAGCAGAGGAGCCGGAAGGGAAGGTCTGCCTCTTTGTGGATGACACCAAGATCTTCAACAGGATGGACACTCCTGAGGGGGTGCAAAGGAGATGGTAAGAAACTTTACATGACTGGAGGAGTGGTCAAAAGTTTGGCAGCTAAGGTTCAATACAAAAAAGTGCAACATAATGCACTTGGGTCACAGAAACCAGGGGGTACAGTACAAAATGAGGAGAGAGAGATACTAGCCATGACAAAGCAGGAAAGAGACCAGGGGGGTAATCATATCAGATGACTTAAAGGTGGCCAGACAATGGGACAAAGCTATTGGGAGAGCTAGTGGGATGCTGGGATGTATAGGTAGGGGTATTACCAGGAGGGAGAGAGAAGAGGTTTTGCCACTATATAAGTCTTTTGTTGGACCCCACCTGGAGTACTGTGTCCAGTTTTGGAGGCCACATCTCAGGAAGGACATAGATAGGATGGAGGCCATCCTAAGGAGGGCTGCCAATATGGTACAGGGTCTACATCAAATGTCCTATGAGGAGATGCTAAAGGAATTAAACATGTACACCCTGGAGGAGAAGAGGAAGAGGGGGATATGATTGATACCTTTAAATACCTCACAAGCATAAATAAGGCACAAGTGGGAGGTACTTATCTGAGGAAATAGTGCTTCAGAACAAAGGGACATGATATGCAGCTGGAGGGGTGTAGGTTTAAGAGAGACATGAGGAAATACTTCTTCACAGACAGGATGGTGGATGCCTGGAACAGTCTTCCAGTGGAGGTTGTGGGGGCGAAAACAGTGGTGGGATTCAAAAAAGCCTGAGATAAGAACAAGGGAGTCAAAAGGGATGTTAGTTGGTGGCAGAGAAAGTGCCATAGTCCTGGAGGGGTCTTGTAAGCAATGCAACAAAAGAGGGCAGACTGGATGGGCCATGCGACCCTTATTTGCCGTCAGCTTCTATATTTCTATGTTCTAAGTTTCTGTTCTCTACACTCTTTTTATAATTAGCACCACACTTTCTGCTCCTTCCTTTCTCACTAAATACTGGTTCTCCTCCCATCCATGTTATCTCTCCTTCCTTTTTCCCCTTCTCTCCACTGATCCTACTAATCCCTCCACTCATCTGACTTCTGTTCTTTCTGTCTCCCCCAATCCAAATCTTCTGTTGGCAGTCTGTGTTTTCCTTCTATCTGCCTGCCTTTGAAACAGCCTCCTCTCCCTAACCACTTTTCTTTCCCCCTTATTCACAAAATCCACCACAGGAACCATTTTACACCCTCCTGACCTGCTTCTAGTCTTCCTGTCTCTGCCTCTTTCCGATTTCCACTTCCCCTCCTTCAAGACCAGCTTTTCTCCTCTTCTTTACTGAGTGCCCCCTTTTCTGTGTTTCTTATATCAACCCCTTTGCCCCTTTTTCTTTATGCTTCTCCTTCTTTTTACTCCCCTACTCTTTTACTAATTTGTTTCCAGTTTAAATAACATATAAAACAAATAAGTCTACACTGGGAATGTGGTGCTCACAATAGAAAGACAACAGCATTCACAAAAAATTGGGCACCCACAACCTCTTATGAAAAATGACACTATGACTCCATATTCACGTATACAAAGTGCTGTTGTTGTCTCTCTATTTTCAATTAGACAAACATGATTTAAAAACAGCAGATGACACAAAAATGCATAGCTGACACATTTCAGATCCCCTGATCCTTTATCAAAAGCTCACTAGCTCTAGTTACTTTTGCAGTTTTGTTTTTTCAGTTCCGTAATCGTGCACTTTGTTCTTGCTCCAAGTTGCTGCTACATGTTTTTGTTTTGCCTGTATTACTGCACTACCTTTCACAAATCTGTGCCTTTACTGTGTGGTTTTAGTTTTCTCTTGTAATCCCCTTCCCCCAGGATCCACCTAGAAAACAGTCCCAGTATGCATTTCCTAGACAACAATTCTGGCCATTGTTGGGGCCACTCCTGGAGTACTGTGCCCAGTTCTGGAGTCCTCACCCCAGGTAAGATAAGGTGAGGCTGAAGTCAGTGCAGCATATGGTGACAAAGATGATGCAGGGCCAAAAGTGCAAGTCTTACAAGGAGTGCCTCGAGGCACTTAATATGTACTTTCTGGAAACCAACAGGGAGAGGGGAGTTATGATAGAGACTTTCAAGTTCCTGAAGTGAATAAACATGATGAACTGTAAGGATTTATTTAGTATGACCACTAAAGACCACTGAGATTGAGATTACAAAGACATGAGTGGAAACTAACAGGAGGGAGGTTCAGTACGACATGGGGTAGTATTTTACAGGAAGTGTGGTGGAACTGTGGAACAGTCTACCTGCTGAGGTGGTGGGCACTAAAGCTGTTAATGGCTTCAAGCACAGCTGGGACAGAGTGAAGAGTTCCTGTATAGTGGTTACCAAGGGTAACAACAACAACTTGGAAGGGAACAGGGGGAAGCTGGGGAGGACTAGGACCTTGGATGGACAATAAGTCCCAGTGTTAGATAGGGAACCATGTGCAGACAGGATAGACCATTGGTCTTTTTCTTCCATCATTTTCTACGTTTCTATATTAAGCAAATGTTGTAAATAAACAGATCACATTGCAGTGCTGTTTTAAACATCTTCAATTATAAAAAGGTATTTATCAGAAAAAATATAAAATTGTTTGCATCCTACACCCATACTGTACTTACTCTTTCATGTAAATAAATACTGAAAATTATGATATTTCTGTAGGACACTCTTCACAGTTTGCAGTTAGGAAGTAATGCATAATCATATGTTAATAATATTTATTCATGCTGAATTTGCTTTAATTATCACTAAATGTTTTGTCTCTGTGATGCATGTATGTTATGAGGCCATTTAGAAAAGCACCAGCCATACATATATTGTACCTTTATCTTTCTCCTTGCAATACAGAAACTTACTGTACAAATTCTGATTTAGCACAGATAAGAGCTAAGGAAGTGTATAAGCACCATACGAAATACCAGCAGTAGTAACTGATATAAAAATCAATTTATGGTCCATAAGGTTAAATGCTTTTAATGAGTCACTACAGATGGGATCAAGCAATTTACCTTATCAAATGCTGTAGACTCAAGCACTGTTACTGTCACAATTCACCATGCTGGTTTTGATGCAGAGGTAATTGATTACAAAAATTATTTGTGAAATCATTTAACAATATTGCTGTAATTAAGACACACCGTGATTGTTCTTAGTTGCTGACCTGACTCCACTCTTGTGAAGTAGTAACATTTTGGCTACCTCTCAAATAAGAGAAATGCAACATAAATCAGCAAAGTAATGAGCTAACCGTAGCAGCTGGTGCACAAAATCCAATATGCAGCCATCCTGTCGCCTTTGCAGCAATGCAGCTATACTAAGTAAGAGAGTAGTTCTACCCAGTTAGACCTTGACCTCTCATGTCCGACTGCCAAACAATGATACCATTGTGATGTTTTTGTTTTGTTTGTTTTTTTGCCATGGATGGTTGTTCACCAGAAGATGGAATAAGGCCACCCCAGCTCATTAACATACACTTTAAATCTCCATCAGATGCTATACAGGTGCTAAAGGTGGTTGCCTCCTTGCCCAACAGCCAGATTGCATCATCTGGTCTCTCTACGGTGACGGTAAAAAGGACCCTTGCTGCAGCAAGGCTCCTGCTCTCTATTATAGAAGGACCATTGTGTCTATTCTGTTAATCTGTGTTAACTAGGCTGTATGAATACTTTTGGAGACAGGTATATTGCACCTTAGATTAGTCCTCCAGCAATGTTCTGGCCAGTCTACTTAACTTTTCTATATTCTTTGCAATACCTTTACACCTTAGTTGCTGATGACTGTAATCTGTTGCTGTTCATTTCAACTTCTTACTATGTCTGTATATAGTTTATGTCGGAAGCAGTATCTACATAGCAGTAAAAGTTAGAGGGCAAAAAGCACATTTGAGTGGTTTGTGAAAATGTTGTGCTGAACTTTGTTGTTTGGGTGTGGTAAAGGGAGGTCAGGAGGAGGGAGGGAGTTGTGGGCAGGTTGCAGGGCAGATAATACAGTGGTTGAATTCAGTGCCATCTGGGGTAGATGTCACATGACTACCTAGGACCAATTAGACACTAGCAGTATCTACATTTAAATGCTTGGCACTCTGTGGTGAAAGCAGTCAGGAATAGGATCTAACTGGGAGCAGTGGTGAGAGGGCTAAAAGCACAACTAAAGGTTTCCGGCTTGTGAAAGGAAAGGTGGGAGGAGGGAGGGAGTTGTGGAAGGTTGCAGGATGGGTAACTCAGCAGATAAATCTGTTGTTACCTTGACTGTGACAGACATCACAAGATGTCTTGGTGCCAGTCAGGCAGTAGCAGACTCTGCATTTTAAAGCTTAGCACTTGCAGGTGAAAGCGTTGTGGAGCAGGGTCCAGCAGGAAGTGGTGGGACAAAGCAAAAAACCCAATAAAGTGTTTTGGAAAATTTTGTGCTGAGCTTTGCTGTTTAGAGTGTGGGAAAGAGAGATCAGGAGGACGGTGGGTGATGTGGGAGGTTGTGGCATAGTTAATTCTAGGGTGGGATTAGTTGCCATATTGCTCAGAGACAGATGCCAACTAAGTGCTAATTCTAAAACACAGTGCTCACCAACGAAAGCAGTCAGGAGCCAATCCAGCCAAAAGATATTGTGAGAGAGGAAAATGCCCAACTACAGTGTCTGCAAAAATCTATCTGGTGCTAAACTTTTTTTTGTGGGGGCATGAGAAAGGGAGATCAGTTGGAGGGAGGGTGTTGAGGGAGGCTGCAGGACAGGTATCTCCTCATCTAAATTCGTCATTTTCTTGGTTGGGGCAGATGCCACATGCCTGACAAGCATCAATCTAGAAATGCACTACGTTGGCCAGCTTCAGTTTGCAAATAAATTTGTGAAGTTTGCCAAATTCACAAAGGTGCAAAGTCCCGACTTCACAAAGTTTTCAGTAGGTGAAGAGAAATTTTTTTGGTGAAGTCATTCAAATTCACTGGTAAAGCTGCAACTTCACCATGACTTCATCAGGCATTACATGAAAAGTACCAATTCCCCAGGAAAACCAATTATGATGTGGCAAAGTGGACAATTTGCAACATTTCTCACTAGAGTGAATTTGACAACTTCAATGGGACTTTGCTAGCAAAGTAAAACTTCACAACATCATTGCACCAATTATGTGCTAACCACCTCTGCACCAATCATGTGCTACCATCTCTGTATTGAAAAGTGTTATGCTCTTTGGTGAAAGCAGCTGAGTGCAGGATACATTCAGGTGCGAGAGAGAGAGAGAGAGAGAGAGAGAGAGAGAGAGAGAGAGAGAGAGAGAGACAAAAGGTTCAACTAAAGCGTCTGTGAAAATTTTTTGATGAATATTTCTATTTTTAGTGCAGGAAAGGGAAGTCAAGATGATGGAGTCAGGGGAGGTTATCAGGATGTTAACTTGGTTGCCGATTTTCAGACCATCTTGGTTGGGGCAGATATTGTGTGACTACCTAGCACTAATCAGATGCTAGAAGTCTCTGCATTTTAAAGCTTAGAGCTGACCAGCAAAATAATTTAAAGGAAAGGTTCCCTCAGCCATTTATTCTGTTTACCTGTGTAGTTTCTAAACATAAACAGCGATTGCCTCTATTGCACCCTCCTAATTTCATTAGTATTGAAATGTAAAATGAAGGTACTTAAGTCTGATATGAGCACCGGCATTACTCCATTGCAATGGTCATGACCAGACTCACGTAAGGCATCCTGGAATTTTATAATATTTTAGTGCTAAAGCCTGCAATAGTTATACTGTATTAGTCAGTGCTGTTGATGTCCTCTGCAGTTCCTATGCTCCTGTCTTAAGCTAGCCATGAAACTTTTCAAGGCACAGTAAGTGCATTGTTTAACCTGTATCTGAGTTAGCAAAATACTTTTAAAGAGTACAGGGACTTCACAAGATGTGTAACAGAACTGAATGAGAATATAGCTTCTGCTGGCTTGTACAGGTATGCTTACCCAAATCCCATGATGCCTTGCATGAGTGGGGCTCATTACCTTTGCAATGGAGACAAACAGGTTTTCACACCAGGGCACAACAGAGGGAAGCAACCTCATTTATATTTAAATTAGGGTGAAATTAGGGGGATGCAAGAGAGGGAATTATTGTCCATGCCTACAGCCTACTCAGGTATACAGAAAACAGGTTGAGGGGACATTCCCTTTAAGAGTAGGATCTAGCACTGAGAGGTGATGAGAAGGCAAGAAGCCCAACTAAAGTGTTTGTGAAAACTTTGTGCTGAACTTTACTGTTTGGGGTATGGGATAGGGAGGCTGCAGGGAAGGAAGCAGTTGTGGAAGATTATTAGGTGAATAATTGTGCCACCAACTTTGGCACCAACTCTATTAAATAGAGACGCATGTCATATGACTGCCTAGCAATAATCAGGTGTTAGCAGGCTCTGCATTTAAAGATCAGTTCTCTAAAAAAATCAGAGCTCACTTAGCTCTTATATCTTAGAAAAGCATCAGACAAATGAATTGCACCTTTGTCTTTTCCTTAACTGTGGAGACTAATAAATTGATTTATCACAATAACATTCCAGGAGGTGTAAAAGCACACACATACAAACTAACATTAATAATTGCTGTAAAATCCATTTCTGGTCCACAAGGTCAAATGTTTTTTACAAACCTCTGCAATCTGCACCAATGAATTTACCTTATCAAATCCAGTCAACTGGTTGAGGTGCAGTGGTAATTGATTACAAACAATGTTTCTGAAATAATGTTATAATATTGATGTAACAAAGAAACATGGTAATAGTTTTCAATTGCTAAGCTGTCTCCACCTTTGAAACATAAAACTTATGTCTCCCTTCTCTCTTTTTCCTTATTTTGACTCTCCATAGGATAGCCATCCCTTCATGTACTGTAACCTGAATATCATTGACTGCACTGTGAGCACTTGCCCTCCCTTCCCTTGTTTTCCTTGTAGAATAGCCACTCCTTCATGTATTGTAACCTGTATAATAGTGTCATGTACTGAGCCAATGTCCCCCTGTTAGGCTGCACATTCAAAACTCATGTGTCAACTTTCTAATCATTGTTGAATTTGTGTTGTATTGTAATCCCTGTTATCCTTGTGTATGATAAATATGTTGTATAAGGGACCTCCTTGCAAATGAACGTGCTCAATAGAATTTTACCCCTTCACAATAAATTGAACTGAACTAAAATTGAAGGCATACATATTTGCACAGGCCCACCCAGTTTAGTTTATTGAAACTGATTACTCAGTGGAGTAACTTTGGTGCAATAGTTGGGGGGGGGGGACACAACCATAAAAGGATTTTACAGTAAGTTATTCAAGACTGCAATGATGAAATGTCCCCCATCCCTCCCAATAATTACACCCCTGTGTTTACTGTTTGGTTATTATATTTATTTAATTTTCTTCTACTTAACTCTTTTTTTGTTCTTTTTACTGTTGTAAAAGTGCCCTGAGTCATTGGAAGATGAAGAATCAGCATTTGTATAGCACTTTTCATACACACTGTATCCCAAAGCACTTTGCCCAGCAATAGTAGACTGGTAGCGAAGTGACTGAACATGTAGTGGCACCTGTTTTGCACATCAGCACCCACACATAGCCTTGGACAATTGAATGAACCAGTTCTATGGGAAGGGGAATACTGACCAGGACACCAGATAAACTCCCCTACTCTTGCATTAGGGGGAGGCCCTGGTTGTCTAACACAGATGGCAGGTCAGAAGCAAAATGGAGAAGCAGCTCCTTGTTTGGGAAGCAAGCCTCTTTTCCCATTACCTCTCCTATTGTGGCTATACCTGCATGCAGTTTATTTGCCTGTACAGAACAATGAAATTTAGAGACTTTAGTTCTGACTAGTGACACTGTGGCTCAAGCATCGGAGGTTCAGCAATTCAGTGACCAAAGTTATTCAGATGCAAAGGAACATTCACAAACTGCCTCAGAAATGAAGAAGCAGCACCTACTGTCATTAAAACTCATTGTACCCAATAGCTCCATATGAAGTCCGAACAATCCATTGATTCTCCTGATACAAAATGGCCACCCGGGGTATAATGAGTTGCAGAAGAAGATGTGACTTTCCTGAATGAGAAAACTGCAAAGCCTGCATGGTACACAGAAACAGCAGCATGTAGCGCCTAACCTGACTGACATACAGTTGAAAGCTGTTAGGACTAATGACACAGTAGCATCAAAGGAGCCACTGATGACACAGTGTGCTACGGAGGTGAGCAATACTGGTGCTCCTACAGATGCATTAAAGGACTCTTATACTCTTGCAAACTCTCTTGGACATGTTATCACAAACACCAAACTTCAAAATTCTCTCAGTAACACTGTTACAGGGTGTTGGTTACAAAATGAAAGTTCCTGTCTTTCAGGAATACAAATGGATCACAGCAGCTCCCAATATCAGCAATCTGCAACCAAATCTGTAAAAGGAATGAGAGGGAGCAAAAAAAATGATCACACCTCAGCCTAAAACAAAATTTGGAAAATCCCTGTGTGTGCGAAGGGGTAAGGGCAAAGCAACTTCATCAGACCACTCCACAGTGGACTGATCACTGGATTCAGTGCTAAATGGAGAAGACTGGCACAATGATATTGTGGGACAATGGCACCCACAACCTTCTCAGGAGCAGTCACGCACTACACTGCTACAAGGTGAGCAGTTCTCTGCTGCTTCCTCTATAGAATGCATATTTGTCAGAAAAGACTCTGAAACCCATAGTACTGTTACTGATGTTTCAATGACTCCTAAGAGTAGTGATCCTGCCCTCCCAACAGAAATGCTAACATCAAGCATCGCTTGTGTTGCGTAACCTTTTTCTGAAGTAGCCATCACTTCTCAAGCTAAGAGAACTGGAATGAATGACTCTGAAAATGAGGAACTATTTAATAGCAGTAGTGATTTTCCTAATACTCAGGAACTGCTTGAAATTTATGCAAATATGGCCTCTGAGTCCCATACAAATGCTGATATTATGAATGAGGCTATTAACACAGACGTATTAGCAGAACACTCGTCTGCTGGGGAAGGTACCTGTAGCACCTGGGCAGACAAAGTGAAACACGCTGAGGAAGCAGCTACATTTCTAAATCAGTCCACAATGGAGAGCACACATCAGCAGGACTCAGCACAAAAATGGAGACATCTTGGAAGGTCAGCTATCATTTCAAGCATGGCAGCAGCAGCGCAGAGGAGAAATGCTGTATGATTGTTATACAGAGGAGGACTTGATACACCTTCAGATAGGTCTTATGTATGGAAAACCTTACTGAAAGACTCTCTGCATTATTTTTCAAGTGAGATATTTGCTCTAATATGCATACCAAGTTAGTGTTTTCTGATATTAGATTTAAAACTGCTGCTATTTTGGATCACTTTTATTTACAGTACAATGCCTTGAAAAGCACTCCTCTGTGGATACCTTTCCTAGTTATATCCTTAACTAAGTCTGCAATATGGATGATTACGATCATCCTAAAAAATGAGGGGGTGAATGTACATGACGTCAAGTACTGGCTAGCCTAGTGATGTGATATCATATGGGACCCAGAACCTATCATGGATGATGAACAGATTTGGACTGGCTTTGAAGGACTGCAACACCTTCCTATTGTTTTTTTATCCATGCAGAGACACAGGGCAATGCTTTTACCCAGGACAGCCAAAAACATGTGTAACCCCTAGGTGGCGCTATCCCAAGGGCTACTGCCCCTGCCTGCTTGGCTAGTAGCAGATTCTGAAACAGGTGCCTCCACACGGAGGTCAGGGTTTGTAGTGGTCAAGCTACCCTGGGCACAGCTCTCCGGGACACTGTAACCCCCCTCTTTCCCCTCTAGTGGCCTGAACACTGTACAATAATCACTTTCACAATACCCCTGGTACACCATACAAGTACCCACACTGTTTGCACTTACCACCAGGGCTGGTTCCTCTGGTTCAACCCTGGGTACCCCTGTAAAACAAGGTTATGCAGTGCAAATAGCAACAGTACAGTACAGTACTTTGAATTCAAACTGGAACCACAGTCAGATTTCAAGCAGGAAAAGTTAGATCTGATTTATGCAGGGGACTTGAACAAGGAAGGGGCATAATCAGGTTGATTTGCTTAAAGGCTATATCAATCAAACAATTATGCATGCACTTCAGAGCCCCGAAACAGTCACACGCTTTGTGTACCCAGATGGAAAAACCGTGGGATAGCCAGGAGCGTTGCCCAGGGTATGCCGGCATTGCAGTTGGTTGGGACCCTGTGATAGAAGAAAACATCATGCACAACACACACTCTTTGTAATCTGGAGCTGGAGGGCTCAGTTTGTGAAAGAAAAACAAGGCAATCAGATGACAACACTTTTAGATTTAGCTGTAGTTGCAGGGAGCTACCCTAATGGTTACTCACGATACTCAATACAGGACACAGGCAGGACAAAATTGAGACTGCAGGTGGTTGAGCTGGAGTGCCAGGAGAAGCAGGGCCCACACGAATCACTGAGGTATTATTTCTGCTCAAAGCATTGAGCAGGGGGCAGATCCCCAGGCAGGTCTCTCGACAATTGCTTTCTCTGTGTGATGGATAGTCTGGCTGGGCCAGCATGGCAAGGCCAAGGCTGAAT
The DNA here is from genome assembly GCA_016271365.2 of Neoceratodus forsteri. Taxonomy (NCBI): domain Eukaryota; kingdom Metazoa; phylum Chordata; order Ceratodontiformes; family Ceratodontidae; genus Neoceratodus; species Neoceratodus forsteri. The sequence continues at coordinate 1,606,496,080 of CM057452.1, forward strand.
GGAGAGGAACATGGATTCAGTCCGTTTGAGCTGGATGTAGCCTCTAGCAAGCAGAACACAATTCACACAGTGGGGAACCAAATCAAGACCCACTATCAACATATAGCACATTTACATGTAAGGGATTCTACTATACCAGGCAAACCACTTTCCAGTCACAATCGCAAAATCTCGGCACGCACCTGGAGTTTTCGGGGTAGCTGGAAATCCTGACAGGCTGATCGCATTCAGCAAATCTTTGGTCTTCTTCAGGTTGAGCCTTGTCTCAATTCAGTGGCTTGCTTCATTCTCACAAACTCAGATTCAGACCGAAATAATTCTCTCCTCCCTCTCAGGGGCAGCAGGCAGACATGCAGGCCAAAACTCAGGCCTTTCTACAGTTCTCCCGTGTGAAACTATGCAGACGGCTGCTCGACTGCTTCGAGCTATTGCTGCCTCAACTCCTAACTGAGATCTGATTCAAATAGCATGCAGCTTGGGAATTTCCCCAAGATCCAAAAGGTTTGGTTGGCTGATTCAGCTGTCAGTCACAACAAGGGCTCTCCCTCCAGGTCTGTTTAGGTGCCAACAGTCCAAAACTACAATTCCTACAGATTTTGACTTCACCAGGCCCCTGTAGGCAGGCTCCATTTTAGAGTCCCAAAGTACTGATTGGTCCAATTAGGCAGTCCAGGACCAAGATGATGGAGATAAACAAAACAGTCCTTGCTGCAAAGAAGGCAGGTTAGACAAACTACTTTATCACTATCGCTCTAATAGATTTTCAGCAAACAGTTCCATCTTCTAACAGAGCTCCCTCTGCGCAATTAGCGATGGCAGAAATGGAGCAATTATCAGGCAGCCCAGGTGGGACTTGAGCATAGAAACACTCAGCCCCCCTCCCAGCTTAATTATAACTGCAATCTAGGCAGCTCTTAAAGAGACAGTAACACTAAGGCAATATTGGCACTCTTTGGCAATTACATGTAAACTGCTAAAACGCAGGAAACCAGCCTGGCTGTGAGCATTTAGGCAAGCTCAAGGAAGACTTTTCGGGAACCCCCATATGTAGGGGGGTTATACCCTTCCATGCCTGGAGAAAACTTGGCGTCCACGTCAAGTCTGTACCATCACAATATTGAAAATGCAAAATATATGAGACATTTATTCCATAAGCATGCTATGCAAATAACATCTGATGTATCAGTTAACGTAAACTTATACCTTTACTACACATATTCACTTCACTTCACAATACAATATCCATTCTGACAGCACATTATGCATATTTCACAAAAGTAAATTAAACATTACTATACTGAATCATGTAATTACTTCTTGTACATTAAACAATGCAAGAGGGGGCTCTTCCCTATCAGCTAACTTGGGGCTGGATGTGGCAGGGGCACCATGGTGAGAGGGAAGAACAAGTAGCCTGGAGTTGGCCGTCAAGCTCAATTTGGGCAGTGAGCTTGGTGAGACATAAACACCTGTGTGAACCACGTGGAGAGGCAAGTCCACAGGCCTCCCAAGAGAGTCATAGCTGAAACGCAATACTGGCTTGACAGCTGAGGCCAGTCTTTCTGGAGTGGAACAACCACAGTCTCTGTACTTTCAGCAATAGTCTTGGAGCTTTCATCACTTGTGAGGGGTGCCTCTACTTGGAGGGGAATGTCCAAACCTGGAGTACTGTCTGCTCCTTGTTCTGTAGGTTCTAGTTCCACAACACTTGGCTCATTATGAGAGGGGTCAGGCACAATTAGGGTTTGTGGCTCTGAAAGGAGGCTGTCAGCACTCTCATGCTGCTCTTCAAGTTCTGGTGGGTCACCAGGGAGACTCAGACTATCAGCCCCTTCTTCAGGCAATTCACACAGTTCCAAAAAACACAGGGAGTCTGCAGCCTCAGACGTAATAAACTGCACTTCACTGTCAGGGAGCATTGGCTCCAAGGATGAAGCTGGGGGGTTAGGCAGTCCAGAAGGCTCAGCTTCATCCCCACAATTTGTCATAGGGTTACCTTGAAACAGCTGGCTCAATTCATAGGAGGGTTAATAGGCATTGTCACACTCACTATCATCAGAGGTGGACTGAAAGTCACTATCATTCTGGGCCTGCTGCAGGGGAAACCTTAAATCGGTGACCACTGGAGTAGGTTGACTCTGTCTCTTTTTTGCAGCAGCATGAGTCACCAGCCCAGGGAATTGAATTTCTGATGGTTCAGCCTCAGTTATGACTTGGCTGATAGGTAGCAAGTGGTTACGATGCATGGTCTTGACAGCTTTGGAGCTATTCTCTGGGCCCACCTTGTAAACAGGTAAATCATCCAACTTTTCAACCACTACATGGTGAAGGTGGTGCCACCGATCAGTAATTTTGTGTTTGACATGCAGTCCCCAAATTGCGTAACAACACATGGTCTCCAGGCCGAAGCTCTTGAGCCTTTACTTTTTTATCATGCCTCTCTTTGTTGGCTAGATTTCTCTTGGTGGCCATTGTCTGGGCCAGTTGATAGGCATGGTTCAACTGAGCTTTCAGTTTCTGTACATACTACAGGTAATTTTCAGCTTGGACCCCATCTGGAGAGACCCCAAAACAAACATCAACAGGCAGTAGGTCCCCCCCTCCTGAACATGAGGTGGTAGGGGGAGAACCCGGTAGCATCATTTTTTGTGCAATCGTATGTGTGGACCAAGGTGCTAATCTGCTGGCTCCATTTATGCTTGTCTTTTGGGTGGGGAGTGCTCAGCATGTCTAGAAGGATGCGGTTAAAGCGTTCTGGTTGAGGATCCCCTTGGGGTGATGGGGGTGGTTCTTGACTTCCGCACCCCCCCCATAGAAAGAGCATTTCTTTGATTAGTCGACTCTCAAAGTCTCTGCCTTGGGGTCAGAGTGGATCTGCTAGGGGGCACCATAATGGATGAAGAAATTTTCCACTAGCACCTTGGCCATGGTAGAAGCCTTTTGATCTTTGGTGGGGAAAGCTTGCACATACCATGTGACATGATCCATAACCAATAACGCATTGCCAATATTCCACTGATCAGGTTCTAAACACAAAAAGTCTATGCAGACCAGTTCCATGGGGTTGCTGGTTGTAATATTAACAAGGGGGGCAGCCCTCTGAGGCAGGGCTTTTCTTTGCAGGCAGTGACTACAAGTCTTTGCATGGTGCTCAACATCAGCCTCCATCTTAGGCCAGTAGAATCGAGATCATACTAGGTTGGGGAGTCCTGTCAATACCGAGGTGCCCCATGTGACTGTAGAGGGATCACAGTACCAAATCTTTAAAGGCCCTGGGCAGGACCATATGTTGCTTGTCTACTTTGCCACTATGATCTACTGTCTCTCTATACAACAAGTGATTGAGCAACTTCAACCTGGGGCCTTCTTTAAGCAATAAAGCAGTTCGCAAGTCAGAGGAAAGCAACTTGGACACATCTTTTCCCGCACGCAGGGCATCAAGTGCTGCCTGAATCATAGAATCTTAGGATTGAGCCCACTGAATTCTGTCATTGTCAAACTGAGGTAGTACACTAATATCTAGAGCAGAGAAGTGGCAATAAGCTAATTCAGGTATCAGAAGAGCCCAAGCAATCTACTAAACAGTCCACTGTGTCTGCAGACATCTGTTCATCTCTATCAAACTTTTGACACAATGCTCTGATGTCAAGTTCAGACATCCTGACCCAATCACTCTTGGAAGTGGGCCTTCATGATAAGGCATCAGCATCAATATGGTTCAGGCCCGGTCTGTATTTGACAGCATAATCATAAATTGATAATGTGGAAAGCCCCCGGTGCCCAGTAGCATCTAACTTAGCTGAAGTCTGTACATAGGTCAATGGGTTATTGTCAGTCTTCTCCAATATCTTTGCCCCATTGAGGTATGCATGAAACTAGTCAACAGTGGCCCATTTTAGCGAAAGGAACTCCAACTTATGCACAGGGTGGTTTTGCTCTGATGGGGTCAAGCTCCTACTGGTGAAAGCCACTGGCCTTAAACCATCCTTATGGTCTTGATACAGCACAGCTCCTAGACTCTGCAGGCTAGCATCAGTATGCAGCACATATGGTTTGGTGGAATCAGCATAGGCGAGGATGGGTGCATGGGTGAGCTGGTATATGACTGTATGAAAGGCTACTTCACAGTCGGGCATCCAGCCAGGCCCAAAAAGTTCACCTGGGTGGAAGTATTCTTTCTCTGGTTCTTTGGTGGCCCCTTTTTTGTATTTACGATTGGAAGGAGGGTAACCCTGGGTAAGATTCAAGAGTGGGTGAATCACCTTGGAATAGTCTTTTATGAACCTGTGGTAGTAGCCACAGAACCCCAGGAAACATTGTAGTTCTTTCAAATTATGGTACTAGGGCCAAGTAGTCAGTGCTTTAACCTTACTGGGATCAGTCAGTATCCCTTTTGTAGATACTATGTGCCCCACATACTTCACGGAGCTTTGGAAAAACTGGCACTTATCAATGGACAACTTGAGGCTGAAGTCTTCTAGTCGGTGTAGGACTTTAAACAGTAGGTTCTCATGCTCCTCTAAGGTGCTCCCAAACACAATGACATTGTCCAAGTACACCAGATATTCCAGAAAATTCATGTCTCCCACCGCACATTCCATCAGTCACTGAAAGGTGGCTGGGGTGCCCAATATTCCCTGTGGCAGTCTCAGAAATTCATAGAACCCCAAAGGACAGATGAAGGCTGTTTTCTCACAGTCCTCTGGAGCCATTGGAATCTGGTAATATCCACTGCGAAGATCCAACACCGAGAACCATTTGCTCCCATTCAAACAATCCAGGGCATCTTGTATACGGGGCTTGGTGTATTGATTGTGGATGGTCCACCAGTTCAGAGTTCAATAATCAACACACATCCTCACAGACTCATTCTTCTTATGCACAACCACAATAGGAGAGACATATGGGCTCCTTGATTCCTGTATCATGCCAGCAGTGAGCATTTCCTGCAGGTGTCTTCTCACATCATCTATTTCTGCTGGGGCTAGGCGTTGAGAACTCTCTCAGAATGGCCTGTCATTGTGCAGGTGTATGTGATGCTCCACATCCTGGACACATCCCATGTCCCATTCCTTCAATGAAAACACTTGGTCTCTCTAGGCAAGTTTCTTGCTAATTCTAGCCTTCCATTCGGCTGGCAATGGGGAGTCACCAAAGTCAAACAAGTCCAGGGTCACTCTCTCCTTCTCACCAGAGTGCTTATTGCTGGGCAATACTGCAGTGTCTGCACAGTGTACCATAGCTATGGTGCACCCTCTGTACACCCAGATCTCCTGATCTGACACACTTTGAATCTGGACCATCACTCATCGTGCACAGGCACGGGCACAAGCAGGCAAGATGCTGGGCTTGACCAATAATCCTTCTGGAAATTTTCCATTACCTGGTGTATCCAACATCAGTATTTTGTTCTTGACATCTTTCCGGAGGCAGACCTCCCCTTGAATGGTACACTGGGCATTAGGGGCCAGTACCATTGAGTCTGGATCCTTCTTCCACACAATCCCCACAGGTTCATCCTGGTGTACCTCCTTGGGTTTCTGTTGCAGATCATAGGCCCTCTTGATCATGTCCAGAATTCTTAGAGCCCTCCAAGTCTATCGCCCTTGTTTCTCGTGACAGAGTTGCACCAGTCTCCCAGACATATGGGCGTTGGTCCCAATTAACAGGGGAACCCCATCATACAGTCCGGTAGGGGGACACACTAAGGCCAGTGTCTTGACTTGTTCATCCACTCCAGTCACTGAAGTAGGGAAAGACAGCCAGATCTGAATATACCCTGAGTATGGATAAGACTTCTCGCTCAGCCCCACACACATGCAAACCTTCCAAGGGTTGTAGGGGCACATCAGGCAGGTGCTTTTGATACCAGTCTTGGAACACTATAGTCACTTAAGACCCACTGTCAAGCACGGCCCAGGTGGACACACCGTTCACCTTTACTGTAGTTTCCATTGAAGGGCCCACCACCTTGGACCATTCAGGTGCTGCAGGCTTAGATGTTGACTTGGCAGCAGCCTTTGAAGAGTAACTTTTCCAAGCAGCTCAACCTTGTGGCTGGTTATTGCTCCATCACAACCAGGCTAGTAGTCTAATAGTAACATTTCTCAAGTTCTCAGGTGAGTGGCAGGTGAACTGGGTGTGCCCGTCCTCCCCACAATGGTAGCAGAAATTGGGTTTTCTAGGGTCTCTGAGAGGTTTCAGGCTGTCTACTGGCTTGGGTACATCAGGGGCACTTTTCAGTTCTTCTTTGATGGGTGACTTGTGTTTTTGATGCTCTGGACTCCCATCAAGTTTTGGGGTTTGTGTGGCTTGTAATCAGTCCCCCACCAGGGCTCTCAAATCTCGTACTACTTCTTCCAATAGGTTACCCTCAGTCTGGGTTTCTGAAGAGACAACATGCACCCCTACTTCACTTTTTGACTCTGGGGTGCCTGGTAGAGGTCAGGTTCTCTGGCCACCTTGGTGGCTTGGGGGTTGCCCCTCAACTCTGTCAGTTCTTTTATCAATGCTCGCAGCTGCTGTGCCTCATCTTCATCACTTCTCTCTGGGATCTGGCTGGGGTGGACAACCCCAGCTAAGGCTCTCAGCCCTCTTCATCATTCTCTGCCTCACAAATCTCTTTCATGAGATGACAATACTTGGGAGGATTAGCCTTCCTGTCTTGCAATTCAAGTTTTAACATCATCACACTAGAGTATCTGGCTGACTTGAGAATATTGTCCAGTCTGACCCGATTCAATTCCTTAGCAGGCACCCCTCCTTTTCTGTGGGCCCTCTGCAGAGCCCTCTCAATTCTGATAACAAACATAGACAACTTTTCATTCTTCCATTGCTAATCAGATTTAAATTTCCACAGTAAATCATCCCCTGACTCAGTACTTCCAAAAACTCCCTCCAATGCAGAGAGGTACTCAGCCGCAGTAGCCTCCTGGATAGTGGCTTATAGGAAGCAAATGGCCTCCAGTGCAGGGCCCCTCAAACTTTCCATGAGTCTCTTTCTTTTCTCCCCCTCAGAGCACTGCCACTCCTGGACCGGGGGATAGCATAGTCCATCCATGTTTCAAGGTCATCCTCCCTTGTAGGCACTGGGGCTGTGCCTGAGAAAAGTCTACACCTATGATAAGAGTCCAGATGCACAGAGGTAATTATTATGGGGGAGGTGACCATGCAGGAACCCTTAGGGGAGGCAAGTGATGCTATTGGGGACTGTAATGGTGTGGGTTCTTCTGAAAGGTCTAGCACCTTCACTAACTTCACTAACTCTTGGGTGGTTATACAGAGCAAATAGCAACAGTACAGTACTTTGAGCACAGACTGGAACCACAGTCAGATTTAAAGCAGGAAAAGATAGATCTGATTTATTCAGGGGACTTGAACAATAAAGGGACTTAATCAGGTTGATTTGCTTAAAGGCGATATCAATCAAACAGTTATGCATGCACTTCAGAGTCTCTAAACAGTCAAACACTTTGGGTACCCAGATGGAAAAAAGGTGGGCTAGCCAGGATCATTGACCAGGGTAGGCCGGCATTGCAGCTGGTTGGGGCCTTGTGATGGAAGAAAACAACATGCACAATACACACTATTTGTAATCCAGAGCCAGAGGGCTCAGTTCATGAAAGAAAAACAACAAGGCAATCAGATGACAATGCTTTTAGATTTAGCTGTAGTTGCAGGGAGCTACCCTGATGGTTACTTATGATACCCAATACAGGACACAGACAGGATGAAATTGAGACTGCAGGTGTTTGAGCTGGAGTGCCAGGAGAAGCAGGGCCCACACAAATCATCAAGGTGTCATTCCTGTTCAAAGCATTGAGCAGGGGGTTGATCCCCAGGCAGGTCTCTCGTTGATGGTTTTCTCTGTGTGATGGATAGTCTGGCTGGGCCAGCATGGCAAGGCCCAGGCCAAATAGAGATGAACACGGGTTCAGTCCATCTGAGCTGGATGCAGCCTCCAGCAAGCAGAACACAATTCACACAGTGGGGAACCAAATCACAACCCACTATCAACACACAGCACATTTACATGTAAGGAATTCTACTATACCAGGCAAACCACTCTCCGGTCACAATCGCAAAGTCTCTACACACACCGGGAGTTTTAGGGGTAGCTGGAAATCCTGACAAGTAGATCGCATTCAGCAAATCTTCGGTCTTCTTTAGGTGGAGCCTGGTCTCAATTCAGTGGCTTGCTTCATTCTCACAAACTCGGATTCAATCCGAAATAATTCTCTCCTCCCTCTCAGGGGCAGCAGGCAGACATGCAGGCCAAAACTCAGGCCTTTCCACAGTTCTCCCACATGAAACTATGCAGACTGCTGCTCGACTGCCTCGAGCTGTTGCTGCCTCAACTCTCAACTGAGATCTGATTCAAACAGAATGCAGCTTGGGAATTTCCCCAAGATCCAAAAGATTTAGTTGGCTGATTCATCTGTCAGTCACAACAAGGGCTCCCCCTCCAGTTCTGTTTAGGCGTCAACAGTCCAAAACTACAATTCCTACAGATTTTGACTTCACCAAACCCTTGTAGGCAGGCTCCATATTAGAGTCCTAAAGTACTGATTGGTCCAATTCGGCAGTCCAGGACCAAGATGGTGGAGATAAACAAAACAGTTCTTGCTGCAAAGAAGGCAGATTAGACAAACTACATTATCACTATCACTCTAATAGGTTTTCAGCAAACAGTTCCATCTTCTAACAGAGCTCCCTCTGCGCAATTAGCGATGGCAGAAATGGAGCTATTATTAGGCAGTCCGTGTGGGACTCGAGCATAAAAACACTTAACCCCCACCCAGCTTAATTATAACTGCAATCTAGGCAGCTCTTAAAGAGACAGTAACACAGAGGCTGTACTGGCACTCTTTGGCAATCACATTTAAACTGCTAAAATGCAGGACACCAGCCTGGCAGTGAGCATTTAGGCAAGCTCAAGGAAGACTTTTCAGAACCATTTGTAGGAGGGTTACACATGCTTTAAATGTGGATCTGAAAATCACTTAAGTATTGTCTGTGATAAAATATGATGCAGCCTTTGTTTGGAATTCTCACATATAGGCTCTCAATGCACCAATGAATTTAGTCGTAATCAGTTTGAGGAGGTGGGTCATTCTTATAGAACCTGTAAATGGGCCACCATAATCAAGATGACATGCCACCCCAAGATTACTTTTTGAACACAGCCCAGAAAGCCTTAATTCAAAAGAAACAACAGGAAGCAGCACAAGAACTTGCACAAGCAGCAGACACAAATGACAATGACAATCCTGTGGCTAAGACAGATAAAATGAAAATGGCACCGCCCAATATAGAACCTGTAATAGGACAAGAAATAGAGCACCAGCAGATTCTAGTCTACTGCAGTTAAACAATAATGACACAGATGTCGGCATGGCTACAATCTTACATGGACAACAGGAGGAAGGATTTATGCCACCCCCTGAAATGACTTTGGTAACCAGAAAAGAACATTGAGAAGGCAACAGCCTTAACCAAAACTGCCACCACCTGATTCAAAGACAACTAATATACCATTGGGGAATAGATATGATGTACTGGAAGCAGAGAGAGTTGACTCAGAGGGCAGCCTGGAATCAGAAACATCATCCATTTTGTCATCCCAACACCCAGGATATGGAACCTTGATCACTGTTTGTCAATAACAGTTTAAACTGATAAAATACATGATAGTAACTGTTACTGCATATTTATCTAGGTAAAACATAAGGAGCTGAGAAAGTGGGTTTCCCACAAAACATTCCCCATGAAGTGTGTGCTTTGAAAACAGATTAAAAAGATTGCTACAAGCAACTAGTTGTTAGAGTGGAGTTCATCCAATACTTTAGTCACAGTTGATATTTTGTCCATTCTTGGATGACCCAACTGAATGAAGAATTAACCTCCAAGAGAGGAAGGGCAGCCTGAACCACAACCCACACTATACTGATATTTTGCCATAAATACGTTATAACTAAAAAACATATATACTACATAAAAATAGATGCTGCTGCTTTAAGCTATAAATATGGTTAGCAGTGACAAAATATAAATACAAATCATGTTAAAATGGATTACAGCATAGTAATTTTATCGCTGCTGTCCTTCTTTTGCTATCTCAGTTCTTCAACAGCCCATGCCAAGCAGCATGATGTCACTTACAGTAAGTCACAGTAGAGTTTTGCTCATGCTGCGAAGTAGCAAATTTAGCCCCATACGTATAACAATCAGTTACTGGTGTCACTATAAATTTATACTGTACCTCACCACTTTTGAAAACATAAACTTCATAGAGGTCAGGGAGTTGAAATAATTAGACACTGATGACATAAATGACATCAACAGAATGCTGTCGGTCTGAAAGTTCTGGAAAAGGGGAAGCTATTAAAAGAACAGCTCATTGACACAGCCCTGGCATCAAGTCTGAGCAGTGTGGAATGGTTGAAATGACATAATGGTATATGTTAACACTGATACTGAGACCAATCTTGTCATTATAAAAGTGGTCTCACATGCATTTTTAGGGTATGATGAGAACCTTGAATGGAAGGTGGATGGTTTTGATACCCTAAGCATATGAGACTACTCTTACAACTGTAAGAGTGGCCTCCTAGGTGGTATTAATATATTGTTGATTGATGCTGAGCAATAATGAACTAAAAAGATTAAAATCCTCCCTAAACATGCCTATTTCTACAGCACTTATGTGTGAGGCACTCTTTGCAGATGAAGGTGTCTCCTGCACAGGGGAAAGGAGTGCTCTAATTAGATGGAAGTGCTCCATTGATTTATAAAGTGTCCAAACAACAGAATTGGACTGCAATAAGCAAGGAAAAGGTCAAATTAGCAGGTAGACTCAAAGTAAGTGTGGTGTGTTGGTTTGGTCTGCCACTAAAAGACCCTTGCATTCTATGTGGTCTGCCAGACCCTTTGGTTGCTGCTGGTGAGGATCTCTTGCTGGACCATGTGAATAACTGATGGACACATATAATAATGAATAAAGGTTTATTCTGTACAGCAGACATGTTCTCCTCCTGAGGTCTAGCCCCAGACTGACAATTTATCTGACTGACAGGCATTATATGGCACTGCCAGGCAGTGCAACAATTTGCTACATGCAGGTTCCAGGTGCTCTTAAAGGGGCGGCAGCTAATATTAAGTCCCATGCTTAATATGTGCTTCACATCATCACCTGGACAGTAAATGTGAGCACCATTTGAACAAGCAATAACTCTATAAACAGTGCTCTAAGAAATAAAAAAAATGTAAGCATTTCAAGGCATGCACACACTTAAAATAAAACAATACTCCACTACAGGGAGGGGGAGAATCTGGACTACACTGATGACCAGTCAGAGTAGCACCAGAGAGAGGGGAACACCATAGCACTTGAAGCTTGGTAATGCCACGAGCATTAAAATACAGTGGAAGGGAAAGGGAAGAGAGGGAAGGGTAGCAGCTGGGGGATACCCAGTATGCAGGATCACACTTTAATAAGAGTTGCATACCAATAATAACAGGTGGACTGTCCATTGGAAGAGACATTCCTAAAGGGGAAAAAAAGCATTAATGTTTAAAATGAACACTGAGTCCAGTTCACAAAAGTTCAAGAGCTCTGTCAATGTTTCTGGTCAGTGGGAATGAGGCATGAGTTGATTGCACCAGTTCCTGACAGGATGGGGTCAGGTTATTAAAAGCAACCCAGGAATTCTGCCTGCTGTCAAATCAGCACCACTTTATTCTGTAAGTCCAGGATCCATTGGTGAACTTCTTCCTTAAGATCATCTCAATCTGGTACACTGGTGTGTGTAGAAGAGAGTCCTGAGAAGAAGCAGAAGTCTGAGAAGAAGTCCCAAGGAGATCATCTGACAAATCAGGCAAAACAGAATCCGACTGGAGAGTGTCAGGAGTGGGAAGATCTGTAGGAACTGGTTGCAAGTTGTCTGAAGGGATATCAGCTTCAGAGAGTATGGCAGGTTCAAATGCAGCTTCATTGTTAGGTGGACTGGGGTAATCTGGAAGGGTGTTACTCAGCTTCACATGTTTCAGTCGGTTAATGTGGACTTTGTTGTGTACCAGCTTTCCATCAGACTTGCGGTGTAGAGGAACATGCACAGGAGGAAGCTTTTCTACAATGTAGAAGGGACCAGTCCAGGGGCAAAGCAGTTTCTTGGTGGTGCCCAGAACAACAGGGTGGTACAAGTACACAATGTCCCCAACAGAGAATGAAGGCTCATGCGACTTAGCTGTTGACATTTTCTGCATTACAGATTTTCTCTGGCCCAACATGGTGATTGCAACACATCTGGCAAGTTCAAGCTGTTCCAGCATAAGAATAAAGAAGGAAGAAGCTGACTTAGGAATTTCTAGCAATGAGAGATCCCTGTCCAGTGGAGTTCGTGGGTGATGTCCATGGACTAAGAAGAATGGTGTATATTCTGTTCTGTTGACACAAGGACTAGTAATGTAGGCAAATTGCACAAAGGAAACAAAATGATCCCAAGTGTCTTGAGTCTCATCCAGGTACTTGGAGAGTGTGCTGAGAATGGTAGACATCATTCTTTCACTCTGTCCATTGCATTGTGGATGGTAACTTGTTGTGTGTGTGTTTTTTTTTATGTCGAAAAGTTTACAAGTTTCTTGAATAATGGTTGAAAGGTAGTTAGTGCCTCTCTCTGAATGCAGGTACGATGGGGTATCATGACAGCAAATGACTGTGTTGAGGAAGACACTTGCTACTGTGGCAGCTTTGATGTCATTTAGGGGGATTAGTTCCAGATACTTAGTTAGGCAGTCCACAAGGATGTATTTGTTGCCAGAGTCAGAGCATGTAGGTAAAGACCCAAGAATGTCCATGCTGACTCTTTGGAATGGTTCAGTGGCTACAGGCATTGGAATGAAGTGCACCTTTACTGGTTTGCAGGAGGCTTTCTTTGGGAGCAGGGCCTGCAGGATTTGACAAATCTGACAATGTCCTTTTTCATTTCAGGACAGAGGAAGTGAAGCCTTGTCTTTTCGAGAGTTCTGTGGATTCCCACATGGTCTCGGAAAGTGGAGAGTCATGAGTGGAGAGAAGAACTTAATTGGTTAGAGAGACTGGCACAGCTAGCTGTACATGAGTTCTATCCATGTGATGACCCTTACCAACCTTGGTCCAAACATGGAAAAGCACACTGTCGTTGATGAAGTATTGCGAAGCAAAGAAAAATACATCCTGGTGATAGTTTCTTTTGTTGCAGTAAGGTTCCAGACTGTAAGTATGTGATTATGTCTGTGAATTGCAGATCAGATCTTTGTTGCATTTTAACAGTTGCCAGGGACAGATCAGAAGTAGAGGAGAAGAGAAGCTCTTCAGCTGCTTGCAGTAACTGAGGATTTGTGTGTCTATCTGTAGAAACAGTTGGTAGCAGCAAAGCAACTTGAGGTACTGTAGGAGTGTCCACAGGAAGCACATCCATGGCATTGAAGGGAAGAGCTAGTAAGCAGGATTCTTCATCTGTTGAGGATGATGTGGAGGGATACCATCTCTGGCTTACACCATCGGCATTCAAGGGAATTCAACCTGGTCTGTACTGAATTTCAAAGTTGTAGGATTGCAGCATTGCTATCCATTGGGCAAACTTACCTACTGGCTCCTTCATTTCGAATAACCATCTGAGGAAAGAGTGATCTGCGATAGCTGTAAAGGAGGAGCAGCAAAGGTAGCAGTCAAATATCTTTATGGCAAACAGCATGGCGAGACACCCTTTTTCTGTGATGCCATAGTTCTGCTCAGCTAAGGAAAGAGAGCACCCCGGATAGGAGACAACTCATTTTGTTCCATCTTGAATTTGACAGAGCACAGCACCCACTGCAAAGGAACTAGCATCTGAAAAGAGCTTGAAAGGTTGGTCAAACCTTGGGTAGCCCATTACTGGAGAAGATATTAGGTTTTCTTGCAAGATTTCAAAGGCCTCTTTGCATTTGGAAGTCCATGCATAGTCACATCCCTTTTTAGTGAGGGCGCGCAATGGAGCTGCAATCTTGGCATAGTTGCAAATTAACTTTCAGTAGTAGCCAGACAAGCCCAGGAAAGCTCAAAGGTCTTTGAGACTGGTAGGCTCTGGATGGTCTTTGACTGCTGAGAGCTTGTCTGGATCTGGAGAGATGCCTTGAGAACTAACCACATGTCCCAGGTAATGAAGTTGATGCTGTGCAAAACAACACTTCTCTGGGCAAAACTTGAGATTGGCTTGTCTGAGGTATTCGAACACTTCTTTGAGATGTTGGAGGTGCTCTGGCAAAGTTCTGCTGATGACAATAACATTGTCCAGGTAGACTAGGTAAGATTTCCAAGACAACCCATGTAGTACGGCTTTCATAACACATTGGAATGTGGCAGGACTGTTCCAGAGTCCCATAGGCAGATGTTTGAATTGAAAAAGTCCCAAGTGGCAGCACCATGCTGTGTATGGATGAGAAGATGGATCAATAGAAACTTGGTAGAACCCACTCTGAAGGCCTAGAGTGGTGAAGCAAGCAGGGCTGGCTGCACAAAGACTCTCTAAGGCATCTTCCATTGTAGGTAAGGGATGAGCATCCTGCACCTTGTAGGCATTGAGTTTTCTGTAGTCTACCATGAAACAATACCCTTTGTCCTTCTCTACCACCAGCAGGCAAGGTGCACCCTAGGGACTTGTAAAATCTTTAACAATGTCTTTTTCAAGCATGTCTTTGATTATGTCCTCTAGGACTACCTTCTGTTTGTGTCCCACTTTGTAGCTTGCTGATGGATTGGTTTCTGGCTGGGCTGCACCTCAATGGTGTTTTGCAGGATATCACAGCATCTGAGCTTGTTATCTGAACCCACAAAGGCATTCGGGTAATTCTCCAGGAATTTCAAAAGTTATTGCTTTTTTGTTGGAGATGCTGGAAGTTTTGAAGAGGATAGTCACTTATGGAAGGGTAACTCTGTTGAAGCTTGAGTGGTCATGATAGTACTGACAGGACTAGAGCTGGTGGAATCAGGCTGAGGTTCCTGCATGAGATGGAGTTGGTCCCCTGTAGACAAGCAGACAAACTTTCCAATGTTGGCACCCTTTGAGATGACTACTGGCTCATTTGTGAAGTTGCAGCATTATTGGAAGACTGCGCTGCCATGCACCACTGATAAGGTGTTTCCTAGAAGAAGACCTGACGAATGCAGCATGGGAGATCCCATGACAGTGCCAATAACACCTTGTGGAAGTGGTTCACTTCGAATCTTGGCAATCAAAACCATCTCTAGCTTAGGAGACACAGTGACTGAGTCTATTGCTGTGAGCTGCCTCCGAGGATCTAGTGACAGTTTGTTTGAGGCAAAGACTAGTATGACTTTGTGAGCTTTGAGGAAATCGAGGCCAAGAATCACTGCTGGTTGTAGGTAAGCCACTAGGTAAAACTGGACAGTAACTTGCTGTGAGCCTAAGTGGAGCTTGAGATGGACCATGGCTGTGATAGGTACTGCAGATGTACTTGCTGTGATAGTGTACTTTAGGTCAGCTGGAGAGACATTAGGTATGTGATGAATAGCTTGGTTGTTCAGAATACTGTTGTTGATAACAGATTTCTGCTCTAGTGTTGACAAAGACATACATGGACCAATCTCTGATGGTTACAGGTACATAGTTTGCAAGGAAAGATGATCTAATGACAAGCACATTTACCCCTGGAAGCGAGAGTGTGCCTGAGTTAGCAGTTAGAGGGTGCAGTTTGTTTGAACTGTGAGAGTCAGAGGGGCAGTCAGTTGGTTTGTTCACCTGATCCTGGGTGTAGTTGCAGTTCTCTTGCTGATTGTACAGCGGTGGGCACCTTTGGTTCTCTTGATGTCTGTTGTGGTACTTCAGCTTTCAGCAGACAGCAGCAGTGTGTCCTCTGAATCCACACTACTTAGCTTGGCAGAAGACACCAGGAGAAAGGACTGCTGTGTGACTGGACTTCTCTGCTGGGACTAAAGAAGAAGAACTTTTGTACTTGGACCTTTAATTTAGGGTAAAAAAAAACTAACAAACAAAACAAAAAAAAGTGTGTGTTTTTGTCTGGGTTAACTGAACTGAATGGGTATCTGAACAGTTATCTAAGTGTAAATCTCAGGTGATTGAAAGGACTTAATATCTGTGAGATTTAAATTACTCGTAGAAAGATCTAGTAAGTAGGGGGAGTGGCTTAGCTAGAAGGAAGCTACATTTAAAGACTGCCTTAGAAAGATTCTGCTAATAGCTTGGCAGAAGACACCAGGAGAAAGGATTGCTGTGTGACTGGACTTCTCTGCTGGGACTAAAGAAGAACTTTTGTACTTGGACTTTCAATTTAGGGTAAAAAAAAACTAACAAACAAAACAAAAAAAAAGTGTGTGTCTGGCTTAACTGAACTGAATGGGTATCTGAACAGTTATCTAGGTGTAAATCTCAGGTGATTGAAAGGACTTAACTGCTGTGAGGTTTAAATTACTTGTAGAAAGATCTAGTAAGTAGGAGGAGTGGCTTAGCTAGAAGGAAGCTACATTGAAAGACTGCCTTAGAAAGATTCTGCTAATAGCTTGGCAGAAGACACCAGGAGAAAGGACTGCTGTGTGACTGGACTTCTCTGCTGGGACTAAAGAAGAAGAACTTTTGTACTTGGACCTTTAATTTAGGGTAAAAAAACTAACAAACAAAACAAAAAAAAGTGTGTGTTTGGGTTAACTGAACTGAATGGGTATCTGAACAGTTATCTAGGTGTAAATCTCAGGTGATTGAAAGGACTTAACTGCTGTGAGGTTTAAATTACTTGTAGAAAGATCTAGTAAGTAGGGGGAGTGGCTTAGCTAGAAGGAAGCTACATTTAAAGACTGCCTTAGAAAGATTCTGCTAATAGCTTGGCAGAAGACACCAGGAGAAAGGACTGCTGTGTGACTGGACTTCTCTACTGGGACTATATTGCCCTCCTTCCCTCCCCTCCACTCCCCCACCCAAAGCTAGTTCTATTTTTATAGGCACAGGATTTGACTGACAACAGTTACTTCCTGTTTGGGAGCAGGAAGTGAGTGATCACAGAACCACCCAAGACCCACCATCCTAGAAGGGCAAGAGTAGCTCTCTGGCCCCCTCTAGCTGCTGGAGGTCTGCCTCTGAGCCAGTAAGTGGTCTACTGAGAAATATAGGATATTCTTGTCTCAGAACAGGACAATCAGGAGCTTAAAGGGCACACAGGCAGAAAGTAAGGAGAGAGAGAAAAAACAGAGGAAAGAGTAAGGATTGCAAACAGTTAAGGGGCCAAAAATAAGACATGATTGGAGTGGTACAGTGCAGTGGCTGTGGAGCAGCAGTCTTCCGGGAGACGTTCTGGAGGATGCGGTGTTGTCCCATCTGCAGGCACCTCTCTGGGCAGAGGGAGGAGGTTGCTAATCTCCAGGCCAAGTTGGTCAGGATTTGTGGGACCTCCTCTTCCATCCAGGGACCACCAGTGCCACTGCCGTTGCCTCAGAGGTTGCCAAGAAAGAGGAGCAGTTGGACCACAGTGGGCTCAGGGAGGGTGAGGGTGGTGGAACAGAGGTGCATCCCTCCAGTTGTACCTCTCCACAATTCCTATGCCATTCTGGCAAAGTGTGGTTCCTCTATGGAGGCGCCCACAGTGGAGACCAAGGAGGATGCTGGGAACCTCCACAAAGGAGACCCACAGGAGGGTGGCAGGGGACCCCGCAGGGGAAGAAAACAACTCCTGGTGGGGGACTCCATTGTTAGGAAGGTAGAACTGGGGGAGGAAGGGGAGAGGGAGGTAAGTGCCTGCCTGGCGCCATGGCTTGGAGGGACAGGGAGCGAATCCTCAGGATTGCTGGAGCAGCTGCACAGGGGAGGGATCTGGATGTCATTTTCCACCTAGGGACAAATGACCTGGCTAAGAAAGGGATTAGAGAAGTGCAAGAAGAGTTTGTGGAATTGGGGAGGGGTCTTAGTCAAGTAGCATGCACGGTAACCTTCTCGGAGGTGCTGCCCGTCTATGGCATAGGAGAGGCTAGGGTGTTCCATACCATAGGATTCAATCAGTGGTTGAAAAACTGGTGTGGAACTCAGGGATTTGGCTTCATTGGGGACTGGGGGTCCACCTGGAGTGATGCAAGCCTATACTGGCATGATGGGCTGCAACTGTCTGGGAGGGAAACCAGGATCCTAGGTGATAAGTTTAAATGCTTCATTGGCAAGCTTTTAAACTAGCCAAGGGGGGAGGCACTGGAAAGGAGCAGGGAAATCCTAGCCCCCACCAAATAATCACGATAGTAAGTGTAGCAAACACCAACATAGAGGTGTCGATAGAGAGAAGGGCAGGGGTAAATGGAGAAAGTGACAAAGGCAAGAAGGACAGGGATGGGGCAAAAGGGAGTAAGGCCATCAGGAAATGGAGAGTAATGAGCACCAATGCCCGTAGTCTGGACAACAAGCTCCCTGAGCTGGTGGCCTGGATGGAAGAGGGATGCCTGGATATCGTAGCAGTCACAGAAACATGGTACACAGAGAACCATGACTGGGATGTTAACATACCAGGGTACATAACCTACAGAAGAGACAGGCAGGGGAGAAGAGGGGGAGGAGTAGCTCTCTATGTAAACGAAGGGATAAAAGCAACTGAACAAAAGAGTAAACAGGGAGGAGAGGAGGCACTGTGGGTCACCTTGGAGACTGGAAAGGGCACCACAATCTGCACAGGGGTTGTGTACAGACCCCCATGTCAGGGGGAGGGAATGGACAAGGATATGATAGAAGGCATTCTTAGAATGGCAGAGAAAGGGGAGACACTGTTGATGGGAGACCTGAATATGCCAGATGTTAACTGGAGCATATTTGCTGCAGCCACATCCAAGAGCAGGGCCATTCTTGATGCCCTACAGGTGGCAGGCCTTAGACAGCTAGTTTCAGAACCCACTCATGAGGGAGCAATCTTAGACCTCATACTCTCAAATGGGGGCAGTGAGAGGATCTCAGATCTAGAAGTGGGTTGCCATCTGGGGACAAGTGACCATCAAACAGTGTGGTTCACATTAAACTCAGCTACAGAGTCAAGCCATACAAAAGTGAGGGTACTGAACTTTAGGAGGGCTGAATTTGGCAAGATGGGAGAGTGCCTCAGAAAAGCACTAGCAAACAGGCTAGAAGGAGGTGTGGAGCAACAATGGGGAATCATCAAAACTGCCATCACAGAGGCAACAAGCCTTTGTGTGAAGCAAGTAAACAAATCAAAACTAAAGAAAAAGCCACTATGGTTCTCAAAAGATGTGGCTGTGAAAGTCAGGAAGAAAAAGATTGCATTCCAGAAGTATAAGGAAGTACAGAAGGAGCAGGACAGAGAGCTGTACCAGTTAAGGCAGAAGGAAGCAGGGAGAGAAGTCAGAAGAGCAAAGGCCCAAACTGAGGAAAAGATAGCCAACTCAGTTAAGAAGGGGTATAAAACCTTTTATAGGTACATCAATTAGCATTGAAAGACAAAGGGAGGGATAGTGAGGCTGAATAGAATGAACGGTGGGTGGGCAGAGGGGGACAGTGAAAAAGCAGGGATACTAAATGAATATTTCTGCTCAGTATTCACAAAAGAGGAGTGGAAGTGCCTAATCCAATTAACAGAAGCACTCTTGATAGGGGGGTCGATCCCAGTCCTTTCACAGAAGAAAGGGTTCTGCAAGAACTCCTAAAACTGAAGGTGGACAAAGTAATGGGTCCTGATGGAATTCGCCCCAGAATTCTAAAAGAATTAAGGGAGGAACTAGTGAAACCACTGGCTACTCTTTTTAATAAATCATGGGAGGATGGTGTGGTTCCCGAGGACTGGAGGAAGACGAATGTGATTCCCCTTCAGAAAAGTGGGACCAAGAGAGAGGCAGGAAACTACAGACCTGTCAGTCTGACCTCTGTGGTAGGGAAAGTGATGGAGTCACTTCTGAAGGAAAGAATAGTTGAGTACCTAGAGGCCAGTGGAGCACAGGACCCAAGGCAGCATGGGTTCACAGCAGGAAGGTCATGTCAGACGAATCTAATAGATTTCTTTGACTGGGTGACCAAAGTAGTAGACCAGGGAGGGGCTGTGGACATGGCCTACCTAGACTTTAGCAAGGCATTTGACACAGTCCCACACAAAGATTAATAGTCAAATTAACCAGCCTGGGAGTGGGTCCCAGGGTGGTAGCCTAGGCTAAAACATTGGCTGCACAACAGGACACAGAAGGTAATTGTAAATGGAGTCCACTCTGAAGAAAGAGGGTTTACTAGTGAGGTGACGGGGGTTCAGTATTGGGTCCAGTCCTTTTTAATGTCTTCATCAGTGACATTGCAGAGGGACTGGAAGGAAAAGTATGCCTTTTTGCAGATGACACAAAGATCTGCAACAGGGTTGATACACAAGGAGG
The DNA here is from genome assembly GCA_016271365.2 of Neoceratodus forsteri. Lineage (NCBI taxonomy): Eukaryota > Metazoa > Chordata > Ceratodontiformes > Ceratodontidae > Neoceratodus > Neoceratodus forsteri. Next base: position 1,606,516,469 of record CM057452.1, read on the forward strand.
CGTGGATAGGATGAAAAGGGACTTGGCAAGGTTGGAGGAATGGTCAGAGTATGGCAGCTAGATTCAATGCAAAGAAGTGCAAAATAATGCACCTGGGAAACAAGAATCCAGGGGAAGAATACACAATGGGTGGGGAGGTAGTAACAACAACAAAAAGGAAAGGGACCTGGGGGTAATCATATCAGATGACCTTAAGGTTAGCAAGCAATGTGAGAAGGCAGTAGGGAGGGCTGGGGGTATACTGGGATGTATAGGGAGAGGCATCAGCAGCAGAAAACAAGAAGTTGTTATCCCTCTGTGCAGACAGTTGGTGAGACCCCATCTGGAGTACTGTGTCCAGTTCTGGAGACCCCATCTCCGCAAGGACATAGACAGGATAGAGGTAGTCCAGAGGAGGGCAAATAAAATGGTGCAGAGTCTGCAAGAGAAGCCGTATAAGGAGAGACTAAAGGAGCTTAATATGTATACCCTTGAGGAAAGAAGGGAGAGGGGGACATGATAGAAACTTTTAAGTACCTCAGTGGAATCAACAAAGTCCAAGAGGGTAGCATCTTTCAGAAAAAGAGACTTGCAAGAACAAGGGACACAATTTAAAGATAGAAGGAGGCGGTTCAGGGGCAATGTGAGGAAGTATTATTTCACAGAGAGGGTAGTGGATGCATGGAACAGCCTTCCTGAGGAGGTTGTGGGGTCTAAAACTGTGGGAGAATTCAAGAATGCATGGGACAGACATAAGGCAATTCTTGGGGGGGGTAGGAAGAAATAGGCTGTTGGTTAATTAGGATCTGCGGCCTATCCTGTAGGTAGGGAAATGGGCAGACTAGATGGGCCAAGCGGTCCTTATCTGCTGTCAAAGTCTATGTTTCTATGTTTCTATGTTACTGGCAGGTCACAGGCTCTTGTGAAGGCAGAGGTGGATCAGGCCACTAATGAAGTGGTTGAAGTGCATTGACAGAGGTAACAGAAGAAGCAGTTGAGCTGCGGTGCAGACTATTGACAGTTGTAGTGAGCATCTCTATCATTGATTGCTGCTGCTGGACACATGTTGTGAGTGTGGCTAACTGACTCTTGTGCAAGTCATGCAGCTTGGATTGTGTCCATCCAGGTTGTTGGTTTCTGTTGGATTACATAAAGACAGAGCTGAGGAAGCAGTCTCCAGACAAAGGTTGTGATTTGCTCTTTCTCAGGTTTCTGCAGACATTTGCACCATGACTCAATGTCCGCTATGAAAGCTTCAAGAGATTCAAATGGTTGCATGGTGCGCTTCCACAGCTGTTGCACCAATAACCAGGGTGGATGTGCTTGGAGGAAATGGTCTTTGAAGGTGGCATACAGAGTGGCAGTATCTCCGTTGAGTTGTTCTGAAGTGCGTTGAACCAGGAAATGGCAGTCCCTCTCAGAATCAAGTGCAAGGCATTGGAAATATGCAAAGGATCAGTTTAACCGTGTAAGGAAACCCAGGCTTAGAATTGTTCGAGCCAGTCAACAGCGTCTTCGTGAGGCAAGGCTGAGAAGGGTACTGGCTATAGGCTGGTATGGTCCGTGGACTGTGGTGAAATGACTTTAATGTAGGCCAGGACATCTTGAATCACTTGCATAGCTGGTGCTCCTTGAGCTGAGATGGATGACTATATGTCATGGATGTTGGTTTAGAATTTGTAGCCCCATGCTCTTGAGGTGGGTGAAGATGGTTCTCTGGATGCTCCAGTGCCCATTTCAGTGTCTTCATCAGACATTGTGGTTGGAGAAGAGCTGCTCTTCACTGAACAAAGGTTGTAAGGATGAGAAGGAGTTGCTGTCATGCAGGAGATGGGATATCATTGAGTAGATGGAAGCGCTGAGCAAAAAATATTTGTGTGAGGTCATGTGATGGCTGCCTAAGCTAGAACAGCACCTTCCATCTTGCTCCTAAACTCACCCACAAACTTAGCATTCTACTGCCTACCTGAGAATCCTAATTTGAATAAAACTCACTGGAAAGGGGAATGGAACATCACAGCATTCTATTTGGAGGGTTTGCAATGGAGGTTTATAAGAAAAAAGGCCCTCCACGGCATTTCCCGCTGTCCATGCCTGAAAAAGACAAGGCCACTAAAAGGCTCAAACAGCAAGCCGCCGGCTCCAGCAAAAACTCGGCCGGTAGCACAGCATTGATGGAGGAGTATTTTCTGGACATCATGGCACCAATCCAGGAGACAATTTCCACCATATCGGCGGATCTCCACCAAATCCGTTCCTCTGTGGACTTTCTAACACTAAGGATGGAGGACTCTAAGACAAGGCTTTCCTCGGTAGAAAAATGGCAAGAGAGAGTGGAGATAGGCAACACCAGTATCAGGCACAGGCTCAAGAAATTAGAAGAAAAGATCGAAGACTTGGAAGGGTGCAGTCGGTGCAACAATTTATTGATTATTGGGTTGCCAGAAGCAGAAGAGGGCAATAACCCAATTCTAATTGTCCAGAAATTCTGCACCAAAATAGTGGGCCCTTCACCCAGTGCTGCTTCCTACATCATTGAACGGGCTCACTGCTCTTTGCCCCCCACCGGTGGCTGCACAACCAAGGCCTCTGATTTTCAAGATGCTCAATTTTCAGGATAAACAACATATCCTCAGTAAAATTAAAGAGCTACGTGAGGTGCAGTGGGAAGGGTATAAAATTAGAATTACACAGGACTTGCCCCAGTCAGTTCAAATGAAAAGGCAGTCATTCCATCCAATAGTATCCAAGTTGAAAGCCGCTGGCAAGCCTTACAGGATGAGGTATCCAGCTGTCCTCCAAGTCAAACATGGGGAGCAAAGGGCCCCTTATGATACCCCAGAACAAGTGACTACGGAGCCAAAAACCTTACTGCCTGATTTGTTTAAATGACTCCCCGAGAATGCTCTGATATTGATATTTCTCCTCTGGGAGGTTTAGCAATGTAAAATGACTCACTTTCGTTGTTTTGGACTACAGTGAACTGTCTGTACGCTTCAGTGAATATGCAGCCCTCTTCCTTGTATTTTGGTGAGTTTGACCTATCACTGCATGTCAAGTGTCTGAGGCCTCTTGGCTTACTCTTATTGCCAATTGTGCGACTCCTTGCCAGATTCCATCTCTGTAGACCTCGCCCGCAGGTCTCACCTGATTTTCACCCCAGAGGTCAACTCAGAAGCCCAGTTACATTGAGCCGTACTTGTGTTCACTCCCTCTCATGGATTTCCTAGCAGAAACCTACCACACCAGAATAGAAGAGCAGAAGGAAGAGAAGTTGTGAGTAATTCCCCCGACTTAGAACTTAGGACCATTTTCTTTCTTTTTTGATTTAAACCAAAGCTCCCAATATGAGGGCAGTGTATGAAGACATCGTGGATGTGGCCCTGAATTAATAGGGCTTTATGTTGGAATTCAATTGTTTTGGGCTCCTCTTTCTTTATACTGGTGACACAACAACAAGTGTCCTAACTTTTTTTTTTGACTATTCCTTTGAATCTCTGAGGGGCCCAATACGGAAGACACTAAGCAGGTTTCAAAAGCCTTTTTGTGCTCCCCTTTTAATTATCTCCCTTTTTCTTTCACTTTCTTAATTCTTCTCCCTTAATGGACATTTGCTCCCCGCTAATGGCTTATTCACCTATCATTGTTGCTTAATAAGGAGTGTACTTATAATATGCAGTAGAAATATAACTGTTTATGTTATCTATAAAGTTTGTGGGGGGCAGGGGGTCACGGTGATGATTTCTCTTAGTGTTTTTTAGTTAACATCACCTGACAGTGTTTAATAGGTGGTTCAGTTTAGCCAGAACTGGGGGTAGTTTGTTGGGTTTAAATGTTTCACTGTTTGTTAGTTTTCTTTGGGGGTGGGATATGGGTCAGAGTATACAACTTCTTCAGATTCACATGTTGTTTGTTGAGGGTATATAGGGTGGGCAAAGCTGCACAGATCTTTCCAACTGTTGTAAAATTAACCTTTCAAAAGACAAAGGCTGGTTTTATAACTATTACTCACTTCACGGCCCATTGTCATTTGTTATTAACTGAACAGTTATGGGAGGACCATATATGTTTGTAAGTTGGAACATTAAAGGGGGTCAAGACAGAAAGAAGAGAATAATGATTTTAAAGCATCTCGCCCATCTAAAGACAAGAATTGCTTGTTTGCAAGAAACCCACTAGCAGAGAGAGGACATACCTCTCATTAAGAAAAGTTGGGTAGGACAAGTTTTTGGTGCTGGTGCCTCTTCAAAACGGGGGAGGGGGTTACTGTTATCCTAATAGCTAAATCAGTTCCCTTCATCATGATGCAGGAATGGTGGGATCCATCAGGCCGGTACATTATAATTAGGGGCACCCTGGAATCTTTCCCAATACTAATAGGCTCCATCTATGGCCCAAACGTAGATTCTCCCCACTTCTTCACCCAGCTACTCTCTCTTGTCTCCCTCAACCCCCTGGTACTGACTTTCTTGGGTGGGAACTAGAATTTGGTTCCCCAAATGGATCTAGACCACTCAGACCAAAAGAGATGAGGGCTGTCTCTGGCCCAATGTGCACTGAGTGACCCCATGTCTGGTGCAGGCCTTATTGATGTCTGGCATATTCTGCATCTCCCAGATAGACTATACTCCTGTTACTCCCTGCCACATGGTACACTATCCAGAATAGACTACTTGTTGGTAAGTACTTTCAGTCTTCCCAGTGTCCTGGAGGTATACATGCACTCCAGAGTAATATCTGATCACGTCCCGGTCAGTATTCTCCACTTACTGGGTCCAGGTGTATGTAGAGACTGCCTCTGCCATTTGAATATTCAGTTGCTACAAGCCCCTGATACCCTGACTCATATTCAGAAACTTATCTCCACCTTTCTGGATACTAAAATAGGCTCTGTGGAAAGAGTTGACATGGTCTGGGCTGCTCTGAAGTGTGCCCCATGGAGACTTCATCCGCATCTTCTTCACTGGAGCTAGGAAGGGTAAGCTTCTCTTGGACACTGTCCTAGGTGAAATCCATCGCAAGGGAATCCTCTTTCCATTGTTCCTCTCCTGAGGCAGATTGGGTTGAACTTCACCATCTACAGTCACAGTTCTCAGATCTAATGATGCAGAAAGCAGAGTTATCCATCCATCATATAAGGTTGAAGTACCTGGAGCCTGGAGAGAAAGCTGGGAAACTTCTCACCCTTAGATTGAGACAGGCCAACTCAGCAAAATTCATACCCAGTCTAAGAGCGGCCCCTGATAAACCCATAGTATCCCAATCCAGGGACATCGCCATGATCTTTGGAGACTACTACAGTGGGCTCTACTCATTGGAAGACTCATCTCCTGTGCCAGATCAGAACATCAGAAATTATCTACAATCTGTAGATCTCCCAGAACTTCTGTCATGTCTTTCAGAATGACTTGGCACCCCAATCTACCCTACAGAGGTCCACCATGCTATAAGACAATTGCCTCAAGACAAAGCCCCTGGACCAGATGGTTTCCCAAACAACCTATATGAAAGCTGTCTCCCACAACTCTCTCCATTGCTTGTAGAAGTTTTCAATACATGGTTCTTCCAGGGAATCCAAGATAATAGTTTCCTAACTGCCCTGATTGCCCTGATCCCCAAACCGGGTAAAGATCCACTGTGTCCTGAAAGTTACCATCCAATCTCCCTCGTGAACACAGGCGTCAAGATCCTGTCCAAAATTAGTGCCAATCATCACTCTCCAGTTATGGGAGAGGTTATTGGCAAAGAACAGGTGGGATTTATGGCAGGGAGGGAGGATCTCAGGAGACCATCTGAGGAATTGCTGCGCCTCTTGTCAGTGTCTAGGGAGTCGAAGGTCCCTGCGGTCCTGTTCTCCCTAGACGCTGAAAAGGCCTTCAATCAGGTCTCTTGGCAATTTCTTTTCACTTCTCTAAGATGGTTTGGAATCACTGATGATTTTATCAAATGGGTCCAAGTTCTGTATACTCTCCCATCAGCACAGGTGTGATGCAATGGGTGCCTATCGGACTCCTTTCCCTTGCAATGAGGTACAAGGCAGGGGTGCCCACTCTCCCCCCTACTCTTAAAACTTCTACCTGGAACCCTTGATTAGGACAATTCTCATTTCACTAGATATCAAAGGTATCCAGATAGAGGGGAAGAGATACACCTTATCTGCCTATGCTGATGACCTTCTTCTACATATTGAGGATCCAGAAACATCCGTACCCGCCCTCAGGTTAGAACTGGATTAATTCCTTGCAGTTTCATACTATAAATTGAACCTGTCCAAGATTAGGATTTTCCCTCTCAATGTCCACACTACAAAATCAAATTGTGATAGATTTGGTCTGTCTTGGGAACCCAAGACCCTTACATACTTAGGGATCAGTGTTGCCAGAGACACTTCCACTTTTAAAAAGAACCTAACCAACCAGGTGCAGATTATACAAGCGGATCTGGACCAGCATGGAGCATTACCTCTCTTTCTCTATCTGGGGATGCATAAATATCCTCAAGACGAATGTCTTGCTGAGGTTACTCTACCCATTGGGTATGCTGGAGTTCTTTTTTCCCAAAACCTGGTTTCAGAGACTGCAGAGGCTCTTCAATTCCTTCCTCTGGCAAGGTAAGATAGTGAGAAAAGCATATCACAAATTAATGGCCCCCAAATTGCAGGGTGGCCTGGCATTTCCCTTTCTTTTCAACTACTATTGTGCTCAGCATATTAGTAAAGTAGCACTTTCGTCCAAAGAGGGCAGACAGGGGACCGGAAATGGCTACCTCCCTATCTGGCTGGATATAGAAAAGGATCTGGTACATAGGTTTACCAGCTCACTCTCCACTTTTTCCTACCTGACTCCTTCATGTCTCCCACACCCACTTAGAGCCTCCCGGGTAGGGTGGTCTCTGAAGGCCTTGCAGCAGACACAAAGGCATTTGTCAGAGAATTGGTCCCATTCCTCCTCCAAATCCATCTTTAACAACTTACACTTTCAGATTGGGCACTGTCCCATCCCTTCCTTTTTTCTTCCCAAATTGAAGGACACCACTCTGGCTGATCTCCTCTCAGAACAGGAGTTCATCCGCTTCACTATCCTTCAATCTCGGTTCCAACTAGGTGTCAGCAACATTTTTAAGTACATGCAAATCAGGCATTCAATTCTCACCTTTCTGGGTCCGAAATTTCACATTTCAGAAACCCCAATGGGGCGGGCGCAGGTATTCCAGGTGGCAGACCAGCCACATGAAATCTCGAAGGTATATAAGCAGTTGCTGGCAGCAGACTCCAGTTTACCATCAGGGGTCTGCTACTACTGGGTCTAAGAGCTTTTCCTTCCATCAGAGCCTGAATTCTGGCAAAAGGTGTGAAGTACTATTTACATGCACATTAAGAAGGACAGACTACATCTGATCCAATTCAGTATTATGTATAACCTATATTATACACTAATAAAGCTGTATAAAATAGGCCGGACCTCCTTCCTGGAATGCTCCTGCTACAAACTAGCCCTTGGGTCATTATATCACATACTCTGGGACTGCCCATGTACCCAGGTTTTCTGGAATTCTATTAAACAAATCTTGGATCCACTTCTTGGGCTTGAGCCATTGTTTACCCCAGAATGCTGCTTATTGACTATATACCCTCCAGGAACACCCAAAATAAAAAAAAAGACCCACCTAGCCCTAGTGGCAGCACTGGCAAAATTGGTTATGCTTAGACATTGGACAGAGAACTCCCTGCCTCCAGTCATAGAATGGTATCGGGAGGCCCTCCTTGCCATACAGCTAGAGAATCATATTGCCCATATGCGACAAAGGCCTCAAGTCTATCCGAAGGTCTGGGAACTGCTGATGGCTCTGCTTTCCCTGTGAAAGCCTTAGATAAAGTTGACTCTCCCACATTCTGTCTGGCCCTTGTACCATTTATGTGCAGTTGGGGGGGGAGGGGGGATGGAACGGAGGGGTAATGGGGGGTAGTATGTAATGTATGTGTTTGTTGTTGTATGTTTCATTATTTGTGCATGCAGCACCAGACCTCTGTAATCACACCATTCTAAATTGCTGCTTGTTTTATTTTAAAAGAAAAAAGACAATAAAGTGTATTGAATTAAAAAAAATATTTGTGCGTAGACAAAAGTACAATTATTTGTAGCAAAGTTCATCAAATGACATCTTAATAAAGAATTCCCACTCAATTGTCTGTTATTTAAATAGAGGTTTTGTTGCAAAAATCAGCTATTCGTTGCAGTGTCCATTCATTTCAATAGGATTGCCATTGATTTCAATGGAGTGAGGTCATTTTGAGCACTTCATAAGATGGCCACTGAACTTTGCCATGCAGTTCCTGCATTCTTGACTGTAGCAAGATGGCCACCAGCAGAGGGAGTTAAAGGTTACTTCCTGTGTTGTTGTTTTGTGAGAACAAAGATGGAGGATTCTTGTACGAGGCTGATTAGAGCTGCTGCAATGGAAAAAATGGCAATTGCCGCACTGCTGGGCTTATTCCCCAACCCATACATGAAAATATGGTGGGCTTTTGGTGAGTGACAGTATGGGGGAACTCTGCATTTATTTGATTGCTCCTGTGCTTTCCATTTTGTGTATTGAGCTTGTACTGTAAGTTTATTTTGTCTGTTGTCTCCCAGGCTTTCCTCCGTATTTTATTTATTGTTTAGCTCCCTTGCCTTTGCAGTCCTGTACTGCAAATTTGGGGTACTGTCCTGTGTGTTATTTATTTGCTGCTCCATTTGTTTATTATGCTGCCTTTGTATTTTTTTCCTGCAGTCTTTATTGTGCCCTTATTGGCTTGTGGTTGCTCCCTCTTGCCCCTATTTATTGCCTTGCTCTGCGGGGCTCCTGCAGCCCTTGCTATTTGTTTTATTTGGATAATTCTTTTCTTAGCACCTTTTATTTATACCTTTAGCTGTTGCTGTATAGCCTCCTGTAGCGTGGCCAAGGGGGAGCGGAGGCTTTGTTGCAACCTTGATTTATTTTTACTTTATTTGTTTTTGTTTTTTCTGCCCCAATTTGTTTATGTCCAGAATTACTCTTACTATGTAGCATGGCAGGGAGAGGCCATGATTCCTTGGAGCAGCTGGGCAGAGAGGTAGGTGTACAGCCCTGAGCTGTTTAGGGGGAAAGGCTGGTGCTACAGTTGGAAGTGGCTGTCTGCAGTCAGACAGAGCGGAGCTTCGCCACTGTCTGATGCTACATAATTGGGGCTGTGGCCGCAGTTACTGTGGGTGGCAGTGCTGAGTCACGATTTGTTCTGGAGGTACCTCATGGAGGAGTCCCATCTGTAGCTGCTTTCCCAGGCAGCCAAGGTGAGTGGGAGAGTTGGCACTAGATTTGGGATGTGGGGTAGGGCTGCAGTAAAGAGGCAGCATCAGGGAGAGCTGGCTGGAAAATGTGTTTTCTTTTTTCTTCCCTTTTTGTTTTGGTTGCAATCCTCCCTGGCAAAGGCACTGTGACTGCAGCTGGGGCGGAGAGGGAGCCTTTTCCAAAATGGAGCAGTTGGGGAAAAAAGCCCTGCCACGAGGTAGGAGCCTGGGGGGGGGGGGGTTGCAGTCTGTGGAGCTCCATGGGGCATAGGGTTTGGAGAAATAATGTTCTGGAAGTTCTGTCATGGAGCTGCTTGTCAGCAGTGGTGAACTGTTTTTGTTTCCAGGGACAATGGAAAATTGCAGAAAAAGTTACTCCAAATTGCAGAGCTTTCTGCAAAATTTGCGGGGAAATTGTGGGAGTTCTACTACAGACCCTGAGTGCTTCACAATAAATCTTTTACCATTTTCTGCAGCATGTATTTGTATAAACTGCTAAATGAATACACTGCCACTTGAATATGTTTTAAACATAAAGAAAAGCTTATGTTCCTAAAATGAATACTAAACTGATAAGCCATCGTAAGCATTGCCTATCTTCCAAAATGTAAAAATATCTGCCTCATACAGTGCTAAATAGATTCTATAAAGTGAGCCATAGCAAATAATATTAAATAAATCCAGAATAAACACATTTTTCTGTTTGTGGATGTAGAATAATGAAGCCTGATCAACAACTGTTCACAGTGCTCTGTCAACTATTCACTCACTATCGTAGCAAAAACAATAAGCAGCTACAGTGGTGACTAATTGAGTTTTAGCAAAGTGTTTAATGATCATGATTTTCACTATAGGTACTGTATACTATTTTTGAAATCAGATATTTAAACATTAAATCTGGGGTTAATTGGAGCTGGCAGTATATCCTAGAGGTTAGAGTAACTAATTGTGAATGTGCAGGGGACATCTAGCAGATCTGGGGTTGATTCCCACAACCTCCACTTGCATATTGTGTGACTCTGAGCAAGTCACTTAACCTCCTTAGTGTTCCTGGGTTTCACTGAAAACAGGTACTTGTGCCTTGTAGGCCTTACCTAGTTACCCAAAAATATAAAAAAAAAAATAACCAATATATTTTTAATGCATCATACAGTAATCAGGGTACCCTGTAATTTAACTTTGTTTTACTCTGGCTGCAATTATTTTGTTTCAAAATAAATGTTCAAATACATAGCAGTGTCAGTGGCTCAGTAGGTAGCACACTTGCCTCTGAGGCAAAGAGATCAGAGGGCTGTGGGTTGAATTCCCACATCTGGCACTTGGGTTAATATCCTTGTGCTGACACTGTAGTGCAGCATGAGAGGGGTGCTGCACTTCTGAGGTGCTGTCTTTTGGATGAGACATTAAACCGAGGTCCCATTTGCCTGGATTGGTGGTAGTTCAGGTGGATGTTAAAAGATCTCATGGCACTTATCGAAAAAGAGTAGGGGAATTATTAATTGCGAAAAAAAAATCAGAAAACAAACACAATCAAACCATAGAAAAAAAGAAATCAAACCATACATTGAAAGAACAAATTATACAAAGGAAAATCAAATCTCCAAAAACACATCATTGAAGCTTAAGTGTATAAATATAGTGATCATCATGCAAACAGAATTTTTTTTGTCTACTGTCCTCATTTTTTCCTTCAAATCCAAAAAACATGCTTCCAGCATTCATGGAACTGATGTGCTGGCAGCAAGGTTGATTCAAAAGTCTTTTGTGTCAACAAAGCTGTTTCAATGTGCTGTAAAAGAACTGCAGGGTATAGGTATGCTGTGTAAAAAAAAAAAAAAAAAAAGCAAGCAATGTGCCTGCCGCATATAATATTTGATACTAGCAAATATAACATTTAAAGTGCCGGGATGATACTGTGAAAAAAAGCCTGAATAGTCCCCCAATATCAGACGTTCATAGAAAATATACCTAGAGCCACCCCATCCCCATTTGTTTGACAAAACCTGCCAAAAAAGCTGTGCATAAGGACGTAAAAGAAAAAAATGCTCTAGGGTAGTCTTCTACCCCGGCACATTCATGGCGGATACATTGTCTTTCAGACACAGCTTTATGTTTCAAATTGCCCTTGACTCCCAATCTCCTATGGCAACTAAGCCAGGTGATGTCCCACATTTTAGCAGGAACATGTTTATCAGTTAAAACCCGAAAAGCCAAAACAGTTTTAGTGAGAAAGCATCTCAAAAAATCAATCACTACCAAAAAGTTTCGAGACATAATTTTTGCATAGAGAGCTTTCCTAGAAAGTTGATATACCTCAGATTTAGAGAGTTTCCAAGCTCGTAACTTGGAAGCTACTGAACAAAGAAATGAAGGGGCTCCAGATATTTTCTTGACCATAGGGGCTTCTGTGGACCATTTAGCTAAAAAATCCCAGGTCAAAAAAAATGTCCAAGGGTCCCATAAAGCTGCCTGACATTGAGTTGGTACCTTAAAAGTAGATTTAATGAAAAAAGAAAAGCAAAACAGTAGGGGATTAATCATGTTGAGACCTCCAGCATTGATTCGTAAATATGTAAAATCCTGTTTTACCGGATTTAAGCGGCTCCCCCAAAGCATTTGAAAAAAAATGCTATATAACCAAGTATCATAGATTTTGGACAGTGGAAAAATAGAGCAAATAAATAAAAATAGAGGGAGAAGAAATTTCTTTATAACCAAAACCCGCTTTTGTTTAGAAAAAGACCAGGATTTCCATAGTTGTAGTTTATGCTCCCCTGTTTCAATGCATGGCTTCCAATTAATTTCAGCCAACTCCCCATTCCCAAAAAAAACTGCCTAAAATTTTAATAGGACCTTCAGAAATAGCTATCTGCCCTATAACAGAGTCAAACTGACCAGTACCCAGAAAAATACTCGTACTCTTTCCATAATTCACAATCGTCCCTGAAATTGTACTGAAACTAGTTAAAATGTCTAGAATAAGGAGGCTAGAAGCCACATCTTGAGGCATAAGGCACATATCATCAGCATAAACAGCTAGCACCTGGGCAGGGATTTCTTTATCCGGAGTGAGGCCTAAAATATCTTGCTGTTGAAGAATTTCATGAATTAGTGGATCTAGAATAAAAGTATATAATAATGGGCTAATAGGACATCCATGATGGACTCCTCGACAAAAATCCACCCCGTCCCCTGAAAGGCAATTTACCAATGGGAAAGACTTTGCTGAGTTATACAATAGTCCCACCCAAGCCCTGAATTTTGTCGAAAACCCAAAGTGGTGTAAAACTTGAAATAAAAATTGGGAAGCTTTGTCAAAAGCTTTAGCCTGATCAAGTGATGCTAGATACCCTTGGAGTTTACCCCAGCAACTACACTCACATATATTTCTTAGCAATGTTAAATTCTGCTGAATGTTGCGACCAGGGATTGAACAGGTCTGAACCAGGTGAATAAGGGATGGGGCCACTTTTTGAAGCCTATGGCACAGAATGGCAGAAAAAATGTTTTAATCTGTGTTCAAAAGGCTGATCGGTCTCCAATTCCTGATGTTGTATTTATCCCCTTTTTTTAAATAAAAAAGTAATCAAAGCATCAGAAAAATTTGAAAAAGAGGTGTCAAATTCAAGCATTTCATTATAAACGTGAGTTAGAATAACACTAAACTCATCCAAAAAATTTTGTAGCATTCATTAATAAGGCTGTCCGGGCCAGGGGAAACCCCAGATTAGAGCCAAGTTATTTCCCACTTGACTTCTGCTTGAGAAATGGGAAGATCCAGTTCCTGAATTTGAGAAACAGTCAACTCTGGAGGTAAAAAGGTAAAAATTTGTTCCCACTCACCCTTTGGCTCATAGGCCTGCCCATGCTGAGCTAGCACAACCTGGTGGACAATGCGTAGCATAGCAGCATCAGAGGTTTGTAAGGTTGTGTCTGAGTCATAGAGACCATCCATGAGCTTTTTCTCTACAGCTTGTTTGCAAGCCAAAAAAGGATCAGAAACAGGTGAATGCTTTAAGCCATAGGATAGCTCATTGTGGATACGACAGGCCTTCCCATAATGAAATTGTTTCATCTTGACCTTAATCTGGTAATCTGTTCCTGTATTCTGATATCCGAAGAAGTGGGAAGGGATAGTAATTTATAAAATTGGTCCCTATATCCCAAATAAGCTATATAGTCTTCAGTCAAAGAGGATTTATAAAATGAGGCCGAAAAAAGACTGAATTCAAGTTTGGTGACTGCCCACCACTCCCCCCAGGAGTCATAAAGCCCCACCAGTGACATTTATCTCTCTAGAGTATCCTTAATAGCCTTCTGAAATTGGATTTGAGCTAACAATATTGGGTTCAACTTCCATCTAGTAGGTATAGCAGGAAATCGAGGAGGAATATGAGAAAGATTGAAACAAACTTTTGACAACACATGGTCAGAAAATTCACAAGGAAATAAACCAAACTTTACCAGGATCAAGTGTCTAGATGTAAAAACAAAATCAATTCTAGTTGCATAACTGCTATGTCTATAAGTAAACCCAGGGTCAGAAAATAAAGTCCTATAAGAATCTCTTAAAGAAGCTTTTGACAGTAGTTTGTGGAGAGCATGAGAATCGCAATAAACTTTCAGCTGCAACTGATCTCTAAACCTTAAATCCAAACTGCAGTTAAAATCACCCCCCCAAATGATGTGTCTAGGGGGAAATAAATATTGCTTGATTTCAGTAAACAGGTCAATCCTAGCAGACTTTACCTGTGGAGCATAGATATTAATTAAACTGAGGGGATAACCTTTACAAAAACAGTCCAAAAGCAGAGCCCTGCTTGGGACAATATCTACTAATTGTAAAACATGAACTTGTGCATGATTAAAGAGGATACCCACCCCGTCTGCTGCGTCAGGACCAAAGGACCAAAAGGAAGGCCCATAGACCCAAGACTTTTTTGTTTGGGTAATATCCAATAAGGAGCTAAATCTGGTTTCTTGTAAAAACAAGATGTCTGCAGCCTGTGACCTACAGTAATGTAGGAGCCCTAGGCGCTTCCTAGAATTTTTAATACTGCATGTGTTGAGGGAAATGACATTTAGCAAAGCCAGAAGAAAGAGTTAGGTTTTGTCTTTTTTTTGCTTTCGCCCTGACTTTTTCTTAGAACCCAGTACTGCAGTAATCCTCTCATCGTCGCATTCCAAGCCGGACATGGCTCCTGAAGCTACTGAAACATCAGACTCCGAGTCCCCATCCAGGTCCTGCAGAGCTTGAAAGGTGTTTTGAGTGGAAACACAGGTTGATTGTGCAAGATTTTTTGTATTAGACCTTGTTACCCTTTTGGGATGAGGTTTCTGAAATTCAGAATCCTGGGGGGGGGCGATATATATCCAGAGGCAAGGAATTCTCCATTGTCTCAGTCTGCGGGGGGGCATCAGGTGGTGCAGGACTGAGATTTGCAGTGGAGGCTCTAGTGGCAGGTGTACCTGGCAGAGCAGAGGTGGAAGGCTCATTAACAAAAGTGCCAGCATCATCTGATCGAGGCCAAAACCTGTTTTGTGCATCTACGATTAAAGTTTCCTTATCAAGGCCCCCAGAATTATTTTGTCCTGCATATGGGCATTGATGATAAGCATGGCCCCGAGTGTCACAAAGGTTGCATCTAAACACATTTTGGCAAGTACCACTATAGTGATCCAAATCCCCACAAAGTGCACATTTAATTTTGTCCCACACACTGCTTAAATGGCGAGGACTCCCGCATTTATAGCACGTCTTGGGTTGTCCTGGGTAAAAACATACCCCCCCCCATCTTTTCCCAGAAAAAAACTGTTGGGGATATGCGGAACAGTATCCCCTATGATATGCAACTTGATTTTAAATTTCCAGCTCCCAGTCCAAATCCCCTCCCCATCAATAATAGGCTCAGGGGGGTCAAGTACTGTATATTTACTTTCAAACCAATAAAGAATATCTCCCACATTAACACCTTCATTTCTAAACATTATATTAATAGACTTGAATAAGGGCTTTGTGATAGGTATTGCCCAAAACGGTGTCCATAAAGGAGTGGTCTTCAAAAGTTCATACTTTTGCCAAAATTTATCCAGGCCTGAAAAGGACCGGAAACTGATGTCGAAAGTATCCTCCCCTCTAATGTTAATTAGTACATAAATATCCGAAGCCTGAAAGTTCATTGAGTTTTTTAATAACCGCCGAGCCACAAAAAAACAGTCAGGATGTTCCTGCATACCCCCCCAATAATGAAGTCGGATGGCATTCCGCCTGGGGGCTTGTTCCAACCTGTTATTCTGAAATAGGTCCAAGTATCGAGGACTTGAATGAAAATGATCCCTACGAGGGGACTGAAGGGGACAAGCGTGGGGCAGTTCAGTGTTAGTATTAGGCAAATCACCAGAGTCTATAGCAAAAACATTTTGACAGTCACCCATAGACATAGGCTTACAGCCTCTCAGAGCAGAAGAAGTTGATGGCATAAACGAAATCAACTCCGATACCAGAATCCAATGTCCATCCTTAAAAACCCAGCCCGCATCCTCCAGAGCTGAGTCCTTACTCCAATCAGCCGAAGGGAAAGAATCAGCATGAACTCTCGACTTCCGCATTCCGCTGGAAGGAGCGTCAGCCGAATGTGTCAAAGCAGGGTCCGTGTCACAAAGCTGAGCCTGATGGTCCACCGAAGAAACGCTGGAAACAACAGAGGATGCATCTCTAACGTCTGGAAGCTGATCAGAGTGAACCCTTGGTAAGGCATTTGAAGGCAGATCCTTTTCTTCAGAGGAAAATTCAGAAATTAAAATCTCACCTGTAACTCCCTCTGCGCGGCACAGGCCGCGCACATCACTAGGAAGATCTGACTGAGCTTCTCCGATTTCCACAGCCTCACAACATAAAACTTCTTGTGAATGAGTTGCAATGGGCCCATTTCCAACTTCAAGACATACGTCAGTCTCCATACCAGGTTGAACAGCATCTGCTATTTCGCAGACACACAGCGCGGCTCCCTCTACTGCCAGCAGTGCAGTAGGGGAATTTCCCCGGTGTCCTGGCCAAATTTCTCCCATTCACTAAAAATACCACCAACAGCTTAATCTGGTTCAATTTCAGTTGCTTACCATCTGTATTCCCCCTCCCCCCGGCCGCCCCTGAAAAAGGGTCTTCTAGGCCCAGTGGGCTTACCGGGTCAACAAAATTCAATAAATAAATACATGTTATGTGTTTTATAAGCTTGTTTTCAGACTTAGGTTTTTATTGTAGTCTTTGCATGTGAGCATCTAGGTGGTAGATTGCTGAGAGCAAGATCACTTTTACCAACTAGCTTATTCAAGTTTGTAATCAGCAGGGCCATCCAAAATCCTCAGCTGTTTGAATCAAAACTGTCTGAATTAAAGTATGCTCACAAGGAAAAAT
Organism: Neoceratodus forsteri; assembly: GCA_016271365.2. Classification (NCBI taxonomy): domain Eukaryota; kingdom Metazoa; phylum Chordata; order Ceratodontiformes; family Ceratodontidae; genus Neoceratodus; species Neoceratodus forsteri. The sequence goes on from CM057452.1 coordinate 1,606,533,170, forward strand.
CTGTCCTACTACTTATAAAAAGGCATCATAGTTAGTACCTCATTTAGATGAATGGGATAATTTGCACCTTTTCTCCCATCTTTTGTTAAGTCTCTGTGGCAACAAAAAGTTTTCTGATAGACTGCTTCAACACAAACAAAATGTTAAGTATTTAAGTGTACGTGTGCTTGGCCAGTGGATTTTGAAACCAAACAAGACAAGAGGCTCGTTCACACTGCACCTTGCCGCACCAGTCACTTTCAAATCGTTCAAACAAATTTTAAGAAATCACTGGAGAGCCGCGTTCACATGGTGCTGGTGTTTTCGGTGCCCTTTTGCTTTCCAGCGATTTAGGTGTTGTTCTGGTCACTGTTGAGTTGGTGGGGACTTGTAGTGATGCAGGTGGTTTGCCTGTTCAGATGGCACAGGAAACCACCTACACCACTCTGCAAACCCAAGAAAAGAGGGATCGTGGCGGCAACGCCACACAACAGAAACCTGCCAAAACGGGAAGGTTCACACATCTGCAGCAGCACTGATCTGGCCGTTGTGAGCCAGTGACAACGGCTAACAGGCAGTCATGTGAACGAGCCTAAGGATTCAGAAGAAAGCAGTGTCACATAAAACCCTTCCTTTACCTTGCACTGCATTGTTTCGACCAAACCCAAATCTTCATGCATAATTGTTAATATAGTTGAGAGTATTTTATTAAAAATGTTAATACTGTTTACACAGTTCAATGTAAAGACTCAAAAATTGCAAGAAATTGTGGAACATGTCAGTTTTTTCAGAGAACAGTGAAAATTGAGGATTCTGCAAAAAAATTGCTGGTGCAGTTTTCCAGTGGCCCTAGTTTTGACTTTCTTGGTACAGTGGGAGGGCTGCAGGCTGCTACATAAAACAAGAGACAGATCAGTTTTTCACTGCAACCAAAGCTGAGGTGCAGCAACATTCAAGCTGTTCAGGCATACTGGCGTAAATGACTTGGGGTCTCAGCAATGCAGGCAAGTGAGATAAGGGTCTGGACAGAAGAAGGGCCGCATTCTCCACCATGTGTGGCATTTTGGTTTGGTCTGCCACTAAAAGACCCTTACCTTCTGTCTGGTCTGCCAAACCCATCTGTTGCTGCTGGTGATGACCCCTTGCTGGACCATGCGAATAACTGACAGACTCAGAAAATAATGAATAAAGGTTTATTCTGTACAGCAGACATGTTCTCTTCCTGAGGTCTAGCCCCAGACTGACCATTTCTCTGACTTACAGGCATTGCATGGCACTGCAACAATTTGCTACATGCAGGTTCTAAGTGCTCTTAAAGGGGCGGCAGCTAACATTAAGCCCCATGCTTAATGTGTGCTTCACATAAACAAGAGTTGGCTATTGAATAGTAATATGGCCACCAAGTCCATGCTTATGGTTGTAAGAGCAGTCTTGTGTGCATTCTTAGGGTATGAGAACTGTGCTTTGTGGTCCTGATGCCCAAAGGATGTAAGTGAGATCACTCTTACAACTGTACGAGAGGTCTAGGTGGCAGTATGAATATATTATTGATCAAGTTTGGTCAATAATATAGTAACATTTTATAAATCCTGCCCTGAACGTGTCAGTTTCCAGGCCAGCTGCATGTGACACACTCTTCACAGAATAACAGTGTCTCATGTGTAGAGGAAAGGAGTGCCCCAACTGACCAGGGGTTCTCCCTCAATCTATAAAGCCAGCAACAGTTACTTTAGATTGGAATTACTGTAACTTAATGTTTAGCTTATATAGTATTAGTTGTTTGCTGTGCATCCAACGCTCGGCCTTTACAGCAGAGTATCTCACTGCCCAGATGGGGGTGGGCATGGCCCAGGGCAACTCTTGCATATTAAATGGTATAGTTCACTTGGAGTCCCCATGCAGAAACACTGTAAGCATTCACAGCCTTTCTACATTACTTCAGCTATATAAATGGTCACAGTGATAAAATAAATGATCACTCTACACACCAGATAAATCATTCGAATGTGTGGTTCCTTTACTTAGGGGATACGGGTTGAAGGGTAATTCAGTTAATGCATCTCTTAGTTCATTTGAAAAGCATAAAAAGAGTCAGCAACCTGCATCACATTTGATTACGCTACCTTATTTCTTTTAGGTGCTGTTGGAACACTGGCATGTTGTCTTTGCTTCTGCATGAGACTGTTCTGTCCTTTACAGTTACAATGGTGCTCTGGTGCACAGCTTTTACCTTTATGGGAACTACTTTTACCCCATATGGATATCTGAAAGGATACTATACCTAGATTTGATTCTAGTCCCCCATGAAGGACAGTCTTACCCCCAGCCAAGCCTTGGCCCATTCTCTCTCTCTCTCTCTCTTTTTTTTTATTTTAATAAAATAGGAACTATTCTTTTTACCTTAGTCTAGGAGTTATTTCTGGCAGAGATCTTGCTGTTAAACTCTTCCAAACCCAAACCTCATTGCCATTGTTTCATGCCCAGCATGTTTAAGCATCCACTCTGGTACTGTTACTTCAACTGGCATCTTCAGGGAACTCTCCAGGCCCGAAAGCCATCAATAAACATCCTTTGAAAGGATGCCCACTGGGAACCCACTTCTGCCTCCCAAGTGATTAGCTAGTCATCCATATCTTCTACTATTCCCTGCTGAGCCATGTGGCTGCCTGGAGTCTTCCAAGCCTGAGAACTGAGCAGCCAGGGACACCCAGAGGAACCTGAGAGTTCAACTTCTGATAGCAACATCTACTTCCCTTCCGAGAGTTATCTGTTCCCCAACGTGGCTCACAGATGTATGACTACCAAATCCCTCTCAGATTCTCTGTAAGGCCCCCTGACTACCCAGCCACAGAATGCTACAGCCCCCTTGATGATATAGGCAAGAAGAGGCGTGCTACCAAATTATAGCAACCAGCCAATGAGCTAAGTACGGCAGTCCCCTCTTCATTTTTTTTTTTTTTTTTTTATTCATTTATTTTGAAAGCCAGATTTATAACCTTTGAGTCAGGGACTCATTTACAAAGGCACCTCGTCGCAGGGAGGGTAGACATGGTTACAGTGTGAGATATAACAGTGGTAACATACAGGTGCAATACAGATAACAAAAAGAACACAATATAACACTGGTTTATGGGATAAAGTTACATGCAATAAATAGCAATCGTATAAAGAATAACAATAGTAGAAGTCACAACCCTGGTCGTACCGGGGAAATACCTAAGTGGAAGGGTGGAGGGGGGGGGACAGGGGTGAGGAAAAGAGGAAAAAAAAGGGGGGGGACTCTGAAGTCTGACAGAATCCCATGCCATGCCAGCCAGGTGCTCTGCAACTGAGCCAAGGCTGGTAGGACCCTCTGTGCAACCAGAACCTGAACCTGCATGCCTGCGCTAGTGGAAATGCTGCCTACTTCTCTCAATCTGCTACAGGTCCAGCTCCAGCTCCAGACCTGACTAGAGAACTGACTGCTTCTCACCCAAAACCTTCTATTTGTAGGCACTGATGCGCATACCCTAAGACACAGTTCTGATTTTCAAAGCAACAGTTTTAAGTGTGCCCATGCTCATTTTCACTATAAAACATATTGCCATGTTCAGGACAAAGCCTACTGTCAGGCCATATGATTATATCTGAGTGTTTAAAATATGCATTACACCTGCATGCAAAAGTGCAATCAGTTTGGGGTCACCTTACTCAGATGCTTGTTCTCTTGCCCTCAGGGATGCTCAGAGGGTGGATAGAACCTAGGACAAGCTATGAGGTATGAAGCTCCGGCTGAGTAAACTCACATTTTGACTGACAAATAACAATAACCTAATGAAGAAGGCAAAATGGGCAGCCTAGATACAGTCAGCATGTATGTAGTCTTTGACAGGGACACTGGTCCCATAGGATCAGAAATAAATACTAAAAGCTGGCAGTGCCTCTGACAACGTGTATGTGCATCACAACCCTTTCACCTGTAAACCCCTTTGAAACCCTGCAACCCAGGGTGTCTAGAGTGTTCATTTTCTGATTGCTCCCAAAGAAACTACCCAATTTGCTACCCTCTCACAGTGCCCCACTGTAAAAGCAGAGCAGCAGAAACAAAAGCATGAGACAAGTTTCAACTTAGCAGGGATTAGGAGTTACACAAGAAAACCTTGCATTTTACATCTTCTAGCCTTCTGACTGGACAAGGACTTCAAAGACAAAAGGAGGATCAAAGAGGAGAGTGGGCAGAATTAGGGAGGAGATTTGGTATTCAGATGCTGTAAAAGGTAGAGGATGGGCATGCTTCCAGACGCTTTCTCACAGTTCAGACCAGTGCCAATATGCCTGCATGCTTTTCAAGTGAACATAATAAATAATAATTGCTATGCAAAGCACCGTGGAACACAGCATGTATGAAAGGTACTACATAGAAATAAAGTCTGCTGTCTTTAATAGCAATACTTATAGTGCCTTCTATGAGCAATATGGGTAGAGCTAAGCCCAGCTGAACCCAAGCATCAGAGGCAGATGGCTCCTGTATTTTCTATAACAGAGTTATGTTTTGTGGACACTTCTTAGTAACACAAGGCCATTTTCATCCAGCCTTGACCAAAGGTTGATATTGGTCCATTTTATCCAAAACAGATGGTCATCCAAAACAAATGGTAAGCCATATTTCCGTTCATTTTTCTCAAGTTATCTGTACAGTTTGAAAAGGGTAATATTCATGAATAATGCTCCCACTACCAGTGTATGGAACTGCCCCTGATTTGCACAAGGGACAAACTTTTTTTTCCATATAGGTTTTTACAACCACCAAGCCCGGCAGGCACACTGGTCCCTCCCTCAGAGGGACTCAGTCTCCGGCCACACCATTCTCTGACCCGACACCCCCCCTAATTCCCCCACAGGCCCCCCCCCAAGGCAGGGCTGGGGTGAAGGTGTGCCGGCTTTGCCCCCACCCATGGAGCGAAATCCAGACATCAGGGGGCCAGCCGGTGCACTGGTGAGGCCATCATGGAACTTTCTGGCTCCTTTTCCTTTTCTCCCATCCCCCTCCCACCAACTTAAGGACGCCGCCATGTGCCCTCCTCACCCATACTGCCCTCCGGCCACCGCCAGATGGCAGTCAATGAGCAGGATGGCAAACCTCCCTCCCTCGAGAGAGAGGAGAGCAATCCTCCAGATGTTCAATCCTCTCTCTCACCTGCCGACCCCCAGCGACCAGGACTCATTCCTGAACCCAGGTCGCCAGCGTAGCGCGAGGTGCCTCAACCTCCAGCACCACCAGGCCAGCTACACAAGGACAAACTTAAATTGTTTACTTACTTGTGTCCTTATCTACACATGTAGTACCCATCTGATCATGTGCCACCTCATCTACTCCACCATTAAGTATAAATCACTTCCATGATAACAGCCAATCAGTGATCAGAATCACAGACTATCTTAACCCACATACAACTGATGTCTTATGCAGGGAACATTACAGTGGAGAAATCTACTTTACAGGTGAGGGGAGGAGAGCTAGTGCTACATGCACTTTTTTTTAAATGAAAAAAGGAATTAAAGACTTTTTATACAGGTATATCCCTTTTGTCTACTTAAGTAATTTATAATAGGTTTATATCATGTGTTGTGTGAGATGTCCCCTTGTATAACAGCATCCTCTCACAAGGTTAACACAGACAGATGCTTTCAGCCTCATTTCATGATCATTTCCCCAGACTGTACAAGATGACACATTTATACCAAAAGAGACCTCCTGTACAACAAATACAAGCTTATGACAAAAACCTGCTCGTGCAGCGTCCCAGAATCCCCAGAGGCTGATGTCACTGCCAAGGGTCATTCACTGGGTATTCAACTACACTAAAAGTATCGTGGAGTTGTCAGATACTTACACACACACCGGTCCCAGGTCCCATGTTACTACCAGTTCTTGGTAGAGTAGTTCTTGTATTTTAATTCAGAAGTAACACAGGACAAGCATGTCAGAGCATCTCAGATAGGGTTACCACCTTTTAAGAAGCCCAAAATGAGATATTTCTTACTGAAACATGATTTTTCGAAGGACAATATGTAACCATGATCAATGCAACAGACTTGTTTTCTCTAAATAATCAGAATTACAAACATGCAAAAATGCCAGCAGAAACAGGCCTCATAGTCTGTCAAGGCTGCTCGAGTGCACAGCTAGCACCTTTTAATGCTGCTGCCCCTCCCTCCCCCCATCCTATTACCCCTTACCCTTACCCTATCCAAACCCCTCTTGAAGCTGTCTACCATCTTGCAGGCCACTACCTCACCCAACAAGGAATTCCACTTGTCCACCACTCTTTCTGTGAAAATATTTCTCCTCATCTCTCTCCTGAATCTACCCCCCTCCAGTCTCAGTTGGTGTCGTCTCGTGTCTCTCCCCTTTCGCCTCTGGAAAATCCTCTCTGTATTAGTCTTGTTTATTCCCTTCAGGTACTTAAAGGTCTCAATCATATCTTCTCTGTCTCTCCTCTCTTCCAGAGAGTGCATATTCAGCTCCCCCAGCCTTTCTTCATATGGCTTGCCTTCCAATCCCTGGATCATCTTTGTGGCTCTACGCTGTATCCTCTCCAACAATCTGATGTCCTTCTTCAGGAACGGGCACCAGTATTGCATGCAGCACTCCAAGGAGACCTGACCAGCAACCTATACAGGGGCAGGATAACCTTCCTACTTCTGGAGGAGATCCCTCTAGCTATACACCCCAGCATTTGTTGGCTTTTTCCACCGACCTTCTGCATCAAACAGAGTTGTTCTTGCTCCCTGTTATGAGCACCTCTAGGTCCTTCTCTTCTGAATTAAGACTAAGTGTAGTTTTATAGTTGTTTCTGGTGTTTCTTCTCATTTTATGGTATTTTAGTTAAGGTATTGTAGTTTTTTGCAACATTTAGAGGAAAGTCAGAAAATATGTTTTTCTACTATAATGTAGGACATGTAGTGTTGGTTTTTTTTTTTTGTTTTTTTTTTTTTTGCAGGACACAGATCAGGACTGTCCTGTGAAAATTGGGACAGATGGTAACCCAAACCTCAGAGCACGAGGGGGCCTTTTGTGCAGTTTAGTTTCCTGTGGCTGGCACCAGTTATTAATGTCAGCCATGTGAGAGTCTGACTTATGTCATGGAGGGGTTGGTCACAGGATCAACCAGGTGTCTGAGTACTGAAGCTATAAAGGAGAGAAGTAAATAAAAAAAAAAAAAAAAAAAAAAAGTTATTTTGCACTTAATGTACAAACTGGAGGCTGCAGTGAACATCACCCTTTAAGTGGCAATGCCATTTCTGCTATTTCAGTCACCTACACTGAATGCAACTGTGGTAATGGAATAAGGCCCCATCTGTTTTGCTGGTTGTATTCTTTTTTTTAATTAAAAACAGTGCATACAGTAGTCCAAACAACAATAAATAAGATTCTGTATCACATGGAGAATTAATTCCCTATCCGAGTAAGAAGGGTCAATGGGTCACTCAGGATGGAATGCATTAATTTAGGATATTTTAGCTTGCTTTTGAAACTTACAATTTTACAAAGCTGGGCTTCTATAATGCAGGACTTAAAAGTAAGTTTTGTGGTCACTAATAAATATATGCATTTTATTGTACTGCACTAGATAAAAGGGCTAGCGGGCAACAAAACGCACTGGCCCAAATGGTGCATTTATTGATATGATGCAACTGGATCTCATACCTTTTACTCTGTCCCTGTCATTTACCTCAGTGGCACGATACCATGATGCCCCCACCCTTCCCAGTAAACTCCATATTTCTGATTTCCACAGTCTGCTGAAATCCTGACTAAAAATATTTCTCTTTAAAGGAGGTGCAGCATGTGCACAATGTAACTGACAACATGAATAATATTTTCCACTGCATCTGGAAGCTTGCAGTCCAGGGAGCTGTCAGGGGCACCACCAACTGCAGCACTTGTACAGTCTCCTAGACAGTTTGGTAAGGGCAGGTCAGCAATACTTGAACTCAGTCTTTGATAGTAACAGCACAATTCAACCACCCTCATCCCTTCCTCTCTCCAAGGGGCATGTGTTTTGCAGAAATCAGATAATCTGGCATCTGCAAGTGACCACCCACCCACCCATCCATCCATCCATCCATCTATCCATCTAATTTTGCAGTTAGTAGTGACTACAACCACAACAAGGCTGAGCCAGCATAATGATACTGAAGGCAGTGAAGAGTGGTGGCTTTTGGCACTGTTCTTGGTGCTGAAAGATGGTGATCATGGTGATGGAAGTACATATATCCCCGGTTGTGAACATGATGCACCCAGTGCTGAAAGATGATGTTTCTGGTGATAGGGGTACAGAGCTCCCTAGTGCTGGATGCAGTGTCCCTGGTGCTGGATGTGACATCCCAAGTAAGATGTTGGATGCAATGTTACTGCTGGTGAGAGCTGTACTTATGTTCCCAGTGTGCATGATGTCCATGCCAGTGAGAGAGGTGGAGATCTGTATGATGCTTTTCCAGTTTATACAGGTTTTCCTGATGCTGCCCAGTATATACAGATCTTCCCAGTGCTGGATGCGATGTCACTTCTGTTGGATATGCAGATCTCCCTGGTGCAGGATGGATGTAATGTCCTGGCAGTCAATAACACTGACTAATGTCATTCACTCCCACAGGTCTGACTGAGGTTGGCGCTGCTACTGCCATCTCCTCATACTTAGGCTTCATTCCTTCATGCCCCTCCTGTTGGCCCTCCTAGAAGGGGCCCCTTTGCAGTAGAGCAGTAGGCCTAGAGCCCAGTAGTACACTGTTGGATGTCAGGGACAGATAGATCTCCCTTGACAGGGGTCAAATTGATTGTATAACTACTCGCTGCCTGGGGAGGGGGTAGTGCTACCATGCCTGCTGCTCTTGATGTGCTCTATGGGCACTTGCTCCCTTTCCCCTGGAGTACCTCTGGTTGCAGCAGCCCATTCATGGAGAGTGCATATAAGTCGTTCTTACATATAATCTATATGGAGATATGCTTGGGCAGGCAGACAGTGATGGAGGGACACTCAAAGTAGTTCCTAATTCATTGGATAATTGTATCACTTCCTTCTGGTATACCTACTCTCATGTGCACACAAGAAGCTATGCCAAGCAGCCTGGAAAATCAATAAAATATCATTGCTTTTTTTTAAAAAGCATACCAGAAGAGTGAATTGACAGGGAAGAGACAAGAAGGTTTAGTTTATAAATTTTTTTTAAATAGGTTGCTCACAAATTTGATATAATTACTCAGGAAACTGTGTCGGATCAGCAGTCAACAAGGTTAAAAACTGAAAGACACTGAAGCAATTCAAAAAGGGACACATAGACACTGCATTTTCACTGCACATTCTCATCTCTTTGTGTGAAAGTAGCCTTTATCACTGTGTAAGGTAGGCAAAACAAGATGGTGCAAGAGTACACATACATTAACTTTTCTGCAGCAACAATATTATGTGCCAAATAATACAGTGCAAATAAAACTAAGGTGCAAAACAACAGTGCATTACAAGCTTAGTGGGGATATGACTGGTTGGACTGCACCAAAAAAAAATCCACTGTTTTTGAGACACTAACTTTTGATGAGAGTTTTTAAAAAAAAAAGATTAAATGTTGGCAGCTTAAATTTCAAATGAAAACATTTATAAACTGGATCAGTAAATGCACTATTTTGCATATTAAAATCAACACAAAATGACTATGTATGTATTCTGAATTAAAGCATGAAGAAAGATACAAAAACAATGTTGGAGAGTGGGATGGATAAAACAATAATTCACACAGTTTTAAAAATGTAATCAATGCAAATAAAATGAATTCTAACATTAGTAGATCAGGATTGAGAAGAAATAATGCAGGCAGGGATGATAGAGAAAGGAAGCAAAAAAAGCAGTGTGGAGAGTTTTCATTTAGGGTAGCCCACCTGAGATGCAACATCTTGTTTCCAGTGGTGTCCTTCTTTAACTATGTTTGCAGCAGCATGGACCGGAGCATGGAGAGGTTAAATGCCTTGTCCACAATCACACAGCAAATATTTTGCTCTAGCTGAGTTGGAACCTGTGATCTCCCAGTTACCAAGCTGGTGTTCTAACCACTAGACCACACTGCCTCTCTAGATTTGGGGAATCTTGGAATTGACTGGGGTAGTATTGGGGAAGAAGGAGTCTTCCACTCAGAATGGAATAACAGGATTACATTAAATGAGCAGCAACTAATAAACAGCAGGTGAGTACTGGGCACATTAGAAGTGTGCATATTCAAATTCAGTGGCCCTTACCACTAAACAGGTGAATAAGAACCAACATAGAAAATATGACATATTTAGTATTGCAAAAAAATGGTGGGGAGAAGCCAAATAGAGAGATACCAGCTTAGAATGATATTGACTGTTTTGGTAGGACCACAAAGGGTTCAGTGGAGGTAGTTGGTGACGTACACAAGAAACGGCATGCAAGCCAGGAAAAAGCAGAATGGGCACAGATTCAGAAGTGTTTTGGACCAGTCAGTGCTAAATGAACATGTCAGGAGATCACGCTGAAAGCTACCAAACACATTCCTTGCAGAAAGAGGTTATATCTACAAAGTACAACTATTTTAACCATCTCAAAGACATAAACAAGTGATTCAGTGGTAGAGATGGACACTGAATCACTAGCAATTCATTAAGGCATTTACTTCCATATGATCCTTAATTTCCTTTTCCTCCAGTTACCCCATCCACCTGTCTGCCACTCCTAGCCTCTCACCTCATAGTAATAAATCACTTTTTTGCACACAAGACAAATTAAAATGAATTGAGGGACGCAGCTCACAAGAGGACAGACAGCAGATTAGATAGACCCTGACTAAGACATCTTGAGCATTGAATGCACATGGGGAGTTATTGGTCATAGGGGTGGAGTTTTCTTTTTGCTCTGGCACCCTATTTTTGCACATATGCAGTATCACTTTAAAATAAAAGTATTTATATCAACCATCTTGGGGCCCAATATTCAGAAAGGTGCAATGCGTAGCACAAATCATTGCACTGCGCTTTGCAATTGCCCAGGTGTCCCAGGATGCTATATTCATCAGGCACTACCCGACTGAAAAATAGGGCCATGTGGGGCAGCACTAAGTCAGGAAGCACAACCCCGAAATGGCTTCCGAAGCTGGCCCCAACAGTTGATAGGGCTCCGGCACTATCTGCAATTTTCATATCTGCAATTTTCAAAGGCAGCCATGCAAATGAGCCCATTGGACATAAAAGGTGCTAAGGGGCAACTTGCATGCCCATTATGGGCCCATGTACATGGCTAGCAGAGGCAGGTAGCATGGTGCTAACCCCCTTGGCCAGGTTAGCCACAGCTATCCGTGGTGCTAGTGGTACCCCCCACCCTTAGTTTGCCAGCCCTGGCTATACAATAACAAGAATTTCTGGTAGTAGTGGTCCCCATCCCACCCCCATTAGCGGCCCCATGATAATAAGTTAAATCCCTGGTGTTAGTAGTCCCCTTCCTCCCTCTGATCCCAGCCCAATAGTTATAAGTTAATTCCCTGGTGTTAGTGGTCCCCTTTCTCCCTCTGATTCAGCCCAATATTTATAAGTTAATTCCCCGGTGCTAATAGTCCCATCCCTCCCTCTGATCCCAGACCCATTGTTATAAGTTAAATTCCTGGTGCCAATGGTTCTCTTCCTCCCTCCCTTCGATCCCAGACCCATAGTTATAAGTTAAATCCCTGGTGCTAATGGTCCCCTCTCTCTCTCCGTCCCTCCCTCAGATCACAGCCCCGTAGTTATAGGTAAAATCCCAGGTGCTAGTGGTCCCCTCCCTCACTCTGATTCCACCTCCGTAATTATAAGTTAAATCCCTGGTATTAGCAGTCCCCTCCCAACCTCCAGTGCCAGCCCCATGGTTATAAGTTAAATCTTTCATGCTTGTGGTCCCCCACCCCTGATCTCTGCCTCGACATAAAAATGATTACCCCTGGTGGTAGTGATCCTTGTTTCTCAAGCCAGCACCCAAATATACAAGCTGTGCTGGAGAACTTCTGTTTGCTTAGATTAGATGGACTGCCAGGTCAGATTCCATTTTATGGCTCCTACATTCCTGGTTCTCTAGAGGGGACACAGTGTAGGATGACCAGGGTGATACTTGACCTCTAGAGTCTAAATCATGAGCAATGGAAAGACAGGCTTATTCTCCTCGGAAAAATCAGACTGAGGTCCCCACCAAAAATCTTCCAAATAAAGGAGAATGAAGAACATTTTCAAAGTTGAGCCATGTAACCTATTTACTATGGTTAAGGGTTCAAAATCATGGGGGGGGGGGAGCATACTCTAAAAATGTGGAAATAAATTAGCCAGAACTATTTTTACTCAAAGGCTAATTGTACTGGTAATAGTTTGTTTTTCCAAGATAAACTCTGTTGAATACAGTTGATTTTCAAGGAGGTCCTGGGTACAAGCAAATAGTTACAGCAAGCCGACAAAATTGACAAAATAGTTCAGCAGAAATGATAATGCACAGAAAGTACCTACAAGGCAAATAATATCAAAACTATCATTTGATATTGATCCACCATGATAAATACTTATAATGTAATTAACAAGTGGAATAAGCCACTAGAGAAGGTTAGTAAAGCAAATTGGATAAACAGGTTAAAAGGCATCATAATATCTTTCTGGCAAAACACAGGGATACAGCCACATGTTGAAAAACCAGGGAGGTGAGACTAGAATTAAATTAAATGGGGCATCCTTTACATAAATCTGAACAAGAACCATTGTACATACTGGCTGGGATATCCAAAGGGGTTGCGCCTGGCGCAACTGAGTTGCACTGGTGCAGCCCCGCATTGCGCCCTGGCAGGATATTGAGAAGGCTGCCAGATGCAGTGCAAATCCCGATGCGCCAGGGCGCAATGTAATCCTATGAGGCGCAGATGCAGGGGCGTGCCCATGCATATGCAACACATCCCAATATTCAGCCTAGGATGTGCGGTGCATATGCTGGCACAACCCCTACATGTGCTGCACACTTGTGCTCAAAGTTGAGCTGTAAAATAGAGGTTCAAATGCTGGCCACCCACAGGCAGGCGGCTGTACTGCAAGATGCAACACAACAGCCGCCAGCTGTTGGGGGCCACCCCCCCAGCGGGAACACCATCCAAAAGCACCAGGACCTCCCTGGTAGTCTAGTGGACCCCCCTCCCACCCCGTATGCCTGATCGCAGATTTCTGTACTAAATAACCAACCCCCGGTGGTCTAGCGGTCCCTCCTCTGCCCAATCACGGGCATCCATAGTAGAAAAAAATGTCCTGGTGGTCTAGCTGTCCCCCAGCTGCCCAATCATGGGCATCTGTATTATTCAAACATGTCCTGGTGATCTAGTGGTCCCCCCAATGCCCGTGGTCATTCACATATCTGGTCCTGTGTAGTACAGTATGGTCTGTAAGCCCATTGGTCCACACTGTGGACCAATAGGCATACAGATCATACTGTACACTGTCATTTGGTGGGCGGCCGGGCGGTATGCGGGTGGGGTGCTGCCACCCGCCAATGATGGGGGGGTGCTGGCTGGCCAGGGGTCCTCTGTGGGAGGGTGGGGAGGGGAGTACCACTGGACCACCAGGCTACATTCTACCATTACAACAGCCCATGATCGGGCAGTGGGGTGGACCACTAGACCACCAGGAAATGTTTATTTTAATACAGATGCGCGTGATCAGGCAGCGGAGGGAACCGCTAGACCACCAGGTTTCATTATATTTGTACTACTGCCTGCAATCGTGCATACAGGAGGGGGGGAGCTACACTAGCCCACCAGGGAGCCAACCCCCAATGACAGCAGCCTGGCAGGGTGCCAGGCGCACTTTGCTGGGACACCCAGTGCAATGCATGCAAATGGGACCATAATGACATGCAAATGGCCCCATTTGCACCTTGTATAAATTTTGGCCTCATTTGCTTGCCCCCGGTTGAATATCGCAGGTGATGCACCTAGCACAACTGCACTTGTGCTGGCGCATTCCCGTGCTCTCTCTCTGTGGTTTGCACTGGAGCAGTGCCATATTCAATGGTGCTGAGCCATGATGCATCACCGTTGAATATCACCTGGTCCTGGCCCCAGCGCAGCTCAGTTGCTCTGCGCCAAGGCTTGTGCCACTGCACGGCACAGTCTGAATATCTGTCCCACTGTATACAGATCCACGGAGATGGAAACATTCAGAATTGTCAATTCATAGCTACCATACCTACACCATGGGCCCGATTTTAAAAAGTAGGGAAGATGGACACAAAATGCGTCCAAGGCAAGATATGCACCAAACGCAGCTGCGACCATGGGATTGGTTGGCATTTTAGAAAAAACATTATTTGCGTCCAGATGCAGAAAAATGACATTAGATGCAAATTGCGTCATAACAAGGTGCACAAACTGCCTGTAAGATGCACATTGAGAGGAAAGGCGGACAAAGCGTAAATTACAGTAGTGAGAGGAAACTGGACATAAAACACAGGAAAAAACAATATAGGTAAGTACAAAGAAACAGAGGACACACCACAGGAGCATTGCACACCTGCCTGCACTGCTGCCACTGTAATAATGCCCTGCATTTGTGTCCCACAGCACCAGAGACCACCCATAGAGTGGCGCCACCCAAAAGAGGAATGGAGCACCCCCCAGATAAGGAGCCCACAATGTCATGTATGCACACAAGTGACTGCAACAGCACTGCACACCAGCCTACACCGCTGCTACTATACTAATGCCTGCATTCCTGTCCTACAGTACAAGAGACTACCCACAGAGCACAGCTGTGTAATACACATGTGTGGGGAATGGCTGAGCAGCAGAAAAAAAAGCAGGCACAGAAGAAAAACTTCACCCAGGAGGAGAATGATATCCTCCTAGAGGCTGTGGATGCCAAGGCCTCCATACTCCTCAGCCGAGGTGGCAACAAGGCTCACAGACTGAAGCAGAAGGAGACATGGGAATCTGTGGCCATCAAGGTGAATGCTGTAAGCAGGGTGAAGCAGACAGTGTGTGAGCTATGAAAGAGGTACAATGACCTCACCTAATGGTCCAAAGAGAAAATGGCACAGATCCACAGGAACATCATTGCCACCAGAGGGGTACCGCATGAACCAGTGGAGCTCACCAGCCAAAAGGAGCTGGTGGTATCCCAGATAAGCAGGTGGAGCATTGAGGGAGACAGCAACCTCTACTTGTTCAGGCTACATAGTAGTGAAGGTGTGTGGTAGGGCACAGCACATGTCCAGATGCAGGGGTGTGGACAATGGCACAGAGCACATGTGCAGCACATGGGATTGCGCACAACCCAATATGTGGGAGACAAAGGCACTTTGGGGATGCTGTGCCAAGGCCATCTGCTACTGTGGCCAGTGCAGCTGAGCCATGCCATGAGTGGAGAACTGGCATGTTGCACAGGGCATGAGTCCATGACTGCTGCACAAGTGATGGCACACTACAGAGGACACAACCTGACCAGCAGATGGACAACATACACAGGACAGTGACTTATAGAGGGCCATGGATGGCTGTGCAGTGTACCATGAGGCCCATTGCAGACAATCATAGCCCAGTGGTCCCATAGGCCCATGTAGGTCATGCAGTGCTGCACAGGTGTAGCTGAAAATGCACCTGGAACACAGCCACTGTTCAGACTGACAGCTGTCAATCCTCTGTTGCAGGTACCAGTGGAACGTCAGGAACCAGATGGCCACAAGCGTCTGGATCCAGTGCTGGATGACAAAACACTAGACACACACAGACCAGTTATACAGAGGCAACTGATAAGGACACGTCCACCAGTGGTGGAGACAGTGAAAGTGATGGCAGCCAAAATGGCACCGTGGAACAGTCTAGAGATGCCACAATGGAGGATGCCAATGATTCAACCAATGGGGGGGGATGTTGAGGTGGAGGAGGGTGATGAGGGGGCAGCAGATGTGGATGGGAGGTTGGGGAGCAGGAGGAGGTCAAGGAGGGTGTGAAAGATGGCACAGGGGTTAACCATGAGGACATCCATGACAACATTGCCAGGACCTGTCCCCAACACCATCCATGCTGGAGGGAGGTGAGGTGGGTGAAGATGGTAGGGAAAAGACTGCAGGGATGTCCATGAGCATGGACGATGTGGACAGACTGTGTCACAACATACTATCATTTGAGGAGAGCCTCACCCATGAACTGTCAGCAATACAGGAGCACATTGATTTCCAAGCACTGCAGCACAAGCACACTACCAGCAACTGCATGAGGAGAGGACATGTCAGGTGTCAGGGGCCTGAGGAGTGTGGCCAGCCAGTGGCAATGGCAGGCTGACATCCTGCAGGGGTTGCAGATGGTAAGTGAATGCCAGACTGCCATACTGCAGTGTGTCTCGGCTGCCCTGGAACAACTTGTGTGACTCCAAGGGTCTCTCACAAGGATCCCTGACACCGTACACCCTGTATGCACTGACAACATGGGATGGTAGAAGTACTCCATGCCCATGCCTGGCCCCTCAAACAGGGACACCAATGCAATGCCTCACCTGAGCACAGCATGCAAACACAGCATTGGGCAGGGACAGATGGCTGGGCCACAGACACAACATGCGACTATGCCAGTGTGCACAACACAGACCGCATTGGCCACGGTGTGGCTGGATGGTGTAGTGCCACACCACAGTGCCTCACGACTGAATCCTGCACCACCTGCAGCACATGGTCTAGTGGGTGTACCAGATGGGTGCCTACCAGCAGTCCCCCCACAGCAGACAGTCAGTGGCAGTGTGCCATGGACATGCCAGTCAAACAGTATGGCCACACCTGTGCTGGACAGTGCACACAACACATCCTCGATTGAGCCATGACACATCACCATGCAGCCGTCTGAGTGTGTAAATACAGTGACGGATATGCACACAGACACAGATGTTGACATGGATATGTCAGCGCTGTAGTCCGCCACAAATAACATGGGCACAGACACAATGCCCATACCCGTGGACGTGCCCCATGACCCTGTGTCAGCTGTTCAGCTCAGAAGGGTATGTGCCTTGTCCAATCTGGGAGATGGCACATGCCAGTGACACACATGGATGGGTCTTGGACCATGGTACCACCAACATGACCACATAGGGTGTGTGCAGTACCCCTGGAATGGCTGCAGGTGTCACAGTCCACACTGTTGCATGGAGTACAGAGGCACAGGGATGTTGCAGTGCCAATGCAATACAGGCCACAGTGGCAAGCAGTGCCCCACAGGACCAGCAAGGGACCACTGTGGCCATCAACAATGACATGCCCACCGTGGCAGTGTTGAACAACAGAGCGACACATGGTTCTGTGATGGACAGTCCTGCAGACATGGACACTGTACCCCAGGCAACTGTGCAACATCACCCAAGGGGACATAGGCCATGACATGGGCTGCCTGCACCTGGCCCAGACACAGGGCCATCACTGTGGCCATGTGCATGTCCACCATTACACAACAGGTAGCTACCACGGGGCCTGTCTGACATAGACATTGGGCACAGGAATCTAGTCCTGTCCATGTAACACTGCCCACCTGCACACCATCAGTGACATGGCACACATACCACTGTCATGCCATCAATGATGTGTGCTGGTCAAAACCCACTGAAAACATCCACAATGAGAACAGGGGCCATACACCGCCATCCCTCCTGTACCATGTACCCCATCATACAATTCCCATTATGTGTGCTGGGCAGCCCGGGATGTACATCACAGTACCACACAAACACACACACACACACACACACACACACACACACACACACACACACACACACACACACACACACAGCACTCCGACATATGCACGCCCACATCTAACCACAAGGCACACTCAACCCATAACCATTAACCAAAGGGGACACAGGTGTCAGATTGTGAAAAGATATGATTAACTGGTAAAGTGCACACTTGTAGATATACAAAACAATTTGTGCCCATCATGAACAATTGCAGAATGTACAACAGAGAACATTATGGCTACACCTACCATTGATATCTGACAAATTTACAGTGCTAAGTAGGTACCGGTATCAACAGAGCAATGGGACAGCATTATAGATAAATTATGCATAAACAGCAGCATGGTGAGGCTACGTACAGACATACAGCAATTCAACTGTAGGAATATGATCAGGGCTTTGTTATCAGCAACAGCACTGTGATTGTCATTATGACAGGCAATTCTAAAACTAGCCAGTATAAAACAGGTAACATTAAGTTGTGGAAAAATAGGTACATATATGTACACAAAGTCAACGGTACAACCATATGCAATGTACATGGTACTAGAACTGTGCACAGTAGCAAGTACAGGGGGGTATGCAGATGGAATAGTTGTGCACAGTGCCTTCATGGTGTGGGATACTGTAGTGCACCAGGCTTAGTGCGAGTTCCCCTGCCTGCAGTCACACACTGTTGCAAGTAGCGTTGTATGGCCTCACCCATGGCCTCAACCCTGCCCAGCATATGGCAGAGGGCTGATGCTAGTCCCTGCAGCCAGCCTGCAGTATGATGGCCAGTGTGCACTGTTGGCATCCAGATTCAGGCAGGTCCCAATCATCTGCATGCTCTGCTGGCTAGTTCTTAGTCTGCATGGCTACTGCTTCATCAGCAACCTGTGGTAAGTCTACCTCAGTGTTCCCACTGTGTGTGATATTATCCCCACCATGCTGTACAGTGTCACACACTTCCAGTACCACGCTGCCCACCCCATGCACCTGCTGGGCAGTGCCTGCAGACATCTGCTGTCCATGTGGTGTGCATGTCTGCCATGTGCCACAACACCTGTACCCCTGTCTGCCACTCTCAAGTATGGCCTCTCTGCCACACCAGTCTGTGACCTCCCAAGGTACCTCCTGTTCCATGCAGCATTGGCCAGCGCATCATGGTGCTTCAACCTCTGCATTGCCTTTTCCAGTGCCTTTCGCCATGGTGACGGTGTCCTCTCCTGGGCCCACAAACGTGCACTGCGACCTACAGAGGGGCAAAGGGGAGTGTGTCAGTACACAGCAGTAGGCATAGATTATGGCACGCAAATGTCACTATGACTACTGCTGATGGCCCCTGCCGCTATAGGGGCAGTCTCCAGTATGCATCACTAATGAGATGTCACATGTTGTGCTCCATTGCACTGGTGCATGCGGGCTGGTGGTGTGTCCTCCAGTGGGGCTACAGCCGCATGGACACGCATCTTACATATCAGCATGACAGGACCGATGGGTATGCACATGTGGCTGTGGGCACTGCGCTGCCAGTTGCCAGGGCCACACCTGTGGGCTGCTACATAGTGCACATACCATCTTCTAGGTAGGCCATGTGCCAGTACTATGGTCTTCACCCTCACATGTGCTCATCCACACCACCACCTGTGGGGTGTATGCCATGCCATGGCCTGTGTACTCTGTTGTGTGGGCCTCTGTATGGGCCATGAAGTCAGCAACATGGGTTGGTGTGCCGCTGTATGTGTGCATCCATGACCACACTGCAGGGCACACCAGCTACCTCTCACGGCTAGTGACCTCCCATGACTCCCCTACTACCCTGGCCTGTCTGTATATACATTATGTGGGCATGCTTCTTACCTGATGCTTGTGTGGTGGTGGCATGCCATCTGCCACTGGATCTGGTAACCACTCTGATGTACTGTAGTAGGCATCTCCCATTCCTGCCTATAGGGGCATGCAATGTGAAAGGCAACATTAGTACACAGCAGAATGGTCATGGGTTGACACTGTTACACATAGGACCTGGCACCTGGAACATACCTGTGTGTCTGCGATGTCCACCACACATTGCCACTGTGTGCAGTTTGAAGTGTGCACCTCTACATCCTCTGCAATCTTCCTGAGGCTTGTGAGTGTGTCAGGTGTTCACAATGACATATCATTAATACGGTGGTTCAGCTGCCTGGCTGTATGTCTGACATCTAACAGTGCTTGTATTCTGGCAGCAATGATGCATTATGTCTTCTTTTTCAGCTCCCTACTGCCCCTCCCACCATTCCTGCATTGTAGCACCCTTGACCACTATCCCACCAGGCTCACAAGTAGTACTGTCTCCTCTTCTGTGAAATTTGGTGCCCTCCCTCTTTGCCTTGGCATATTTATGGCTCCCCACATGTATGTCAGCTACCACAGTGTCTATTGTGCCTGTCGAGCACGTCTTCATGTCTCTGCCACCTTCCAGCCGTTCCGCATGTGTCTGTGTTATTTACTTCTGGGTTTTTCTGATGCATGCACGGTATGCAGTTGTGACTGGCATGGTGCACATTTTGCTATGTATAAGCAACACAGTTGGTGTAAGTATGCAGACTGCAGTCCTTGATGTATATTTGTGGTTGTGTGTGGTTTTTCCTTTCCTGTACATGTTCAGGACTGTGGGGACAATGTGCTGGTGGTGTGTGCAACACAAACTTAAAATGCTAGTGATGTTCAGCAGTGTCTGCCCTTCTGCAGACTTATATGTGTATCCCATCACAGTGCTTTTGCAGGCACCAGGGGGCCACCCATGTGTGGGTACACTGCATGCCACATTCCAACACTTCTGTGTGGCCCCCCCCCCAGCTGGCGGTATGTGGCTGCCAGGTTCTGCCTGGGGCCCTGATGTTAGTTAGGCTGCACTGCTGTGCAGTAATCCATGATGGGTCACCATCAGCTGATGTGGCTGTGGATGAGTTCTGCCCATTGCCGGTGTCCAGCTGCCAATATGCTGCCACGCCCATGTCCTTGTTCGCTGATGGTGGTAATGTCTTTAGTGTCAGAGTCCTCTCCAGGATCCTGCTCTGTTGTGTCATTCCCTCATGTCAACATGGTGTGCCAGCGTAATATTGTGCAGAATGTAGCATGCAACAAAGATTTTTCAGGCCATTTCCACTGTGTACTGCAGGGACCCCCTCGGGTATTCCAGGCATTGGAACTGGTTCTGCAGGAGTCTGAATGTCTTCTCAGTTACAACCCTGGTGCTGCTATGGGCCTGGTTGTACTGTTCCCCTGCCTCAGTCTGTGGATTCTGCACTGTCGTCATTAACCAGGGCTGCTGTGAATAGCCACTGTCACCTGTATGAGAATACGGCATAGTTACACATGGTCGCGTGGCATTGCAGCAGTAAAGCATCTTCTGTCCCACTGGTTGTGGCATCGTGGTTGTCAATGCCCCCCCCCCCGACACAGTCAGCACATTTCCAATCATATAGTATGTGTGCAGACCTGTGCAGGCTGGGGCAGGATGTGCCATGCATGGATATGTACAGTGGCATGCCCTCTGATGGCATGTTCCCCCTACACTACTGGCATCTGTGCCTGTGGTTGTTATCCCCTAGCTGCAGTGCTGACAGTGCTGGTCTTGCATGGCTGTCTCTCCCACACAGGGGACTATTGCACTGTTCTCACCTGGTACAGTGTTCCATGGGGGTTTGCCAAATACTAATGCATGTGCTGACCTACACATACAGTCATGTGCACCTCCTATCATGGCCCTTCCCATGTTGCTGCCCACAAGGCACAGACATACATTCACCTATTAGCCACCCTCCCTATAGATCACCATGCTGGAGTGCCTCATACAGCCCACTCTGCTTGAATATGCAGAAGTCATGGCAGGATCCCAGATACATGGCCACAACATCTAGGATATGGCACTGGCTATTGCACATGACCAGTACATTGAGAGAGTGATACCCTTTCCTGTTCACATATACATCTGGGTCTTGTGAGGGTGCTTTTATTGCCATGTGAGTGCAGTCCACAGCTCCCAGCACACAGGGGAAGTGGGATATGCCATAGAAGCCCTGCTTCACAGCAATCTGGTGCTCTGGCTCCACAGGGAATGTGATTTAATGTGTTGTCCTCCTCAGCAGGGCATCAATGACCTGTCTGAGGCAGGCTGACACAGCGGACTGTGAGATGCCTACCGTGTCCCCTGTTGGTGTCTGGAATGTCCCTGCTGCCAGAATACACAGTGCTGTAGACACCTTTGTTTCCACAGGTATGGGGTGGCCTCTCTGCATACGGGTCTGCAGTTCCCCGCTGAGATCATTACAGAGGTCCTTGATGGCATCCCGGGGCAGGCAGTAGCATGCCAGACACTTCTCCTCTGTGAGGTCCCTGTATGATGTTCTCATCCTATGCACTCTGGCTATGTACCATCTATGTGGCCCGTGCAACCTGGGACCATGGCCTGCGTGTTGTGCCTACTGCCGCAGCTGTTGGTCATGCTGGTGGTGCATTCATAGTGCCAAGTGTATGGTCAACAGGACTGCTAGCGCAGGCAATCTCGTTGCTGTCACTGCACTGGCGCTCCTCCTGCTGCTCCTGCACCTCACTAATGACTCAGAGGAGGCCCTTATAGCTAGGCCCCTTTTATATCTGCTTTAGACCAGGTCCTCCCTGGTCTAACAGGTGCATCTAATGTTGGATGCATCTTTGTGTCCTTGCTTTTCTAAAATCCCAATTTGGAGCCTGAGGCAGCTGGCTATGTCAAATTGAACTTGCATTGGTGCATTCTGCGCTGCGTCGATGCAATTTGCGTTTGGGTTCAGACGCAACCCATGTTCAGCCGCATTTTGTTCTTGGACACACTCCACTTGTGTTGTACACATAGATGCTCCAACCAGTGACATAGTTGGCCGCAATCAGTCAGTGGCTTCCGATGTGGATACTGCTACTTGCATGAGTAGCTACTTCAATGAAAATTGGGCACATTGAGTAGTTGTTCCATTTCTGTGAATGTAGCAACCCACATAAGCAGAAGTATACATTTTCGAAACCATTGACTGACTGTGAGCAATGATGTCATTGTTTTGAGCATCTACAGCAAGTGAAAAAGGAAGGCCTGGGCTCGACTGTCACTAGCCAAAGGCACAACAAAAATTTTTCTTCAAGATCGGTGACAACGTTTAGCATCACTGGCAGATGATTAAAAAAAACTGTTCTAAAGGCCTGCACCTTCATGGTAAGTGCTAAAAGCAATGCTTTCAGTGCTGGAGCAAACCCTGTGGTGAACAAAATTGGTAAAAAAAAAAAACCTACAGCAGGACCTGGGAAGGTGATATACAGAAGTGGTTTTAAAGACTAGGGAGAGAGAGAGAAGTGTAAGTAGTGACATGGGAATGGAGCAGCACTCCTCTTCCCCTCTAGGAGATAACACTTTTCCTGTTTAAAGCCCATTTAACTTGTAATTAAGTAATTATTTGTTATGAAACTTACTTCCTCAACCCAATGCCATGATCTTAAAGTTTCACTTGTTAAGAATATGTAACCTTCCTTCATTCCTCCTATTTGCGTCAGTTATGCACTGCTCACATGCTGGATAGCTTCTATTTTGCAAACATTATGTCACTAGACATGGTCTACTGCAATGTATTCAACAGACAGCCTGGCGTCATGGAAGCACCCTATCAGATTAGATAGATAGTACACATCTTCTGTATGCAATTAAAGGTTCCATTAAGGTAAGTGAAATTCTCAAACCTCCTGCAGACTGTAAATAAGAACAATAATCATTAATCTTATGTGCTAAAAGAAATGTAGCCTCAGATTCTGAACATAGATGGGGGGGCAGCAGATTGCTTCTGGGTAGGGAAGGCACTTGCGATAACTGCAGTAGAGGAACAGAGACACTTATCAACAGTGAACATAATACTGAAAATAAATGAAAACCTCAGATATATGCAACCACCTTCAGGGGGGCTTACCTTTCTGGGACTATGACCCCATTGGTGTCTTATCAGTGGCTCTGGGAGGGATTCAGACCCGGTTGTGAGTCTGATCTTTGCAGCTGCAGCCATCAATATCCAGGGGGTTCTTCAGCCGCACGACAGAAAGGGGCTATGGTCAAAATCTGTTTTTGTGCCTCTGGGCACTGTGGGGAGGTCTCTTTCGGTCCCGGTGAGCAGACAAAAACCAGACTGAATGTAAACAAACATGGCCTCACCATGCTGATTTGCACATGTGCAGCCAGCCATGTTAAAGCAGCTGCGGCTCCAGTGAAGTGTTTGGCCATGCAGCCACTATTTAGTATTATCCCCGACTCTAGGGCAGGCAGCAGAGCTGGGGATCATCAAGAAAACTCTTCCAGGTGTGTGGGGAATTGTGCTCTGCCCTTGGAGGGTAGTGTATGTTTTGTGCAAAATGTAAGCAAATATGGCGGCCCCCATAGGATCCCTGCAAAAGTGGTGGCCACTGGGAAACTTCAGAGGGCATCCTGTAAGCCTGGGGACAATGCATCCAATCACAGCGCGGGGTTCACAAAGTTATAAAAATAGCTGTAAGCCTGTCAATGGGGGAATTCAGCAGAGAATCCAAGGAGAGCAGGCAGGAGAGTCTGAATTTGGGCTCCCAAGCCTTGATCTGTTCAACTAACAGCCTGTCCGGCCCCTGGGCAGAGGAGAGAGGCAAAGTGCCTGCAAGCTGTTGTGGGACAGGAGGAGAAAGCCAAGCCATGAACTGTTTCCCTGAGTGGGATTCTAATCTGTTGCTGGTGAGTTGCAAGTTGTGGAGTGCAGTCTGAGTTTACAGACTGGAAGTCTGCAGCAGAGAGTAAAGAGATTTGCAGAGAAAGTAGAGATTTTGCATTCAAACCTGTGTGCCCCTCAGAGGAGTAAGAAGTTTGGACTGTGTAACTGCACGGTCTAGAATAACTAGTGTGCCAGTGCTGGGGCTAGAGACTGTGCCAAAACACAGCCACAGTTTGCAGATCCAGAGAAGTTGTGTGAGCTGGGGCTAGAAACTGTGCCAAGCCCAGCTGCAGTTGTTGTTCCAAGGAAGCTGCATGCACAGCAGAAGGTCTAGGGGAGACCCACCCTGACCATTCCCCCAGTCCAATGAGGGGATTACCAGAAAGAAAGACATTAAGAGGCCTGCCAGGTGAAAACCACATACAAAGGCCTCAGAGGTGAAGATTTGAAAGGTCTGACAGGCAAAGACCATCTGCCATCCGTTTGCAACCTGCATCATCGTGTACCACCAACAAATACTAATACCACAACAGTACTGTGTGAACAAGCTTGCTGAGACCCCCTGCTTAAAAACTGTAAGTACCTCTGGGCTGTGGCTCAGAGGAGTCCCTATTTTAGCAGCTAGATAGCCAAGAAAGGGGGTTAAGTCCTGGGCAGAACTATGCCAACCTCCAAGTGGAGCCCAGGCCAAAAGTTAAATTTGAATGTATCTACAAGTTATTGGGCCCCACCAAAAGTGTCTTGCTTCATGTCAAAGACTGTTGCCTTCCCAGCATCCCAGCACTCCCAATGTGGTACCCACCGCAACAGACTGACTGTATCTTAACGGCTGTTTGGTGACAAGCCGGGTGCACCCACAGGTGAGAGGTGAGGGGACAGTGTGGTGTATCAAGTGCTGTTGCATTCATTACTGTTGTGCTGTTTTCTCCCCTTTTTTCACACACTCCCAATAATAAAATGGAAAGTTTGTTTATGTTACAATTCGGTATTATTTATTTTATTTATTTATTTAACAGGCTTTAGGGTTACAACCTTTGAGTCAGGGACTCATTTACAAAGGCTCTGCATCAGAAAAAAGAAAGACAAACACTTAATACATATAGACATAGAATGGCAGCTAAAGGTTACAGTTTTTTTAGTTATACAATATTGCAGAATCAAGATTAGCTATACATTGCATTGAACGTGTTACCGAGAGCTGTATTTTACAGTTTTCAAGAGAACAATAAGTTTGCTGATAGAGAGAGGAAGTAACAGGTTTGATATTTCCAGCAAACTAGAGAACTAGACAAATATCTTGTGAATGCATCCAAAGGAGGCATTGTTAATAGGTAATGTTTGGTAGCCCTATCGGTAGGAGCTCAGTGGCGGGGTAGGCCCAGAAGATGATAGATAGATGACCCGGCACTAGCTGGTACATTGGCAGCACCGTGAAATGAGAATGTGCGAGTATTGCTAGTTGTTGTAAACTGTGTACATTTCTTGTGTGGGGAAGGTACTGTGGGGGCAGTTACTGTATTTTCCTGGAGTGGTAACCTGCAGTTTTTCCACAGGTATCCCATATCACTTTCCCAGGTGGAGGCACCACACCATTTCCTCTCCTGTCCACTAGTGAACTAAGGCCAACCCCCTCAGAAGTGTATCCAGGTGAGACCCAATGGCCAAGGGAAACAGCCAAGGTCAGTCAAGGGGCTGTTACAAAGTGGAGGCACCACTGGGATCTACTGCCCCCTAGTGGCCACCCCGCAGTCTTGAATTCTGAAAAACCGTGTACCCCCCCGAATTGTTTCAAAGGGGAGAAATGACATTCCAAGAGATAGATGACTGGTGGGTGTTTGAGAGATTTGACCCCTAGAAAGTGCTCTCGATAAAGAACATGTTTGAAGAGCAACACAAGGAGTTTATTTTCAGAATGCTGGAAGGGGCTCTGAAAGATTGTGGGAGCTTGAAAATTCAGAGAGGGGCTAGAGAACCAGGAACCCAGTTTAGAAACTTGGTTGTGCGAACTGAGAAATACTTAAGAACTATAAATGTGCCCCCCACATTGGCACTTGAGGGGTTCCAAGAGATCTGGGTGGTGAAAAGTAAAGGGAGTCCTGCCAGACTGAAACTTCTACCCCTTCCTCATTCCCCCATCCAAGCGAAGGGGGGGGGGATTTCAAGATTCAACTAGAGTCTCTGCTGGCTAGTGAAGGAAAGACTTTGCAGGATGTATAGACTTTGTTACCTCTGGAGACAACCTCTGAAGAACCTGGGCTAGCTCACACTGCTAGTTCAGACTACTATAGACACCTAAGGATTTCTCTGGCACCCTTCCCACTCCTGCTGGATAAGGTGATTATGAAACTTGGACTAATTATGCTGTCCTACTGCTATAAGAATGACAGAGTTTGAGTCCGAGAAATGTAAGAGGTTGGTAGAGAGTTTGAAAGGGCCTGCTTTTGATGCTATCCAATCTTTGCATGTCACAGATCGAAAGGCCAAAGCAGAGGAGTACCTTGTTGCTCTGGGTAG
The DNA here is from genome assembly GCA_016271365.2 of Neoceratodus forsteri. Classification (NCBI taxonomy): domain Eukaryota; kingdom Metazoa; phylum Chordata; order Ceratodontiformes; family Ceratodontidae; genus Neoceratodus; species Neoceratodus forsteri. Next base: position 1,606,560,143 of record CM057452.1, read on the forward strand.
TGTATTTGGGAGTACAGAGTCCTGTGACAATTTGTACTGGAAGTTTAGGACAGCTAAACAGCGCCAGGGTGAACCCCTCTCGGCTTACCTCCACAGACTGGAGAGGGCATTGCAGGGAGTGTATCTAAAGGGTAGGATAGAGTCTAAAGACTTCAATAAAGTGTGACTAGAACAAGTGTTGAAGCCTGCCCGATTCTGAGACTTACTATTGCTAATGTTACACTTAAAAGAGAGGTTGGCTGATTCCCCACTGAGGTCTGCTGTGGAGGTTAGACAAGCGGAGGAACAAGACGAGCACTGAGGGCACTCGTCTGCTGCCTTGGGCAGTGCCCATGTGTCAGACATTGGGGGCTCGCTGGAGGCCATTGAGCTTCAGAGACTGATCCAAGAACTGAAAGGTGTAGTGTGTCAAGTGGGTAGACCGAGCCACACCTCCAGGGAACCTGAACCATCAGTATCCAACAAGCCTGTGTCAAATAAGGTTGTGTCACTGCCCCAGGCCTTGGAGGGTGGGCTTCAGGTACAATTTCACTGAAGGAATTCTATGCTCAGTTGATGGAGTTAAGAAAAATGGTAGGAGACTCCAAGGATCACCCCATCCAGCAATCATCTATGGCCCCTACCAGGGAGGAGGGGCACCCAATGAGCTCTCCAGCTTGAACCTCCACCCGCAAGCACATCGAACGGATGTATACTATTACCAGTGCAGGGAGGATGGGCATGTTCAAGTCAGTGTATGTCTGAAAGCAATTATCAGAAAGTCATAGATCGATTAATCCAGGAGAACGTGGCTGCAAGCACCTCTAAACCATTAAACATCAATGGGTCCACCCCAGTAAAACAGCACCCTAGGGCCCTGGGAACTAGTTGCTCATCAGTCACCAATGCTAAAGATACCACCAGTGTCAAAGCAAAAGCTTCCAACTCTAAAGCTCAAGTATCAAGGATATGGAACAAGATTGTGGGTCCTACTGCAGAGGTGGAAGCCTGAGCGGATGGATGGCCCACACGGGAACTGCTGGATAGTGGCTCCCAAGTCACTATAGTGTTCAAGGACTATTATGATAAGTACCTCTCACATAAAAGGTTGGAGCGGTTAGAAGGTTTGGATGTCTGGGGCCTCAGTGATGCCTCATACCCTCATTTTGTGGTTTATTCGTATTTGGATCTCCTTCCTGCTGAATGTTGCTGGAACTCCCAGTGCAGTGGATACACATGCACTGGTGTGCCCTTGAACAAGCATGTATGAAGAGATTCCAATTATCATGGAGACTAATGTCCATATGTACCAACACTTGAGTTAGCTGTGTAAAGAATTTGAGGTGTGACAAGGGAAAGAATCTGTGCCACTCCATAGCATTGTTAGACAAGCCTACAGTCGCAAAACTGCTGTCTTACCTGAGGATGAAGCTGTAAGGATCATGTGACATCAAGAACCTTCAGAAGTGATGTTACCCCCCACAGCTGAATATGCAGTTGCTAGGGTAGTGTGACTCAAGAGACCCTGCCGTAATCAGCTGCTGATGTTGGACAGCCCAGAGGAAGCCAGTCTGTCAAAGGGGGCGAGTAGTTAAACCTAGCATACTGCCTGCTAAAGCCCATGTTTACATCAGGCGAGTAACTGTACATCTGCCAGTTGAAACCGACTATCCAGTGACTATCCAGAGGGAGAAAACCCTGGCCCTGGTTTACTGTGCTGATTTAGCCATACACCTGCATGAGAGAGGGAGAGAGAGCAGGGCCCCGGTCAAGTAGATCTTCCATTGTTCGAGACTGGAGACCCTTCCTTACCCATAGAGTGGTGGAATAGAATCTAAAATAAGTTGGCACACTGAACACAGGTTTTCTTCTTGAACAAATGAGATGTGGGGTGTGCCAAGGGTGTGCAGCATCACATTCAGGTCACAAATGAGAGGCCTTTTCAGGAAAGATTGAGATGGCTGGCCCCAGCTGATGTAGACAATGACCACAAGCACTTGCAGGAGATGCTGGCCACAGACATCATTCAATAATTCAGGTGCCCCTATGCATCCCCTATTGTCGTGGTCAGAAAAAAGAATGGGGCTGTCAGGATATGTGAGAATTATTGAACGTTGAACAGGAAGATGGTGCCTGACCAATACATCATGTCATGAGTGCAAGATGCCCTAGATTGCTTGAATGGAAGTCAATAGTTCAGTGTGATGGACCTTAGATTTGGCTACTGTCAGATTTCCATGGCTGAGCAAGACAGAGAAAAGACTGCATCCATTTGCTCACTGGGATTCTGAGTTCCTCTGAATGCCACAAGGGATTTCAGGGGCACCCGCCACTTTCCAACAGCTAATGGAGAGGGCTGTGGGTGACATGAACTTATTGGAGTGCCTAGTCTATTTGAATGATATTACTATACTTGGGAAGACCCTGGAAGAGCATGAGGCCCAGTTGTTTAAAGTGCTTGATTGACTGGAGGAGTATGGTCAAAAGCTATCTGTCAACAAGTGCCAGCTCTACAAGACCTCAATCAAGTATGTTGGCCGCATTGTGCCCCAAGATGGCATCAGTACTAATCCTGAATATGTTCAGGCTGGCACTTCCATGTCTGGAACTCCTTTCCTACCCATGTCCGCTCCTCCTCTTCTCACACTTGTTTCTGGAATTCCCTCTGGGATAACTTGAAGTGCTCATCGGCTTGTGGCTGTCCGCAACTGCTTTAATTAATTGTACTGACCCAGCCATGTATTATGTTTGTACTCTTCGCAATTGTACGAAGCCTATTTCTTAAGCACTGATGTTAGCCATATGTATTGTCTGTATACTTTTCTATGCAATCTGTATATAATTCCTTAACTACTATATTGACTGTATCTGGTGCCATGTGTTTCTCTGCACCAACCTGGTGTTCATTGTACTCTCCCGGGTCACACCAGAAAATAGGCATCTGTTTTTGTCTAGTGTGCTTACCTGGTCAACAAAGTTAAATAAATAAATAAACTTACCCAGTTGAGAAAATGGCAGAGTTTCTTAGGATTCACCAGTTATTACCGCAGGTTTATTAAGGACTACTCCAGGATCATCAAGCCTTGGCAAGACCTAACCCAAGGGTATTCTCTTGCCAATCTGAAGACCAAGCAAGTGTCACAGTCTGTTCCTGGGAAGGTTTACTATGAAGTGCATGCACCGTTTGGGCCCAGACGGACTAAAGTTTGTGATTAGACTTTTAAAGAGATAATTAGACAATTGATTCATGCTCCTGTGTTGGTCTATGCAGATCCCAGTAAGCCATATGTGCTGCACACTGATGCCAGTCTCAGTGGGTCGGTAGCAGTGTTGTATCAAGAGCAAATACAAGGTCTAATGCTGATAGCATATGCCAGTCACAGTTTATCACCTTTTGAACAGAATTACCCGGTCCACAAACTTGAGTTTTTAGCCCTTAAATGGGCCATTGTGGATCAGTTCCATGAATACCTGTATGGGGCCCACACCATGGTCTGCACTGATAACAACCCTCACACCCACGTGCAGACCACAGCAAAACTGGATGCTGTAGATCATCACTGGTTGTCAGCCCTTTTGACATATGACTGCTGTGTGGAGTATCATCCCAGGAGGAGCAACATTGATGTGAGCATGCTTTCCAAAGGACCGCACCCAGAGGTGGCAGGGCAAGAATGTGTTCAGATTCCTGATACTGCTGTTAAAGCTTTGTGTAAGAGATATGGTCCAGAAGACGTGCTAGACTCCAGTGCCACCTGTCGCCTGGTCGATAGTTTGGGCACCTCCTCAGACTGCAATGTGTAATGTATCTCTCAGTAAATCCTCATTGCCACAGATGAGCCTGTAAGACTGATAGAAAGAGCAGAAGGAAGATCCTGTAATCTGAGACATTGTCACTCTTCTCCAATGAGGAAGCAGCCCATAATTTATAAAAGTAAATCATCCCGGCACCTCCCTACTACTGAAAGAGTGAAGTAACTTGAAAGTGCATAATGGTGTGCTTTACAGAGAACCCCACAGTGATGATAGCTCAACTCTCAAACAGTGATTACTACCAGTAAAGTTCAGAAAGATGGTATTTACAGCTTTTCATGACAAGATGAAACATTTGGAGGTGGACAGAATGCTGGACCTGGTCAGAAGGAGGTTCTATTTGCCCAGAACGAGTACAGAGGTGAATAACTATTGCAGACAGTGTATGAGATGCATCAAGCAGAAAACTCTGCCTTCTCGAGCTGCTCCTTTGATGAACGCTACAATCAATGCCCCTAAGGACTTAGTGTGTATTGACTTTTTGAGTTTAGAACCAGATCAAAAAATATAACTAACATCTTGGTAGTGACCAGCCACTATTCCTGATGTGCCCAAGCTTTTCCAGCCAAAGAGCAACAGGCCACCACTGTAGCTAAGATTCTGGTTGAAAAATACTTTGTTCATTATGGACTTCCCAAGAGATTCCATTCTGACCAGTGTCAGGATATTGAAAGACGACTCATCAAAGAATTGCTGTCGTTGTGGGGAATTAGGAAGTCCAGAACAACTCCCTACCATCTCCAGGGTGACCCTGAACCGGAAAGATTCAATAGGATTCTATTAGATATGTTGGGCATGTTGAATCCTTGGCAGAAAGCTAACTGGAGCCATCAAGTGAGTATGCTGGTCCCTGCCTACAATTGCACTCGTAATGATGCCACGGGGCAATCCCAATATCTGCTTATGTTTGGAAGAGAAGCCTGACTGCCAGTAGAACTTGCATTTGGAGTGTCATCTGATGGCAATAACTCAGAGACCTACATCAAATATATCCAAAGACTAAAGCAGCAATTGGATGATGCTTACTGAATGGCTACAGAATTGTCTAACAAACTAAACTTGGCAAATAAGACCCATTATGATAAACGTGTCAGAGCTCATGAATTACTCTCTGGTGACAGAGTTTTGGTGTGAAATTTGAGGTTGCCTGGAAAGCATAAAATTGTAGATTGGTGGGGTAACACCTCCTGTGGTCACTGAAAAACTTGTGGACTTTTCAATGTACAGAGTTTGCCCATAAGGGGAGTCTGAGAGAAGTAAAACATTGCACTGCAAAAATATGCTCCCCATTAGGCCCCACACAACCTCAAAGAATGAAAACCAGGGGTTCCCCCAGCTGCACCAAGAAGACTACTCGGCCCGACCCTCAGCTGGATACTGGTTCACCTCAGCCTTCCGTAAGGCCTGCATTGGACTTGAATACTGGTCTAACTGGGCCTTTGGAAAGGCCTGCATCGGACCAAGCTCCCAGTGAACCAGACTCTTCCAATGAGGAAGATGATCTTGTGAGGTACTGTTCTACAGTGGATATTCCCCAACTGTTGAACAATGCTGACCAGTGGTTGATGTCAAAACCTCCAACTACACCACTGAATCCTGAAGCAGAGCATTTTGAACCTTCATCTGAGTTATAGTATGCAGCAGATCTGGTAGAGACTGCACAAGAAACAGATATGGTACTCAGAACAATTGAACAAGAAACAAATAACGTACCTGAACCAATTAAACAAGAACCAAATGAAGTAATCAAACTGACTCATGGTGCAGAGCCTCCCTTGCCTCCCAGAGAGGAAGAATGTATATCCCAGTTACCCCTGAAAATGAAGAAATCTCTTTGAGGTGGTCCAAGAGGCCAATCAAACCCCTCTTAAAACTCAGTTATGATTCACCTGCTGTCCCCACTGACCTGCCTCTATATGTAGTGCACTGTGGCATCTATGTCACTCCTGACTTGCTACCCCTTATTGTAGTCAATAACCCTGAGATTAATGCAGGAATAAGAACATCTGTGGGAATGTGAAAATCTGGGCATGTTAGTTAGACAGGAACCAAGTGTCTAGTTAGCACTGATAATGAAAATATTTTTAACCTGTTTCTGTTTATTTTGTCGATTTTTTGAAATTTGAAGCTGGCATAGGTAGACTGAAATTGTCTAGATAGCATGGTTAGTGTTGTTGCTGTTATCTGTTTGTGTTTCTTTCAGATATGCACTGGATGGAACTCGTGCAATTGTCAGGATGACAATTTGTGACCTGGAGGAGAGTGTAACCCCCTCCGCTATGGCCCCACTGATGTCTCATCAGCGGCTCCGGAAGGGATTCAGACCTGGTTGCAGGTCTGATCTGTGCACTTGTGGCTGCTGATATTCAGGTGTTCCTCATCCCCAGGCCAGAAGCGGGATGAGGACCAAATATGATTTTGCACCTCTGGTCACTGTGAGGAGGTTCCGTTCAATCCTGTTCAGCAGCTGAAAACCCGACCAAATGTAAACAAACAAGGCCACACCACAACGATTTACACAGTCGTCTTAAAGGAGCCATGGCTCCAGTGAAGTCTTTGGCTATGTAGTCACTATTTAGTATTATCCTCAGCTCTAAGGCAGGCAGCGGAGCCAGGGATCAGCAAGAAAATGCCTCCAGGCATAGGGAGAGTTGTGTTCTGCCCTCAGAAGGCAGTGTATGTTTTGGGTAAAATGTGAAAAATATGGTGGCCCCCACAGGATCCATACAAAAGGGGAAGGGGCTGCTGAAAAAGTTCAGAGTGCATCCTGTAAGCCCAGGAACAATGCATCCATCCACAGTGGGGGATTCAAAAAGTTATAAAAAGGACTGTAAGCCTACCAATGGGGGACTTTAGCAGAGGATCCAAGGAGAGCAGGCAGGAGAGTCTGAGTCCGGGCTCCCAAGCTCAAGGCCTGATCTGTTCGACCAACAGTCTGACCTGTCCCTGGGCTGAGGAGAGAGGCAAAGTGCCTGCAAGCTGTTGTGGGAGAGGTGGAGAAAGCCAAGCCATGAACTGTTTCCCTGAGTGGGATTCTAATCTGTTGCTGGTGAGTTGCAAGTTGTGGATTGCAGTCTGAGTTTAGAGACTGGAAGTTTGCAGCAGACAGTAAAGAGATTTGCAGAGAAAGTAAAGAGATTCTGCAGGCGAGTGTCAAGAGACTTTGACCTTGTGTGCTCCTCAGAGAACTAAGAAGACTGGACTGTGTAGCTGCATGGCCAACGAGAACTGGCATCTGAGTGCTGGGACTAGAGACTGTGCCAAAGCCCAGTCACAGTTTGCTGATCCAGAGAACTTGTGTGAGCTGGTGCTAGAGACTGTGCCAAAGCCCAGCTGCGGTTGTTCCATGGAAGCTGCATGTCCAGTTGAAAGCCTAGGGGAGACCCAGGCTGCACCGTCCCCCAGACCAATGAGGAGATCCCCAGAGAGGAAGATGTTGAGAGACCTGTCAGGTGAACACTGCATACAAAGGCCTCAGTGGCAAAAGATTTGAGTGGCCTGATGGGTGAAGACCAACTGCCTTCCATTTGCAACCTGCATCATGGTGCACCACCAACAAACCCTGATACCACAACTGTACTGTTTGAACCAAGCCTGCTGAGACCCCCTGCTTCAAAACTGTAAGTACCTGTGGGTTCTAGCTCAGAAGAGTTCCTATTTAAGCAGCTAGATAGCCAAGAAAGGGGGTTTAGTTCTTCGCAGAACTGTGCCAACCCCCAAGTGAAACCCAGCCCAAAAGTTAAATATGACTGTGTCTACAAGTCATTGGGCCCCAACAAAAGTGCCTTGCTTCACGTCAAAGACTGTTGCCCTCCCAGTATCCCAGCACCCCCAGTGTGATACCCACTGCAACAGACTGATTGTGTCTTAATGGCTGTTTGTGGACAAGCTAGGTGCACCCAAAGGTGAGAGGTGAGGGGATAGTGTAAGATATCAAGTGCTGTTGCATTCATTACAGTTGTGCTGTTTTCTCCCTTTTTTTCACACCCTCCCAATAATAAAACAGAAAGTTAGTTTATGTTACAATTTGGTATTGTTGGTTATGTAAACTGTGTATGTTTCCTGTGTGGGGAAGGTACTGTGGGGCAGTTAGTGTATTTTCCTGGGGGCAGTAACCTGCAGTTTATTTATTTTTTTTATTTTATTTAGTTTTTGTTGACTGGGTACGTGCACTAGACAAATCCTGCCTATTTTCAGGCACGACCCAGGGGAAGGGGATACAGATGAATGCCAACTGACCTTGAACCAGATTAAGCTGCTCCTATCCACAGGTATCCCATATCACTTCCCCAGGTGGAGGCACCACGCTATTTCCTCTTCTGTCCACTACTGTACCCAGGCTAGCCCCTCAGAGGTGTGTCCAGGTGAGACCGAATGGCCCCGGAAACAGCCAAGGTCAGTCAGGGGGCTGTTACATATATATATTTATGAACTCTTGGTAGACATGTAGCATGTGGTGTAGCTTTGCTTTTCCTCACTATTCACGAAGCAGCTTTGCAGTCCTATTTTATCTGGCATCACTTTACTTTTACTGTTTTACTCGACTCCTTAAATGGTAATATTGAATCAGGGGCAGAGTTAAAGTAGATGAAATGTAAAACAAAAGTAAAAATGATAATGAAAATGTGCTTCTTAATTGCAAGGTAAAAAAGCTTTTCTGCCTCAGAAAAATAACTTCATGGATTTATAGCATGCTATTGGGGTGGGTTTCATGCTGGTTGCCCCCATCTTAATTTGAGATATCTAAATATATCATGGAGGAACAGATCCTTAATAGTGCACTAAATAGTATATTGTATAGGTAAGGAAGGGACTTGATTCCGACGTGGTACATTTTACTAAAAGTTATTATTGTGATTAGATATTTCCTTGCTACCTTAGAAAAAAAAGTGAGTCCAACATTTCATGGGCTACACAATCTCTTTTTAAGGCATGCAGTGGTCCTAAATAAATAAAATATATACAGTGCATCTTTAGCAACAAAATTATTAGCATGCCACTTCATATTTAAGTATTTCATTATTTGCTTATAGGCATGAAACTGAACAGGTATTCAAAGCAAATTAATATTGATGCTTCTAGGAAAGGCATCCAGCTAGATAAATCATTCCTAATTTACATATATTTTCTAATGTTACACATCATCATCATGTGTTACCTACAGTTTGATAATCACAGGTAATGTTCCAGTATGCAAACTGATAGCTGCTTAAGAAAATTTGATAATTTATACACACAAATATTTCAGCCTCATCATCATCTTTCTCCTAACCAAAAAAAAAAACTGCAGTGAAACATCGCTCTAATATACCTTGCACTTAAATAAGTGCTATCATAAAGTAAAAAAAGCATCTCACTAAACAATACAGTGTTTCAAGAATATAGTGCTAAAATCTCCTTAAACTAGACTAAACACAGTATCTTGACTGCATCAGTTTAATCATATTCTGTGCGAAGGCACTTGTCCAATAGTATTCGCCTATAAAACATATTGCAATCCTATTTAGCAGGCTTTATGTACTCATATAAGATGTCATTCTCACATGATCACAGTATATATACCATAAGAGCCAAAAATGGCTGATGATCCTGTTACAAAAGAGTAGTGCCTTGTGTCTATGGCACAACTTTAATAATATCAGCATACAAATATACTCCATGTGCACTATGGCATTGTGCATAGATGCATTAAAAGTGCAGTACCTTAAAAGGTAATACAGGTTTTCTTCACTGGGTTCCTCACAGAAAGAATATGAAATTGTCTTCATTTTATTTAACTCATTCAGGCCTAGATACGCCTGTAGGTGGCATCTGAAAGCATAGCCACTCAGGACAATAACGCCTGTAGACATACTCAGCTGACTTTCACTCAGGCCAAGAAACGTCTGAGGAAGTCAGCAGTTTTTACCTAAATATTAAACAAACCAAATTGCTTAGAATTGATTGCATAGCACTGTTAGAAAGGTAATTTTGTGCTGAACAATTTTGCTGCTGATACTTTGTCTATCATGTATACTTTAGGAGTTATTCGCATTTGTTGAAGATATGGTATGCATGGCTGACATTTGTCTCTCAAGCCTCATCTAAGCAACTTGAATAAATCTGAAAAAAAAATAGTTGTTTGGTATTTCAGCTACAATAAAATAAAAATGAAATGGATTACAATTGATTGCATAGCACCATTAGAAAGATAATTTTGTGCTCAACAATTTTGCCATTGATGCTTTGTGTCTACCATGTATACTTTACAAGTTATTTGCATTTGTTTAAGGGATGGTGTGCATGGCTGACATTTGTCTCTCAAGTCTCACCTAAGCACCTTGAATAAATCAGAAAAAAATCAGTTGTTTGGTATTTCAGCTAGTACAAAATAAAAACTAAATTGATTACAATCGATTGCATAGCACCATTGGAAAGGTGGTGCTGTGCTGAACAACTTTGCCACTTGTACTTTGTATATAGCACTTACAGTTCAAGAGGTATTCACATTTGTTTGTGGCATGCTGATTATGGCTTGATTTTGCTTAGAAAGGCCCAGGATGCAGTGCTAACAGTATACTGGGCACACGTGGTGGAAGTCTCAAAGAGCTCTTGTGGCGTGAATGAGTTAAAAAGTTCTTAAAATTACACATAGCAAGCCTTCTAATAGAATTGGAAGGTTGGGAGAAGTATGCTGAGGGCAAGAGTGTGATAATGTTTTGACTCATACCTTTTCTCTGAAAGAAACTATAACCAAAAAATATGATGGCAGTGAGCTTATATGTGACAATAAAGAGAAAATCAAATAAACAAACAAGGTTTTACAAGAGGATTGGGGAGCACAATTCCCAGTGATTAAACTGGAAATGCTTAGGAGGGGAAACTCTCATCCCTAGATCTGGGGGAGCGTGGTTATCATCAGTAGACAATTTGGGTTAATGACTGACAGTAGACAACATGGGTTTGTGGCGGGCAGTAGCTAAGTTGGATTTGTGGCAGGCAGTAGTCAGCACAGGTTCGTGGCATGCAGATCTTGCCAAACAAACCCGACTGACTTCTTTGACTGGGTGATGAAGGCTGTTGATAAAGGCCAGGCAGTTGATATACTGTATCTGGACTTTAGCAAGGCAAGGACTTGGTTCCAGATGGGTAGCTTGTCAAGAAACTAAGGGGTCTGAGGGTGGGGGGCAAACTAACACAGTAGACTGGGAACTGCCTAACAGGGAGAGAACACAGAGGTTAGTGGTAAAAGAGGAGTACTCGGGGGTGAGGTACTTCACTAGTGGGGTACCACAAAGGTTGGACTTTGTCAGAACTCTTAAACATCTTCATCAGTGATATAAGGGAGGGCATCAGAGGGAACTTCTGCCTCTTTATGGATGACACCAAGCTCTGTTGCAGGGCAGATTGTGAAGAGAGTATCAGTGAGATGAACGAGGGGCAGGGAAGCTGGAGTACTGCATGCAATTTTGGAACCCACTGTACACCTCAGGAAAGACATTAACAAACTGGAATCAGTACAGAGGAGGGCAACCAAGATGATACATTGCCAGCAGTGTAGGATATTCAAGTAAAGGCTGCAGAGCATCAATATCTATTCTCTGGAGGCCAGGAGTGAGACTGGGGAATTTGATCGAAGCATTTCAGTGCAGCTTCATCAGCCAGGATGTTGTGCAGTAAAAAACATCTCACAAATTCCTGCATGGCAAAAGGGCTATTTTTACCATCAATATGCAGTGTTCCCTGCAGCATACTGCAGCACTCTGCAGAAATACTGCAAGGTACTGCACAGCATCCTGGCCAGCTCTGCTATACCTGCAGGGAACAAAGTGAACACAAGCAAGCTGTTCACAGAGAGTGGCATAATTAATACCAGGAAACCACAAGATATAGGATAGTACACGGGGAACAGTTGACAACAGGGCTATTCTTTCACCGAGTTGGCACTATGATGACGGATTACCTCGAGAGCGCAGCTTGAGAAGTAATCCATCATCATAGTGCCAACGAGGTGAAAGATTAGCCCTGTTGTCAACTGTTCCCCATGCACTTTTCTTTATAGTGTATGGTGGAATGTCGTTTTTTTGGGGGGGAAAAATCACTACAGCATGTTTCTGCTTCAAAGCATTTTTACTGAGGTCCTAGAAGGAAAAAGAGCTTTATATTTTGAACGTTTTCACATTTGACATTTTAACTGTTTAAGAACTTAACATTTTGAACGTTTTAACGCTAACAGTGGGTCTAACTCTGTCGTGTGAATATCATGTATAGCCCTGTGCTCGTAGTTGTCTCTCAGAAAACTATGTAATTGCCATATGTCATTTTTTGGTTTTTTTGCCGTTTTTTTGTTTTCCTGATCGAGGATGAATCTATCCCATTGGGATAGTGGCTTTGACAGTACTTCCACTGACATTGCTGCTTCCACTGTGTGTCCTGACTATGGAGTGAGTCCTAACTGTCAAATGCTGCTTGAGGACACAGTGTGTGACATGCACAGTGCAGTAGAACAAAAAATCGTTCTGCTGCACTGTGAACGTCACTAGTGCAGCAGAACAACATTTCGACAGCGATGGATTTCAGTGGAGAACGACGTTCCACCATACACTATAAAATTATTGTGGAGGTAGGTTTAAAAAGGAAATTTGAAAGTTCTTTTTTCATAGAGATGATGGTGGAAAAGTGAACTAGACTATGTTCATAGGTAGTTGGTGTGGAAACAGTAGAGGCATTCAAGTCAAGATGGGACAGGCATAAAGAGTTAGTTAAGGTAGCTGGAGGATGGAGTAGGAGAGGGATGGTTATAGAACCCTAGAGTTCATGAGCTACCTCACAGAACAGACTGGAAGGATTGTAATATCTACTTTTACCACCATTGTTCTATGTTTCTATCATCTCTAGGAGGTGGGCATTGGAACTCAGGATCTGAGTATTGGCTGGGGGGGGAGGTACTGTCAGTCATTAAGCAGTAACATGACCTTGGGAATATCATATCTGATTACCTCAAAGTGGCAGGGCAATGTGATGATATAGTGGGTAGGGCAAGTGGGATGCTTGGATGCAAAGGGAGAGATATCTCCAGCAGGACAAGGGAGATGGTGTTGCCATTATGCCTCTTACTTGTGAGACCCCCCCCCCAGGAGTATCATGCCCTGTTCTAGAGGCCACACCTAGGAAAGGACATAGACAGACTGGAGGCAGTCCAGAGGAGGGCAACACAAATGGTGTAGAGGTTGCATCAAAAGCACTACAAGGAGAGACTGAAAGATCTCAACATGTATACCCTAGAAGAGAGGAGAGTGAGAGGGGACATGATAGAGACCTATGAGTACCTCATAGGGGGTGAATATGGTGCAGAAGGGAAGTCTCTTTCAAATGATCCATAACTCTTATACCTTTTGGCCCCATACTCAGCTAAAAAATACCTTCTGCTGTAGGTCTCAAACTCTGTACACTTCAACCCTGAGTCAGCAGCCCTACCACTGAACTAGCAAGCTAATACAAACTACTTTGGTTCCTTAAAGCTCTTATAGCTGCTTGGCACAATAATTCAGCTAGAAAAATACTCTCTGCTGTCCCATTGCAGTTCTCAAACCCTGCTCACCTGGCTGCAAAGTCAGCAGCACTGCCTTTAAACCACCAAGCCACGATATAATTATTTTGAATCTGAAAACTCTTAAAGCTTTTGCTCCTTAAATATACCAAAATACTGTACTGTCCTACCACAGGTCTCAAACCCAATACCTTTGAGACTAAAGTGTATAGCACAACCACCAGGCCATCAAGCCAAGACATAATTCTACTGGATCTTAAAGCTCTTAAAGCTTTGCTCCTTAACCCCCAAAAGAAGTCATTTCTACTGAGTTCTTTCCCCAGGTCTCAAAGCCTAGCACCCTCGAGACCGAAGTCAGCAGCTCTATTCTCCAAGACAATTTTGACTTGATTTCTGCCACTCTTAAAGCTTTGGCTCCCCCCTCCCAGCCACTGTGTCCTAACTCCAAGGCTACCTGGCATCATGAGTACTAATTTCCACCTCATATGCATTATCTTCTTACACTTCCTGGAACCTACCTCCCACCAGCCAGACCTCAGCCCTTGCCCATGGTCTATGGTACCCACATACCTTGCCACTGTAGCCCATCCACCCACCACCATGTCAATGCACCCCGGACCCCTGCATCCAGCCCCATACTGCCCCCCCAACCCCACCTCTGACCCTGGCTCCCCCTGTCTCCACCACCTCTGCATCTTCTAGACCCTCCAAACCCTGCCCATTCCCTGTTCAGCCACTGCCTGCCCAGCCTCTGAACACACCCACAAGAAACTAACAAACTGCCACCCCAGGGCTAGAGCCTTAGTCATACTACTACTCCTCTCTGGTAATATCTACCCAAACCCAGGCCCTGCCCCCACCACTCCATCAACTAAGTCTAATGGACTCAGAATTGCCTCCATGAATGTTTGCAGCCTGCTTAAAAAATTTGCTGCTGCTCAGTGCTGGGTTATATCACACCAACCAGACATCTTAGCCCTAGTAGAAACCTGGCTAACTAAGTCCACCTCGGACTCCTTTGTCTCCCTCCCAGGCTACACTCTAGTTCACGAGGATTGAGTAGGTAAAAGTGGAGGCGGTTGTGCGTTCTATGCTTGTGACACCATCATTGGCCATGCCCTGCCAGCCCCCAAGCTTGTAGATGGTGCCCAGGCCCTCACCCTCAAACTCACCCAGACCCATCCAAGAGCCCCTTCTATCTCACAGTCTCCTATATCCCCCCAAGGAACCAGACCCCCGCAATATCATCTCTCATCAAATATCTTTCCTCCCTCCCCCATAAGGCTCAACAAGTCCTAGTAGGAGACCTCAATGTAAACTGGCTCAGTCCCACTGCCTCACCGATAAGAGACGTTTTCGCTGCATTGGACCTGACCCAACTTGTCGCACAACCCACCAGATGTAACCAAAAGTCAGGAACAAGCACCCTCCTAGAGGTCATTGTTTCAAACCACCCCCTAAAGGTTCAAGATATTCAAGTCCTCCCAGATTCCTTAAGTGACCACTCCCCTCTCCTATTCCTCTGGTCTACCCCCACCCCCAAACCCATAGTCCAAACCACTCACCACAGGTGCCTTCGCCCAGGATGACTACTAAAACTCAGGCAGTTCCTCGCTCACATTGACTGGTCTCCCATCTGCCAGGCAATGAGCGTTGACACTGCCCTTGTCCTATTCTCACAGGCTTCTACCAAGGCCTGTGATCTTTTTGCACCCTTCACCATGATCCGCTCCAAAAAACAAAATGCACCCTGGGTCACCCCTGCCCTACTCCAACTACTCAAGGACAGGGATAACCTTTGGTATATTGCCACTGAAACTGGTCTGGCTGCTGACAGACAGGCATATAATGCTGCCCGGAACAGGTGCACATGGGCCATCCGCAAAGCCAAGGCCAACCACTACCAGGTCACCCTCACTTCCTCATGGGGCTGTGCCTGGAACTTCTGGTACAATATAAAAGAAATAACTGGGAAATCATGCCCCCCCCAGCACAACTTACAGTCAGTGGCACCACCATCACTGACCCCACCGACAACGCCAACTGCCTTAACTCCTCCTTTACTGATCTTAGCCCTGTCCTCCCTGAGTAACTTTTTTACCCTACTCACAACCCCGCCGCCTTCAGATCCACAGCGCCCCTGGTTCTACCTACACAAGGTATCCATTCGGGAAGCCAAACCACTCCTGCTTAAAGCACTAAAAGGCACCAGTCCTAGCAGCGACCCCCTGGACCCAAAAATACTCCAGCTGGTCCTGGATGAGGTCCTGGTCCCACTTACAGAACTACTGAACTGATCCCTCGCTCTGGGGCAATTCCTCACAGCATGGAAAACTGTGACAGTCACACCTATCCACAAAGGTGGTGACTGGTCCACCCCCAGCAACTATCGGCCAATTTGAATTCCCCCCCAAAAGCCTTAGAAAAAGTGGTGGCCACCCAACTCACAGAATATCTAGCAAAATATAACATCCTGTATCCAGAACAGCATGGCTTCTGTGCTGGTCACAGTACAGGCACAGCTTTAATGGAGTTCTCCAACTTCCTACACGCCTCCCTGGACCACGGCTCCCTCATTGGGGCAGTGTACATTGACCTCTCTAAGGCCTTTGACACTGTCTCCCACCCACTCTCACTAAATGCCCTCAACCATACAGGTTTCTCTGCTGGCCCCCTCTCCTGGTGTGCGAGCTACCTATCAGCCCACTCCCAGCATGTCGAAATCAATGAGGTGCTCTCAGAAACCTGTCCCATCTGCTCAGGGGTTCCCTAGGGCTCTATCCTGGGCCCACTACTCTTTAGCTTGTACCTAAATGCCCTGCCTAGTGCCTGTTATGGCAATATTCTACTATATGCTGATGATGCAGTGATTTAGGCAGCTCACAAAAATCTCACCTCCCTCCAAGACTCCCTCCAGCACTCTTTCAATGATGCTTAGAATTGGTTTGAGAAGAGCAGACTAGTAATTAACCTCAAAAAAACTAAGACGATGCTCTTGCCCACTCCCAGAACAAAGCCAGCAAAAGTCCCCTCCAAATCTTCCCGAGCACTTGTCAACCACTCGAACAAGTTTACTCGTACAAATACCTTGAAATCACATTTGACTCGGCCCTCACCTTTCATGCCCACATTACTGCCCTTGCTTCCGCCGCAAACACGCAACTTAGCAACCTCTGCCGGCACAAGGACTGCCTCCCACCTGATGCCCTCAGGCTCAGCAGTAATGTCCCTTATTGATTACAGCCTCCCAGTATATGGTGCTGCTGACTCCACTGCCCTCAGCAAGATTAGACTCATGCTAAATAAGGCTTGCAGGCTACTACCCAGTGCCCCCAGGCTCACCCACACCTGTCAACTCTATGACATGGCCAAACTCCTAAACCTTGATGAACGCATCCGCTACCAAACCATCCTGCTAACCAAGAAAATCCTACTTGGACTCTCCCCCCCCCCCCGGGGTGTCTGCCTCCATCCAGTTTACACACCTGAGAGCCACCACCCGAACTTCAGACAACATCACTCTACTAGTGCCCAGAACTAGGACCTCCCGGGCTCAGAGGTCATTCAGCTACAGAGCCCCTACCTGGTTCAACTCACTCCTCACAGCCATTTCCAACACCGCCAAAACTGCCCCTTCAAAGCTGCCTTATGAGACCTGCTGTTCAACACCTGCTGCTGCACCTGTCATTAAAAGATACTCTGCTGTTCTTCTGGCACTATTGACATGGCCCACTGGGCTGAACACCCACCCACCTCCACCTCCCCCAATCCCCTCCCCAGGCCCTCTCTTCTCTGTCAGTACCTGCTTGTACCATTTGAAATGTTTATTTATCTACACGTGTGTTCAAGCAATTGTGTGTAATACTGTGTATCTCTGTTACTGCAACCTATGTAAAAGTATGTTGACTCTGTGTCTGTATTCGGTAAATATATACAAATCTGTTACTCTGTCTTGACTGTACTCCGTAAATTATGTTAACTTCATGTGTCCTCTCTGTCACGAGGTACCTTTGTAAACGAGCCATTGGCTCAAAGGTTGTAAATCCGATTATACAATAAATAAATAAAAACAAATAAATAAAAAATGAGAAAGAGCACCTGGACCAGAGGGCATGCAATGAAGCAGCACATGGAGTTTAAGAATGATGTGAGGAAGCACTATTTTACTGAAATTGAAGTCGATGCTTGGAACAGACTGTCAGCAGAAGTGGTGGAAGCAAACACAGTAGGGGGGTTTCAAGCATGCATGGGATAGACATAGAGGAATATTAATAAATATGCAGGGAGGAGGGAGGGTCTCCAGACACCAGTTAGAATCTGTGGAGACAGATTAGGTAGGGACCATCTGGGCAGACTGGTTGGGCCAAGCAGTCCTTTTCTGCTGGCAAATTCTATGTTTATTCATTAGGGTTAAATAGTGAAAGGTGAGAGATTAGAAGAAATTCTCCTACAATTTTGTATCACGAAGTCAAAATGAGTTTCTGTGCGTTCCTGTCCAAGTTAACCCCTTCATATTCAGTTCTTTTAAAGTGCTGCACATGTGACCACTTGGCACTGGTAAATGTGAATGAAAAAATGTCCACCATTTCTGAGCTACTTGTATTGGGGGGGGGGAGAACAGTGGTGCTTTTAAAAAATGTTCACCAATTGATGTGTGTGTGTGTAAGTGCATTGCACTGGCACACTGCACACCCTATGACACCCATACTATTAAATCTACATTAAGAACGATCAGACTGCTATGAATTTAGAAAGAAGGGAATCTTGGTTTTAAATTGTGCCCATTATATACACTGGGTGGGATATTCAGAAATGCGTCAGAAGCAGGTGCAAGAGCGGCGCAGCACAGGTACACTGCCAACACGATATTCAAGGGCTGAGCACCAAGGCAAGTGACAGTGCAAGACGGCTGAATATCGCAGGGATGCACCATAGCGCAAGTAGGGCTGCACCAGGGAACAAGGCAGCAGGCGCCGTCGTGGAACTAGGGTTGAGCAATGTAGCAAGGCAGGAAGCGCAGGAGCATAGCATGGGCAGGGCAAGGGACAGAGGCGCATGGGCCATGGCATAGGGCCCCTGGCACAGTGTGGAGCAGGCCACAAGACCAGGACACACTGCCACCATAGTGCAGGGGATGACCAGGGGGTGGCAAGGCAGGTGCATGTCCGCATGCCCTGACCACGCATCCCACTGCAGTGTATGAAGATGGCGTTACACCCATGGCCACCGGTAGGCAGCCATGGGCAACACCCACAGGATGGCATGGGACATGGCACCGGGGCCAAAGCAGACAACACACAAGCCAACAGCACACACCACACCGGCCACACAGCCCAGCAGGGAACATACGCATGCCACAGGGCACACACACACACAGGCCACTGTGCGCAGACCACCTGACACAAACCCCAGGCAACTGCAAACGTACCACACAGCCACCATGCACACCACTGCAGCATGGCACCAATGCCAACTGCAAAGCAGACATGGACACGGATGGCTACCAAAATATAACTCTATTTAAACAACAAGCAACAAATTCAAACTATGTACAGTTGAACAGGGATAGGGGGCAGGGAACGAGGAGGACACATTTCGGAACATAGGCTGGGGAAAGGGGGTTGGGAGACAGGGGACATGGTAGGCTTGGTACAAAGGAGGAATGGGAGGGGTGTCAGTGGAAGGGAGGGTGAAGCATGCCAACGGGCCCCTTGGAAGGTCCTCGACTATAGGCACCTCTGCCGTCTCCTCCTCTGTGGCCGGAACATGGCCTGGCGAATAATGTGAGCTACCGCAAGGGTGGCCATGGTGACCCGCAGGATCCGCTCCAGCAGCCTTGTATGGGCATCCACTGGTTGGGCTCCTAGGACAAAGGAGGGGACATGGATGAGTGCATGCCCACATGACTGTAGCCCACCCACCATGCGCAGCAGACAGCATCGGCATGTGTTCTGCAGGGGGCACACAGCCAACCACAGTGTGCGTGCCCACACAAGCCGCCATCCCGACCATCCACAGCCATGCACAGCACTGCACACCACCACCAACCATGCACAGTATGCCACAGCCATGACAGCCAAGTGAATGGCCACTGTGTGGGGCTGACGGTGGCCTGGCTGGGACCCGGATGCACCCCCAGCCCACCCACAACAGCCACACCCACATGCCCTGGGCGCAGCATGGTGCAATGGACCATGCCGGTGAGGCACGGAATGTAATGGCCATGAGCACGGGGGGCTGTGGCCCACCCCACCCCACACAACAATATACATGACCAAGATCCCTACCTGCAAGCTGTGGCCCGACTGGTGCCTGACCACCTGCACCACCTGGCTGGCTGGCAACCCTCCGTTGTGCACCACCACTGGCCTGCTGCTGTCCAGCAGCGGCACCCACAATCTAGGCTCTTTTCCGATCTTCAGGGCCTAGTAGGGAGACAGTGTGAGACAGACAACAGCACCGGGCAGCAACACACGGGCCCCCCCCAGCACAGTAAAGACCCCGCGCAGCAGCAGTGCGGAGGCACGGCACACCAGCGGTGTGCTGCCATGTCAGGTGGCATTCCCAGCCACTGTCCCCCACCCACAGCAGCACGGCATGACACCCACTGGCAACCCACACAACACCAACATGGCATGGATGGGCACAGCGCCCCTCCGGACGCGTGCCTGCAGTGACCTGAGCTGGTCCGGATCCCTCCTCCACAGGTCACTGTACCTGTGGCAGCACAGCTCCCCTCTACAGCTTGACCCTGTTGCCTCCTCTAGCTCCTCAGCCACCCTCTGCCACACCTCAGTGCGTGGCTGGTCCAGGGGTATCAATATGTGGCTCCACCATTGCCACCAAGTTTACAAATTCCACCTGTGTCCAGTAGGGTGCTCTAGGTGTGCTCCTGTGTGGCATGGCTCTATCAGGAACCACAGCAGCATAATGGCACCAGGGAGCACACGAGATGCACGTGCAAAGGATGCATGATACACCTGGTGATGCACTGGCATCTCCTATCGTGCATCGGCAGGGTATGCACGATATGCTGGGGCAACGCTGACACGCGGCCGCAGTCACCCAGGGCCGGTGCAGCGTAGGGGTAAAAGGGTGACACGCACACCGTGTTTGGCAGTGCGACAGGTCATGGATAGCATGGTGCGCTATAAGGTCCAGTGTGCCCCATGAGCCATGTGCCAATGGTGCACGTGCGTGACTGGGTGTACAGGTACACCACATGCCAAATAGCGGCTGAGCGCCATGCCACCTGTAACGCATCGTGCATAGGAAGTGAACCTGCAGGGTGTCCATCAAAGGTCGGTGCAGGAATGCAAGAAGAAGGTGGGCACGGACTGCAGGCAGATCAAGGAGAAGGTGGTAGCCATCCGGGCTGCACATGTTGCCATGGGCGGTGGACAGCCTGAGGTGCCACAGCTGACACCGTGGAAGGAGCTTGTGGTGGCGACAATGCGGCATAGTGCCGTTGAGGGCATTCCTGGTGGTGGATTCCAGACAAGGGGGTAGCCCTTCACTGCATGGCAGGTTCAGCGGTACAAGGGGATGTGGCTAAGGGGTGCATTGGGGCAGGGGTGCGTGTTGATGGCACTGACGTGGATATGTTCCCTTACAGATCCCGAGCACCTGTGTATGGATGCCTGGGTGATGTCGGGGACCTGGAGGAGCACCCATCCACCTCCACCGGGGTCCGCGGGTCTCGCCCCACGACCACCCACCCTGTCCGCACGGATGCCTGTGGTGTGGTGCGGACGAGGCCCAGACAGTAGCTTCAGCGGATGCCAGCCATGGCATCCAGTATGCTGAGACAGTGATCGGGGTTGGGTCTGCATTTGATAATGACATGGCCGCTACCCAGGACAGTGGTGATGCTGTACAGGGGGAGGCACCCCTACCACGCACAGGACACGGCAACACAGATGGTACACGGGTGGCACTGGCAGACCCCCCCAGCCACACTGCCTGGTGTTGCAGTGACCACCATACCTGTGGCACAGTCAAGCCCATCTGGTGGTGGAGGTGCAGCCTCCCATGTGACATCGTGCACACAGTGGCTGGAGGGGCAGCAGTGGCAGCAGGACAGTGCTGAGGGTGGACCAGGTGCAGTGTCCGCCACCAGTGCACCACAGACAGGACATGCAGCCCCCACCTGCACGGGGGGCTGTGCCGTGGGGACGCACAACCCCTGCAGGTCAGCACAATGTCCAAGCCCCCCAGGGCACTGACCCGCTTGACGAGCACACTCGTCTGCTCAGGGCATCCATGGAGCAACAGGTGCGGGTTGTGGCAGGGGTGCGTGCACTCCGCACTGAGCTGCACCAGTCTGCAGGGAGGCATGACTGGGACTTTCAGCAGCTCCTGGCTGAGGCCATGTGCATGCAGGAGGACATGACCGCAGGCCTTGATCGGCTCATCACTACAGTCATGGCCAGCCTGACACCACTGGCCACCCTGGTGCAGGCTGTCCATGGCAGTCACCACAGAGTGCATTTTCCACCCCCTCGGTCCCGGCATCGTGCAACCCCAGCATTGTCATCACTGGGATCAGCTGTGAGCAGCCCAGACATGCCTGGAGCAGGTCTGTTTGGGAGCCTGCAGATGCCAGCGAGGGACCGGTTGCATTCTCACAGCAACATGCCTGGGGGTACGTCTGTGACACCCCCTGTGGCTGCCGCACAGCTTGCATCTGCTGGGTGGTCTAGGTGGGGCCATCCATGTGTCCGTGGTGGCCGTGCACTTGCGCAGTGGAAATGATCTGCCGCCCTCCCTGTCCACTGCCTGCTGCAGCCCTGTATGCATCGAGGTGTGGTATGTGTGTGTACATACCTGGGCCATGACATCCGAGGCCACACATCATGCCCACCTTGCGCACACCCTCCCAGCTGCTGGCCACCATGACATGTGCATGATGATGCCATCACAGCACCAGCCACCACAGTACACCGGTGTTCAGCATTTGACACACGCCCATTGGTGGCCTTGGGGTGTGCGTGTGTGTGTGCCCATGTGACTGTGCCTGTGTGGGTGTGGGTGTGTGGGGCTGTGTGGGTGGGGTCCACTGTTCTGTCAGGAGTGCTTCCACGGTGACCTGTCCTATGTCCGTCATCGCCCCCCCCTCTGGCTGTGTCTGTTGTGGGACCCTGCCAGCCATGCCTGTTTACTGTGCCCCGGTCCCTGGTACCTGTGTGTTGACCTGTTCACCTACCTGCATGTGCCATAGTGTTCCTCTGCAATGGTGTCCCTGTGCCACTGGGCCATCCTATGCAGCCAGGGTTCCCTTCGTCCGGGGGGAGGATGCCCACCACCGTTAGCCCTGATGTCCGCATCGTCCCCACTGCTGTTCCCCTCTTCGACCTCAACAGCTATCCCATGGTCAGTGGCCATGTTGTGTAGCACACAGCAGGCCAGGAATAGGCCACAGACCTTCGAGGGTCTGTACTGTAGGACACCACCAGACCTGTGCAGGCAATGGAAATGTGCCTTCAGCAGTCCAAACAGATGCTCGATGATGTTCCATGTGCTGGCGTGTGCCTTGTTGTATCTCTTCTGTACTGGAGTCGATGAGCGCCGGTACAGGGTGAGCAGCCAGGGCCTGAGTGGGTATCTGCTGTCACCTGTCGGGGAACATGTTGGGTTAGCACATTGGTCAGTGTGGCTGCCCCCCTCCTACACAGCCGAACCCTCTACACCCCATGCATATCATCACCCCCCATGCCCTGCCCTGTTGCGCAGAGCTGCCCTTTCCTGCTGCATACTCACCTACTAGATGGCTGGTGGGGATGTCCCCACTCTCAAACCTGTGGCAGAGTGCAGACTGGTGCCAGATGAAAGCATCGTGTGCTCCCCCAGGGTGCATGGCACAGACATTGATTATGCGCCCTTTTTCATCACACACACCACCTGGCAGTTGACACTGGGGTAGCCCTTCCTGTTGATGTAGGCCACCCCTTCTGGCCACGGTGGTGTGTGGATGCCTACGTGGGTGCACTCAATGGCCCCTAGCACACCAGGCATACGTGCAACCCTGTGGAACTCCTGCATGTTTGCTGTATGCTCCACCTGTGTGCTGGGGAGGTGGATGTGTTCTGCAGCATGTGGCAGCAGTGCGTTGAGGAATTGTGTGAGGAGCCATGACGCGGCCGACTGGGTTATGCCTGTGGTGTCCCCTGTTGGTCTCTGGAAGGAGATGTGGCGAGCAGGCACATCACGGCTGTGACCTTGGTCTCCACTGATGGCGTGGCACCGTCTTGTGGGTGCCTGCATCTCGTCACTGCACAGCCCACAGAGCTGCTTCAGAATCACCCAGTTCAGGCAGTCCTGGCCCACGATCTCTGTGTCGCTGTACTGTTCTAAGGTGGTGCAGGCACGGTACCACCTGTTCCAGGCATACCACCGCCGGACCCTTCCACGGCCACACCGCTTGCCCGCCTGCCTCCTCACACCCCTCGTTACTGCCTCCATCTGGAATATTGCACTGGCCATGGCCCAGCCTGTCCAAACCCCACCTCTGCAGCTGTCTCCCTGGGCTTCCCCGGCTTTATGCTGTTGCTTGGGCCCCTGCACTGGGCACACTTCTGTGTTGGGGACCCACACGCACGGTCTGGCCTGCCTATGGGCTCAGTCTGGGTCACGCACTCTGTCCCACTGCCTGTTGCACCTCCTGCCTCTGTGACTGTCTTGCACCCCTGCTGCTGTCCTGCCTGACCAATGGCCCTCACCCTGTCACTGTCTCACACTGTCTCTGTACCTCACTCTGTCTCTCTCTCACTCTCTCCCTCTCTCATCCCTGCTCCCCTGAGCGCAAACCACTGTCCCCTGCTTGCTCCATCCTTTTAGAGGCTCAGCTTTGCTCTGCGCATGTCCCTGTTGCTCCGTGCTTGCGCCATCAGCCTGCTGTTGAATATGGCACTGCACTGTTTATTCATGGCTATGCCCCCTGCACTTGCACTTGCATTCATTAGGGTTGTGCATTGGCACACTGCGATTTTCACAGCGCATTGTCACCCGCTGAATATTGCTCTTTGGTGCATATCTGCTGTTGTGCTGGCACATCTCACTTGCGCCTTGCGTAACCGCTTTGAATACCCCACCCAGTGTATACAAAAGTGCTGAACAACTGAAGAGCAATTAATAGCAAGGTTAGCCATGCAGAGGTAGGTTCATTGAGATTGAGGTCACATAAGAAAAACTCAGGGAGGTTATAGAAAGAGAAAGAAAGACCAAGAAGGAGGAGGTTAATCACGGGAATATTATGACTTTCAAAGCTCTGTGCTCTACCTCCCTAATTAAAGCTGATCATTAAAGCTTATTATGTTATTTTGTCTGGACATGTTTTTATGCCCAGAATTCAAACATTGAACTCTTTAGTTAGTGTGATCCTCAAATATCCAATCACATAAGAGACAGATTAGAGGCATGCTGTGGCCAACCTTAGTGTTGGTTCCACACACTAGCAAATCCCCTGTGTAGCAAAATGACACCCACTACCCCTCTTGGGCCACCAAAGAGAAGCTGTGTTAGCCTACAGTAATTTGGCATTTGAAAGGGAACATTTTACATTTTTAGGGTAGGTGCTGCCCCTTCATAAAATGTATACCCCCTTCAAATGTCTATGTACCTGACTTCTCTTGCAACATATCCAGTGCTGTCTCGCCATTCTTCTGGATGGCAGTGTAAAGAAGACACATATTCCAAAAAACATTCAAATTGTTTACCCATCTACTGCTTCGCCTTTGCATATTTGTTTGTTTATTTACTCAAAGTAGTGCAGCTGAGACCTATATCTTGATTTAATCTACCTATTGCCATATCTAGGAAAAGTGAAGTGCAGGGAAGTCATGTGACCTACTCAATGTCACACAGTGAGTTCATGGCTGGGGTGGAATTCAGATTCCAGCTTCTGTTTCATAGTTCAGTGCTTTGCCCACTAGACCACATTGCTGTCAATTACAGTATTTCTAAGATACCAGCTATATAAAAACTTATTTTGAAATGGTTTCCATATTTAACCTTATGAATAAAACAGGAACTCTGATGACATTTGGGTCCTGACCAGACAGGCTCGGACACCCTTAACCTAAATACTTTACAGACCTCAGATGCATTTGTATTAGTAACACATTTTCATTTCAGTACCCTCTGAAGCACTGCAATGTGTTTTGGTGTCATGGCTTTTGCAGAAGCTGGGGGGAGGTAGTGACAGTGTAAATGCTGGAGTAGCACAGTTTCATGATTAGGGATGCTTATGCATCATTCACCTGATGGTCTTGATTCAGTGACATCGGCACCCCTGTGAATGTAGCGTTTTATCTCAGTGGGCCTTATAACCAAACCCTGCAAAATGAGAAGAAACAGAATGAAGTTAATAGGAGTCATATTTCTTCTGCATATATCTAAAATTCATCTGAAGCAACCTTCTGGGACATTTCATGTTAAGGGGAAGCATTCACTTCACCCTGGAGCCACAGACATTTGCTCTGTGTGCACAACTTTAGTAAGAATGGCCATGATTCTCTTTGAACAGCAGTGGCAACCTCTGGGGTCTGATTTACAGTTGCTAGGGATTGTCCCTAGTGGGTTGCAACACAGTTGTTATGGTGTGAGTCTGTGACCTTGTTGTGCCTTGTATAATGGAGGTCAGTTGATCTACCCCACCTGGTCACAAAATACTGTGGAGCCATGATGGGAAGGGGAAGGGTGTCACCATGAAAACGGCTTGCATGGCAAGGTTAAAAGCATGGTGGCCATTGCTAACCCCATCCCACACTTAATCAGCACTCCTGCCTGTCAGACTGTTACAGACAGGTGTTGCTAACTTACAACTAGGTTCAGAGGAGCCAGAGTGGCATAACAATTGTCATGGGATCAGACAGAGTATGAGGCCACATTGGAGAATGGGACAAGAGGGGGCACCACTGGACATACCAGGCACCAGGATGAGAACTGGAAATGGGGAGCCAGTACAGGTGCCATGGACCACCAGAAATTGTGATGGATGACCAGGGACTAGGGCAATATCAGAAACCCTGAAATGGGCCAACAGTATTGAAGGGTGGGTGGGGGGACACTTTCAGAGGCAGTTTCAGTGCCCACAAGCTATGAGTATGGCATAGCATCATGTGACTGATACTACACCTTATTTAAAATTCTTTATAAAATGGCAAGGAAAATCTAGAATATGCCACTGGCTGACAGACATCACCTGACTGTACATTAAGTCTCTATAAACACATGATCAGCTGCCAAATCTCATTTTTCTCCAACAAAAACCTCCTTAGTTAGGGAAAGGGAACATTGTTTAACCAGAAGTAGCACACTAATCTGAAGCTTGTTTCCAGATGAGACCTGGGAGCACAAGGAAGTTAAATGACTTGCTCAGGATCACACTGTATACACCTAGACAGCTGTGGGATTCAAACCCAGGTTTTCAGATCTACAGCTCAGAGCCTTAACGCACTGTGCTATACTGCCTCCTAGAAATATATGTATAGTTAAGCAAATCACTGCCTACCAAAATGAAATTAAAAACATACAGCAGCAGCCATGTTGAAATTCTTGTACTTTACTGCACTGATACTTATAAATCATGTATCATGAACTGCTCACAATATTGTCAGCAACTAACTACACTGCCAGACTAACAACACAAGCTAAAAGGTAGCTCATAAGTTAAATATAATAATTTCCCTCCCTAACTACAGTGCTTAATCTAAACTGTTTGGCCTCTTCATAAAAACCACTGACTTTGTTCTGACACTAATTCCTCACATAACAGCCACTTCAGGATGCACAGAAAAAGAACGTTGAAACTACTCTACAGCTAATAAAACAAAATCTGACCTAACATTATTTTTTCACTCTGCTGTTCCTCAGCTACACACTCCTGCTGCATGTAGTGTGTTACACGAGCAGAGAGAGAGAGAGCTACAGTAGTACAGTTTCAAATAAAGACAAGCATTTATCAATGCCTAATGTTGTCGCGCTGGCATTGGCTTTGGTAGTGCAATGCAGAAACACATTTTTGGCAGGATGTGAAAAATGACAGCTGTACTGTTCATAAGGAGGTGTAAAAAAAATGGAAGTGGTGAAAATGTGGCAAGTAAATATTGCAAATTTCGATGGTTACAGGGTGCGTGGGAAATGCTAATCGAATACCCTGTAACACAAAGTATTTTATGGAGTTTCGGCACAAAATTTTCAGCATAGGCATTTGAGCACCTCTGCTCATGTACAGTGTCACTGCCATTTCCTCAAACTGTCCCAAAAAGTGATTTTGCACAGCGACCGTGCTATTCTGCGCCAGACAAAAACACATTTCAGGCAGGATATGTAAAATGACAGCTGTTCTGTCCATCAAGAGATGTGAAAAAATGCCAATGGTGAAAATCCAAAGTGAAAATATTACAAATATATAACGTTATGAGCGTGCGTGCAAACTGCGCAATGCACGCCCGTAACACAGTCATTTTATGGAGTATCATCACCAAATTTTCAACATAGGCATTTTAGGACCTCTGCTCATGAACAGTGCCACTGTCATTTTTGTAATCTGCCCCGAACACTTATTTCCCACAGCGACCGCGGTATTGTGTTCCAGAAGTGCAGAAACACATTTCGGCCAGGATGTGAAAAATGACAGCTCTACTGTTCACAAGAAGGTGTAGAAAAATGACAATGTTGAAAATCTGGCATGAAAATATTGTGAATTTGCAAAGTTACGAGTGTGCGTAGCAACTGCGTAATGCACACTTGTAAAACAGCCATTTTTGGGATGCTTTCCACCAAATTTGGCAACATAGGCTTTTTGAGAGCCCACTTCATGAACACTGCCACTGTCCTTGGGTTAATCTGTGCTGAAAGGTGATTCCATGCAGTGACTGCAAAATCACCTTTCGGGACCGATTAACATCATAACAGTGGCAGAATTCATGAGGAGGATTCCCAAAAACCCCATGTTGAAAATTTGGTGCAAAAATTCAAAAAAATGTCCAAGATATGCAGCAAAGTTGAAAAAACCCTGTTTATTCCATTATACTGTACAGCTTACAGGCTTTTCCTCAGTTAGCGGTCAGCTTTGAAGAGTGCAAACGTGTTCCAGGTCCACCGAAGATCGTCACGCCAAGCTCCAGAGGTAAGTATGGGGTGAGGGGGTGGGAAGGCAGGGTGTGCAGTGGGAGGGTACGAGTGGTGGGTAGGAAGATTACGAGGGACTGTTTTCTGTTTACAGGTAGTAAAAAAAACATTGCGGACAGTTTTCTTTTTTACAGGTGGTTTTTTTGGGGGTACAGTAGCCGACGGGGATTGGGCACTTGTCGGCACAGAAGAAGGGGGAACATCTGTCGATGGGGGAGTGGGCTCTGCCAGCACATTAAGGTGGGGGTGGATGCTGACGGTATTGGGCACCCCATCGCAAACAATGAAAACGGGGAGAGGACACATTCTGCCAATGAGGAGTGGGCTCCCCTGTCGGCACATACTTGAGGGGCAGGGTAAGCCGACAGGGGATTGGGCACCCCCGAAGTCGGCAGTATAGCGGCCACTGTGCCGCCATGTTTCAAGCTTGTGAAGCATGTAGGAAGGGTCTGCTGCGTGTGATGAGCTTTGCTCGCATTGCAGCAGACCTTTCCTTAGATGTGCTCGCCACATTAGTATGCATAGCGTGGCGCCGGCATGCAGGCTGATTAGGGAATGAAGGACGCACCTACTGGTGCATGCCCTGCATTCACCCAACAGCGACCACGCCTCCAAATCTGAACTACCGCAAGATGTTGGCTGCGCAAGTGCGCCAACACAAAAACAGCAAGAGGGCAGCTGGCCAAGTGAATGAGAAAGTGAGTGGGTGGGGAAGCAGCACTCTATTATCTGCTGTGGCCACAACAAATACAGTGCTAGTCCTCAGCTCACTGGCCCCATCTCTACATCTTCTGGGGCTTGGTTAGAAACTCCCACACTCCTTATTCCTCTTTTGGGGATTCAAATGTACATGTGGCTCTTGTCCCAGTTAACAATGGCTTCTCCTGTTCTCCCCAGCCAGATGCTTTAACATATGCAGTTTTAGGAAGCTGGAAAATGCAGTAAATGAATGCCTCCCTCTTTTCTACTACCTGATCCAATTTGGGACATTCTTGGGGCCAAAACAACAAACATCGTCACATATGCAAAGGCCTTCCAATGCATAGTATTGTCTGAATCAATCACTGTCTAAACAGTGCCACCAGCTGGCTAAACATACCAACAGTGGCACTTTTTAATCAAACATACTGTATATGTTTTAACATTTAAAACCACTGGAATTACATATTTAAAATAAAGAAAAACTACACAGCATTTTTTTACTTTTTTGTTATAATTATAGTACAAATTAACAAATGAGCTATTATAAACAATAAGCGTGATAAGCAATGCCAGAGGTGTGCATTAAATGATTTTAATGCATTTCCCAGGGGCGTAAGGCCACTCGGCCTTTGGTCGCATGCCTAAATCATTTAATACATACACTGACATGGCTTATTACTTATATGCATGTCATTAACCAGTACATTATTGGGTGCAGTTCCTGTTTGTCCCTACTAACATATGGCAGTCTAACTTGAACTGTTACTTACATAAAGATGGGACTCCATCTCTTTACAAATAAGAGGCCTTTTTTTGCATATAGCCCCATAGTGAGGAGACACAATGGGGCAGCTGTCTGCACCATTTTACACCTATGCACTTTGAGACTATATATTGTGTCCCTAGTTTCTAAACATTTAGAGTACTCCTGTTTAGTAACATAAAGTAGAATATCTCTTTGGAAGATGGATTAGTTGAAAAAGAAACTTCAGCTCTCAGAGAGGATTCCTTAAAAATACAGATCCGTTATTGAAGACATAGACTGATGAAAAAATTCAATGCAACTCAGTGTTGGAGGATCACTGAAGTATTCACAGAGAGATCCTACATAGTAGTTTCAGATACCCTCAAGAAAAAAAGGTAATGCTCTCCTCCTCTATACACCCTCATGAAATCCTTTTCCCTTGGGTAATGCTTGGGTTATTTGCCTCCACTACTCCCATGGTATCAGAAGTTGCCATGATGCAGCCTGTTGAACTAACACCCACCTGGTAGCTGACTTCCTGATGAAAGTCAAGTTGGATAAGTCTTAAGGGGTGGATTGGATACATCGCAGGTCATAATAGAGCTAATAAAGCAACCAGCAAGACTGCTTGCAATAATCTTTCATGAGTCTTTCCAGACATGTGTGGTGCCAGAGGACTGGGAAGCGGCCAGTGTGGTCCCCACCTTCACAAAGAGAGTAAGGTCAGACTCTGGCAACTGCAGGCCTGTCAACTTGACATTAGATTTGGGCATTGTCCATGCAGCCATTAAGGACAAAATAATGGAGCACTTGGTTGAGCTCAAGGTCCTGGCTCCCTCTCAGCATGGCTTAATGAGGAGAAAATCATGCAAAACCAACTTGATTACCTTCTACATCAATCAATCAATCAAATCTTTATTTATCCAGGCGATCACCATTGAGCAAGCTCATTTACAAGGTGGACCTGCTGTTGGCAGGAAAATTGTACAGTTACATATAAATATACATAATACAAAAGGAACAACATGTTTACAATACTGATGAGAGCAAAATATTTATATTCCAAGTCACATGTACAGGAGAGAAATACATAACACAGCCCGAACATAATATATATTTACATATATACAGTTCCACTGGAGTAGGATGTGTATGGATGTCATATACAAACCATAGAAAAAAGAAAGATTATTTATATTCCTGTCCAGCAGCAACACATTACAGGCCTGGCTGGAAATTCCTAGGCTATGGAGGTGCGCATAGCAGTGTGTAAGGCTTAGGCTAATGTGGCAGAAGTGGGGTGGTGAATAAGAGGGGTGCAGAGGGTGCTAAGGGCAAGTGGAACAGAGTAGAGGGGAGTAGCAGTGGCAGGGACTGCTTCGGAAGAGCAGCTATGACTAGGAGAGGGGAACAAAGTCAAGATGCTAGGAGCAATGGAAGCAATTACAGATTTCAACAAACGTTTTGTCATAGAGGGTCTTAATGATGGTAGGACTGACTGGGGAGCTAAGTCTCAATGATTTTTGTATCCTGTTCCAGAGAGTAGGCAGGGCATAGCTTATGAAAGCCCTTCCAAAGCATGTGTTGGCCCTTGGGACTTTCAAAGAAATCTGAGAGTGACTTGTTAAAGCATAGTTCCTAATGGGACTAAGGGAGAGACAGTCAACAACATATTGTGGGAGTTTGTTAGTGAGGGCTCGGGTCGTTCATAGGGCTGCATTTCTATTTCGCCTGTACTGAAGGGAGGACCACCCTATGGCTGTGTATAAAATGCAGTGGTGTGTGGAGTATGGGAGGCCGGTTATAAATCTCAGCACTCTATGATGTAATACATCCAGTTTTGCAAGATATGATGCCGGGCAATGTCCATAAATAAAGTCAGCCTAGCTAATTAATGAAAGGAACGTAGATTGGACAAGCTGCCTTTTTGTGTCTGTGGTCAAGAGGCGTTTGATTCTGAAAAAAAGACCAAATCTCTGCCTTAGTTTTTTCAGTAGTTCTTCAGTGTGTTCCATGAAAGCGTTTGTTGTCTAGCCAAATACCAAGGTATTTGAATTTAGTCACAAATTCAAGATTCTCTCCTCATAAAGTAGAGATTGAAGGTAAGGGGCTAGTAATCCCAGCCTCTCCCTACAAAACAGGGTACTAAATGAGAAAAAGACCAAGGTAGAACGGTCAGTGGGGGATGCTGCAACAGAAGGTAAAGCCATCAAAAAATGGAGAGCAATGAGTACCAATGCCTGTAGTCTGGATAACAAGCTTCCTGAATTAGTGGCCTTGATGGAGGAGGAACATCTGGATATCGTGGCAGTCACAGAAACATGGTACACACAAAACCATGACAGGGACGTAAACATACCAGGATACACTATCTACAGGAAGGACAGGGAGGGTAAAAGAGGAGAAGGAGTAGCTCTTTACATAAGGGAAGGAATAAAAGCAGCAGAACAAAAGGGTAAACAGGGAGGAGAAGAAGCACTGTGGGTAAATTTGGAGACAGGCAATGGCACCACAATCCGCACAGGGATTGTATACAGACCCCCTTCTCAGGGGGAGGACATGGACAAGGAAATGACAGAAAGTATACTTAGAATGGCAGAAAAAGGGGAGATATTGCTGATGGGTGATCTGAATATGCCAGATGTTAACTGGAGTGCAGTTGCAGCTGCCACTTCGAAGAGTGGAGTTATTCTACATGCCCTACAGGGGGCTAGTACTGGAGCCCACTCAAGAAGGAGCAATATTAGACTTGATTCTCTCAAATGGAGATGGAGAGAGGATCACAGATGTAGAAGTGGGTAGCCATCTGGGAACTAGCGACCATCGAACAGTATGGTTCACAATAAACACAGCAATAGAGTCAAGCCATACAAAGACAAAAGTACTGGACTTTAGGAGGGCTGACTTTGCCAAAATGGGTGAGTGCCTAAGGAATGCACAAGCAAATGGGCAGGAAGGAGGGGTGGAAGAACAATGGAGAATAATTAAAACTGCCATCACAGAGGTAACGAGCCTTTGTGTGAAGCAAATAAACAAAACAAAATGATGTAAGAAACCACTGTGGTTCTCAAAGGAAGTGGCAGTGAAGGTTCAAGAGGAAAAGAAAGCATTCAGGAAGTACAAGGAATCGCAGAAGGAGCAGGACAGAGAACTGTACCAGTTAAAGCAAAAGGAGGCTGGGAAGGCAGTCAGAACAGCAAAGGCCCAAACCGAGGAAAAGATAGCCAACTCAGTTAAGAAGGGGTATAAAACCTTTTATAGGTACATCAGGGAGCAAAGGAAGACCAAGGGAGGGATAGTGAGGTTTAATAAAGGGAGGGAGGGTGGGCAGAGGGACTGTGAAAAGGCAGAGATGCTAAACAAATATTTTTGCTCAGTATTTACAAATGAAGAGGGAGGTACATAAAACAAACAGTAGAAACACTCTGGATACAGAAGTTGATACCAGCCCATTTACAGAAGAAAGGGTTCTGAAAGAACTCTTAAAACTGAAGGTGGACAAAGCAATGGGGCCTGATGGGATTCATCCCAGAATTTAAAAGAACTAAGGGTAGAACTAGTGACACCACTGACTACCCTTTTAACAAATCATGGGTGGATGGGTGGTACCTCAGGACTGGAGGAGGACAGATGTGATTCCTCTTCACAAAAGTGGGAGCAAGGCAGAAGCAGGAAACTACAGACCTGTTAGTTTAACCTCAGTGATAGGGAAATGATGGAATCACTTCTGAAGGAAATAATTGTTGAGTATCTAGAGGCCAGAGGGGCACAGGACCCCACGCAGCATGGATTCACAGTGGAAGGTCATGCCAGACTAATCTGATAGATTTCTTTGACTGGGTGACCAAAGTAGTAGATCAGGAGGGGCTGTGGACATGGCCTACGAGACTTTTAGCAAGGCATTTGACACAGTCCCACACAAAAGATTAATATAAAGTTAGCCAGCCTGGGAGTGGGTCCCAAGATGACAGCCTGGGTAAAGAATTGGCTGGAGAATAGGACACAGAGAGTAATAGTAAATGGAGTCCACTCAGAAGAAAGGAGGGTTACTAGTGGGGTACCGCAGGGTTCAGATAGATCGTCCTCTACAATGTCTTTATAAGCGACATTGCAGAAGGACTGAAGGAAAAGTATGTCTCTTTGCAGATGACACAAAGATCTGCAACAGAGTTGATGCACAGGGTGGGGTGGAAAGGATGAGAAGGGACTTGGCAAGGTTAGAGGAATGGTCAAATGTATGGCAGCTTAGATTCAATGCTAAGAAGTGCAGTAATGCACCTGGGAAACAAAACCCAGGGAAGTGTACACAATGGGGTGAGATACTAACAACAACAAAATGGAAAGGGACCTGGGGGTAGTCATATCAGATGACCTAAAGGTGGGCAAGCAATGTGAGGGCAGCAAGGAGGGCTGGGGGATACTGGGATGCATAGGAGAGGCATCAATAGTAGAAAACAGGAAGTTATTATCCTCTGTACAGACAGCTGGTGAGACCCCATCTGAGTACTGTGTGCAGTCTCTGAGACCCAATCTCTGCAAAGACATAGACAGGATGGAAGCTGTCCAGAGGAGGGCATCTAAAATGGTGCAGGGTCTGCACCAGAAGACATATGAAGAGAGACGAAAGGAGCTTAATATGTATACTCGAGGAAAGGAGGGAGGGGGGACATGATAGAAACGCTCAGGCACCTCAAGGAATCAACAAAGTCCAAGAGGGTAGCATCTTTCAAAAAAAGAGGTGTGCAAGAACAAGAGGGCACAATTTGAAGATAGAGGGGGGCGGCTCAGAGGTAATTTAAGGAAGTATTTTTTCACAGAGAGGGTTGTGGATGCATGGAACGGCCTTCCGGAGGAGGTTGTGGAGTCAAAATCAGTGGTGGAATTCAAGCATGCATGGGACAGTCATAAGGCAATTCTAGGGGGTTGGGGTAGGAAGAAGTAGGCTGCTGGTTAACTAGGATCTGCAGCTTATCCAGTAGGTAGGGAAATGGGCAGACTGGGTGGGCCAAGCGGTCCTTATCTGCCGTCAAATTCTATGTTAAGCCCCTGGGCCTGATGGTGAGAAAAGAATGGCCTTGGTTTCTTTGCATGTAGTAGTAACTTTTTGCTAAGGAGCTGGTACTGCAGATTGTTAAAGTCAGCTTATAACTCAGCACAAGCAGCTTCAGGAGAATCCCTGCTTAAGTAGAGCACTGTGTTGTCAGCAAACAAGTGAATACTGGCATCCTTGATGCCTACATCCAGGCTGTTGATATAAATGGCAAACAGTAAAGGGCCCAGTATGGAGCCCTGAGGGACACCTGTTTTTATCGGTTTAAGTGGAGAAAGCTCTCCATCAGCCTTAATTTGTTGCTGTCTATCAGAAAGGTAGTCTTGGAACCATCCCAATACGGTTGAGCCAATGCCTATAGCTTTTAAGATGGAGAGGAGCAGGCAGTGATCGACCGTGTCAAAGGCTTTACTGAGGTCCAGAAACATGGCACAGACAAATTTTTTGTTGTCTAGGTCCCGTTGACAATCATTAGTTACTTTGGCCAAGGCCGTAATTGTACTATGCTTAGCGCTAAAGCCAGATTGCTTTGGGTTGAGTAGTTTAGCATTGTCTAAGAAGGCTCTCAGCTGTGTATCCACAATTATTTCCAGAAGTTTTGAAAGTATGGGTAGAAGAGAGATTGGCCTATAGTTATTTAGGTCACAGGGGTCCCCTGCTTTAAACAGAGGAATGACGTGAGCAGTTTTTCATACCTTGGGGATGGAGCCTTGTACTAGGGACAGATTGAATAGGTGTGTTATAGGTGTAGCAAGTTTATGGTGTGCTATTTTCAAGAAATACAGGTTGAAGGAGTCAGCCCCAGCACTTTTTTTAGTATCTAGTCATAGAAGAAGGTCTTCAACTTCTTTTATGGTGGTAGGCGTAAATGAGAAATCCATGTTATTGCTACTTGATTCCGGAGGCTTGGTGTTAGTCTAAGGAAGAAGGCTACTTACAGGTGTGTTATCAAAGGCCAGGCTAGCAGTGGCAAAATGATTGTTGAAAGCCTGCAGTATCTCTAATTTATCATTAATGATAATATTATCAGTGGAAATTTTGGAAGGAAGCGCACTTCCTGGAGAGTGGCCAGATATCTCTTTTAAGGTGGACCAGAACTTGGTGGGGTGGTTTGACGCAGAGAGTAGTTCAGTTTGATAAAAGTTGGCTTTGGCCTCTCTGACCAACTTAGTACAGGCGTTTTTAGCTGCCCTGAAAAGACACCAGTCTGCGTCGGCACAAGATTTACGAGCCTTTTTCCAGAGGTAGTCTCTTTCAAGAAAGGCAGCCTTTAATTCCTGTGAGAACCAACGACAGGTTCTGGCTTTTATCCGTGTTTTAACCAAGGGAGCATGGCTGTTCAGTGCGCTGGATATGATTTCATGTAGAACGTCATAGGCATCGCTCACTGAAACTCTGCTATAGCAAGGAGTTTTTTTAGATCATTGAAGTATGCAATGGCATTGAAGTTCCATCTGGAACTTTTAGTGGAAAACTTTGATGTAGCTGGAGGCTTGGTGACAGTTCTTATGCCACCAATAAAGCAGTGGTCACTAACGTCTGTTAAAAGGATACCAGCATGGGAAAAGGAATGGGGTCTGTTAACAAGGAGAACGTCCAAGAGGGTGCTTCTCAGTGGATTTTTTTTTTTTTTGATGCGTGTAGGCTCAGTAATAAGTTGAGTAAACCCATGAGAGTAACAGAATTGTTTCAGGGGTGGCGATACCTTAGTCAGCCAATCATAGTTAAGGTTGCCTAGTATGATTGTTTCCATTAGGGTAGTATCCCGGTGGGATGACAGATGTGACAGAAGTTGCGGTCCTGCTGCAGGAGGTCTATAGCAGCCTATGATATGGAATGCCACTGATGTGGAAAGCTCGACTTTTAGAGACAAGCATTCGAATCCACAGGCAATGGAGGTGGCATCTAGTATAGATACTGAGAATTTGTTTTTAACGTAAATGGCTACTCCTCCACCCCTGGTCTACCTATCACTTCTGAAGAGGAGGTAGTTAGGGATGTTTATCTCTCTGTCAGGGGTGGACACCCAGAGCCATGTTTCCGATAGCACAAGTACGTCTGGTGCAGTATGAGTAATCCAAGCCTGTACTGAATCAAGCTTCTTTAAAAGACTACACACATTAGCATGCAAGAAGCTGATCCCTTTCAAGGCTGTGAGTTCAGAAGGAGATGAGAGCACTTTCATAGGGCCAGGGTTAAGTTCTACGTCACCTGAGCATAGGAGTAGAAGGAGCACAATTTTTCTCACAACAGCAAGGAGAAGTTTAAAGGCGCAAGTCTTTCTACGTCTGGTATAGGTGTGTGTACAGGGGTCCAAAGGCTGAATCATCTTATAGTGCTGCCCTACGGACACATATCCTAAAATCCATGCAGAATAGTACCAAGCCATACCTAGTTTGAATGGATGGGGTATAGGACCATGTAGAAGATATTGGTTATCAGTTCCACTTCGAGGAGATTCCATAAACTGTGAGGGGATCAAAGGCCTACAGTGGCAGCATAATTTGTTCATAGTGTTGGTATATGGAGAGAAGAGCATGGTAGAGCAAGCACCTTCATTGGAATCAATTCTGTCAGGTTGCTTAGCCACAAAGGGTATTATACAAAGGCTGGCGAACAAGTGTAGCCAAATATGGCCTATCATGGTTGCCCTTTATGTAAATAAGGAATGTGCTGCAGTAGCTTCTGCTATCCAAGTTATATAGATCCCAGGGATCAATTGTTCCGTATGCAATTGTATGAGGAGGTTTTCTTTATTTTTTTTTATTTTAAAAAAAGGAGTTATGCAAGATAAATGTATACCGCCCTGACAGTATAGCCGTCTGGGGTATTTTCTTTGTCAGGCAAGGTTTGTTTTGTATTGAACAGGAGAAAAAGAAAAAAAGGGGGTGAGGGAGATTACCTGTAAAATGATGGGTTACAGTGCTACTCCACTAGAGGTGATGTTATTCAAATGTTTAACAGAGAAGACTATCCGGAGTAGGGGAGGGCCTAAAAATTATGAAGGGTAAGAAGGGCTATATAATAATGCACAGGGAGGGGATGGGTGGTGGGCAAAAAGCTACAAGCTTTGCCATACCTCTGGTGCAGTGAGTGTCTGAAGAGGTGGTCTCGGGCATCGGCTAAGGGAGCACTGACTGTCCGGTGGCCGCTTGTCCTGCGGCAGCTGTTCTTCGAGCCCTGGAGGGAGGGTTCCAGGCTACAGAGAGACAGAAGGTCATGGGTGTGACCAGGAAGATGGACAAAGGCAGAGCCATATATGTACCCTATCTGGCCTTATGTACAGTATTTATTAAGAAGTATTTTGCCAGGAAAGGTGTAATGAGCTGAAAACAACTAATTTCCAAAGGTATCCTCAGGGAAAGGGTGTGAGGGAGAAATGAAAATTTTAATTTAAAACATACCAAGAGCAGTTCAGAAACGCTTAAGACAGTGATAAACAGTATCAACAATAGGGCAGGTGGGGGCAGTCAGACAGTGCAATATTTGGAGAGAAGAGAAACCTACAACAAGCCAAAACAAGCCATGTTAGATTATAGCAATGCAGCGACTGTAAGAGGAAGACAGAGAAAAACACTGGGGGGAGAGTGAACAGCAAGCAGAGAGGAAAAGGGGGAGGGAAGGATGACTGTAGGGAGAAGGTTATGAGTAGGTTTCAGGAGAGAAGAGTGGATTCAATTTCAGAAGGGAACACCACATGTTTATGTGCTAAGTATGCCACCAGTGTGGTATATACAAGGCACACACAAGGTGGATTGCTAACTGGCTTGGGGCAAAAAGCAAAGAGTTATGGTAGACAGTAATGACTGTGAACTGACTGTTATAGTCAGTGGCACCCTTTAGGGATCAGTGCTGGGCCACTGCTGTCTTCATTTTACAGCTGAATGGGCAGACATGCTGATGTATTGCTATCAGAAGAAGGGGTCCGAGAATGGAATTCCTAACACAGCATAGCTTTTGTTGTTATGAGGGAGTGGAATCAAAGCACAGCTCCCTGAAAATCTCTCTGCATTCTCCCATTCACTGCAATGTGCTTTCTTCCCTCCCTCCCTCCCCTTCTCTGCACTATTTGTTACGCAGAGAGCAGAGTGTGACACTGCTATTAATATGCAGAGAGGAGAAGCTACTAATGTCCCAAAACTTCACCTGCTCTCAGTTCCCAGCACACAGCAGGGGTGTCAGAGTGTTGGGTTACATACTGTGCTGTCCTGCATAAACATTGAGGGTGTAACTATAATAATGTGTGTCATAGTAACAAGAAAAATGTCTCTGCTCCTTGCTTCAGTTCTCTGATAATGTTGAAATGCAGCTAATAAACTGAGTCATGTTAGGAGGTCAGTGTGAAAACCGTCTCATGCATACAGCTTAGTACGTTCCCCCCAGTGTGCTGAAAGCAGCTGCAATGTCTCAAGACCTGTTAAGAAGTCATATCAGATAGCATAAAACTAGGCTAATTTTTTTTTTCTGTGAAATTCAGCCATGATGTTATCAATAGCATTATGAGGCATATATGTGCATCAGACACTTCAGGTTTGAGCTTTAGAAAATCAGAGTACAGGACGGAATCTACTGACCAGGAAAGAAAGGGAGTCTGAAAACCACTTACTGCTGAAAGCAGTTGCAATGTCTCAAGACCTGTTAGGAAGTCATGCCAGACAGTGTAAAACTAGGGTAAAATGTTTTATTTTTTTTCTTTAAAATGCAGTCTTGATGTTATCATTAACATTAGGGAACAGTATATGTGCATTAGACACACTCCAGTTTGAGCTTCAGAAATGCAGACCACAGGACTGAATCTAATGACCAGGGAGAAAGGGAGTCTGAAAATCACTTACTGTATTAACCCTGCCATGGCCAACCTTAGAGGACAGTCCTGTTGAGGTATATTACTTTCATTTTTATGGCTGCATGAGCAGAGCTATGCTGACATATTGCCATGACATAGGAGAGAAAAGGGACTCTGGAAGCACATGATCGGATATCAAAACTGTGTCCCTTCCACAGTGGAATCGAAGCACATGTGGTCCTGGCCATTCACCACAGTACTGTTCACCCCCTCCCCTGCACACTATTTTCTAGCTCCACACCCACTTCCAGTTCACTTCTGGGTTCAGAGCACTGCTTTTACTTTTAAAAATAAAAGTACATGGGTCACAGCCTCCCTGCTGAGCTGCCAGAATTGCTCAGCAGTCAGTCAGGAGTGTTCTGTGGTGGGTATCAAGGTCATTATTTTCCAATTATAACACAGGTTTCAAATGTAAAACTAACTTTTGTTCTATACTCAGAATACTAGAGTCAAAGCTAGGTGGAAAAGGGCATGCCTGCTGTCATCTCTTATTTTTTGTTTTTCTCATTCAGCAGTGCTTAGACTGTACATCAGTGATAGCAGTAGACTGTGAATGTCATTCAGATGTTGTGGCACTGGGTCATTCCACTGCCTGTCACTGATTACTATCATTCATTTATTCTGACTAAACTGACATCTGTGAATGGGCTCTGAAATAAGCGTATATGTTATTGCCTCCATCTGTGTGTGTGTGTGTTATCTGTTTATTCTGTGTGTTTTTTACCCTTTCTTTAGTAGTGAATGTTTTCTGACAACCGTCAGGATGAAACTCTGATGGGTGAAGCTCCAAGGCATCAGTGCAACAGTTCACAGCTAGGGAAAATGTGTTGTGTTGCATCAAGAACCTTCTGGGTGCTTTTCACAATAAATTTTGAAGTGAATTTTTGGATTATGTTGCCTATTTTGATTCGAACACAAACCTCCGGAATGTTACTGGTCTTTTGTTTTCCTATATTGTCAGGGCTACCCAAACCCTTGGTTAGCACCCCACCTTCACCAGTGAGCACTGTATTTTTCTGTGTTGGTAGTAGTGAATAATATTGACTGGTTTGTCCAATGCCCTTCCAGGCTCTGCATACAGTATCTTACACAGGGGATCCTCTTCTGTCACCCTCCCCAAGCACAGCCAAATCAAATAATTGTTCCTTGGCTGTACTTCCAGTGCCCTTCCAGGCTTAGCCCAAAACAGCTAGCCCCCAAACCACCCCTGCAAGATATGGATGTTCATTACCCACCTGTACTGGGGGAACTACCATGTCCTCACTGGTACCAGTGTTAATCCCTAAGTTATTAATAGGGAGCTCCTGGTGCTTTACTGGTACCCAGCCATGGAAACAGTTCAGGGCCAATGACCTTGCACATGGATGGTCAGCAGTGGAGCCCATAAATCCCTCAAACCTAAATATTCCTTAAATCCAAGTTGGGTATTTGTAAATCCTGTCTGGATGGCCAAGTCCAGTAAATGCTTTCCAATTAAGATATATAAAGATGGTGGCTGCAGAACAAGCCATGAGTTTGACAAAGGAATCTCCCTTGATGTATAGGCATGATGGCATAGTTGACAGCTAGTTCCTTCTCTGCCTGGTTTCACTCTGTCTCCTTCTTCAGTGGTGCAGGCCTCTGGTGTTGGTTGGCTAACAGACAGCTGCTGTCTCCAGTTCCCATCAGACCACTCCTGACCTCCGAAATCAGCAGATGATCCTCTCTCTCATTTTCTCTCTTTCTCTTCAGCAAGTAGCTCTCCTGCAGCACTCTCAATTCCAAAATGCCCTACACATCACACCCTGTCACACAGTCCTTAGTATGTGGTGGTAATTTGCATTGAAATACAGTACTGGTCAGGCATCAGGCAGCTTC
Organism: Neoceratodus forsteri; assembly: GCA_016271365.2. Taxonomy (NCBI): domain Eukaryota; kingdom Metazoa; phylum Chordata; order Ceratodontiformes; family Ceratodontidae; genus Neoceratodus; species Neoceratodus forsteri. The sequence goes on from CM057452.1 coordinate 1,606,601,796, forward strand.
CCAGATGAACTGCTGACACAGTTCAGCTTCAGGCAAGAGAGCATCACATCAAGTCTCTCACTCAGTTGCAGCCTGCAGCTTTTGCTTTCATCCTAGGCAACAGCTGGTGTTCATGTTTCTTTCACTTTTGCACTCTTCTCTCTGGCAGGCATGTGGTCTGTCTCCTCTAGAAACTCCAGTAAGTACCAGTCTGCTTCTCCCTCACACTGCAGTAACACATGCAGTCAAGGGTCCTGGAACAGCCCCTGCTGGTCAGTGGGGACTTTCAACTCACTATTGGTCCATGCAGCTGTCAGTAAACCTGGGATCAGTCTGGAAGTCCATCACACAACAGATGATTGGCTCCAGATTCGTTCCCAAAATTCTTTAGTTCTTCAGTGTCCCAGGAGTTCCATGAGGCTCCTTTTTTCAGGCTTTGCAGCCATAGTGACTGAATTATGTCCTCTGAAACTGACTGCCAGGTTCAAGGGTCAGTGTCAACTATAATTGCTGCTGTTTCTGTAGTCCTGAGAAGCTCTTGCTCTAAGTCTTTAGTTCTGAAAGGGCCCCTATCCTGAAACCATTTGTGTGCCACTTTTATGAGTGCAAAACCATGCTTGTAGTCTGGAGCCATTGGAGGTTGTAATCAGGGAATTCCCTTTCTATCATTACAGTGATCGTTCATTCTGTTGGTGGTGTGCAGCCACCCTTTGATGTGCAATGCTGAGCCACTTTCATGCACAGAGTAGCAAAAAAAAATCATTGCTGCAGTTCTTCTCTCTACCTGCAGCTCTCTTCAGTAGTCCTGCTCAGTCCCCCTACTACAGCATTGATGACCTTGTTACTGGAGGGAGCAGAAAGCTGGCAGCAGTTCAGTTGAGCTCCATAGTGCTAAAGGTAAGCCCTAGGACCATGGGGGCTGGGAGTTACATATTCAATCTAAAAGCTGGGGTCTCCAGAAGGCTGCTTAAGTTTGCTATTGACACTAATTTGGCCAGCATGGTGGACTTCTTTGAGGATGAGGGCAAATTTCAAGAGGGCCTAAATAAGCTTGCTGATTGTTCAGACTCCTGGAGTCTTATATTCAATGTAGATAAATGCAGGATGCTACACTTGGGGAGGAAAAGCAGATGTAGGAGCTGCGCACTGTGTAAGGCTCCTCTTGAAGCAGTAGAGGGAGAAAACAACCAGTTAGTCATAATCCACTAGGGGATAAAAAGTGATAAGCAGCATTCAGACACTGTCAAAAGGGTCAATAGAACACTGAGGAGCATGAAAGAGGGGTAGTGACCAGTGTGGCAGGGTTAAATAAGGTCCTATCTCATTTGTTATGCAGAATGATTTAAATTCAAAGATCTGTTCTAGCCTCTTCTTTTCTGTCTCATCTTTCTAGCTGCGCAACCAAATGTTCTTGTGAGACTTAGGAACTGATCACTCTGACGGTATTGTGATTTTCCCTCTTTCACTATCTCTCTGCCTTCATTTGCTGTTTCTGTCTCTTCTCCACCATTGCATATCTGCAGTTATAAAATATATGTGAATCTTTATGTGAAACTGGGATCCAATGGTTTGAAAATGTATGTATAGAAACATAGAAGTTGACAGCAGATAAGGACTGCAAGGCCCATCCAGTCTGCCCATTTCTTTTCTGCCTTATAAATGTGCCATCAGCCTTTGCTCTGTCAATGGCCTATCTGTTCATACTCATCCTTTATGCCTATCACATGCTTGTTTGAAACCCTGCACTGTATTCATATCCACCACTTCCTGAGGTAGGCCATTCTATGCATCCACCACCCTTTCTGTGAAAAAGAACTTCCTCACAATACCCCTTAATTGGCCTTCCTCTAATCTCATGCTGTGTCCTCTTGTCCTGATATTTTTCTTATATTGAAACATGTTAGACTCTTTCACCTTGTTAATGCCCTTAAGGCATTTGAATGTTTTAATCATATCACCTCTATCCCTCCTTTGCTCTAGGGTATACATATTGAGCTCCATTAATCTGTCCTCATATGTTTTCTGATGCAGTCCCTGCACCATTTTGGTTGCCCTTCTCTGGACTGCCTCAATTTGGTTAATGTCCATAGTTATATCTATTTGAAATTTAGGGGGTTTACCTGAGATGCAGTTTGATCTCTTCTCAGGCTTGTTTGCAAACTCTTTTGCAGAGCTGTCAGCAGTGTCACAAATGCACTCCAGGAGTCAGGCCCTCTGCTTCCACAGTGTCAAACTTTGAAGTGCTATATGTGAACAGGAGACAAACAGAGTAACCCTCCTGTCTGTTTTGGTTCTGAACAACTACCAGTCTCGAGTCCTGGGTTCAAATATGAACTCTTTTTCACTAGTACGCCCACTTAGGTTCAAATATCATACCCTCTTTGCAGAAATGCAGTGCAATACTTAACCCAGTGGGCACACAACCTGGTTCACAATCCCCCTTTTGGACTGAATTGAGACCTTGATACTTTACCTTAGTGAATATGGTAACACACTGTTAGCGCTTAACAGTTCTATCAGAATTATCAACATTGTCCCAGCATTCACTTTCAAAATGAGGAAAAGGCTCAGGCAGGATTTCAAAAAAAACAGAGTTTGCTAAAATAAAAAATTATAGATGAAATACGAAACACAGAACATATAACATTTAGGGTGCAGTCATACAAATTAAATGGACAATTATACACAAAACCACCTTATTATTATCTAATCATACTCTAGTTTCAATTAGTAAATAGTGGAGGTTGAATTACTTAACCTTGGGTAGAAGTATTTCTAGAGAATGTGTTCTTTCAGGAGTCCAGAAATCAAAAAGCACTGTGTCCCCTCAGCCTTGGCAATATCTGAGGGGAACAAGGATCACACCCAGCTTGTGAGGTCACAGCTCAGTGGTGATGCTGGCTGTGAGGGCACTCACATTTCCTGTATACCAAATGGTAGCCACAGACATATGCATTGTTGCTAAGCATCCCATAAAAAAAATATACTTTTTTTTTTTTTTTTTTGTAATTAGTGAGCCAGCTTTATGGCAGGTCAGAATTACCCCTTTGATCTTCAGAGGAACTTCATGACAGCTATTTCTCCTATTTGTGTGAAGTCTAACAGGTATCTGTCAGAAGTTGCTTTCCTTCTAATAGGTCATAAAATGCAATACTTTATACAAGTGACTGGTTTATAACCTATACAAACTGGTTTCTAAGGAAGCTCTTAAATAGATTTTCCACTCAGAGGGAGAGCAGTATTTTTTTTGAAAATCCAAGCCCCCACAATGCCTTGTGCTGACTGCCATACTTTCCAAGCAGAAATTCAAAGAAACATATATTTATCACAAATATAATACCAATAATAACAAGCAGATTGGTGAAGCATCACAGTCCTCCCTCCTAGACTGAATTTGGGGCAATCTTTTTTTCGGCATGGGATGAGTTTCCCAAATTCGGTTCACTGCTCTAACTGATGCGATAGCCCATCTGCGTTTGCATTTGTTGCCCCTGCCCTGTGAGTGACAGTCATATCGTAACCCTACAGGGCAAGGCTCCATCTTAAAAGCCTACTGTTTGTTTTACCCATTTGTGCCAACCAAACCGGGGGTTATGATATGTTTGTACCTCAAAATGCCACCTGTATAGGTATGGCTCTAATTTCTTTAGTGCCCATACCATTGCAAGACATTCTTTATCTACTGTAGAATAAGCCTGCTCCCTGGGAAATAACTTCTTACCGAGGTACACTATTGGGTAATCTTTCCCTTGGTTAGAGGTCTGGCTAAGTACTGCCCCAATACCCCACATTTGAGGCATCTGTTGGGACTACAAATGGTTTACTATAATCTGGACTGGCTAATACAGGAGCACTGCACAATGCCTCCTTTAGCCGTGTAAAGGCTTATTCACAGGCTGGTTCCCTGTTAACCTTTTTAGGCATTCTTTTCTTTAACAGGCCGGATAGGGGAGCTGCCAGGGCACTGTAGTTTGATACAAATTTCCTATAGTACCCTGCAGTCCCTAGAAAACTCCGAACCTGCTTCTGTGTTTCAGGTCTGGGCCATGCCTCAATTTTTGCTTGATAAAGACAGAGCTGTCCCTGGCCTACTACATGCCTGAGGTATGCCACCTCAGCCATGGCCACCTGGCACTTTTCAGCTTTTACAGTGAGCCCAGCCCTCTGTATCCTGCCCAGCACTTCCCTAAGGTGGGACAGGTGTTCCTTCCAGCTGTCACTGAAGATGGCAATATTGTCCAGGTACACCATGGTGTAATCTTCAGTACTATTCAACACCTGATTCGCCAGCCTGTGGAAGGTGGCAGGGGCGTTCTTCATTCCAAAAGGCATTACTTTAAACTCAAATAACCCTGTCGGAGTGATGAAGGCCGAACTCTCCCTCACTCTGGTTGTTAACTCCACCTGCCAATACCTTTTTGTCAGGTCAATAGTGGTAAGGTATGTCGCCCCTCCCAACTTGTCCAGTAGTTCATCTGTCCGTAGCATTAGGTGGGCATCCAACTTCGTGACTGCACTGAGTCCACGCAAAAATGAGTATAGCCATCTGGTTTGGGAACAGGGACTATGGGTGAGGCCCAGGGCTGTGGGATTTCTGGATTACCCCTAAATCCAGCATTTCCTCTGCCTCCCTCCTAATGTCCTTTTGGATGGAGTCTGACACCAGATATGCTGTCCACTGTATGGGTGCTTGCATCCCCATCTCTACATTGTGCTTCGCTAAGGGAGTTAGTCCAGGCTTGGCACTAAACAATGGGGCAAAGTCTGCCAAAACCTCCCTTACTTCCTGGATCTGGTCCGGGGTCAACTGGGGTGACATTTTAATTGCCTCCACAGAGGGCTCCCACTTGCTTTCTTCCAGCAATTCCAAAAGGGGATCCTCTTCATCCATCCCCTCCCCAGGATTACACACAACAAAGACCATGTCAGCCCTATTTGCATATGGCTTCATCATGTTGACATGGTACATCCTTTGGGTATGTCTTCTGTCAGGCAGTTCTATAATATAATTTACGTCATTCACCTGTCTGACTACTTTATACAGTCCTACCCACTCAGTCTGCAGCTTATCTTTCTGGACTGGGATTAGGACCATAACATCCCGACCCACAGTGTACAAGCAAGCTCTGGCTCTGTGGTTGTACCATACCTTTTGCTTTTGCTGGGCAGCTGCCATGTTGCTCTGGGCTGTTCCCATAAGCTCCTTCATCTTTTCCCTAAACCTAAGGACATAATCCACTATGGGAGTTCCCTGGGTGGTGTTCTTTCTTTCTCAGTCCTCCTGGATCAAGTCTAGGGGCTCACACACCCTGCGTCCATATAAGAGCTCAAAGGGAGAAAACCCTGTAGACTCTTGGGGCACCTCCATGTATGCAAACAACAGGTGGGGAAGGTATTTCTCACAGTCCCTCCCATGCTGTTCAGCAAACACTTGGAGCATCAATTTAAGGGTACCATCAAATCTTTCCATGTTGGCTTGCAGGTGATAAGGTGTCATGCATCTCTGCACCAGCCACACTTCTCCCACAAACACTTCATCAGATCTGACATGAAGGAACCCCCTTGACTGGTGATAACCTCCTGTGGGAACCCCACATGAGAGAAAGTCCCTAGCAAGGCATCTGCCACTTTGTCTGTCCTCAGTGAGGATAGGGTGACTGCCTCTGGGTACCAGGTGGCATAATCCACCACTGTTAGGATAAACCTCTTCCCAGAGGAGCTGGGGGTATTCAAAGGCCCCGCAATATACATTCCTACCCTCTGAAATGGCTCCTCCACTATGGACAAGGGAATTAGGGCAGCTTGGGTTTTCCTACCCACCTTCCCTATTTCTTGGCATCGGTGACAAGACCTGCAATATTGCTTCACCTGCTGGGTGAAGTTGGGCCAATAGAAATTCTGGGACAGTCACTACATAGTGCACATGATTCCTAGATGTCCAAACATGGGAACATCATGAGCAATCTTGAGCAACCGTTCACTGTATCCCTGGGGAATGACAAGCTGCCTGCCCATCACCCCTCCCTCTGTCCTTACGTCCTGCGTAGACAACAGTCCCTTGTCCCAGTAAACTCTCTGTTTCCTGTCACCTCCCTGTACTCTGTCAGAGTCTGCCCAAGCTCTCAGCCTCTCTAAACTAGGTTTATTTTTTTGAGAAGCTGCAAACTCTTTACATATTCCCAAGGCATGGGGCAGGTCCCCTCCAGTTTCTAAACTAGGGTCCCTAGCTCTCTGACAATTGGCTATCCCTCCCTCCTCAGAGTAACCTTCTGTTGCTGTTCTGTTAACTGCTACCTGGAGAATTCCTACCCCCCTTTATCATTCTCCATATCAGGAGACACAGGCTGGGGAACCAGCCTTCCAGTGTTGTCCACAAGGGCTTCTGTGGGGTCCAAGGAACTACAATTTGCCTTTGCCACCTGACTGTGGGTAACTGCACATACCATCCCCTTTTGGGTTTGTTCCCTATAATCACATCAGGGCAAGATTTTCTGCCACTGCAACTTTTGGCACAGTCTCTCCTGTCTCACCCCAGTCCAGGAGAACACTAGCAAGTGGTAGAGTTTTCTCCTCCCCAGTGAATCCCTGTACTGTAACAACCTGACTGGGTATAAGCTGTTCAGGCTCAACCAAATCCCCTTTTACTAAAGTAAGGGATGCTCCCGTGTCCCTTAACCCATGGGTTTGCACCCCATTCATAGTAACTGGGTGTATGTGCTCTCTCATGTTTATTGGCATGCTTTCAGAGATACACAAAAAAATCACTTCTTTCCCAGCACCACTTTGTGCACTCTCTGCCTTTTTAGGAGACTGTCTTGCAAGATGTCCAGGTTGTTTGCAAAACTAACATTCATTTCTTTTATCGGGCAAATCTTTTCTTTGTAACCTGGGGCTGCCCACTTATGGTGGAGGCAGTAAGGGTTTTAGCTGCCATGAAGGCACACTTTTCCCTTTCTGTGCTGCCACTCCCTCCTCACTCCCTCTCAGAGCAGGGCTGCTCCTGGCATAGCAGTATGAGAGCTCTGCAGCCTCCTGCACTGTTTTTGGATCTCAGTCCTCTAGCCAGGTTTTCAGCTCTGCTGGGCAAGCCCAAAAGAACTGCTCCAAAACTACAACATTTTCAATTTTCTCTACAGAGTCTGCTTGTATCCCTTCCCACCTTCGTTTTAAAAGCTGATGTTGTTTAGTAGCTAGCTCCTCGTAGCTCATGTCAGGGCTTCACCTGAGCTTATGGAACTTAACTCTGTATGCTTTAGCTGTCAAGTCATACTTTTTTAACAATGCAATTTTAAGTTTGCCATAATCATTACTGTCCTTATTGTCCATTTGACCCAATGTATCACAAGCTTTCCCAGTAAGCAGCGGGGATAGCTGGAAGCTCCAGGACTCTCTGGGAATTTTTGCCTGAAGGCATACCTTTTCAAATGAGTTTAAAAATGCTTCCCTATTGTCCCCTTCTTTAAATTCAGCTATCAATTTAGAATTACATTTGTAACCCAGTCCTGGAGTCCCAGGTTCACCCATGCCACTTACCTGCTCTGGTGCTGGTCTTTGGAGTTGTAGCTTCTCCAGTTCAAATTTCCTCTGACGCCCTCTCTCCTCTCTCCTCTCACTTGGCCTCTCTCTGAAGCTACTCTTGCTTCTCCTCTCTCTCCATCTCCATCTTCCTCTGTTCAAGCTCCCTCTGTTGCTGGGTTTTGAATCTTTTTTGCTCAACTTCCAGCTCCATTCTCTGCAACTCTATCTGCAGCCTGATCCCTTCTGGATCCAGAATGGTGGTAATCCTCCCTTGCAGCTGTAGCTCTTGGTTTACACTGGTCCCAATGTCCTCTTCCCTGGATCTTGACACTGTGATGGACCCTGGTCCCTTCACACCCAAGGTCTGGTCCCTTTTAGTCACTGACTGTGACTCAAGGTCTTGGGCATCGGCTGCTACAAAAGCCTCCATGAGGTGCTGCATGTTTTTCCCCTCACCACGGACTCCCCTCTCCTGGTTCAACTGCCTCAGGTATTCTGCGGTGTACTCACTGTAGGTGGAAGTCATCTTCTTCCCTAATCTACAGCTACACTAGCTTGCACCAAAAAAAAAAAGGTAGGGAACTTAGACTGTAACCACAATAATATATTTCTTCTTTTATTTTTTAATTTTTTCAAATCACTGCCTTGTTTTGTGTGTGAACTGTTACAGTTTATCAATCTGACACACTGGACTGTTAATGCTCATGTCACCAAATAATTTTACAGTGTGCAAATGAATATTTTTGATTGCAGCACAGTAAATCAAATCTTTTAAATCACACCGCTGCCACCAGATCTGTCACAAATTCACTCTAGAAGTTGGGCCCTCTGCTCCTACAGTGCCAAACCTTGAAGGGCAATATGTGAACAGGAGACAAACAGGGTAACCCTCCTGTCTGTTTTGTGTCTGAACAATTACCAGTCTCAAGTCCTGGGGTCAAATATGAACCCTTTTTCACTTGCACACCCACTTAACAGGTTCAAATATCACACCCTCTTCAGGGAATGCAGTGCAATACTTAGTCCAGTGGGCACACAACCTGGTTCACAATCCCCCTTTTGACTCAATTGAGACCTTGCTACTTTACATTGGTGCATATGGTAACACACTATAAGTGCTTAACAATTCTATCAGAATTATCAACACTGTCCCAGCATTCACATTCAAAATGAGGAAAAGGCTCAGGCAGGATTTCAAGACAAACAGAGTTTACTAAAATAAAAAATAGTAGATGGAATACAAAACACAGAACATATAACATTTAGGGTACAGTCATACAAATTAAATGGACAATTATACACAAAACCACCTTATTATTGCGTATCTAATCTTACTCTAGTTTCAATTAGCAAATAGTGGAGGTTGAATTACTTAACCTTGGGTAGAAGTGCTTCTAGAGAGTGTGTTCTTTCAGGAGTCCAGAAATTAAAAAGCACTATGCCCCCTCAGCCTTGGCAATATCTGAGGGGAACAAGGGTCCCACCCAGCTTGTGAGGTCACAGCTCAGTGGTGATGCTGGCTGTGAGGTCACTCACATTTCCTGTATACCAAATGGTAGTCACAGGCATCTGCATTGTTGCTAAGCATCCCACAAAAAAATATAAATACTTTTTAATTTTTGTAATTAGTGAGCCTGCTTTATGGCAGGTCAGAATTACCACTTTGACTTTCAGAGGAACTTCTTGAGGAGCTACACACCGTATAAGGCTCCTCTTGAAGCAATAGTGGGAGAAAACAACCAGTGGGTCATAATCCACTAGGGAATGAAATGTGATAAGCAGCATGCAGACACTGTCAAAAGACTCGGTGGAACACTGAGGTGCATGAAAGAGTTGGGTAGTGACCAGTGTGACAGGGTTAAATAAGGCCCTATTCCATTTGTTATGCAGAATGAGTTAAATTCAAATATCTGTTCTGTCCTGTCCTTTTCTGTCTCGTCTTTCTAGTTGTGCAACCAAATGTTTTTGTGAGACTAGGAACTGATCACTCTGACGGTCTTGTGATTTTCCACCTCTTGCTATCTCTCTGCCTTCACTTGCTGTTTCTGTCTTTTCTACACCCTTGCATATCTGTGGTTATAAAATATATATGAATCCTTATGTGAAACTAGGATCCCTTGGTTTGAAAATGTATATAGTTATATTGTTGAAATGATTACAAAAAGCTATTTGGAATTTAGGGGATAACCTGAGATGCAGTTTGAGCTCCTCTCAGGCTTGTTTGCAAACTCTTTTGCAGAGCTGTCTGCAGGAGGTCAGATCTGGGACACCATGTTCTGTTTTGTTGCACCTGCAAGGAAATTGGCTAAGTTCTAATACAGTTTATGAGAAACAGGCTGTCTCCCTAACAAGATCAGGACAAAGATATTAATTGTCCGGCAAAGACTTGTTATAAAAACAGCAGCAATATTTTTGCTAGAGAGACTTCTTGGAAACTGGAAAGAAACCCTCAGATGAGACACTTTTGTTTTTTCTGTTTGTTTTGCCTTTGTATATAGCTATCCTGAAAATATTTTTGTTATTTTTACTCTATTGTTGTTGATAATAATAAAATACTACTTGTGAATTTTGAAACTGCTCCTGGTTTTCCTATGCTTCTTGACCTGTGCCTCGATGACAGATAGTATTAGCAGTGGGTTTTATGCCATGCATGCTCTAAGCCAGGAGTTTTGTGCATGGGTACTACACCTGGTACCAGGGAAGCATAGAAGAAAGGTATGGATTCTGCAGCAGCAAGCCCATGAATGATTATGAGAAGAATGGCAGCCAAACTAGCAGAGACAGAAGTCCAAACTGAAACTGTACAGCTAGCACGAGTGATGGAAAAAGAAGAACAGGTTGTGGCAGAACCTGAGAACCTGACTCTTTTTTGAAATGGTGGGCTATGCTACAAAAACAATGGAGCAGCAGAGAAGAGAGAGATGCAGTGACAGGAGCAGCAATGGCTGGATGCCTTGCAAGCTATCAAAGCTGGAGAATCTGGCAGAGGGCCAGCAGAGCAAGAAGACACAAACAACTTAAAAGATGTTAAACTTACAAAGTTGTGTCCCTTGGATGATATTGAAGCATGCCTGACAACTTTTGAAAGGGTTGCCATAGCCTGCCAATGGCCAAAGCAGCAATGGGAATCAGACTGGTAGCTTACTTGACAGGTAAAGCCCAACTTGCCTACAGCACTATGGACACTGCACAATCAGAAAACTATGACTTTGTGAAAAGAGAAATCCTGAAAAGATATGACATCTCAGGAGAGACCTATAGGCAGGGACTGACACATTTCAGATTTACGTGATAGCCCAAAGACAACTGGCCTAGCCAAAAATGGTAGCCGCAGTGTTATGAGTGGTAGCCTATGGTTGAAAGGATATATTTTAAGGAACATTTTTTTAAAATTATGTAGCAACAAAGTAAATGGTGTAGGGGGTTATATTATTAATACCATATAGATGTAGGCTATTGAAAACAGTAAAAAGTATGTATTTTTTTAATGTTACTGTTAAATTAATACCGGTTGATTTGAAGTCAGAGTCAAGTGCCAGTCCCAGAACAAAGCAGAGAATAATTAGGACAATGAGAATGAGAAGTTACTCAGAAGAACTGCCATCAACATCAAGTGTACTGGTGGTACTAGGACAGGACAGTGATGGAGGATGAGGAGTACTACTAGCATGAGATGCAGAAGCATTGGTTGTAGCAGCAGCAGCAACAGCATGCCCTTAAACATATCCAGTGCCTGAACCAGACAGTAGCCAGCGGTTGATTGCTGGATCTGGATCAAAGTCACATAGTTTGGGGCCCTCTACTGCTATTTGAAGGAGCGACTGTACTATATCATCAGCCAGTCGTGTCCTTATTGTTGTCTTTATGAGGTTTTGAGTGGAGACCACTCATTCACACTTCACAGTTGACACACTCATAGCCAGTGGTATTTCCACCAGCTCTAGAATGTGAGCATTCTGGGGTGTTTTTTCTTACAGCAGTCTTGTACAGACCTGCAGATAGGGTTTGTCTAATGCATATTTCAGCAGTACCTTAAATGCAGCAAATTCTGATTTAATATTTTCATGCTGCTCTTTAGAGACACAATTGAAGTATGCTGCCAAATTAGCCAATTCAGTGGTCCCAAACTCCACAAGTTGGTCTCTTGGGAGATCAAATTGTTTAAAATCCAGACAGGTGAACCATTTCAGAGGCACCTCTGAGAAATTTTGAAATCTTTAATTGATGTAAGCTATTGTTGCATCTACTGAAGTGTGCAGTTGCGTATCTGTTCCAATATTTATTTCTGTATAGTTGCCTCTGAATGTGAACGGAACAGTCTTCTCCTCACCTCCCCTCTTTGAAATTATATAGTTTGTGCATCTGTGTTGAGGGTTATAATGACCTAGGAAAGCCGTCATGTGTTTCCCTGGCTTTGATTTCATTTCCATCAGCTGGAGGAGGCAGGTCTCAATGAGATGTGGTACTTCTAGAATTATTGTCATCTCTTTGAAACTGCAGTAACAGGTTTTTCAGCATGGGCAAAAAATCTTGCAGGATATAGAAATTTGACAAAGTGCATACTCTAGCACCTTCGCTTTTGAACCATCAGCACCAGCTGAACTTTGTTCCAAGTGTTGAGCTACCATAGACTGAACCTGATCTACTGGCAAGCCATCTCACCTGTTTAATTACACTGAAGTGGGCCAAATCAGTATCTATCACATTTGCAGTTTCTTAAAACTCTCTCATTTTTTGGGGACTATAATTATAGAATTTAAAAATTCCCTTGAAAGTATTTTCATGCTTTGATATAAAGGGGTTTATTTTCTTCACACCGAGAACTGCCAACTCCAGCTTATGGGCAACATAGTGCATGGCTATGATGGGAGGACAGTGCTCCCTTAACTTTGCAATGGTTCCACCCCTTTCACCCATCATTACACTTGCCCCATTGAAACTGGCAGAAATAAGAAGTGGCCCCAGATTGTTCACATTTGTTGGTCAGTGAGAAGAAGATGTACTGAATCTAATACAGTTGTTATTGCAATAACTACTTCTTCTGCATTTGAGTATTCCAAGGGGACAGCTTGGATCAAAAATGTATGTGCATCTTTTGAGTTAGGATCAACAAAGGAAAGAAAAACATTTTCCCATCCGATGATGCTGGCATCAGTACTAACATCAGCCAGAACTGTCACCTATTTAGCATTAGTAAGAGTCTGCATCTGTGTCTTGAATATAACAGCGGCTATAGCTCTGCAAAGGTCCCTGGCTCACATATCGTTTGTATAATTAGAACCAAGCTTAAACCCATTTTTCTCCTGTTATTAAAAGAGCCAAGCCACGTCAGCATACCTCTCAACTGTCCCTGATTTTCAGGGATGTCCCTGATTTTGCCTCAAAATATTCCTCTGTCCCTCATAAAATTTCAGTTTTTGTGACTGAACAGTTGGGACTGTAAGCAAAAAATAATGTTAAACATTAAAGTTACAGACTAGTTCTTCCTCAGAAAATGCTTCTTGCACTAATTCTCTTATTCTGTCAGCTTTCTAAGTGAGTATTACCAATTTTTAAGATGTGTCCCTGATTTTGGGTCTCTGTCCTTGATTTTGTAAGCATTGTTCCTGATTTATGAGGTAAGAGGTTGAGAGGTATGCACGTCAGAGAAAGGATGCAGATTTTTGTCAGTGGAGTGTGCTGTGTTAAACAGACATCTCATCTTGCTCTTAGTGGCCTCCTCCAACTGGGCAAAAACTTGATAAAGTGGCGACTCACTGATATCACAGTGTACTGCACGTTGACCACTTTCCAGAATATGTTGATTCTGGCACAGCACATGCAGATTGGATTTGTCATGTGCACATAGTGGCTCAATTCTAAATTTACTTGACCTGGTGGCAAACACATTTGTTTTTTTGGAAAAGGCTGGTACTGAAATACTAGGATATTTTATCACATACTGTGCAATACATCAGGCCCTTTTGTTCATCATATCTTAACCACTTGAAAGTGATCAACCAATAAGGTTGGAACATTGACTCTTTTCTCTTGGTTATATTTCTTGTCTTTAGATATCTTGTCCACTGGCTGATCCAGCACTAAACTACTGTATGTTTTTTTACATAGTGAAACAGATGCACCAGCTTCACTGCTTAATTCAGTGGATTGATGAACATCAGCTGATGTTATAGCCATTGCCAAAGGAACAGACTCAGATGATTCAGTATTACTTTTACCTGGAGAATAATTTTTTTGTGTTTTGCCAGAAGATGATGCTGCTGTTGCTGCTGCTGACCACATTGAAAAAAGAGTCTCTTTATTCTTCTTCTTAATGTCATCTCACTCCTTCTACAGTATGACACAAATAAAATGTATTTACAATATCTCACTGTGTGTGTCTCCTTGACTTACGGGACTGGGGATGGGAGACAGTGGGCATACAACACACTATTACTGTAGCTGTGTTTATGCTTCGTTACCTTGTTATTCTGTAAACTGTTCAGCTCAGCAAGTGGCAGTGCCCAGCCCCACGGCCAAAGGCCACAAATTCAGCCCCTCCCACTCACACTCACTCCCTTTTCAATTAGTGGTTTTACGAGTGTTTTTTTTTATTTATTTATTTTTTTGCAGCACCGCAAACAGGATTCGTACACCAACTGTTTTTAGTTCACCCCACTCCTGAGTCCCGACAATGAACACTTGTTTCCTCCAGGTTATTTATAAGCATACCTAAATGAAGTATATTTTTTAAAGTAAATTTTTACTTTACTTTGGTTCCTTTCTTCTTCAATATCCTTCTGTCACTCTATACAAAACTCCTTCTCACCCCAAACCGCCCGGCACCCAAGTGTCCCAAAAACCTGCACACTAGGCAAGTCCCACACTGAGCTGTCTGTTACTGCTGTGTTTTGGTACAGTTAATGACCACTTGGCCCCTCTGGGTGTCAGTCAGTTAGGGCTAATAATGCAGCATGGATTTTTATGTAAATATTTATTGTGGTAGTGATAAGTGACCACACTTTAGTTTGTACAGCACAGAGAAAATATATATTTTTTTAAAATATGGTTTCTGTTTTCCTCTTCAATCCAAACTGTCCAAGTGTCCCACAGACCCCCCCCACACAAAGGCAAGCCCACCTTTTGCTGAACTCTGTTAGTGTCACACTAGTCACTGCTGTGTTTTGGCACAGTTAACAACCACCTGGCTCCCCTAGGGATGTCAGTCAGCAGGGTAGGGTACGGTACTATTAGGCTGCATGGCTGGCTAAGTAAAGTCTCTTATTATTTATATTTTTTTCTAAATTGGTACACACTAGTGTGACCACATATTAATTTGTAATGTTGTAGACTGTCCTGTCTGAGTTGTTTTTTTATGTTGGCGTGCTTGCGCAGCCAACATCTTGAGGTAGTGGAGATTTGGAGGTGCGGTCACTGTTGGGCGAATGCAGGGCACGCACCTCATTCCCCAATCAGCCTGCATGCCGGCGCCACACCACCCGGGTGAGTACATCTAAGGAAAGGTCCACTGCAATGCGAGCAAAGCTCATCACACGCAGCAGACTTTCCTATGTGCTTCCCCAGCATCAAACATGGCAGCACAGTAGCTGCTAAACTGCTGACTTTAGGGGTGCCCAATCCCCCAGTCAGCTTACCCTGCCGCTCTTGTATGTGCCGACCCGGGAAGCCCACTCCCGTCGGTCATAATCATCTCCCCTCTCCTTTTTGGTTGCCAAAGGTGCCCAACCCCCTCAGCTCATGCACTCCCCACTTTTGTTGTTTGTCGATGGGGTGCCCAATCCCTTTGGCATCTGTCCCCACTCCCCATGTGCTAACGGGAGTGCCCAACTTCTGTCGGGCTACTGTAACCTCCCAAAAAAAAAACCTAGAAAAGAAAGCAGTCCGCTATGTTTTTTTTTAACATATGTAAACAGAAACGGTCCTCGTAGTCTCTCTACCACTTGCACCTACTGTGCACTCCTGCCTACCCCACCCTACCTCTACCCCATATTTTACTTCCTCCGGAGTCCAGCTGCGATGATTCGGTGGACCGGGAACACGTCTGCACTCTTCAAAGTTGACTGCGAACTGAGGAAATGCCGGTAAGCTGTATAAAGGAATAAATAGGGTTTTTTCAACTTTGATGCATATCTCGGGCATTTTTTGGAATTTTTGCACCAAATTTTCAACATGGGTTTTTTGGGACCCCCCTCATGAATTCTGTCACTGTTATGATGTTACTCAGTCCCGAAAGGTGATTTTGCAGTCACTGTGTGGAATCACCTTTCTGGACCGCTTAACAGAAGGACAGTGGCAGTGTTCATGAGGTGGGCTCTCAAAAAGCCTATGTTGCAAATCTGGTGAAAGAACTCCAAAAAATGTCTGTTTCACGAGCGTGTGTTAGTTGCTTACGCGCACACTGCACTTCATGAATTTGCAATATTTTCATGCCAGATTTTCAACATTGCCATTTTTCTACACCTCCTTGTGAACAGTAGAGCTGTCATTTTTCACATCCTGGCCGAAATGTGTTTCCACATTTCCGGCACACAATAGTGCAGTTGCTGTGGGAAATCAGTGTTTGGGGCAGATTACAAAAATGACAGTGACACTGTTCATGAGCAGAGGTCCTAAAATGCCTATGTTGAAAATTTGGTTACAATACTCCATAAAATGACTGTGTTACGAGTGTATGCGTTGCACAGTTACTTTCACACTGCGCTTATTAACCATGAATTCACAATATTTTCACACCAAATTTTCAACATTGTCATTTTTCTACACCTCCTTGTGAACAGTAGAGCTGTAATTTTTCACATCCTGGCCAAAATGTGTTTCCTCACTTCTGGCACACAATAGCACGGTCGCTGTGGGAAATCAGTGTTCGGGGCAGATTGCGAAAATGACAGTGACACTGTGCATGAACAGAGGTCCACTCGCAAATTCGCAATATTTACATACCACATTTTCAACACTGCCATTTTTTTACACCTCCTTATGAACAGTACAGCTGTAATTTTTCACATCCTGCCCAAAATGTGTTTCTGCACTGCACTACCAAAGCAAATGCCAGCACGACAACATTCAGCATTGATAAATGCTTGTTTTTAATGACTTCTGTTGGTACACTTGTCTCCTTCTCACCCCAAACTGCCTAAGACTCACACACAAAAGATAAGTCCGCCAGTCAGGTCCTACACACCTTTGTGGTCACTATTTATATCCTCTCCCTTTGAGTCCTCTGTCACCAACAACTGCCCCTGACTAACTGCCCCACACAACACAATCTCTCTTTCTGATACAGTATATGTATGTATGCAGTAAAGCACACTACAGTTTGACTGTGCACACTTCTTTTGTGTTATTTACTACCTTGGGGCTCTGCTATTCTATATTCAGTATTCCCTGGGCTTAGTGGTTTTTTTCACAATATATTTTCTCTTTTTGCAGCCACTCCAGTTTTATTTTCTTTCTGGATGCAGAGTGGCTTGGGGGAGTGGGGGTCCTCCCTCCGATTTTGTGACTGTGTCTGATTTTTATTTCTCAGACTTCCCCTTTTTTAGTTTAACACTTTAAACTTTTTCTGCCATGGCCGTCAATCCTGTGTGTGTCAGACCGACAAAGACACACAGTCATTCACCTAGCGACTGGCTGAAGCCTTTTCTCACCTCAGCTCCCCCCCTTTCACAGTCTTCTATTTTTTTGTCCATCCCAACAAAATACAGACTACTGATTTTTTTTATCAGCCCTACAAATTTCAATGCAGCGCACTAGGACAACCCCCTAGCCCTGCAGTGTAGAAGGCAACATCCCATCCCTCAAAGTCACTCCCGTACTACAACCAACTATAAGTAATGCACCTATTGTCTGCATCTCTCAGCAGCTACTGAGAAAATGACACATCTTCATTAACAGTCTCAGCAGTTCGGCCCACACAAACGCTCCTCCCCCGTTCATGCCAGGACTAACAGGCAGCCTTAAGCAATACACTATTCATCAACTGACCTGTCAGTCCTGTGGGTGACACTGGGGTGCTGTTTTTCTGTTGGCTGTGTGGGCTGGTCGTGAGGAGGTCCTTTCCCACAGGCACACTTCTTCTGCTCCATGCTCCACCTCCCTCAGGCTCTCGGATCCCTTGGCACAATGCGGGTGCTCTGTGATATACGTGGTTTGCTGGACTAGCAATCATGTGATGATGGGCACTCTCTGGGAAACAGAATGAGGACCTCTAGTGGCCACAATACCAAATGGCAGCAGAAAAATAGAAAAAAAAAATCAGGGCTCAGCCTAATTTGGTTGTCCATGGGACAACCTGCAGCACAGAAAGTGATTGCCCAACAGCAGGAACTGGTAGCCCAGGAAGTCAGGCTATGGGATTTGTTGATACTGCCTACAGGCAAGGATTCCAGTCTCTGAAATACAACTCAGTCAACAATCCTCAATAAGCCTTCACTGGAATCGGAGAACTCCTTATTAAATGGCTCCAACCAGATGGCAACACAGTCCCACAGATCATCAGCACACTTGCAATGGAGCAGTTCATCAAAATCCTGCCTATAGATGTCCAGCTTTGGGTAAAAGAACACCGATCAGAGAGTGGGGAAATGGCCATTTCTTTGGCAGAGGACTATTAGATGGTCAGACAGACACCGCAGCAGCGATGCAACAGCCAAGGACCAGTAAGACCCTCTTTTTCCTGATTTAATTCCAGGTCAGATGAGAACTCTGGTGGGGGTAACAAATCTGCACCCAAATACTTTATTTGCTATAACTATAATAAGTCAGACCATATTGCAAGAAACTGTTGTAGTAAGGAGGGAATACTGGAGCAGATTTGGCTGTAGCAAATTGGGGCAAGTATTTAACAGATATCAAGGTGGGAGATAAAACTGTGAAGGAACTTACAGATTCAGGAAGCAGACAAACCCTGGTGCATGTTGAAGTTCTCAAAAAGAACGGGGCTGAAGTACCAAGTACTGGGGTCATCTAAATCCACGGGGACACTCAGTACTATTCCACCACCCAAGTGACTCTGAATATTAATGGGGTGTCGCACCAAATGAAAGTGGAGTTAGTACCTAAGTTACCTATACCTGTGATTATTGGAAATGACTTTCCAGGCTTTGCTGAGTTAATCACAGAGGGAGCAAAACCTGCAGTTTCTGCAGCTGTGATGACAGGAGCACAGGTGAAGAATTTTTCAGATGGTGGGGACTCTTTTCCTTTCAAAGATTTTGATTTGGACTTGTTTGAGCAGCGCTCCAAGATCTGAAAGTCCAGGAAAGAAAGACGATGCCTGAAGAAATATTGACAACAAAAGACTGATGAACATAAGGTGTTAATATATGAAAATGCTGATGCTAAACTGATTACTGATTGTGATTTTGTTCCAGAGCAAGCTAACAATGTTTCTCTCCAGAGTTATTTTAAGCAGCTGGGGGAGGGAAACCAGAACAGGGTGAACCAATGTATAAAAAAATGTAATAGGTTACTGTAAAGAGTTTGGATTAAACCTTAGACACAGGAGCAGATAGAACAATTTGTTATACCACAAAAGTATAGACCTGAGTTGTTACAGATAGCACTATAGTCCTATGGCTGGTCACTCAGGGAGGGATCGCACCATTATCAGATTACTGTACTGATTTTACTGGCCTGGACTGGAATTCATGAAGGTGTTGCTACCTATTGCAGTTCCTGTGCTGAGTGTCGGAAAGTATTCCCAGTGACTAAAAAAGACAAGGTGCCCCTGGTGATATATGTGCCTTTTGAGAGAATTGCAATGGATGCGATTGGCGCCCCAGACAAAAGTAAAAAGGGTAATCAATTCATTTTGGTAGTGTGTGACTATGCTACTCGACACCCAGAGGCAGTTCCAGTGCGTACTGTCACAGCCCCAAAAGTGGCAGCAGAGCTTGCCAAAATTTTTAGCAGGGTGGGCATACCTGAAGAGTTTATTGTATATCAGGGTAGTAATTTTGGTGCTCCATTTCTGAAGGAGCTGTACCGACTACTAGGTATCACTGCCATAAGAACCTCCTCTTATCACCCTCAGACAGACTATCTTGTTGAGTGTTTTAAACAAACTAAAATGCATGTTAAAAAGGTTTGTAACAGGGGGAGGGAAAGATTGGGACCAATACTTACCTTACCTGCTTTTGGCTTACATAGAAGTACCACAGGCATCAACAGGTTTTTCACAATTTGAAATGCTGTATGGTAGACAAACTATAGGGCCCCTTGATGTAATAAAAGAATTGTGCTAAGATAACCCCAGTCAGAAACAAGCATTTGTCAATGCCAAATTTTGTCATGCTGGCATTGGCAGTGGCGGAGGTGGAGACGCATAGCGCTGTGATTTTGTTAATGTGTCCCAAAAGGTGATTTTTCACAGCGAGTATGCCATTGTGCGGCAGAGCTGCGGAAACACGTTTTGAGCAGGCTGTGGAAAATGGCAGCTGGACTGTTGATAATGAGGTGTGCACAAATGCCAGTGTTGAAAATGTGGCATGAAAATATTGCAGATTGATGAAGTTACAAGGGTGCATGGAAACTGCTCAATGCACGCTTGCAACACAGTTATTGCATGGAATTTAGGCACCAAATTTTCAACATAGGCATTTTAGGACCTCTGCTGATGAATAGTGTCACCGTCATTTCCTCAAACTGTCCCGAAAAGTGATTTCACACAGTGGCCGTGCAATTCTGCACCTGACATGCGAAAACACATTTCAGCCAGCTGTACTGTTCATAAGGAGGTATGGAAAAATGCCAATGATGAACAGCTGGAGCAAAAGTATTACAAATTCACAAAGTCACGAGCATGCATGCAAACTACACAACGCACACTCGTAAAACACTCATTTTATTGACTTTTGGCCCCGAATTTTCCACATAGGCATTTTAGGACATCTGCTAATGAACAGTGTCACTGCCATTTTCATAATGTGTCTCGAACACGGGCTTTCCACAGCAACCGTGCTATTGTGCGCCGGAACTGTGAAAATGATTTTGGTCAGGATGTGAAAAATGACAGCTGTACTGTTCATTAGGAGGTGTAGAACAATGGCACTGTTGAAAATCTGGAGTGAAAATATTATAAGTTTGTGAACTTACGAGCGTGCGTGCAAACTGCTCAACACACGCTCATAATACAGTCATTTTATGGGGCACTGTCACCAAATTTTCAACACAGACATTTTAAGACCTCTGCACATGCACATTGTCACTGTCATTTTTGTAAAGTGTCCCAAACAGTGATTTTGCATAGTGACCGCGCTATTCTGCACTGGAAGTGCAAAAACACATTTCGGCCAGGATGTGAAAAATGACAGCTGAACAGTTCACAAGAAGGTGTGGTAAAATGCCAATGCTGAGAATCTGGCATGAAAATATTGCAAATTCGCTAACTTACGAGCGTGCACAGCAATGGTGCAATGCACACTCACAAAACAGTAATTTTTTGGATTTTTCCCAACACATTTGCAACATAGGGTTTTTGAACAGTGGCACTGCCATTTTGTTACTCGGCCCCAAAAGGTGATTCCGCGTAGTGACTGCGAAATCACCTTTCGGGACCAAATAACGCCATGATAGTACAAGAATTCATGAGGAGGGGTCCCAAAAACTCCATGTTGAAAATTTTCAGCCAAAATTCCCCAAAATGCCTGAGATATGCAGCAAAGCTGAAAAAAACCTATTTATTCCATTATACAGCTTACTGGCATTTCCTCAGTTCGTGGTCGGCTTTGAAGAGTGCAGACGTGTTTCCGGTCCACCATGATCATCATCGCTGAGACTCCAGAGGTAGGTATGGGGTGAGGGGAGGTGTGGGAAGGCAGGGGTGCACAGAGGGTGGGTGGGTGGGGACAGGGAGGCTACGGGGACCGTTTTCATTTTACAGGTAGAAAAAAAAAAACTGTGTAGAACAATTTTTGTATTTCAGGGGATATGGCATGCTGGGGTTGGCTCCCAGCTTGCCACTTAAATGTTTGGGGCATCTGTAGCCGACGGGGGATTGGGCACCCTCATTGGCACACAACATGGGGGATGGAGGAAGTTATGCCGACGGGGATTGGGCACCACCAACAGTACACAAAGAAAGCGGGGGGGTGAGCCGAGGGGGATCGGGCACCCCCATCGGCATTTAGCAATGGGGGCTTATGCCGATGGGAGTGGGCCTCGTCGGCACACACAAAGAAAGCGGGGGAACAAACCAACAAGGGGATTGGGCACCCCCGAAGTCGGCAGTTGGACGGCCGCCTGCCCACCATGCTGATAATGTCAATGAGTGCTTAGAAAGGGTCCGCTGTGTCTGACGAGCTTTGCTTGGATTGCAGCGGACCTTTTCTTAGATGTGCTCGCCACATTATGTATGCATGGTGTAGCGCCGGCATGCAGGCTGATTGGGGAATGAGGGACGCACCTACTGGTGCGTGCCCTGCATTCGCCCAACAGTGACCACGCCTCCAAAGCTGCACTGTCCCAAGATGTTGGCTGCGCAAGCACGCAAACATAAAAATCTATTACATCTTATATGTGTGCCCTGAGAAAGAAGCTGGCAAAATACGTGGAAATTGCCCATAGTAATCGGAAAGAGGCCCCAAACCAGCAGAAGGTGTATTATGGCCATGGGGTAAAAGGAAAAGTTTTTGAACCAGAAGAAAAGGTCTTACTATTGTTACCCACTACAGAAAATGAACTGTTAATGAAATGGCAAGTACCTCATAATGTGCTTAGACATACTGGCACAGTAAACTATGAAACTGAGTCCTGATAGGAAAAATCCTACAGTACCAAGATATACCACATTAACCTCTGGAAGAAATGGGTTGAAAAAAACACCAAAGGCTGCTTTGTTAGTTTTACAGAAACGTCTACGGAAGATATTAATATACCTTATGACAGATTGGAACAAACTGTAACTACTGATGCTGTAAAGGTGAATGTTTCCTTAACCTCTGAACAAACCGCAGAAATTCATAACTTGCTAAAGAGACAGATTTGGAATTGAAAATAAACCCTTAGTTGAAGGACTTTTGCTTTCTCTGTTTGCACTGACTTTGTCAATAGTTATACTGAACAATTTTTATTTTTTTTTTACTGTTGTTGATAATAATGAAATGCTACTTGCAAATTTTACAACTGCTCCTGGTTTTCTTATGCGTCCAGGCATGTGCTTCAATGACAACCAGCAGAGCAAGAAATAATCCTGTCACTTAATAAGACCCTGGTCAGGCCTCACCTGGATCCGTGCAAAATGAAGTCTGTTAACTGTGATGAACATTCATGAACTGTTAAACATGTAAGCATTAATCCATGACAAAGGAGGGCTCTACTAGGGAATTAATGCCAGGTTGGGTTTGGGGCACGAGGATGAAGGCTGGGTGCCTCCAACCACCAACCGGGCATTCATTCCTTTGTAAAGCCCAGCTTTGGAGTGGATTCATGCATGTGTAACATGGGAGGCACTACTTACAAAAATCACTAGCAAACCTTTTGATTTAGTAAGAATTACATATACATTAGTGCCCACAGTTTTAAAATGTTTAATACATTTTTGAATGAAGCCACATTTATTAATATTGCGGTTGCCACTTTTTTTTCACATGACTACTAATATTGCCATTTGGTCAGTTACACTTCAGCAATAACGTTAGGGATTACTAAAGTTTTGTAACAACAGCAATTAAGGATTTACACCACTCACAACAAGCGGTAAAACAGGGTTAGGGTATCATGGGATGCTTTATTTGCACATTGCAGTCTGAGGCAAACAGACCGGACAGACCGTATGTTTTTGGAGTGATAAGATTTCTTACAAAGCAGCAGTGACTTGGGGGAGGGTACAGCTTGAAATAACTCCTTTTATTCACTGCAGGTGTTCATTTTTTTTAAGTTCTTACTGTAACTGTGCCGCTTCTCCACAAATTGGGCGATTACTACGAGTACCGCGGGGCGGGTGGTTGGGATGCAACACACACGTGCATAGGTTTTGTTTTGTGGTGAATGCAATGTGGACAGTTGTAGCACTACAAAATGAAGTGGGAATTAATGCTTGCTTCATTTTGTATCACAGGTTGTCTTTCCACCAATCTGGTTGTGGCATTGAGCTATCACATTAACTGACATGTTGCAAAGAAACTTAGAAATGTGCTGTTAGAAGATGACCTTATGGTCTATCAGGTTTGCCCAGTGTGGAGGTACATGCCCTTTAGAGGTTCATTTTCATCCTCTCCCCCTCTTCTGCCCCCTCACAAGCTCCGTATGCCTGTCCCACCCTCCCAAAAGGCTTTCTACAGTTTTTATACTGACCAATGTCTCCAAGAGCTTGTTCCACCTCTCCCCCTTTTCTGTAAAATATTACTTCCTAGCATCTCTCTTGAATTTACCCCCACCCGCCAACCCACCCACACCAGTTGGCTGCTGTTCTGTCTAGTGGTCCTATTATTACCAGTCATTAATAGTTCACTTGAGTTCACCTTATTTATGCCCTTCAAGTTTTTAAATGTTTCAGTCATGTCCCCCTCTCCCTCCTGGTATCTAGAGTCATTTATCCAGTTTCTTGATTAATCTCTTTCGAAGTCCTGATGCAGTATGTCTACAGCTTGATTGTTATCCACAGTCCTTGTTATCCAATCAAAAAAACTGATAAGATTTGTTTGACACAACCTTTCAGCTACAAAAATATGATGGCTGCCGCCTTACAACCAGTTATCTGCAAGGAATCCTACTGGCCTTTCTTTTAGTATGGTTTCCTTCAGTTTGACATTTATAGCTGTCAAACTGACTGTCCTGTAGTTCTCTGACTTACCTCTAGTGGCTACTGTTATATAGGAGTAACACATCCACAATTCTTCAGTCCATATACATTACTTCGGACTCCAGGGAACAACTGAAAAGATCTTTCAGTAGTGCAGTTAATACCCGCACCATTTCCCTCATTACCCTAGAGTGTAGCTCATGCAGTTCTGGAGATTCATTTACCTTCAAGGCAAAGAGCCCTTTGAGTACCCTGTCAGTGGCATTTAATTCTGCATACAGTATTGGTTCCCCCTTCTAGACATGTGTCAACCCTTCCCTGTGGTAATGCCCCTCTTTCTCCCTTGTGAATACTAAAAAGAAGTATTTGTTCAGTATTTCTGCCTTACCCTTTCTATTCACCACCCACCCCTCACCTTGCTTAAGCTTGAAAATACCTTCTTTCATGAGCCTCTTCTCCATGATATGGCAAAGAAAGGCCTTGGCCGCTTTCTTGACTCCTTCAGCTATCCTTAACTCCATGTCTGCTTTGCTTGCCTAACCACCCTGTTGATCTTCCTTAGTTTACCTAGGTGGGCTTCCCTGTCCCCTTCCTTTTTACTCACATTGAATTTTGTAAAAGCCTCTATTTTCCCCATCACTGCCCTCTCCATCATCCAAGTGTACCGTTTTGGTTTCCTATGCCTTCTTGATTTTCCCCACCCATCTCAGGCAGGAGCTGGCTTTACCTTGAAGACTGATTCCAATGATGTCCCATTTTCCTTCCACCCCCCACCAATCATCCAGTTTTACTTTGAGGTTATCCTTCCTCTCATTGAAATTCATCCTCCTGGAGTCAAGGCCATGCATTTTGGAGTTTTGTGTTCCCTACCTAACTTTATAGCATACCACGCTACACACAGCAGCTAGAATGGAGGCTAGTTTAAAATGCTTAGCTTTTAAAATTTAAATAGGTCACAGGTTTTCTTTTTAGATTGAGTTTGTCATTTGCAATATAGATGCTCTGGCAATACCTTATTCCTAAAGCAATTAGAATAGGACTAATGTAACCATCTTCAGAGGCATACTCTGTTTGCATTCTCTCTGAAAATGTTTTCTTTTTTGTAAGATTTATTAAAATAATATTGGAAATGAGGCAGAAAAATGTTTACATGGGTTACTCTTTATTTACCTGCATGCTATGCGGAGGTTACTCCCCAAATGTAAATACTTTCTCACTCCTGGGAATACAAGGGTATGAGTACAAACATACCTGAGGCACTGTGTCACTAACTAACCAGTTCAGGTACACCATGATGGTAAACTGTGAATATAGTGAGTGAATTTGGGTGAAGTCAAAATAGCGACTGTAAATTTGGTGATGTGCTCTTAATAGCATATTGCAACTTCATCACCTTCTTTTCCAATGGAGTGCTATTTTCTAAAGTATATAGGGTTTTGTTTGTGGGGCCAGTTCCAAGCTGGCCATCTGGTGTACTGGTTACAGTCACTGCCTCTGTGGCTGACGGACCCGGGTTCAGACTGGCTGTGATGGATTTTTTTTTTGGGGGGGTGTTGTTTAATGTTTTGTGTTTTCCCTCTTGTTCACCTCCTGTTCCCCCACCCTCCTGACTTTGTTCCACCTACATGCAGGTTGCCTCCTCCCAGTGTTCTTCCCCTGCTGACTTCTGTCCCCACCCCATGGAGTTGCCCTCCTCCCAAGTTTTCCCCATCCACTATTATCCTGCCATCCCCCAAGTGATGATTATATTTTAGATTGGGGCTGCAGGGGATGAATCCCCTGACAAGGGGGGGTGTGAGGGGCATAGCTCCTCTATATAAAAAGTCACCTCACATCACCCCCCCCAGGACAGTAAGGAAGTGCCAGTCACTGTTTGCTGGGGGTGGGGGGGAGTCCTCATAGTGCACATCGCCGTTTTGCTCTTCAGCAATGTGCACTTGCTGTTTTTGGTTGGAGCCGTTTTGCAGCAGCTCTTATCACATAGAACCCTTGGTGATAGCATGCAGATTTCTCATTACTTACCAGTGCAGCCAATATATACAATAGCAAGTAAGTTGGTAACTGTTAGTTTATCTTGTTCAGCAAAAATGAATCCAAATGTGATATATGCAGAATAACTAAGGCATCAGTACTCAGATGTGGTTGGGTGCCTTTTAGGATCCAGAAGTTATATGAGTAGACTGAAGAGTCTTATTTTCATCAGAGATTTTCATTTAAACCCATATTACTTCAAAATGTGATGCTGTAAGAGAATGGATTACACAAAACAATGTTGATGTAGTGCCCTGGTTAAATGAAAATCTTTTAGATTCCTATGTAACAATATCAAACTACCAGTTCTGGAAAAGGGACATGTGACAGGGTTGGGTAAGACTCTGCCCCATTTGTTATGCAGAGTTGAAAGCAAGAGACCATGCCTATGTGTTATGCATAAAGTTAAAAGCAAGGATCTCTTCTGTTCTCTACTATTCTGTCACTTGTCTATCTCTTGCCTGTCTGATTGTGCAATCTCATTTTCTTGTGGCATCTAGGAATTGGCCACTCCGATAGTCCCACAATTTTTCCGTTTCAGTGCTCCCAGATCAGCCAAAGCATTTTCCAGTAGCAGACTGTAATTTTTCCTGTATATTCCCTGTAAAACCTGGGTGAAATTCCTGTAGATTTTCCTGCATTCTCAAGCCAATTTATTTTTGCAATTGGCATCATTATAGTTGTCAATAAAATCACTACAACACATGTTCTGGCTGTTTTAAGTGTTCTTATTTACTTTAAGAATTAAAAGTGACCTACTCTGTCCCAATGGCCATCGAGAGGGAGGACACACACCTGAATTATTTTCCATCCTGACTCCAGTGACTGAAGGACTTTTTTTTTTTTAATCTATTAAATTAAAAATCAGACATGATCTCCCTGAGTGCATTCTGTCCCAGGCAGCCAAAGATGAATACAGCTTAGGAGAACCAAAGAAAATATGCAGAGGATTCTAGTGCACCAATATTATTTTCTTAGCTACACCACTGACTTGCAGCTGAGGACAACCCACCACAAATATGTATTTCATACTTTTGGCACCAGTGGCTGGTTATTGTTTTAAGTGCCAGATCAGCCAAAATTAAAACAAAACACATAGTGTAGCCATATACTGTATAGCACACAAGAAGCAAATGGCACAAAAATGACACCAGGGCACACTACAAGCACCACCATAAGCCACAGAAAAACAAAGTTACAAAAGTCATGGTTAGGGACAAGAAATTTAATTGCCAGGAAAAAACAACTTCTAAAAAAGAGAACCGTGTTTTGTTTACAGATAGAAAGAGCTGGAGATTTTAAAGAGACTCTCGGATGAAGGACTTCTGTTTGTTTGAACTGGCAGTATCAAGAGCTATCCTGCACAATTTTATTTTTTATTTTACTGTTATTGATAACAATAAAGCACTACTTGCTAATTTCATAATTTCTCCTGATTTGCCTATGCTTCTTGACCTATGCCACTATGACAGAACCAAAATGATAGAGGGAGTGGAGTTTTGGGTTACGAGCACACATAACTGAGTATAAAACAATTAATATTGATATTAGCATCCTAGGAACTGAATCTCTTGCATTTGACAAATGTCTTCCTTTTAGCAAACCACCATTTTACTGGGCTGTTACCATTCTCTAAAGGGGGCATGATCATTTTCCCTGCTTTTCAAGATTTTTTATTCCATCTCAGAATTAGCCATGAAACTGTACTATAGGGAGATTTCAGTGTAAACTGGTTATTTTGAAGCAACACACAAAAGCTTTATGAATTTACTCTATACTTTGGACTTAATAAATATTCATACAGGATTGAATCCCAATGACCCAATGTTATCAATAATCTTGGATTTAATCCTTACATCTAATCCTGAAAATTATTCACTAAATGGTGTCTTGCCTGGTGCATTTAAGGACCATCAGTTCCCTTTTGCATCAGGAAAAAGGATAAAAGGTTTTCTCAGACTAAATGTATTCATTATAAATTATGACCTCATTCTTAGCCAATCAAGACTGTCTATTTCTAAACATTCTAGGTACTCTTATAACCGTAAGAGGGTGTGTCATGCAAACAGTTCTAAAATTCGAAAGTCTAAGTTCAGCTGGTACCATCCATTTCACACAAAGGGGATTCTCTAATATTCTGCAAAGTAAAATATTTTCATTTTAAATTAAAATTAAATTATTTAAACAAACATATTGAACATGATTTATATGTGCAGTTCCCGAGTCTCTTATGATTGCAAGAGTTTCTTCTCAAGTGCTTTGTGTGTCAGGGATTGTTCAGCTTCACTCCACAGTTCTCTCACCCAAAGAACTCAAGAATGCAATCTTACAACAATAAAAGACACACTAACTATACATATGAATGTATAGCATAGGTACTTCAATAATTCAGATTACACTCGCTGCATGCTTAACTTAGAACAGATAGGGACAGGTTGCATTTAATACCAAGTGCTGAGGATCCATGAATGCACTTTAGGGGAGAGTTTCTGGTAATTTGCAGTAGACATGCCCTTATTCAATCAGAAAAAGTTAAATAAAAAAATGTCCTGTGGTACATTGTGAAAATTGGCAGATCGCATAGTATACAGGATAAAGCTTGTAAACCTGTAAAAAGAACAAATTGCCAGAGGCACTGGGATGCAGTATGTTGATGTGTTAGAAACTCTTATTAAAAAAAGAAAACTTGCCAAAACTGACTTTTTTTATTAAAAAAAAATTAAATAAGTCTACCAAGCCAGGATCTTTTTTGGGGCTGGTTAAAAGTCTTTAAAGAGGTAGTGTACTGCTTAAAACTAATATTAGTTTTTATGTTGTCAACTCATGATTATATAGTTATTAGATAAATCAACACCAGGGTGGTTGATTAACCCCACAACCCCATACCTTGATTGCTACTGCACTTATAAAATGGCTATGTCCAAAAACATGGGAAACCCACAGAAAGTATTTTTTTCTCATGTTTAAAGACCAAAAAAGGACTGTATCCTGCCACCTTGCAAAGTAGTCCATAACAAATAATGCACACTTCACCGATGTTATGCACAGAGAAATGTCACACATACATTACTAACAAGATTTGTGACATTTCTTGTGCATAATATGCTGTGCTACCTTTTTTTTATGTAGATTCTTTTTGCTGGCTCCAGTGGACCAGGGCATCTCTAAGAAGTGCCTATTCAGCCATTACCTCTACTCCCCACCTGAGACCACCCTCCTCCGAGAGTGAGATTGCTGAGCACCCCCTTCCAAGGACATTCCAGCCCTCTGGATCACCCCCTCAGGAGGGTCTGCCCCACCTATCTGGCAGCCTTTCTGCATTTGAGGGTCAGTCCTGGTCAGGGAGCTTGAGAGAGCTGGTGGAGAGATGTTCCAGCATTGGGGATGTGGGCTAGGATCCTGGATCCATCATCACCTCCCTGGGCCTCTGGAGTATTTTTGATTATGGTTACCCCCTAGAGCATGGACGTGTAGTGACGTCCAGGTACTGACATGCCGACATCCGCTGATGCTCCACCCCCTAGCTACTGCACCACTTCCTTGCAAGGCCTCTGATCTTCAGCAGGGGGTCACTAAGGAGCAGTGCAAGTCCCGCATCCCAACCCGGGAAGGGAGAGCAGTCCTCTTGATGCTCAATCCTTTCACTCCCCTGCAGACTCCCAGTGCCTCAACCCTCAGTGCCACTGGGCTGGCATGCTCTGCTACCTTTGCCTATGCCATTTACTTTGCCCCCCCAAACACACACACACAGACATGCAGCTTGAGGATCATACATCTTGATCTCTCACACACACAAATCTCTGAGAGCACCTCTCTCATTAACTATGCTCTGTCCTGACAGGTGCAAAAAACAAACACCACACTGGAGACACAGAACAACCCTGATTTACACACTGCATGACTTACACAGTGAGGTATCAGGGACATGAGCTGCCTTGTCTCTCTCTCTCTCTCTCTCTCTCTCAAACTGACATGTTGCTGTGTGGCTGTCTCTGAACTACACACAGGATGACAATAAAGCCTCATAGCTCTTGCTCGGCCAATCACTAAAGGATGACAGTTGATGTCTCCATAGTGGGAGAGGGAGAGATTTCATTTACATATGTAGAGTTTGCTGACTAAGAAAGGAACACTGAAGCATGCGCATGTATCTTGCTCTCTCTCTCTCCCCCCCCCCCCCCGCATTAGTGCTGCCTCTTTCCCTGTTTACTACTGAGGTCTCTTTCTCTGTCACTTTGCCACTGAATATTGTATGATCTGACTCTGTGTGTTTCCTCTCTACCTGCAGCGCACTGTCTCTCTCTCTCTTACAAAGTGTCATCACCTTCACTGAAACTGCTGACAAGTATTGACTCCTTCTCTTGCATTGCCCTTAACTAAATATGGCACAGAACATCAACTTTCCACCTATGAACCTCTGGAAAAACAGGGGACAGAGCCAACACTGTGATGACAGATAATGATTTTGGAGACAGAGGGAGAGTGGGAGAGAAAGGAAAGAGCACACACTCTCACTGAGAGCCTGCCATTCCATTTTACTGCCAGTCTCTGCTGCATTAACGTGCTCTCACCCTACCTCTTTCACTTTCGCTCTCTCTCCTCTCTCTATAGTTCTGCAGTAGGTAGCACTGACAGTCACACTGCAATTTTTGACTGCATCTCCTGGTCCCACTCTATCACTCTGTGATTCTGCTTTATTTAACCATACAGACTTTTTCATTTATATACTCTGTGACTGCATAATGTACAATACCAGCTGCACATGAATTTATCTCGCTCACTGTGGGTCCTGATCACTTACCCAAGATTTTATATGGCTGACAGCACACTTTGCTTTCCACTGCAGAGAATAAGACCTGGCATTGGATCTCCAGAGTCACTCCACGCAACCGAGGATTAATGCTAACTTAATCCACGGGCATGCAGAGTGACTCCACTAATGGCATTGCTCATTTCTCCAAACCCATGTTATAAAAGCAGTTAACTATTACCTTTTATATCTGAGGTACATTTTCTTTTCCCTTTAGTTAATTAGAAGGTTGTTTACCTGATGGTAGTAGGTGTGCTGTGTGGAACATCGCTCCGCCTGACAGTTAACATACATTATCTATCTCTATTCTGCCCCACTACATCATCAGCATTGTGACCCCACTGACTGTGACATCACTGCTGCTTAAAAATAGTCACTCAGTAGCTGTCAGGTCAGTTACCTGTAATGACATAGTCTGTGAGATCACAATGCTTATGATGTAATGGGGCAAAATAGAGATAGAAATGCCAGCTGCCAGGCTGAGAGTTATTCCACACTTCCAGCACAGTACTATCACATATAAAACTTTCTAATGAGCAAAGGGAAAAAGAAAAATGCTTCCAAAATATAAAGTTACAGCTGGCTGCTTCTTAAAATTTGCATTGTTTTCCCATCTGTCTGTTTTGTTTCCACTAGCTAGTTAAGGTTCAGCTTCCTCCAAGACACCAAATTCTTTTATAGTAGATAATAAGTTGGTTCACAGTTTATACACAGTAGCAGAAAAATGTAATAAATATGTTATAAATATGGGAATCTACAGTTAATAATACACAAACATCATATTAATTGGTAATGTCAAAAGATATATCTTCTTTTCAAAATAGACTGTACAGTTTTCTTTACCTCTGTTAATACTGAACAAGTACTGAGGGAGTTATTGAGAATTAAAGGGAAACTCTCAGCTCCACAGAAGGAACGCATTGGGACCTCTAGGTCCCGATTACCAAAATCGCAAGTAAAATGATTTTTTTTCTTACTTACTTTTTTGGAATCCTTATATTTCTCTGGTTGATCCTGTGACCCCCTGCCAGCGATTATTCTTTCAGAGCCCCCCTAGACCAGCCATTTGATGATGTGCATGACTGGCTAAACTACAGTGGGAGGAGCACCTATATACCTGTAAGCATATTGTAAATGTTATTCTTTTTATTGCACATTGTCACACTTACATTACCAGTATCAATCAGCCAAGAAAAGCCCTTCCCCAGCTGATAGCTTGGCAGAAGACACAAGGAGACACCAGGAGAAAGGACTGCTGTGTGACTGGACTTCTCTGCTGGGACTAAAGAAGAAGAACTCTTGTACTTGGACCTTTAATTTAGGGTAAAAAAAAAGTGTGTGTTAACTGAACTGAATGGTTATCTGAACAGTTATCTAGGTGTAAATCTCAGGTGATTGAAAGGACTTAATAGCGGTGAGGTTTAAATTACTTGTAGAAAGATCTAGTAAGTAGGGGGTGTGGCTTAGCTAGAAGGAAGCTACATTTAAAGACTGCCTTAGAAAGATTCTGCTAATAGCTTGGCAGAAGATACCAGGAGAAAGGACTGCTGTGTGACTGGACTTCTCTGCTGGGACTATATTGCCCTCCTACCCTCCCACCAAAAGCTAGTTCTACTTTTATAGGCACAGGATTTGACTGACAACAGGAACTTCCTGTTTGGGAGCAGGAAGTGAGTGATCACAGAGCGACCAAAGACCCACCATCCTAGAAGGGCAAGAGTAGCTCTCCGGCCCCCTCTAGCTGCTGGAGGTCTGCCTCTGAGCAAGTAAGGGGTCTACTGAAAAATATAGGATATTCTTGTCACGGAACAGGACAATCAGGAGCTTAAAGGGCACACAGGCAGAAAGTAAGGAGAGAGAAAAAAAAACAGAGGAAAGAGTAAGGATTGAAAACAGTTAAGGGGCTAGAAATAAGACATGATTGGAGTGGTGCAGTGCAGTGGCTGTGGAGCAGCAGTCTTCCGGGAGATGTTCTGGAGGATGCAGTGTTGTCCCATCTGCAGGCACCTCTCTGGACTGAGGGACGAGGTTGCTCATCTCCAGGCTGAGTTGGCCAGGATTTGTGGGACCTCCTCTTCCATCTAGGGACCACCAGTGCCACTACCGTTGCCTCAGAGGTTGCCAAGAAAGAGGAGCGGTTGGACCATAGTGGGCTCAGGGAGGGTGAGGGTGGTGGAACAGAGGCACATCCCTCCAGTTGTACCGCTCCACAATTCCTATGCCATTCTGGCAAAGTGTGGTTCCTCTATGGAGGCACCCACAGTGGAGACCAAGGAGGATGCTGGGAACCTCCACAAAGTAGACCCACAGGAAGGTGGCAGGGGACCACGCAGGGGAAGGAAACAACTCCTGGTGGGGGACTTCATTGTTAGGAAGGTAGAACTGGGGGAGGAAGGGGAGAGGGAGGTAAGGTGCCTGCCTGGCGCCATGGCTTAGAGGGACAGGGAGCGAATCCTCAGGATTGCCAGAGCAGCTGCACAGGGGAGGGAGCTGGAGGCCATTGTCCACCTAGGGACAAATGACCTGGCTAAGAAAGGATTAGAGAAGTGCAGAAAGAGTTTGTGGAATTAGGGAGGGGCCTTAGACAAGTAGCACACACGGTAACCTTCTCGGAGGTGCTGCCCATCTATGGCATAGGAGAGGCTAGGGTGTTCTGCACCATGGGATTCAATCGATGGTTGAAAAACTGGTGTCGAGCTCAGGGATTTGGCTTCACTGGGGACTTGGGGTCCACCTGGAGTGATGCAAGCTTATACTGGCATGATGGGCTGCATCTGTCCAGGAGGGGAACCAGGATCCTAGGTGATAGGTTTAAATGCTTCATTGGCAAGCATTTAAACTAGCCAAGGGGGGAGGCACTGGAAAGGAGCAGGGAAATCCTAGCCCCCAAAACTCACGGTAGTAAGTGCGGCAAACACCAACATAGAGGTGTCGATAGGGAGAAGGGCAGGGGTAAATGGAGAAAGTGACAAAGGCAAGAAGGACAGGGATGGGGCAAAAAGGAGTAAGGCCATCAGGAAATGGAGGGTAATGAGTACCAATGCCCATAGTCTGGGCAACAAGCTCCCTGAGCTGGTGGCTTTGATGGAAGAGGGATGCCTGGATATCGTAGCAGTCACAGAAACATGGTACGCAGAGAACCATGACTGGGATGTTAACATACCAGGGTACATAACCTACAGGAGAGACAGGCAGGGGAGAAGAGGGGGAGGAGTAGCTCTCTATGTAAAGGAAGGGATAAAAGCAACTGAACAAAAGAGTAAACAGGGAGGAGAGGAGGCACTGTGGGTCACCTTGGAGACTTGAAAGGGCACCACAATCCACACAGGGGTTGTGTACAGACCCCCATGTCAGGGGGAAGGAATGGACAAGGATATGATAGAAGGCATTCTTAGAATGGCAGAGAAAGGGGAGATACTGTTGATGGGAGACCTGAATATGCCAGATGTTAACTGGAGCACATTTGTTGCAGCCACATCCAAGAGCAGGGCCATTCTTGATGCCCTACAGGTGGCAGGTCTTAGACAGCTAGTTTTGGAACCCACTCATGAGGGAGCAATCTTAGACCCCATACTCTCAAATGGGGTCAGTGAGAGGATCTCAGATCTAGAAGTGGGTTGCCATCTGGGAACAAGTGACCATCAAACAGTGTGGTTCACGTTAAACTCAGCTACAGAGTCAAGCCATACAATAGTGAGGGTACTGGACTTTAGGAGGGCTGACTTTGGCAAGATGGGACAGTGCCTCAGAAAAGCACTAGCAAACAGGCTAGAAGGAGGTGTGGAGCAACAATGGGACTCATCAAAACTGCCATCACAGAGGCAACAAACCTTTGGTGAAGCAAATAAACAAATCAAATGAAAGAAAAAGCCACTATGGTTCTCAAAAGAGGTGGCTGTGAAAGACAGGAAGAAAAAGATAGCATTCCGGAAGTATAAGGAAACACAGAAGGAGCAGGACAGAGAGCTCACCAGTTAAGGCAGAAGGAAGCAGGGAGGGAAGTTGAATAGCAAAGGCCCAAACTGAGGAAAAGATAGCCAACTCAGTTAAGAAGGGGGATAAAACCTTTTATAGGTACATCAGCGAGCGTAGAAAGACAAAGGGAGGGATAGTGAGGCTGAATAGAATGAATGGTGGGTGGGCAGAGGGGGACAGTGAAAATGCAGGGATACTGAATGAATATTTCTGCTCAGTATTCACAAAAGAGGAGGGGGAAGTGCCTAATCCAATTAACAGAAGCACTCTTGATAGTGGGGTCGATCCCAGTCCTTTCACAGAAGAAAGGGTTCTACAAGAACTCCTAAAACTGAAGGTGGACAAAGCAATGGGTCCTGATGGAATTCACCCGAGAATTCTAAAAGAATTAAGGGAGAAACTAGTGAAACCACTGGCTACTCTTTTTAATAAATCATGGGAGGATGGTGTGGTACCCGAGGACTGGAGGAAGGCGAATGTGATTCCCCTTCACAAAACTGGGACCAAGACAGAGGCAGGAAACTACAGACCTGTCAGTCTGACCTCTGTGGTAGGGAAAGTGATGGAGTAACTTCTGAAGGAAAGAATAGTTGAGTACCTAGAGACTAGTGGAGCACAGGACCCAAGGCAGCATGGGTTCACAGTGGGAAGGTCATGTCAGACGAATCTAATAGATTTCTTTGATTGGGTGACCAAAGTAGTAGACCAGGAAGGGGCTGTGAACATGGCCTACCTAGACTTTAGCAAGGCATTTGACACAGTCCCACACAAAAGATTAATAGTCAGATTAACCAGCCTGGGAGTGGGTCCCAGGGTGGTAGCCTGGGTAAAACATTGGCTGCACAACAGGACACAGAAGGTAATTGTAAATGAAGTCCACTCTGAAGAAAGAGGGGCTACTAGTGGAGTACCGCAGGGTTCAGTATTGGGTCCAGTCCTTTTTAATGTCCTCATCAGTGACATTGCAGAGGGACTGGAAGGAAAAGTATGCCTTTTTGCAGATGGCACAAAGATCTGCAACAGGGTTGATACAGAAGGAGGCGTGGAAAGGATGAGAAGGGACTTGGCAAGGTTGGAGGAATGGTCAGAAGTATGGCAGCTAGGATTCAATGCAAAGAAGTGCAAAATAATGCACCTGGGAAACAAGAACCCAGGGGAAGAATATACAATGGGGGGAGAGGTAGTAACAACAACAAAAAAGGAAAGGGACCTGGGGGTAATCATATCAGATGACCTTAAGGTTAGCAAGCAATGTGAGAAGGCAGTAGGGAGGGTTGGGGTTATACTGGGATGCATAGGGAGAGGCATCAGCAGCAGAAAACAGGAAGTTGCTATCCCTCTGTACAGATAGTTGGTGAGACCCCATCTGGAGTACTGCGTCCAGTTCTGGAGACCCCATCTCCACAAGGACATAGACAGGATAGAGGCAGTCCAGAGGAGAGCAACTAAAATGGTGCAGGGTCTGCAAGAGAAGCTGTATGAGGAGAGACTAAAGGAGCTTAATATGTATACCCTTGAGGAAAGAAGGGAGAGGGAGGGACATGATAGAAACTTTTAAGTACCTCAGTGGAATCAACAAAGTCCAAGAGGGTAGCATCTTTCAGAAAAAGAGACTTACAAGAACAAGGGGACACAATTTAAAGATAGAAGGGGGCGGTTCAGGGGCAATGTGAGGAAGTATTATTTCACAGAGAGGGTAGTGGATGCATGGAACAGCCTTCCTGAGGAGGTTGTGGGGTCTAAAACTGTGGGAGAATTCAAGAATGCATAGAACAGACATAAGGCAATTCTTGTGGGGGGTAGGAAGAAATAGGCTGTTGGTTAACTAGGATCTGTGGCCTATACTGTAGGTAGGGAAATGGCAGACTAGATGGGCCAAGCGGTCCTTATCTGCCGTCAAAGTCTATGTTTCTATGATTGATATTGGTACTGTAAGTGCGATATGGCATGGGGACATAATGTCACTAGACATTATGCAACAGCAATATATCACGCTGTCACTACAGCACAATATATTGCTAGCAGCATTTCACTGTGTTGGAGTCTCCTGACCCCCCCCCAACTAAAATAATCAACTCTGGGGTGGGGGGGGTTGTACACTGAAATTGCACAAAGTGCAAATATATAAAAACTTCCATGCAGCTGGACTGAGATTCGATACCTGGTCCACAGACACGCCACCTCCATTGCTGCCTGTGGCTCATCATGTCGAGCCATGGCAGCTGCTCAGCGGATCTTCTTCCCAGCAGAGAACATATCCTCTGCTAGGGAACAGTGACAGGGTGCACAACTGCGCACAGAACATTTAGCGGTTTTGCACCCTGTCGCTATTCCCACCCGCACTGTCTGTGTTGCGCGGTTTTAGCATATGCCATCTTGCATACAGTGAACTGCCCCAGTAGGGTGCAATAATGCACAGTATAAAAGAATAGCATTTACAATATGCCTACAGGAATATAGACATCCCCCAAGGCTTAATCCATCATTATAAGCAACTATTTTTAACCTTTCATTAGTAAATGGAGATTTTGTAGACAACTTTGAAACAATTAAATGTAATTCATGCATTTAAGCATAAGGCATGACCAGGGGTGATAGCCTGTGGCAATGGCGACCGTGATTGAGCACTTTCAAAAAGGGTGACTCAGTTGCAGTGCCTGTCCAAAGGGCTACTGGACAGGGAGGGCAACTGGATGGGGAGGTGCATGAATATAGCAACAGGATGTCACTATACATACATGCGTGTGGGGGGGACTGAGCATGGCAAGTGATGGGTGGGAAAGTTTGTGAGGTATAGTGTAGCAGTGGGCTGCTGAGCTGGCCCCGTGGCATAGTGGGTGGGTGGCAAGCTATGGTTGTGATGGTGCGGGGTTTGGGCCCAGGTATGGGTTCATTTTGCTGCGCCCGGCCATGAATTTTTTTTTTCATTTTGCCCCCATGACATGCACCCTCACTGGAGTTGAGAACCTTTAGTAGGGGGATGGGGTGCAGCCCCCCACATAAGCAAAAAATAACTAAGTCCTTGGTACCCTTTTGCTGTGCACCGGGTGTGTACATCGCCAAAACTGATTTAGGAGATGTACACTCGCCCTAATAGCGATCGCCTTTCCGCGATTGCCATTATCACATGGAACCCCAGGGGTTAGATTAACAGTCTGTTAATCACCTCCCTAGGGGTATAATGTGGCACAAGGCACAGCCAAGTGCCATACTGCCCCTAGGAGGTGATTAATTGATTGTTATCTAACTCCTGGGACTGCCTTGTTTCTATTATAAAAACTTATTTAAAAAAAGTATTAGAAGTGTACTTTTTGAATGTTTTCCTTATTGAAAGGAAGATTTTTAATAAAATAGTTCATTCACCAGCTGTTTAAGGTTGCTGGTTCAGAATCAGAATGCATCCTTCCAATCATTCAGCAGTGCTAGAGAATGGAATGCTGACAGGAAGAATTCATGCACCATATTTCTCAGGCTGTATGTGACAGTGTAACAGAGATCTGATCTGTATTGCACGTCTGTGAAACAAACTTATTTGCAACTATTGAATTTGTGTAGTGACTCTCTGGTGAGGTGGCAAGGTGTTCCACTAAAACAGCACCCAGGTTAACACCTGAAGCAGCTCAGGCTACACGGGACTGTGTGGACTTGGAGGACTGTGGAACCCTCCACTTCCTGGTACCTACTATTGTGCTTAGAATACTCGTTAAATTCTAAGCAAGTTCCCTCCATTCTGCTTCCACAGCACTAGTAGGGAGGTATTCTGTGTGTTTCACGCTGATGAAATATTGTGTTGTTTAATTATTTTTTAAACTGCAGCTAGCACCACACTGGAAGTATTTGCACAGTCACTTCTGGTTAGCGACTATTTTAACACTCACACCCGTGAGTGGAAGCAGGGCTAGCACATGGTTCCGCGCGCAGAGATGCACGTGTCTACTGTGTCCATGGGTACACAGGGAAGCAGGGTTAGTCTCCTAGCAAACGTGAGGACAAAAACTAAACAACAGCAGTAAGTACCCTGAGATCCTACGTATAAACTCATAACAGACCTCACTATGTCATTTCCAGGCAATTGTTGTCAATCCTGCCAAATGTATGCTATGGGGAGCAAGTTATGAACCTCACCTGTGACAGATGCTTGTTAATCCATACTTTAGAGGATGAAATATGTCATCTTCAAGCCAATCAGATTGTTAGTCCAGACATTACAGCCTTAGAGAATTACATCGATCACATGGCATCAAAACTAGAACCTATGAACCTAGACTCAGAAGCTAATGTCAGTTTCTTTGAAACAACTGAAACTGGATTAACCATGCAAGGATGCAATTTGAAAGATGAGGCCTGGGCACAAGTCCCCATTACAGCAAAAAGAAGGAGAGGCCAAATATTCAATAGTGCTCCTGTGCTACCCCTACAAAACATATATGAACTACTAAACCCTGAGAATAACATTGTAACTCTCAAAAAAGACATCATCAAGGAACCCATGAGAGGGAATAATATCTCCTAATAACTAATGCCGATAATAATATATTTAATCTTTCCATTCTTGACCCACTGGGAAGTAGTGATCACAAATCCATTTTCTCTAGTTTCGATTATGAATCCCCAACCCCCACCAATAGCATACTTCTGAAAAATTACGACAAAGCCGACTTTGATGCCATCACTTGGAGGATACCGACTGGGAAGACCTGCTACTCCACCTCCCGGAATGGAACCGTCTAAAAGAACACATCTTAGATTTAGAAAACATATATGTTCACACTAAACTAAAATGCAATAAGAAAGGTAAAGTACCCCCCCCACCCCCGGTTTAATAATACTATGAAAAAGCTAATTAAACATAAAGAAAAACTTTTTTCAGCTATGAAAAAATGCTGTCCTAACAAAAAAGAGGATGCCTTAGCACAATACAGGATAGCAGCTAAAGGACTCAAAAATGCCACCCTACTCTCAAAACCAAATTTAGAATTCAAAATTGCCAACTCAAAAGACTCACACAAATCACTGTTTTCATACATTAACAATAAAAAAGGGAATGCTAAGCAAATAGGGCATCTACTTGTAAATTAATCTATAATTACTAATGACAAAGTAACTGCTGACAAATTTAATAATTATTTCTGTTCTGTCTTTTTCCAAAATAACGTCATAAGTCCTCCACTTCATACACTACAAATAACCGATAACTCCAAACAATATTTAATCTCTGACTCTGACACTAGTACAGCTCTAAAAACACTAAAGAAAACAACTAGCCTGGGACCTGACCACATAAACGTAAGATTCCTAATAGAAACAGTTGATGCAATAAAATTCCCCCTATCCATTGTATGTAATAAATCCATTAACCAATCTCTGGTACCCCTTGACTGGGTAACAGCTATCCTTACCCCAATATTTAAAAAAGGTTATCGATTTAAGGTAGAAAATTATTACCCTTTTAGTGTCACATCCATCCCTTGCAAAATATTGGAACAAATCATTAAATGTATCCTTGAAACTGAACTGCATTCACTAAACAATTTTGACCATTCCCAACACGGCTTTAGGCAGGGCTACTGAATGACATCCAACCTTATCGCATTCTACAATAACATCAGCCGTGGTATGGACTCTAACACACCAATGAATGTCATTTTGTTAGACTACAGTAAGGCATTTGACAAAGTGTCACATAGAATACTGATTAACAAATTCTCCCAGCTGGGACTCCGTATCAATTTGGTCAATTGGATAGATAGCTGGTTGTCGTCAAGGACCCAGAGGGTTAGGGTGAAGGATGTCCTTTCTGAAAAAGGCAGGGTTGTAAGTGGGGTTCCCCAAGGATTGGTCCTCAGACCATCACTGTTTAATATCTTCATATATGACATGCAGATCAATTCATGCAATACCCTCTCAAAGTTTGCAGATGATACTAAATTGCAGGGCAAGGTAGACACTAACACTCATTCCCTCCAAATGATTAAGGACCTGCAAACTATTGAATCTTGGGCACATCAAAATGAGATGCAATCTAACATCGAGAAATGCACTGTTCTACATTTTGGAAAAAACAATCCTAAACAGTCATATAGTATGAACATATCTTTAAAAATTGCTAATTTCGAGAAAGACCGAGGAATCATTGTGAACAATAAGTTAACTTACAATGACCATTGTAACAAAATAGCCACCACCTCTATTTCACTGCTTAGAAGGATAAACAGAACATTCATTACTAAAACTGAAAAATGCAACATTCCTTTATACAGAACATATATCCATCCTTACTCTGATTATGAGTCTCCTCTTTGGAGCCCCTACCTGGTTAAGGACATAGATAGAATAGAAAAGATATAGAGAAGAGCCACCAAAATGGTGCCCCTACTAGCACACCTAAGTTATCCCAAAAGGCTTTATAAAACAGGCCTTCACTCCCTTGAATAAAGGTGAATCAGAGGTGACCTCCTTTATTTATATTTTTATTTAGCTTTTGTTGACCGGGTAAGTGCACTAGACAAATTCTGCCTATTTTCAGGCACGACCCGGGGGAGGGGGATACAGATGAATGTCAACTGACCTTGAACCAGAATAAGCTGTTGGTGGTATATTTAGTGAATGGGGGGAAATTTGGCCAGAACACCGGGGAAATTCCCCTGCTCCTTTCGAGAAGTGCCATGGGATCTTTAACATCCACCTGAACTACCACCAGAACAGGCAGATGGGACCTTGGCTTAACATCTCATCCGAAAAGACGGCACCTCAGGAAGCTTGTGCACCCCTACATGCTGCACTGCAGTGTCAGTTTTGGGATATTAACCCAAGTGCCTGGTGTGGAGCTAGAACCCACAGCCTTCTGATCTCCCAGCCTCAGAGGCGAGTTTGCTACCTGCTGAGCCACTGACACTGCCAATTCACTCCTATTTCTCTTTAGAATCCTTCAGTCTCCAACTTTAATGAAACAGTGCAATGTTTTTTTTCACAGAAAGAAAAATTGTACCAAGACTGCACAACAAATAACTCAATGTCAAAACAGCTAAAACAACCAAAAGATTAAACTTCTTTTCATTAAGATCTCTGAGACTGTTGAACAAATGTCCCCAT
The DNA here is from genome assembly GCA_016271365.2 of Neoceratodus forsteri. NCBI lineage: Eukaryota > Metazoa > Chordata > Ceratodontiformes > Ceratodontidae > Neoceratodus > Neoceratodus forsteri. Next base: position 1,606,643,942 of record CM057452.1, read on the forward strand.
GAAATTGTAGATTCTAAAACAATTACTTCCTTCAAAAAGGCATAGACACCTGGCTTACTACTAACATAACATGAGTAGCAATGTCCCACAAAATTGTGGGGGGACAATCTAGATGGGCTTCAGCCTCCTTTTGTCCAGAAATACTGAGTAACCAAGAGATTAATAAAAGGCTGTCGGAATGTCAAAACATTGAAAGAGATCGTAGTGTCTTTATTACCAACAAGCTGTTACCAGATGAACAAGGAAAGAAGAAGGAAGCCACTTAGTTTCTCAAAAACAGTAGCAGAAAAGGTCAGAGCCAAAAGGCTGGCCTTCAGGAAATATAAGGGAAAGCAGCAGGATGAAGATAGGGAGGCATACCAAACTTCCCTAAGGGAGGAAGGGAAGGCAGTAAGGCAGACAAAGGCCCAAACTGAGGAAACACTAGCACAAACAGTAAAAGAAGGTGACAAGACTTTCTATAGATACATTAGTGAAAGGAGAAAGTCCAGAGATGGTATTGCTAAGATCAAAGGGGATAAGCGGGCATGTGAGGAGGAGGACCATGTAAACGCATCTATCCTAAATAGATAGTTCTGCTCAGTATTTACTGAAGAGAAGGTAGGGCAGGGCCCACAGCTCAGCACCATGGACACAAGGGGGAAGGAGGTGTGCACTAGTCCCTTCACAAAAGAAAGGTTTCTACAAGAGCTCAATAAGCTCAGGGTGGACAAGGCAATGAGACCTGATGGCATACATCCCAGGGTACTAAAGAAGCTAAGGGTGGAACAAGCAGAGCCATTATCAGAACTGTTTAGTGAGTCTCTGAGCACAAGAGAGGTCCCAGAAGATTGGAGAAAGGCTCATGTGATCCTGCTCCACAAGAGTGGTAGCAGGGAGGAGGCAGAGAACTACAGACCAGTCAGTCTTACCTCAGTAGTGGGCAAGATTATGTAGGCACTCCTTAAGGAAAGGATAGTGCAACACCTGAAATCCATGTGAGCACAGGATCCAAGACAGCACGGGTTTACAAAAGGAAGGTCCTGTCAAACTAATCTCATAGATTTCTTTGACTGGGTAACCAGAATGGTGGACCAAGGGACAGCAGTTGATGTTGCCTACCTTGACTTCAGCAAAGCTTTCGATACTGTTCCACATAGAAGATTGATTAATAAGCTGGATAGGCTCAGGGTGGGTCAGAAGTTGGTCAACTGGGTGGCAAACTGGTTGACGGGCAGAAAACTGAGAGTGGTAGTAAATAGTATACAGTCAGAAGACATGCAGGTCACAAGTGGGGTATCTCAGGGATCAGTCCTGGGGCCAGTCCTCTTCATTATCTTTATCAGTGACATTGCAGATGGACTGGAGGGTAAGTTTGTCTGTTTGCGATGACACCAAGATCTGCAACAGAGTAGATGATCCAGGTGGGGTGGGCAGAATAAGAAGAGATCTGGATAAACTAGCAAAATAGTCGGAAGAGTAGCAACTGGGGTTTAATGCAAAGAAGTGCAAGATCATGCACATAGGGAAGAGAAACCCTGAAGCCACCTATAGGCTGGAAGGGGAGTTGCTGGCAGTCACAAGGGAAAAAGAGACTTGGACATCATCATCACCAATGACCTGAAATCATCCAAGCAGACCACTAAAGCAGTAGGAAAGGCTAGAGGGAAGTTGGGGTGTATTAGTAGGGGTATCACAAGTTGGAAGAGGGAGGTAATAATCCCTCTTTACAAGACACTGGTTAGGCCCCATCTGGAGTACTGTGTGCAGTACTGGAGGCCACACCTTCACAAGGACATTAACCAAATTGAGGCAGTCCAGAGAGGGCAGCAAAATGGTGCAGGGACTGCATCAGAAAACATATGAGGACAGACTAACAGAGCTAATATATATGCTACCCTAGAGCAAAGGAGGGAGAGGTGATATGGATCGAAACATTCAAACACCTTAAGGGCATTAACGAGGTGAAAGAGTCTAACATGTTTCAATATAAGAAAAATAGCAGAACAAGAGGACACAGCATGAGATTAGAGGAGGCCAATTAAGGGGTAATGTGAGGAAATTCTTTTCACAGAAAGGGTGGTGGATGCATGGAATGGCCTACCTCAGGAAGTGGTGGATATGAATACAGTGTAGGGCTTCAAACAGGCATGGGATAGGCATAAGGGAGCAATACAGATGAGTATGAATAGATAGGCCATTGACAGAGCAAAAGCCTATGGCACATTCATAAGGTAGAAAAAGAAATGGGCAGACTGGATGGGCCTTGCGGTCCTTATTTTCCATCAACTTCCATGTTTCTATCTATGTACAGAAGCTGCTAGAAAAGGTAACACTATTTTGGGTAGCATCCTAAGAAATATCAGGAGCAGGGAAAGGGAGGTGTTGGTGCCCCTCTATAGGGCCCTGGTTAGACTCCATCTGGAGTACTATATCTAGTTATTGGCATCACAAACTAAAAATAATGTTGGACTACTCAAGAAGGTTCAGAGAAGGGCCACAAGAACTATTACATCGCTAACAAACAATTCATATAGAGAAAGGCTGATAAAACTAAACCTGTATTCACTTGAATACAGGAGACTTAGAGTTGGCCTTTGTTTACTTTAATCAGGCATTTCACGATGAGGACCTCTGGGAATGCATTGAGCTAGAGCACAAACTAAGCAAAAGAGAAAACAGGTACCATTGTTTCCAGCTTAAAGGTGAATTCTACAAGACCAGTGAACAGGGAACATGGTTTAACCAGAGAGTGATGAACCACTGGAATGGACAACCTGAGGAAGTAGTTCTGAGTAATTCTCTAGCTACCTTTAAAATAATGCTGGATAGATACATGGGTAGTAGAATGACCACATACTGTAATAAAGAGCTGGCAATTCATATAGGCCTATGGCTTACCATCCTGACTCATCCTATGATTTCGGAGACCTTTTTTATAATTAGAAAAGGCACCAAGACAGAGACTGGAAACTACAGACCCATATATCTTTTGTCAGTAACCTCTAAAATCTTTAAAATAAAATTAGTAGCAAAACAAAGAAGACTACATCTTAATCCTGTGATCTTTATGACCCATACCAATCTGACTCCCATGCTGAACATAGCACTTCCACTACCTTTGTCTAAGCAGCCACAGATATACAGCAAGCCATGGATAAAAGTCATCTAGTAGGAGACATTTGTAGATCTCTTAAAAGCTTTTTTTTTTTGTTATTACTTTCTGGAGTCGGCTGTCATCCAGAGGGAGCCCCCAGCCCCATCCCCCAGCATCTGCCATCTGGTGCTTGCCAATACTACCAGGGTTTGCCCCCCCCCCGCGGGGCGAACCCTACCCCCACCGGAGACTGGATTCAGTGTGGCCAGCGCCGTGGCTGGCCGGGAGTGGAGCCTGCAAGGTGCCCTCCACCATTGTGCCATGGCATCTTTTTCCTGGTTTCTCCCCAGGAGTTTGAGGCATGCAGACACCTGCAGAGAGGAGTGAGCACACATCCACACGCGTTCCCTCCAAGCATCTGCCCCAACTCTTTCCCCTTCCGCAGCGCAGCACCCTGTCCCCCAGCCTCCAGTAGGGAGCAGGCAAGTGCCGACCACTGAGAACCCCCCTCCCCGGAGAAGGAGAGCAGTCCATCGGACACTCAGTCATTCTCCTCTCCTGCCAACCCCCAGTGGCCTGTGCTCATTCCCAAACATGGGTCGCCGGCATAGCGCAAGGTAAGGTGTCCAGTGCCTCAGCCGACAACACCACCGGGCTGGCTTCTCAAAAGCTTTTGATATGATAATCATAATATTTTGATGGAAAAACTAAGAAAGCTAGGCAAAATATTAATGCATTCAAATGATTCCACAGCTATATAACAGACAGGCAAAAACTAGTTTCATTAAAAATGGCATGGTTCCATGGAACTAATTGTGAGAGACCCCACTGGCATGCTGGCAACCTGGGGTTATGCCTTGAGCCATTAACATGAGGAATTGAGGCCAGTAGAGAGGATGAAAAAGTGTCAGCAAGGATGCTGTTATACAGGAGGAGGGGGAGGCATGTGCCACTCAGAGCATGGCACATGGTTACAGGGTGAGTCTATTGTTGGTGTGAGTGACCATGCACTGATGAGCCCCCCCCAGGCACCAATGCAGTGCATGCTCCAGGTGGTGAGTTCAGGATGGATGGGGAGAACATGCAAAAATGCCAAGCCAAGAAGCCTTGAGTGATGGTCTCCCTGTGTTCTCCCCCATGCCACCCAACCCTCTTCAGCAACCCATTCCCTACCCAGCCATTTGTGACCAGTAATGGCTTTAAGGGGCATGCTTCTTCCTCTCTTCCTCTGTCCCACAGGAGACTAGGGTCCCCAGGAAGGGATTGAACCAACCCAGGCACCAGAGAGGATAAAATGGGGTTTGACCATGCATGGTGCTGGCAAGAGTGCACCTGGTGAGTAGATGAGTGCCACAATGTGGGGTATAAAAGAGTGAGGCTTTTAGGGGCATGAAGGGTGGCAAAAAATTGCAAATCACAGTTTGGTCCAAATATATTCGGAGTACCTCTGGGTTCTGTGCTTGGATCAGTCCTATTTAATCTGTACACGAATGATGCAGGACCCCTTTTTAGGAATGAACTGCCTCATCTGTATGCAGAGTACACTCTTTTTTATGTGATGGGCACATTAGTTGAGACCATTCAACCAAACCTACGACAAACTTCTGACCTATTACAACAATAGTTTTGTTTGCATAAACTGGTTCTGAATGCAAGCAAGTCACAGACCAGGATTTTTGGGAAGAACAAATAAATTTAGAACTACTCAACATGAACTCAATATAATGACCACTGAGACATGCAGTCTGTAAATGGTATGTTCCTGCAAATACTTGGGAATCAAGTTAGACACCTAGTGTAAGTGGGATATCCACATTAATATAATGTTGAAAAAACTGAATGTTAAGCTGGGAATTTTATGTAGGCATAGGAAATGCATTCACCTTGGTTTTCCGTGCACTTCCCCTGTTAGCCTTGAACGGCCATGTCAGCATCTCCTATGCCCTGGCTAGACGTACCTCAATGACTGAACACCACACAAGAACCCATACAAAAAGAGCCCACTTCTACCTGATAAATGCCCTCAAGAAAATGTTTCTAATCCTCCTTTTCTGTTCAGGCAATGTCGAACTAAATCCAGGTCCCCCAACTCAAATCACGTCTCCGTCGGAGTTTGCAGCTGCTCCTGGGATGAAACTGATGATGGTCAATATTCCAAGCCTGCTCAAAAAACTTGATCATCTTCAAGTCTGGGCAGCCCACACTGACCCAGATCTGATTATAATTACCGAGTCATGGCTAAAAAAGACCAACACTGATCCGCAAATTACTATACCGGGCTTCAAGCTCTTTAGGGCTGATAGGAATTCGAGGGGGGGGTGGTTGTATACGCCAAATCAAAATTTGATGTTAGCAGCATTTCCTGTAAAACTAAGCCCAAGGAATATGAGATTGTCTCACTTAAACTTCACCTTCCATCCTCAGAGTGCATCACAATCATTGGTGGCTATAGACCCCCGTCAGGAGGCACAGAAATTCTTAACGTGTTGAAATCCATAACTTTGGCTGCTAACACGGAAACAATAATCTTAGGGGACTTCAATATGGATTGGCTCACTGCTAAATCCCACTCCCTAAAAGCCATCTGTGATGAGCTGGGTCTTACACAGATAGTAACTGAACCCACAAGAATCAATGCTTCTAACTCTGCCAACAGCTCACTCTTAGATGTCATCTTAACTTCGCATCCCCATAAAATCTCACATTCTGCAGTTTTCCATAACGACATGAGCAACCACAGTATTGTTGTATGTACAAGATTCCAATCTAAAACCCAGCAGCCCCTAAATTCCAAATCAAGCGCTCATTCAAATAATTCAACTCAGTAAACTTCCTAACCCGATCTAGCGCTCGATCAGGTGGCAAGACCTATATCTTGCCAAATCTGCTGATGCCGCTGCTCTCTGTCCTAAATGACAACCTCCATACCAATTAACAAGCATGCTCCTCTTATTAAATGAGGTGCAGAAAATCTCACATCCATGGTTCACCCAAGAGCTCAAATCTGCACTTACCAATAGAGACAAGCTATGGGCTAGGGCCAGGCACACAAAGGACCCAGCAGACTGGCAGGCGTTTAGAACTGCCAGAAATGCCTGTGTTAAAAGTGTAAAGCAAACTTCTACATCTCCACTCTGGAGCAGGCCAAAGGGAACTCCCAAAAAATCTGGAAGACACTGAGATCCATTGAAGGCCATCCTGCTGCTTCCTTCCTTCCCACCAAGATTCTGGCCAAGGACGGGATGGTTGAAATTAAACTGCGAATCCTCAAAGAACTTAACCTTCACTTTGCCACTGCCGGGTTGGCATTCGACTCCTCCCCATATGCTAGCCAAGTGAATAGCAACACTTGCCCAGACACTACACATACTACTCCACCTCATCCCTTCCAGTTGTGCCTGTTTAGCTACAAAGAAGTCAAAGACATAATTCTTATCCTTGAGCCCAATAAAAGTGCAGGGAACAATGGCCATGAATCATTTTCTTGTGGTTAGGCTATGCCCAGCTCACAGCCCCCATCCTTCACATCTTCAACCTCTCTATTACCACAGCCACTGTTCCAACCTGCTGGAAATCTGCCCATATTCTTCCTCTCTTCAAATCAGGAGATCCTTGTGACTTAAACAACTACCGTCCTATCTCTATCTTGCCCGTTCTCTCCAAAGTGCTGGAAAAACTTATATACAACCAATTAAAAAATCACCTCAAAGCGCACTCACTCCTAAACCTGGCCCAATCTGGCTTCAGGTCGAAGCACAGTACCATCTCAGCCTTGGCTAAAGTCTTTAATGATTGGATCCATGCTATGGACACCAAGAAGGTTACTGGTGCAGTCTTTCTAGACCTCAGTAAGGCCTTCGACACTGTAGACCATGACCTCCTAATCACCTGTCTTGCCTGCATAGGTGCCACTCCACTTACCTTACAGTGGTTTAACAATTATCTCACAGGAAGGATACAAAAGCTGATGGCCTACTATCTGCCCCCCCTTCCAATTACCACAGGAGTCCCTCAAGGCTCCATCCTAGGACCAATCCTTTTTTCCCTGTACATCAACAACCTTGACTCCCACATAAAGAATTCTAGCATACATTTCTTTGCGGACAATATGGTTTCGTACGCATCAGGCTCGTCCATAACTGAAATCATGGAAGCACTCCAAGCTGACTTTATCCAGTTAGAAAGCAACCTTATCAATGCCCACCTTCTCTTAAATGCCAAAAAAACAACAATTTATTTACCACAGAGATCTCTGCAGGTCTGTCTGTCAGGTTTTGAATAGCAAGAGCTTAGTTTCTTAGGATATGAAGAGGTCAAATTGCACTCTTTCTTTTTGGACGGAGTTGAGTAATAGGGTTGGTGTACAGAGAATATGTGATTCAATTAGATGTTAAATGAGCTTGGAATGTATGCCTTCCGGAGGGTAGGTAGGGGTGGGGACTCTCTCTCTCTCTTCAGGGGACATGGCAGAACTTCATCTCGGATTTAACTTAAGGAATGTATGGATCGCCGCCAGTGGACTAACAGTTTAAAAACTGCATTTTTGCTGATATGGTGGGGTCTACTCCTGTTATGGTTTTTTATCTTCTTTTTTCTTCTTCATCATATGTTGATTGTGAATTGCCTTCTGTTTACATGTTCGGACTCCATACTTTGGTGATATTTGACTAATAGGGAATGTGAATTGTAATTTAGATACAGGAGTTGCTAACTTGACCAATGTACAGTTATGAGATGGATTCCTGCTGTGTTTGTAAATATGGGATTGTACATAGTTCATACAGTCAGTTCTTGGGCTGTATACCCTGGCTCGTCCAGGTCTTTACTTATAGTTGTAATTGTTGTTGATTATAGATCTAAAATCAATAAAGATTTGTTGAAAAAAAAATTAAATGCCAAAAAACCAAGACAATGACTTCCTCGAGACTTGCCTTGTCTGGTGCCCTACCTACCCCACCTAAAAACTTCATAGTTACCTCCCTAGGTGAACCCTTGGAAGTCGTACCTAAATTTAAATATCTAGGTATGTGGATAGACAACAAGCTTTCCTTCAGCGACCACACTGAGGATATATCAAAGAGGCTTAAAGCATGCTTGGGTTTCTTCTTTAGAAATAGGACCCCTCTTTTCTCTCGCGACCCGCAAAAGACTTGTCCAAGCAACACTCCTTCCCTTGCTTGACTACGGAGACATTATCTTTATCTCCTCCCCAACCTTGAGCCTATCTAAACTGGACATACTCTATCACTGTGCTCTTCACTTCATTACTAACTCTGCATACAGGACCTACCACTGTTATCTTTATGCAGCAGTTTGGTGGACCTCTCTTGCCACCAGGCGCCTCCTGCATGCTGGCATTTGGACCCTCAAATTACTACTCCACAAACTGCCTGTCTATTTAATGTCTCTCATACACATCTCGCATAGCGCCTACTCTCTAAGGAAATCCGACCTTATCTTACTAGATGTTCCCTGGACACGTACCACAGCTGGCCAAAAGAGCTGTCTCATACACCCTCCCAAACATTTGGAACCAACTACAAGCCATGCTGAAGCTAACCAGCATCGTATCAATTAACTCCTATAAAACACTAGCTATCTCTAAATTAAAAGACATATGTAGGTGCTACTAGGCCCCTAGCATGAAGTCAACTTCCTGGGTACCAACTGGCCCTCTACTTATTAAGCTGAAATGTGTTGCATAATTTAGGGCAAGGTTAAAGCTGGAATGTACTGCATATATATAGCATAAGGACTTTTATTGTGTATACCTCTTGTATTATATTTTTTTTCTTTGTTGTTCTATATTTTATATCTCCTGTCTATGTAATTGCGAACTGTATGTGTATGTGCCTCAGGACCTCCTTGTGAATGACCTTGCTCAATGCAGTCTTTCCTGCAATAAACTTGAACTTGAACATACACAGGTAATAGGCACTATGATAGTTCCCATGTTTGATTATGGGTATATGTTAAATAGAGAGGGGGCATCCAGGAGGGAGATGGTGAAGCTGGATGTCATGTACAACAGAATCCCACACTTCAGCCCGGATGCCCTTCTGGAGAGACACCACTGCAAGTAATAGAAAAAGCTGGGATGGAGGAGTCTAGGAGATCAAAGATGACTATATCTGGCATGCTTTGTGTATAACTGCTATCTACAAAAGTTACCCAAATACTGTGCATATTAGACTTTCTTAAAATCAGAAAATCAAAAAAGTGACTGAGATCTGCCACTAGAATGGAAATTCATATTTCTGCTTGTAAAACTTCTAAGGGTTATTCCTCCTTTCCATATGTAGAACCTAGTCTACCCACAGTAATTCAGTGAGAATGCCAGTAAAGTTCTGTGTATTCTGGGGGCCTGTGAAGGAATGGTTCCATGAATCTACCATGACGCCAAACTCTTGTTGCAAAACTTTGAAAATGACTAGTCCATGTTATATTACAATTATGTATTTTAATTATGTATACATCATAAGGCTTAATGTACACTGTATATGTTTATCTTCATTGCATAAATCTGATGTACATACTAACATTTTGCAGTCTGTATTATTTACTGCAACTGTGAATGTGAATGATTTAGGATCCTGTTGAAAATGAGCTTTGACACAATAGATGTTCTTCTGGATTTTATGAATAAACCTTTGTACTACTACTACTATTCCTCTTAGCTTTTATACTCTCTATCACAAATAAGGCCACCCCTCCCTGAGCACCTTCCCTGCCACCTGAGCCAGGAAATACCCTACTTTGTTGCCAGAACTCCTGGTGTTGGCTCTCCATGATGTTTGTTGTCCACGTGAGCCCTTGGGTGTACCAGTGTGATGACCACTGGTAGGCAGCTGTTACCCAGTTGTGCACTGTTCTAAGTTTGACAAGGGAGGACTACATGCAGTTTTGGGCTCCTGAATACAAAAAGGACATTGAGGCAATTGAGAAGAGGGCAACACAGGGCCATAGCAGTAGGTGTGACAAAAGTTGTGAGCAGTGAATTACCACAATAGCCACAATTTTCTCCATTCTCCACACAAAATCAGCAATTTTTTGCAATTTATTGAATTTTTGACTGAAACTGTATAGGTAAGGAATAAGACACAATGAGATGTGGTTTATGGGTTGATAAGAGCATGACCCTGGTACATGTGACAGGGTGGAATAGGTCCCTGTCCCAGTTGTTATGGAGAGAGTTTGAATGCAGGAATCTGTTCTGTTCTTTCCTTTCCTGTCTCTTGTCTGTCTGGTTGCACAACCATATTTTCTTGTGAGACCTAGGACTTGATCCCCCTGACAGTCTCACAATTCTTTGCCTCTTGCTATCTCTGTCTTCACTTGCTGTTCTGCCTTTTCCTCCCTTACATATCTGCTGATATAAAAATATATGCAAATCATTACTGTATATGGAAATGTAACTGATATTGGGATCCCTTTGTTTAGAAAATATATAGTGTTACTATTGAAATGTATATAATTATAGTTTGAGATGATTGCAAAAAGCTATTGGAAATTCAAGAGGTTACCTTAGTGCAATTTTTTAAGCCTTTTGCAGAAGAGCTGTGGAAAAGAGGGACACAGAGATTGAAGGAAAACTCAGATGCATCTTCTATTTATTCTGCCTTTGTAAATAGTTATTCTGAACAATTTTATTTTTTTATGTTACTGCTAGTACTAATAAAACTCTAGTTGTGAATTTTACAACTGCTCTTGGTTTTCTGTACGCTTCCTGACCTGTGCCTCGATGACACGTGGTGTCAGCCTAAGTGGGATTTACACCGTGCATACTCTAAGCCAGGAGTTTTGTGCAGGGGTACTGGACCTAGTACCAGGGAAGCATAGAGAAAGGTATGGATTCTGCAGCAGCAGCACGTCCAGCAGTGGTTACCAGGAGAATGGCAGCCAAACTAGCAGAGACAGAAGTCCAAGCTGAGATTGTACAGCCAGCACAAGTTATGGAAAAAGAACAGGCAGTGACAGAACCTGAAAGCCTGATGGACTTTTTCAAATGGGCTATACAACAAAAAGAGATGGAGAAGCAGAGATACGCCATGGCATGCTTCTCTGACTATCTGTCCAATCACTCCCATCGAGTCAAAATATGTGGCACCCTCTCTAAACCCCTCCCAGTCCTCTTGGGTGTCCCCAGGGGTCTAGCCAGATCCTCTTCTGTTTAGCATTTACCTCAACACCCTACCAAAAGCCTGCTCTGAGAATATCCTCCTTTGCGCAGATGACGCAGTTCTATACTCCTCCCATACTGACCCAGTATCCCTACAACACTCCCTCCAAAACTCCTTTAACGAAGCTGAGTCCTGGCCTGTCAAGCACAAACTGGTGTTAAACCCAAAAAAACAAACAAGGTTATGCTGTTCTCCCACCACCAGAACCGAAAAAAGGATTCTCTGCTCCTCATCCATGTCTCCCTTTCTCTCCCCCTTGAGCAGGTGAACACCTTTCAATACATGGGTGTCACACTCTACTCTGCTCTCACCTTTCATAACCACATTCACCACCTTTGCACCTCTGTCAACTCCCACCTTGGCCTATTCTACCACCATAGGGAATGTCTCCCCCCACCCCAGATATCCTCCAACTTGTAGTCTCATCCTCCATCCTGTCTCTCATTGACTACGGCAGCATTATCAACAGGGCTTCTGGCAATACTGCTCTCCACAGAGTCAGAGTATCTTTGAACAAAATCTGCCACCTAGCCACAGGGTGCTCAAGAACCACCCATATCTATACTCTGTATAGTCAAGTTAACTGGCTGAACTTTGAAGACAGGCTAAAATACTAAACCTGCCTCCTCGCCAGGAAGATATCGGATGGCCTTACTGTCCCCAGTCTCTCCCCTGTCATCCAAACAGCCCCCTTTACTGTGGCCACTCGTAGCTTGCACAGGCCTGCACTACTTGTCCCTCATCTTAAAACATCACTAGGTCAATGATCTTTTTCTTACTAAGCTCCCTCCTGGCTAAACTCCCTTCCCTACTCTATCACCCAGGAACCAAAACTCGGGCACCTCAAATCCTTACTCCACGACCACCTCCTCACAACCTGCTCCTACAACTGCCCCTAGCTCCCTTCTCCTCCATCCCAACTCCCCTCCTCTCCTCCCGACAATGGGCTCAGGTCCAGCTTGCACGTCCCCCCCAACAATGGGCTCAGGTCCAGCTTGAATGTTACCTAGATTACCTACATCCTGAGCTAAGTGCTTCTCCTATTGCTTGTATCTCAGTTGTATACTATATATTGTTTCATTATTTGCTGTAACATCTCCACCTAGTCTGATAATTTTGTCACCAAGTTGTTGTATTCTCTGTATACTGTCTGTAAAGTTTTGTCCTTCTTTGAAGTGGAGCCTTTGTAAATGAGTCTCTAACTCATAGGATTGTAATTCCGATACTGTTCAATAAATGGATAAAGAAATAAAAGAGCTTCAACATTTAGAAGCACAGCAGATGAAAGAAGAGATGCCGCGACAGGAGCAGCGATGTCTGGATGCCTTGCAAGCTATCAAAGACTGAGGATCTGGCACAGATCCAGACAAGCAACAAAACAAGCAACTTAAAAGCCATTAAACTTGCAAAGTTGTGTCCCTCGGATGATATTGAGGCATACCTGACAGCTTTTGAAAGAGTTGCCACAGTCTGCCAATGGCCCAAGCAGCAATGGACAATCAGACTGGTACCCTACCTGACAGGGAAAGCCCAAATTGCCTACAGCAATATGGACACTGCACAGTCAGAAAACTATGACCTGGTGAAAAGTGAAATCCTGAAAAGGTATGACATCCCACCCGACTCAGAGAACTCCTGATAAAATGGCTCCAACCAGAGGGCAAAACAGTCCCACAGATCATCGACACATTTGCCATGGAGCAATTCATCGACATCCTTCAGGAACACCAACCAGAAAATGGGGAAAAGGCTGTTTCTTTGGCCGAGGACTACCAAATTGCCAGACAGATGCCACAGCATCAAGGTAACAGCCAAGCACCAGTAAGACACTCTTTTTCCCATTTAAACTCCAAGTCTGATAAGAACTCTGGTGGGGGTAACATATATGTGCCCCAAAACATTATTTGCTATAACTGCAATAAGCCAGGCCATATTGCAAGAAACTGCTGTAGTAAGAAGAGAGGCACTGGAGCAGATTTGTCCTTGGCAAATTGGGGCAAGTACTTAACAGATGTGAAAGTGGGGGAAAAGACTATAAAGGGACTCATTGATTCGGGAAGCAGACAGACCCTAGTGCATGTTGAAGTGCTGGGAAAACACTGTGCAAAAGGGCCAGATACTGGTGCCATCTGCATCCACGGCGACACTTGATACTGTCCCACCACCCAAGTGACTCTGACCATTAAGGGTGTGTCACACCAAACGGAAGTGGGGGTAGTATCTAAGTTACCTATACCTGTGATTATTGGAAATGATTTTCCAGGATGTACTGAGTTAAAGAAGGAGTACATCCTGATGTTTCAGCAGCTGTGATGACAAGAACTCAGGCAAAGAAAATTTCAGATGGTGGGGACTCTTTTCCTTTCGCCGATTTTGATTCAGACTTGTTTGGGCACAGCTCCAAGATCTGGAAAGCCAGGAAAGAAAGACATTGCTTGAAGAAACTGTGGCAGCAACTGACTGACAGATATAAGGGGTTAACATATGAAAATACTGAAACTAAACTGATCACTGATTGTGATTTTCTTTCAGAGCAAGCTAATGATGTTTCTCTCCAGGGTTATTTTAAGCAGCTGGGAGTGAAACCAAAACAGGGTGGACCAATGTTTACAAAATGTAATGGGTTACTGTATAGAGTTTGGGTTAAACCTCAGACACAGAAACAGACAGAACAATTGGTTATACCACAGAAATATAGAACAGAATTGTTACAGATAGCACATGATAGTCTTATGGCTGGTCACTCAGGGAGGGATCGCACCCTTGCCAGATTGCTGTATAGATTTTACTGGCCTGGAATTCATGAAGATGTTGCTACCTATTGTAATTCCTGTGCTGAGTGTCAGAAAGTAGCCCTAGTCACTAGAAAAGACAAGGTGCCCCTGGTGCCCCTACTCTTGACAGATGTGCCTTTTGAGAGAATTGCAATGGATGCGGTTGGTCCTTTAGACAAAAGTAAAAAGGGTAATAGATTTATCTTGGTAGTATGCGACTATGCTACTTGATTTCCAGAAGAAGTTCCAATGCATACTGTCACAGCTTCAAAAGTGGCAGCAGAGCTTGCAAAGATTTTAGCAGAGTGGGCATACCTAAAGAAATTATTACCAATCAGGGTAGTAATTTTGGTGCTCTATTACTTAAGAAGCTGTACAGTCTACTAGGTATCACTGCCATACGAACCTCCCCCATCACCCTCAGACAGACAGTCTTGTTGAGCATTTTAACCAAACTCTAAAACACACTGTATTAAATTTATTTATTCATTTATTTAACGGAATCAGATACACCTTTGAGCCAGGGGCTCTTTTACAGAGGTTCCATGTCAGGTTACTTGAAACATTTGGACAGGCAGTGGTTTTTTGCAAAAGAGAAATAAACATAGCAGCTGGAGGGCTTTGTCAATTACCAAAACATCACAATTGTGCAAATCACTTCTATAACAATTTAAATAATATAGATTCGTATAGGTAGCCATCCGACAGAGGGAGGTGAGGCCAGAGGTCTGGTGTTAAAAGGAGAAAGAGAGGGAGTGGGGGTGGGTCAGGGGCAGGGGCAGCGAGGAGGTATGTGGAGGGAGTAGAGGAGGAGGGAAGGAGTAGGGAGGGAAAGGTGGGGTGTGGGGGTGGGGATAAACCATTTAGGTGTAGCAGTCGCAGGAGGCACAGGAGAAGAGGTATTGATGCAGGCTGAGCTTAAAGACACCCAGGGTTGCTTTGCTGGTAACTTCTGCTGGCAGGGTGTTGAACCAGGAAGAAGTTCTGAAAAAGAAGGATTGTTGGCCTTGGGTAGTCCTGCAAAGGGAACAGTGAAGGAGAGGTTGTTTGAATTCCTGGTTTGTCATGGGCCGCTATATGGTCTCAGCAGTGCCTGTGATCCATGGGGCAGTAGGTCCAATGTTTGCTTTTTTGCTAGGATGCAGGTTTGATATTTAATTCTGCCAGATAGTTGGAGCCAGTTTGTGAGTTCATAGATCTCACAGGTGTGTGTAAGGCGGTTTACAGATGTTTGGAGACAACATTCCTTGTTTAGTGCTGTGGTGATGCATCAGAGAGCTGTGTCAGTGGCAGACCCGTAGATCACAAGCCCATAGTCTATTATAGAGATTACTGAACTGCGAATGGCAGTGCTTAGGGCTTCATCCATGAGGCAGTTCTTATGTCTATAGAGCAGGCCTATGCGGGTATTCACAGTTTTTGCTAGGTAGTTGATATCTAAGTATCTAAGTGTTGGGTCAATAATCACCCCAAGATATTTAAATAGATGTACTTGTTTAAGGGTGGCCCCTTTGCTGTTTGAGATAGAGAGGTCTCTGTTTCTATGTTTGCTGTGGGTACCATAGAACAGCATTGATTTAGTTTTGCTGTAGTTAAGAATAAGCTTGTGGGATTTAAACCTTGCCTCTATGTCAGTGAAGCTTTCTTGTAGTAGCAACTGAAGAAAGGAGGGGTCAGAGTGGGAGGTGAAGATGACAGCATTGTCAGCATAGAGTAGGATTTTTTCTGAGCAAGATGAAGGGAGGCTGTTTAGGAAAATGCTGAAAAGCATAGGACCCAGGATGGATCCTTGTGGGACTCCTAACTGGAACAAGAGGGGTGTTGAGAGGGATTTTAACATTTTTACCTGCTGTGTTCAGTCACTGAGGTAGCTTTGAAACCAAAGAGTTGTGTCCAGAGATAGACCTATTACAGATAGTTGTTGAAGCAGTAGTGAATGGTTGATGATGTCAAACGCCTTAGTTAGGTCGATGAAGGTGGCACCAACGAGATCCCCTTGGTCCAGGGCATTGTGGATGTAGGAGGTAAGCTCTATGAGTGCCGTGGTCATGCTGTGGCTCTTGCAAAATCCGTGTTGTTCTTGACATAGCAGGTTATACTTAGTAAAGTGTTCTATCAGTTGGTTGGCAGCTACTCTTTCCAGTGCTTTTGAGAGAGGGGGAGAACGAAGATTGGTCTATAGTTGCTCTTAACAGATTTATCGCCACTTTTGTTGATAGGTGTCACCATCGCTGATTTCCATTTTTGGGGAAACTGTGAGAGCATGAGAGATTTGTTAAGGATTTTGGTGAGGGGGGTCAGGACTTCATCGAGGGTAAGAGAGAGGAGTTTCAGGTCGAGGGAGTCACTGCTGGATCTAGACTTTCCAAGTACTCGAAGGAGGTACTTTTTTGTGATGTCCTTGGAAACGGCTTTGAAGTAGAATTGAAGTAGAACGGCAGATTTCCCTCAAAATTTCTGACTTTGACTGAGTTAATGGTATCTTGAGGGGGATCTAAGAAAGTTGGCAGTAAAACATGGCTAAGGTTGGTAAATGCTGCATTAAAGGCATTTGCCACGGTGACTTGATCTGTGATGATGTGGCCATTTAGGTGGACCATAGCGGGTGGGACTTTTGTTTTTTTCCAGTTAATTCCATTAGGTTGGCCCAAAACCTATTTCCATCTTTCCAAGAGTTTGTTAGCACTCTTTTGTAGTAGCTGACCTTTTCATTTTGAATCACGTGGGTGCAGGCATTTCTTGCAGCTTTGAAGGCTTGAGTGTCTGCCCTGTTTCTGGTCAGCTTAGCACATTGCCAGAGGTGATCCTGGGCCTTAATTTGCTCAAGGAGACCAAGGTTGATCCAAGGGTTGTTAACACCTTTAATCTTGTGTTTCATGAAGGGTGCATGTGCATCACAGGCTGTCTTGAAGCTCTGGATAAAGTAGTCGAGTGCAGTGTCCATGTCTGGGGCTGCATCTATAGGTGAACAGTCGTGATCTCGTAGGCATGTTTTTAGCGGCCACAGGTGGCCAGGCAGTAGTTTTCTACTGTTGATTTTAGGGAGGGTCTTAATGAATTTGTTGGACCATGAGAGTAGGACTGGTGAGTGGTCACTTATACAGTCGGGGAGAACTACTGTATTAGTAATGTGTTCAGGGCGGTTTGTAAGAACCCAGTCCAGAAGAGTTGAGGTACCTGTTCTGTAGTTTACTCAGGTGGGTGTTTTAACCATTTGGGAGAAATTGGCAGCTGTCAAGGCATCTTTTTTTTCTGTTATTTGCATGGCTCCCACGGCTTTCAGAGGAGGCCTCGTACCTCCTCCTACTCCATCCGCCAGGGCGATCCCCATGACATCCCATCTCCAGTTTCATCCACTCATAGGGCCAGGGGTGTTACATTTTTCCCATTTTTCTCCCATTCCCCTGGGATGCCTGCTCTTAGGACATATGTCCAGGCTTGCTGACATGCTGACGCACGCTGATAGCCATGTGCGTAACAACGTCCCCCCTTCCCGACTCCAGTAGAGCCGCTATTGCCCCATAAGCCCATGCATCCACCGGCTTCAGGGGCATCGGGTGCTAGAAGCACCCCGGTATCCTACTGCAGAGGGAGGACAGCATCCATTGGAATGCTCAATCCTCTCTCCCCCCACCAACCCCCAGTGATCCGAGTTCATTCCCGAACCCGGGTTGCCGGCGTAGCTTGAGGTGTGGCGTCCAGCGCCTCAACCCTCAGCGCCACCGGGCCGGCTGTCAAGGCATCTTTACACTTATGTGCACTGGGGAAGACCAATTTACACTAAAGTCCCTGAGAAGGATCGTTTCAGATTTCTGATCTAGGGAGTGAATGACATCCAGTACGGAGTTCAATCCTTGGTTGGCAAGTTTAAGGGGGTATGTAGACTGATGCCACCATCAGTGTCTTATGGTGGGTCCCCAGATGTATTTTTGTGGCAAGAACCTGGATGTCACTCGCAGGGTGAGGTATAGGTAGGGTGTGCCCGATTAGAGTGTCCTTTAGGTACAGGGCACAGCCTCCCCCCTTCTTGGAGCATCTGTTTTGCCTGAAAATGGCATAACCTAGTATTGTTATTGCAGTGTAGGGGGTCTTAGGTGATAGCCATGTCTCATTTACTGATATTATATCTGGGTTGTGGAGTGTGACCCAGGCAGTGAGAAGATCCAGCTTTTTGAGAAGGCTGCAGATATTGATGGTAGCCAGGTGGAGCCCCCCAGACCTGTCAGTACCGGTTCACGGACAACTCGTCACCTGTAATTTTGTTGCCGTGAACTAGGAGCAGACAAGTGACAGTGGATAATAAATCGCTGTGCTCAAGCTGGTCGTTGTCAATTCATAGCCACATCTTAACCACGACCAAATATCCATGCTTGAGTATTGTGTATTATGTTTACCTGATCACTGTTCATTCTCTTCTTGATCAGTTCTCCATTGTGTCCAATGCATGCTCCTCCACATCTCTGTCAGTTACCATCGCAGACATTATTTGATTACGCTGAGTACAGCAACACCACAGATATAGGAAAGGGTCGCTCATCTGATGACATCATTTGTCAGTCTTCAGAAAGTGAAGGTGATAACTAATGGCTATATAAAGTTGAGCCTGTCAGTGAGCTTGTATTCACTGCTGTACAAAAATGGAGTTTGTGGAGTCACAGAGAGGAAAGCATAACTTGTGTCTAGACAACTTTTTGTACACTAAGGAGAAGGATGGGTCAGAAGGAAAAGTTATCTGGCGCTGTGAGCTTTGTACTTGCAGGGCACACTTACACACTTGGGGGGACTCTGTATTGAAAGATCCAACTGAGCATAGCCATGCTCCCGAACACAGTCATGCACAGGTCATAAAAGCACGAAGTGGCATGAAGCGAAAGGCAGCTGAATCAGAAGAGTGCACATGTAATGTTGTTATGCAAGCACTAAAAGCCATAGATGTCAGTCATGCACATCTGCTGCCTAGCCAGGAAACATTATGCAGAGACGTGCACAGACAGAGGCAATTACGTAGTCATACTGATATAGCCATGTCTCAGTTTGCACAGACAGTAAATGGCGAGGAGTTTATAAAGGTAAATGAAGAGGACATGGTCATATTTGCCAGTGAGTCTGATCTGCAAGTACTCTGAGACCACCATCACTGGTTCTGTGATGGCACGTTCAGCGTTGCACCTCAGCAAGATGACTAGTTGTGGGGGCGTGGCCTGGCTGGTAAGAATGGTGGAGCACTAATCAGGAGCTCCGTGAGGATCCACCAGTATTTGTATGCATCCTACATAAAACCAAGACCAAAAGACTAAGAAAAGATCGAATTTATACTACTAATGCCAGGTCCATCTAAATCAGGGAAAAGGCAATCAAAGCTCTGGTTCCCCACACCAGCTGAAGAGGGTAGAGGCCCGGGCTTTAGTGGGCCTGGGAAAAACCCCGCGACTCCCGCGGAGCCTTTCTCTGTCACTGCGAAGACAACTATGGCTCAGGGGGAAGCGATTATATCACCTTGGCACGTCTTATTAAAGACCTGAAGTGCAACTTGGGAACCAAAATGCAGGCCGGTTTCAATAACTTAACTTCACAGATACAACACCTGCAACAGACAGTGAATTCGGTGTCTGATACAGTGGATGCTCATGAAGGGAAGATCACAGAATTGGAAGCTCGAGTTAGTACCCAAGAAGACCTTGCTTCCTCCACAGCCTCTGATCTGAGGAAAGCACTAAAAGAAATAGCAGACCTCCGAGAGCAGATAGACGACCATGAGACTTGGGAAAGGAGGAACAATGTTCGAATCATAGGCTTGTCATAGGGCACAGAAAGCAAGGACTGTAGCACTTCAATGAAACAGTGGCTTAAACAAGTTCTTACCATGCCTGAAGACTGTAGCCTTGAAGTATAGAGGGCACATCATTCACTGGGGCTAGGCCGCAACCACATCAACGACCACGGCACCTGCTAATCAAATTCCTGCGATACCAGGCCCGGCAGTGCATTCTAGAGGTAGCCCGGAAAGCAGAACGAATTATGGTAAACAACATGACAGTCAGTATCTTTCCCGGTTTTTCAAGGAATATTCAATCTAGGAGGCAGGTCTTTGGGGAGGTGAAAAAACAACTGCACCTTGAAGGGACCACAATGTTTGTTCAACGTTAAAAACTGGGTTCAATAGTGTTAGTATATAGAAATAGTTGGATAACACTAAGTTTGTTTCTCATTTTCGAAGTAATATGTCGATCAGATTTGAGAAATATTTAAATTTGCAAGACTTTAAGTTGGAAATAATATATCTTAGGTGAACTTATTACATTTGGTCTTTGGGATGGTAATAAGTTGAATATTGGGGGGATGTGGCACATTTGTTGTCTTAAAGGGGCGGGCTGGGGAGGAGACAAGTCCTCTGGGGTTGATGTTAGTTAAGGATTTTAAAGCAATTCTGTAAACGCATTTTAGGGGTCTCTGAGGCTCCACCATTCAGAGTGGGCCTCTTTTTGGGGATCCTGACAAGGTGGGCTGTCCTGCCCTGGTCACGGCCTGGATATATTGTACTTTGGCTAACCTGTAGGATGGTCAGGACAAGGGGGGGGGTGCCCCCCTCTTGATCCATCCCCCTTCCCTGCTGTAAGTTAAGGGGATGTAACTAATAATACGATCCTTATACACTCTCCTTTCTGTAAAAGGGATGGATCCCCAGCTCTCGCCATGAAAAATAGTGGGAGAAGGATTGTCTATGGTGTGGGGAATTCACTTTATTCTTCACAGAGTGGACATCTGGAAAGGAGGGTTTGGGAGGTAGAGGAAGGGAACTGGAAAGAGAGACTTGGGACGGTAGGGGAAGGGGTGGGGGAAGAGATATAAAGTTGGGGAACTTTGGGGGGGAAATATCAAAAAAGCAGGACGCAAAAGGATACTCGCATTCTTAGTAACAATGGTATTTAAGACTCAGGTGGGAAAGGTCCAGTTAAGATTTTTTGTCTATGTTAATGGCTGAATTGACATATGTGACCTGGAATGTCAATGGGCTTCGCACATCGGTAAAAGGAAAGTGGGTATGATCTCAACTGAAAAAACAGAAATGTGACACAGCTGTCCTTCAGGAAATCCACTGTATGAAGGAGGAAGTCTCCTCAGTGGCTGGTTCATGGGGGGAACACTACTGGCGGCCCCTTTTACATCACGGTCGAGGGGGGTTGCAATTTGGATTCACCAAGGAATCCCCCACAGTTTGATTTCCCAGAGGGCTGATGTCCAGGGCAGATTTTTGATTATTGAATTGGAGGTGGGAGGACACGAGGTGACCGTGGCCTCAATCTACGGCCCGAATTATGACTCGCCAGACTTCTTTACTCATCTACAGATGACTCTCGCTCCCTATAGAGAGAATTTGATTATTGGGGGGGACTTTAATGTTTATTTGGACCCTGGGCTGGATCATTCCTGCAGTAAAACCAACCTGTTGCCCCGAGGGATAGCGGCATTCAAAGGTCTAGCTAGGGAGAGAGCCCTGGTGGAAGTGTGGAGACATTTACATCCCGGGGACAGAGAATATTCATTTTACTCACATGCCCATCAGGTTTACTCCCATCTGGACTATTTTTTTGTGTCCCCTTCTTTGATGGGCCCGGATATGGAGGTGGCCTATGGCCCCATGGTAGTGTCTGATCACTCTCCTTTGAGGGTGGTAATCCCATTCGGCCCTGGGGAGCCGATAAGTTCCCAATAGAGACTTGATCTGACTCTGTTTCAGGACCCTGAATATATTAGTTTTATGCAAACTAAAATAACAGACTTTATCACCACTAATCACAATCAGGAGGTACACATTAAATATGTATGTGATGCGTTAAAAGCATATATTAGGGGAGAGACTATTTCATTCTCTGCACATAGAAGGATAGTTGAAAGGGAATGAGAAAATAATCTAGAATCCCAAATTCTACAGACAGAAAGGAACAATATGAGATTCCCATCGGGAGAAAGAGTTAGGTTTTTAAAGATCATGAAGGGACGACATAGCCAAATAACTAGTAAACATATAGAGCGGAATATACTAATCACTAATTCACAGACACGCTTTGAGGGAGACTACGTGGGAAAATGACTGGCCAGTCTAGCAAAAAAAAAAAGGGCAGAACGAACCATTTTAACCATGAATACACCATCGGGCGAACCTACATTTAAGCAGGCCAAAATTAACCAACTTTTCAAAGATTTTTATGCCTCTCTGTATACCTCTTAATACCCAAAAAATGCTGACCCCCTAACCTTTCTGGCCCCGCTATCCCTTCCTTCACTAGCATCAGACCTGAGGGAAGCTATAAATAGCCCCATCTCAAGGGGGAAATTAAAAAGGCCATTAAACAGATGCGGCGTGGGAAAGCCCCTGGCCCAGATGGTATCCTGGTGGATTTTTATGGGGCAACATGGGAGGTACTGGGAGCATTGTTAGGAGAGGTAGTGGATGTAACATTACAGGAGGGATCTCTTCCCGATTCCATGTCGGAAGCCATGATTGTTGTTCTCCCTAAAGCAGGGAAAGATCCGAAGTTATGTGGCTCCTACAGACCGATATCTTTGCTTAACTCAGACTACAAAATTATGGCCAAAATTTTGGCTGGGAGGCTGGACCCTCTCCTGCCCGCCATGGTCCATTTAGACTGGGGGGGTTCGTGAAGGGCCACCAGGCAAAACACAATCTGAGACAGGCACTAAATGTCATCCATAAATTGTCTGAAGGGAAAGACAGAATGAGGGGGCTTCTCGCCCTCGATGCCGAGAAGGCATTTGATCAGGTGGAGTGGCCCTATATGTTTGCGGTTCTTGAGAAATTTGGTCTAGGGGGAACTTTAATGAAATGGTTGAGGGCCCTATAGAGAGCCCTAAGGGCACAGATACTGACTAATAATACTCTATCCACCCCCTTTTCACTTACACGAGGTACATGACAAGGATGCCCCCTTTCTCCCCTTTTATATGTTCTCAGCATTGAAACCTTGGTGGCTTATACAAGAGCCAACCCCAATATTGGGGGACTCAGAGAGAGGGGGAGGGACCATGTCATCTCGCTATTCATGGATGATGTTTTATTGTTCTTGGACGACCCAATTGCTGCCTTGCCAGAACTAAATAAGTGTTTTGAAATCTATGGCCCATTGTCGGGACATAAAATAAATTGGTCAAAAAGTGAATGGCTCCCCCTTGGTAAAATTAGGTGATCTATTGTTGTAGCAGGGGTAGAGACTCCTCCATCGACTGTGGTTAAATATTTAGGGGTTCTTCCCCTGAATAAATTATCTCAGACTATTAAATTAAACTACCCACCCCTGATCAAAAAGATCAAAGAAGACTGTTTTAGATGGAGATCTCTTCCTTTATCATTAATAGGATGGGTTAACTTAATAAAAATGTCGGTTCTACCCCAGGTATTATATTTATTCCAAGCCATTCCCCTTTTCCTGCCTACCAAATATGTACGGTCAATTGAGGGGGCCATCACGCAATTACTATGGCAGGGAAAATGTTCCCGCATTAAAAAACAAGCCCTGTGGTGTAAAACCATGTTAGGGGGCCTGGGATTCCCCCATGTTAAATTTTACTATATGGCCGCCCAAATGGCACATATACCAGATTTATTGAAAATGGACCTGAGCAGGCAGCCACAGTGGAGATGGATGGAGGATGAGGGAGTGACTCCCCTATATTACTCACTACTTGTAGACTCATCCTCGCAGAACGAGGATAGGAGAGTTCCTAATCCATGTACTAGAAATACACTGAAGAGCTGAAGGGCAGCCCATTTGATATTAGGGGAACAGAATTACCCATCACCAGATACCACCATAGAGGCAATACTGGCAAGAGGGAAACAGTTGTCGGAAGTAACCAGACAACATTTAAATAATTGGGCGGGGAGCGGTCTAGTCTGGGCCCAACAGGGTATACAGAGAGGGCAGATCCTTTCTTTTCGAGAACTCAGAGCTTCCTTTGGACTACACACCTCCCATTATTTTACATATTTAAAAATGAAAATGATGTTGGAGAGATTACTAGAGGAAAGGGAAGGCCACACAGCGATGCACTATTCGTCTCTCGAAGAGCTGTTCCAGAGATTCTCAAACGTGGAGACATTTAAGCCTCTGAAATCATTTTACAACCTCCTCATGGGCTCTTTGGGGAACCCACTTGAGGCAATACAGAATCATTGGGATATTGATACCCACCTTGATAGCCCAACGGGAGGAGATTGGATCCTTATACAAAAGAACCTCCTTCGCTGTTTGGTTAATAATAAACTTTGATCCCTACAGTATAATGTGATGATGAGGGCCTACTTCACTCCAGAAAGAGCATATAGAATAAACTCTGACAGCTCTCAATTTTGACCCAGATGTAACATTTATGTGGAGACCTTTTTCCACACTATATGGGAATGCCCTGAGATTCGTCCCTTTTGGTTGGGCATTGTGGAGATTTTGGCTAAGACCCTTTCTACAGATACTGATATGGACCCCGTGGAGATTCTGTTGGGACCTCCAGGGCCGGGATGCTGGCACCCCAGGGATGGCCATAAATTGAAGAGAATAGGAATGGTAGTTGGACTGAGAGCAGTGGCAATTCATTGGAAAATTTCCAAGGCTCCCACAGTTGCTGCGTGGTTGAAGGACCTGCTCCATATAATGAAACTAGAACACACACAATATGCAGCAATGGGGCAAAGGCATAAATATACAGAAATTTGGGCCCCACTGGAAAGAGCTATAGTGTCCAATTGGTTCCCGGTATTTTAGCGTATTGGTTGCTGGGGGTTATGATGGGACTTCCCTATAAGCCATAATCCTTTCCTATAAAAAAGCTGTGATAGCCAACATTCCAGGAGCATATAAATTCAATTTTATTTCAATCTAAGGAAATCAGCCAGGTCACTATGTTGAGATGGCTGGTACATTGGTAATATTGTGATTGAAAATAAATGTCAAGTTATATGCGAGTATGGCTGTACCTTTACAATATATGTAACATGACAAGAATGTATGAGTATCGAAGAGTCCTGAGTATTAAATACAGTTTACAAAAAAAAAAAGATGACCAGTTGTATACTGTGCATGCACTGGACAAGTTTGTCAACAGACCATGTGTGTATGCTCTGTTACCTGGTCGCAGTCAGGCGGTGTACCGATGATTCTTTGAACGCCTACTGGCATTACTAGGTGGGGAAACATGCCCTGTCAGCATCAGGACCGATTTTGAAATGGCTACAATTACTGTACTGAAACTGATGTTTCCATCGGCTGAACTGTCAGGTTGCAACTTTCACATTCCCGGAGCTCTGTGGCGGCGTGTGCAACAAGAGGGAATTCAGCAGCGTTATATTCAAGATGCTGACTTCACACACAAGGTTCGCTGTTTATTGGCATTGGCGTATGTGCCAGTGGAACATGTTGAGCACTATTTCGAGATAATGCAAGATGATGCTCATTTTTTGGATCTGGACTGCTTGTTCAATTATTTCGAAGACACTTACATTGGTAGGCTAACACGAAGCAGAAAGAAAAGAAGGCAACCAAGGTTCCCTGTGTCCTTTTGGAATCAATACTCCAAAGTGCTTGATGACTTACCATGAAGCAATAATGCCACTGAGGCTTGGCATCATGTGCTCTCCTGGACAGTCAGCATTAGCCACTCGACCAGAGCAAAGCTGGCAAGAAAGCTCAGACAATAGCAGCATGCAGTATCGCTCCAGAGGCACCAGATGAAGCTTGGACAGGATGCGCCCAGGAAAAATAGCAAATTCGCAAAGTTCCAAAAAGTGCATAAGTCATTCTGTCAAGATGTATGCTCACGCACACCAAAAAATATTTACATGACATAGCAGCAGTGATTGAAATTAACGTTACGTGACACCGCTTTCCACAAACACTCATGATTTTACACTCGCTTTTAATAAAACAAATCCCCCTTTTTCCCTTGATTTTAATACTGATGCTTTTACACACTGTATTTTAATAAAGAATTTATAGTTGCACACAAGCACAATTCCTGATTTTAGACACTCGCTTTTAATAATACAAATCTCCTTTTTTCCCTTGATTTTAATACTGCACACTCGCTTTTAATAAAACAGATCTCCCTTTTCCCCTTGATTTTTGTACTGCACACAACCACTATTGTACTGCACATTTTAGTACTGCACACAAGCACTTGATGGTATACCGAGGCAACTATTGTACTGTCAACGACAGTAACTGTGGAACGATTACAGTAGCATCCACTTTACCTTGCTACCAGTTTTCCACTATCAGTTCTCCGCGACGAAATGTCAGGGGACTAATTGGCTGTATGTATGTGGTCAGCACCACAGGGGCTAGACTGTTGGGTGCCAGGGTTTGGGTGGATGTTTCCTGAGATGAGGATCAGCATCAGAATTAGGGACTTTAAGAGAGTTTTGATATACTTTTTTTGTCCCCGTACTGTTAATGCATTAGGAGCCTCTTTAAAGGGATAGTGATTTGAGTGAGAGAAACCTATTAATAGGAGAGAGATACTGAGGAGCATGGGAACATGTGTTCTTGATGGGAGAGCCATCCACAGGTGAAGCAGTCTGGGTAGTGTGTTTTGGGCGAGAGCTGGGGAGTAGTTGTACGTGATCATCCTTGGGGTAGATAATGGGAAATCAATGGAGAGGTCGGTGGTATTTTGGGGTCGCAGTATAGCAGCCCTTCCACAGTAGATGATTAGACTGAGAATAATAAGCCGGGTCATTTGTGGGAAAGTGGCTCCCATACTTAAGCATAGAGAGAGGTCAGAAATGTTGTTCTCTGGGGCAGAAAGTATGATCTTTTTAGGAGGAGGTAGGATAAGTCTACTGATATCAAATAAGAGCAGAGTAGATGAGAACTGGGCAGTACCCTTGAGGATTTAAGAGGTCGGGGATGTGGTGGGCTGGCATGGCTGGCAGTAGCCAGCAGGAGTGAAACTAAAGCTGGGGCAGGGTTTAAATGTATTTAAACAGGACTGGGGAGTGGGTGGGTGGGCCAAAAATCAGGCAGCGAGGGCTCCCTTCCTGGAGGTAAACAGTCCCTGAGGGCAAGTCCGTACCTGAGCTTCTGTGAGGGGCTGGTGGTTTCAGACCTGGACTGTGGATGGCAGTCTGGCAGTTCAGGTTCATCAAGAACCACGGCTGTGACTCTCAGACTACCTGAAAAGAGAAGAACAGAGGGAAATTAAATAAGAGAGGCAGAGGGGATGGGGCTGCTCGTGGAGCTAAAAAGAAATGCAAAATGGCTTAAACTGGGGGGTGTTGCAGACCAAAAATGTTAGGCAAGGTGCCACAAGGTCTGAGAGAGCTAGAACAGGGCTATTTAAAACACAATACTAGAGTAAAAAGGTGAAGGGGGGGAGTTCAAAGGCCTGAGCTGAGATCGATACTGGGTCTTATGAGGGAACACACTAAAGGCACTTAGATTACATCAGCATTCAACTATAAAATGCTAGCAAGACAGTATTAACAGATATCCGCTGCTTGCTGCTAGCGCAGAATGCGGCAGCCAGGTTTTTGACTGGTACTTTTAGGACCAGTTATATAACACCTGTCCTTCGCGGACTGCACTGGCTGCCAGTATAGTGTCGGATCACCTTCAAGATCGGTTTGCTGACCTATAAGGTCCTACACGACCAGGGACCTAGTTACCTGCATGATCTTCTTCATCCTTACTGTCCCCCCCAACCTCTCCAAGGAGAGCTGGGGGGATACTAGGATGCATAGGGAGAGGCATCACCAGTAGAAAACAGGAAGTTGTTATCCCTCTGTACAGACAGCTGGTGAGACCCCATCTGGAGTACTGTGTGCAGTTCTGGAGACCCAATCTCCGCAAAGACATAGACAGGATGGAAGCTGTCCAGAGGAGGGCAACTAAAATGGTGCAGGGTGTGTGCCGGAAGACATATGAAGAGACTTAAGGAGCTTAATATGTATAGCCTCGAAGAAAGGGAGGAGAGGGACATTATAGAAACTTTCAAGTACCTCAAGGGAATCAACAAAGTCCAAGAGGGTAGCATCTTTCAGAAAAAGAGGTGTGCAAGAACAAGGGGCACAATTTGAAGATGGGGTGGCTCAGAGGTAATGTAAGGAGTATTTTTCACAGAGGGTTGTGGATGCATGGAACGGCCTTCTGGAGGAGGTTGTGGAGTCAAAACAGTGGTGGAATTCAAGCATGCATGGGACAGTCATAAGGCAATTCTAGGGGTGGGGGTAGGAAAAAGTAGGCTGCTGGTTAACTAGGATCTGCAGCTTATCCATTGGGTAGGGAAATGGGCAGACTGGGTGGGCCAAGTGGTCCTTATCTGCCATCAAATTCTAGGTTTCTATGTTTCTATGTTTCCAATCCACCGATGAGGGATTGCTAGAGATTCCCAGGGTCCGTTTGAAGACATCTGGGGCCAGATCATTTAGTCTTATGGCCCTGACCCTGAAGAATTCTCTACCTCATCGGGTGCGAGATTGCCTGACCATCCAAAGTTTTAAACCAACCTTGAAAATCTACCTATTTAGCCTGGCTTACCCTGATTTTTAAGAATGTTTCAGTGACTGATTTTATCATATTGTTTATTTTATGTATTTGTTTTATTTATTGTGAAACCGCTTTGGTTTTGGAAAGGTGCTTTTTAAAAATAAATAATGATTTGATTTGATTTGAACAGAAATCATAATCTAGTACAATATAATTCAAGCATTAACAATGCAGAGGTATATGGAGCCAATCGGAGTGCTCCTGGGGCTGACTGCAGCCAGTTGGTCACAGCAGTAACAGACTCTGGATTTAAACCCAGAGACAACTGTCCTCATGTAAAAAAGAAAAATCAGGCAGCTAGGGCTCCCTTCCTGGAGGTAATCAATCCCTGAGGGCAAGTCCGTACCTGAGCTTCTGTGAGGGGCTAGTGGCTTCAGACCTGGACTGCAGATGGCAGTCTGGCAGGTTGGGTTCATCAGAGAACCATGGCTGTGGCTCTTGGACTACCTGAGCTTCTGTGAGGGGCTGGTGGCTTCAGACCTGGCCTGTGGATGGCAGTCTGGCAGGTCAGGTTCATCAGAGAACCATGGCTGTGGCTCTCAGAATACCTGAGCTTCTGTGAGGGGCTGGTGGCTTCAGACCTGGACTGCAGATGGCAATCTGGCAGGTCGGGTTCATCAGAGAACCACGGCTGTGGCTCTCAGACTACCTGAGCTTCTGTGAGGGGCTGGTGGCTTCAGACCTGGACTGAGGATGACAGTCTGGCAGGTCTGGTTCATCAGAGATCCCTTACTGGCACACACCCATTTTCATAAAGGGTGTCTCTGCTAACGAGGAATGCACACACCAGCGGTTTCTTTGAGCGCGAGTGTCTAGTGTCATTAAGAGTGTGTGTCCCTTGCCAGCCACTGTAGCTACCTCTTGTACAATCATGGCCACTTGCTCTGCCATAATACGGAAAACCTGAAAGTTAAAAAAAAAATGTTTTTGTTTTATAAACTGGCATATAAAACAGCAAGTGGAGGAGCGGGTCTGTGGTCTTATTTGGAAGACATAACCTGGTGGTACGCGTATCACACGCCTTCATTGTGGTCAGCTTTCTTTACGAAAGCAGCACAGGTTGGAGTTTTGTTTTTGAAAGGTTTTGCCCTGAGGTGATTTTCATCACCTAATGCTGTGCAGTTGTGTGTGTGTGTGTGTGTGTGTGTGTGCGCACGCGTGTGATGGGGGGTAGGGAGTGACTGTTCTACAGCTTGGACAGGGAGGTCCACATACTTTTAAAATGTGGACACTGGCACAGTGATTTCTGTTGTAAAGCATCCTGATTGGCTGAAGAAGTGCCAGTTGACATAATATGCCCTGATAAGGAAACGGCTACATGTATCTCTCAGTCAATCAGAACACAGAAAATTCCTGATCCATTTTATAAAAATATTTAAATTCTCAAGGCAAGATACTCAAACATGCTAACAATCTGGCATGTAGATTTGGATTTGGCAAAAACAATACAGTATGAGGTCAAGGGGTCCAGCGTGACTCTGCTTTCAATACCCTTCCCTAGTTTGGTTTCAAAATGCTCTGGCCGTGCATACGTACACTTAAGCACATAAAATCTGTGTTGAAGCAGACTATCAGAAAACTTGTTTTCTGCCACAGAGACTGAAACAATAGGTGTGAGAAAAGGTGCACATTGCCGCATTCACCTAGATGTGAGAAAAGGCAAGGGCATAGGCAGCTATACGCCAAGCATGCCACGGTGTGCTTACTAAAATAGCAGGGGTAGCAAAAGCTCAGCGACAAGTGTGTCCTCCTCCTCCTTTGTTGTTTTTTTTTTTTTTCACAGGCTTTCTACTGCCAGGTCTTAATCCCTTGGTGCTTTGTTGGGGGTAGGGGGATGGAGCTCAGCTGCTGATGTAGCGTAGGCGCGGACCTGATTGAGAAATTCAGGTATACGTTGTACCTGAATTTCTCAATCAGGTCTGTGCCATATTACACTTCAGTGATTGGCTGCAGCCTCAGGTAGGAGGTGTGGCCAGTAAGGGGCACTGTGTTTAAATGTCACTGAACAGTACTACACTGTCACTGTGGTGGAGAGGAGAGGAGAAGAGCAGAGCAGACTGAAGAAGAAGATGGACATTGGACATGGACGACTGACGCCTGGAGCAAAGAAGGAAAGAAGACTTGAGCAGCAGACTCCAAGCAACCAGCAGAGGAGAACTGAAGTAGGAGATCGCTGTCTGCCACGTGCCATATCCCCTACTCCAAGCCTGGACTACCAGTACCTTGAGTTGTTGCAACTTGCAGCCGCAGAGCTGATTGAACTAAGAACCCAACGGAGGCACACAGAGTGAGCCAAGCTAGCTATTAAGTCTGCTGCTTGCCTGCTTGTGTGATATTTGTGATGGTGACCTGACCATCCTTTGAGCAGCAGAGCCAGGGTCCCTCCCAGCCGCAGCAAGCCACCTGAGTACCTGTGGTCACCTGGTCAGACTAAGTGCAGCCAACTGGCTGGAGTGGAGGAGTCAGGAGAGGAACTTTTTTGACCTACAGGACCGTGTCCATGGAACCCTGGGGACCATGATCATGACGGTTATGTTTGCTGCTTGGCTTCTTGCATTTGCAGTTTACAACAAGTGGCAAAGGGAGCACTACTTTTCCAGACAATCTGGATCCTGTCTGGCCCGTCTGTAATTTTTCTGGAGTTGGGAGTGTGTGGACTCTGGCAACCAAATTCGAGGGAGTGCTGTGGAGAAACTGAGAGACCAGCAGCAAATAGCCTTTTCATCGGATCATCCAGGTATTTCTGCAATTGTACTGCCACTGTTTTTATTATTTCTGAATCTTTAAGTTAGAGGTGAACAGTCACTCAGTGTGAGACAGACTCAGGGACGTTTTGTGATTGTGCTGAGGGCCCTGTTAGCCTGAATATCTTCAAGGCGCTCTACAATTGCTACATGAAAACACCTTGCAAATGTTTTCCTCACCACTAGCCCACTAATTCCACAACTCCCCCTTTCCATCCTGACGCTCGCCATGTTTCTACCCCTGGCTCTCACTCTTTCCCTATTAACTCTTCCTGCTGCACCCACCCTTCCCTGTCCACTCCAGCCTGGCTAAAGTCCCACTCCATCCATAGCAGTGTCCCAATTATCTAACCCTCCTCCGCCGTTATCATAATAAACAAGTACACAACAGCCATCATCACTTTCTGTGGTTTTAGCTCAATTTTTCCCCCAGTCGTTGGTAATATATCCCTCCTCTTCTTTACCTCTCTAACCTGCCACCCCATACACGGCCTCTTTCCCCAATATGTGTAGTTGCCGGCTGCCTCACTCAAAAGATCTCTGCTTATAACTCCTACATGCCTATGGTTGATTGTACATCTGCTGACTTCTTCAATTGTAAAATAATGCTGTTTTTTTTATTTATTTCAACCTTGTACTGTATTGTATACACTGTATATACTTTTTCTTCCTTGTGTATTATTGCTTTTTGTATACCTGCTTCTGTACTGTACTTTGATGTATTCATGACCAGGTCCACCTTGCAAATGAGCCTTGCTCAGTGGTGCCCACCTGGATAAATAAAGATATTGATTGATTGATCTCAAATAACACTGTAGAAATATTGAAACTGGCTGTGTTTCAATATTTCTGACTGTGTTATTTGAAAAGGCAATAAACTTATTACCAACAGTCATGTCCAATGTTAAAATGCTCAGTTTCTGCTCAAATCTTGCTGTGTTCATAGGCTAGGTAGGCATAAAGCAATATACTGACTACTACTGTCACTATTTATGTTAAAATGCTTAGTTTCTGTGCAGACCTTGCAGTGTTGTAGTCTTTCCAACTGCAAGAACAGATGTGAAAATGCATTTGCCTCATCTCACTGTATTTAAGTTTTTGTTTGAGTTTGATGTCATCATTTGGTCTATTTTAGACATTTGGGCCCCGATATTGAAAACTGCGCTTGGCAATGGCGCAAGTGGTTGCACCTCTCTACTGAGTTGTGCCAGAGCAACAGAGGGATATATTCGAAAGAGATGAGCAATTGTGCATCTCTTCTGAATATCTCAAACTATGAGGGTGGTGCAAATATGAAGAGCCAGCAGACCCCCCCCCCAGACAGATCTGAATATCTGGAATGGGAATGTGCCAGAGCATTTGAAGATGAGCCGGGAGCAGTTGCCACATATTTGAACCCAACATGCAAATGGCGTCATTATGCATGCAAGGCGCAAATGGGGCCATTTGCATGTCACTACAGTGGCTCCCACAAGAAAGTCCAGCCGGGCCGCCAGCTTTCAAACTCAGGTGAGAAGCTGACCTGCACCAAGCTACTGCTGTGAGCCCCGATTGGACCTTTGGCTGGCACCGCAGCCCCTGATTGGATGCTGCTAGTTCCTTTGCCTCGGCAATTGGACAATTCTTTTAGCTCAAAGACTGACTTGCCTACAATTGTACCGGTAATATCTCTAACCCATTTTTTGTGCCTGCCCCCCCACCCACCCCAGCACATTTTAAATACTCTACTTTCCCGCCCCTAACACACTGCCCCTCAGCTAGTGGCCAACGCTGTTCCCTGTTATTGGATAGCCATCCTGAGTCGCAGCCTATAAGTTGCTGCCAAGGAATTCTAGTTATTACTCCCCAGCCATTCCTTGCAGCTATATCTCTACTCCTCAGTGCTATAAACTAGCCATCATCAGCCCCTCCTTGTGGCCTAGCAGAAATGGCTCTGCCTTATAACAAATTCCTTCTTATCACCATTGTCCTCTACCTCCCCTTCCTAACCTACCATGTGCTATTAACCCCTGAACCCACATCCTCTCACGAGCCTATACTATCCGACCCCCTCTCCCCCCCCCAACAATAACCCTCGCCATATCAACTTTAACCTGATCTCACTACCCCTTCCACCCCAGTGCCTCCCTCTTCTTTCCACACTTTTGGCCTATTCTCCACTTATTTACCTTTTGCACTCCTACACTTGCTCACACCAAACTGCCCCCTAGGCAGTGCTCTTTCACCACATGGTGCAAGCAGATACTCACCTGCTACCTTATTCTCACACTTCTGCTCCTTGCCGCAGGTGATATACACCCCAACTCGGGCCCTGCAATTGCCACCTCCCCAACTAGCTCTGTGGCCATACCCTCATTTGTAGCCATCCCTACTCACTGCAATTCCCTCCCTCGTGGGCTACGAGTACTTCATCTAAACATAAGAAGCCTTGCCCCCAAACTTGACCTGCTCCAGGCATTAGCCATCCAATATGCCCCTGACATCATCATCCTGACCGAAACATGGCTAAAATCTAACATCAAGGACCCATCCATCACCATCCCAGGTTTCTCTGTCACCTGGATTGACCACCCCACTAGAGGCGGAGGAGTTGCTATCTATGTCACTGCCGACATACACTTCTCTGTAACCTTAGCTAAAGTGGAGCCCCAAGCCTATAAGCTACTAATGGTTCAGCTGTCCCTCCCCTTCTCGCTCCCTATCTATATTGCAGGGCCCTACTGCCGTCCTGGTACCCCTTCTGCTACTGTCACCAACCTTATAAGCTATTTAGTCTCTCTCGCCACCTCTGGTGAACTGTATATCATGGGAGATTTTAACCATAACTGGCCTTCTCCCTTCCTAACAAAGCCCGGACAGATATTACTGGCTTAAACCTTTCCCAGCTCATCACTGAGCCTACCCGCACAGACCTCAAGTCCGGCAAGCACTCCCTGATCAACTGGGTACTCACTTCTCACCTCCACCGTATTCTCCAAGCTGGCCTACTACCTGACTCCATAAGCGACCATCACATTACCTACTTAGTCTGCAAAATCCATCGCCCCAAAGCACCCCCTAAGTATCTGCTACAACACTCCTACAAATCATTAAACCTCACCCCCCTGCTGGATGACCTAGCTTGAGCCAACTGGGGACCTAACACTTCGAATATTACCATCGATGACTCCCTTGTGCACTTTTGCAACACATTCCTTAATGTCTGGGA
This sequence comes from Neoceratodus forsteri, assembly GCA_016271365.2. NCBI lineage: Eukaryota > Metazoa > Chordata > Ceratodontiformes > Ceratodontidae > Neoceratodus > Neoceratodus forsteri. Next base: position 1,606,678,482 of record CM057452.1, read on the forward strand.
CAAGCATGTCCCACAGAGATGCATCAGGGTTAGGGAGAACCACTTACCCTGGATTACGTCTGAACTTATATCTTGCCAAAATGCCCGTGACAAGGCCTGGAAAACATACAAATCCTCGCTCCTCCCATGTGATAATAACAACTACTGTATGCTACGAAATAAATGCACTAAGGCTGCTAGGCTAGCTAAAGCCGAGTACTTTAGATCTACCTTTCAGGCAAACATGAATAGACCGTCCAAATTCTGGAAAGTTATTCACTCCCTTTTCTCCCCCCCACTACCAGCCCCACCCCCTTACTGGAGACAAATGTCTCACTCCACCATGACCCTCTCATAGTCTCCACTGAATTCAATACCTACTTCACCTCATGTGCTGCAACTTTCCTTGCCTCCCTACCCAAGGTTGCTCCTCTTTGCCCCACTTCCGGGGCTAAGAAACCTCTCAGTCTTTACTCCTTCTTATTTACAAACATCCCTCCTACAGAAGCTCTAAATGCCTTACTTACACTCAACCCATCTAAAGGCAAATCCCCTGATGGGTTGGATACCAAACTTCTCTACCTTTCAGCGCCTACTATTGCTGCTCCACTTGCCAACCTCCTGAACCTGTCCTTCATTGCTGCAGCTGTTCCTACAGAGTGGAAACTTGCCATTGTACTACCCCTGCCCAAAGGAGGGGACCCCTCCTCCGCTGCAAACTACCATCCTATCTCGCTCCTCCCTGCCCTCGCAAAACTCCAAGAACACCTCGTGCTCTCCCAGCTCTCTAATTTCCTCTCTAACTCCAACTACTTCATGCCCTATCAGTCTGGATTTAGGAAGAATCACTCCACTGCCACATCCCTGCTAAGACTTTCTGACACCATCCTATCTGGGATGGACAAAGGTTTAATCACCTCGGCCATCTTTGTCGACTTAGCTAAAGCTTTCGACATCGTCTCCCATCCCCTCCTGCTAACCTGCCTCTCTGCAGCTGGACTGGCTGAGTCTGCCACAAACTGGTTCTGTTCCTACCTGATAGGCAGAACCCAGTCAGTCAGAATTGCTGATTCCACCTCCCCTCCTCTCCCTATCGATACCGGTGTTCCTCAGGGTTCAGTACTTGACCCAATCCTTTTTTCTATCTCTCTCAATGACCTTCCACTAATCTGTTCATCTTCCTCCATACACAAGTATGCAGAAAACACACTTCTATTCTCCACCAGCAGCACCCTTGAGGAGGTGACTACCAGCCTTCAGGCCAACTTTCATAAAGTCCAGCTCTGGTTTAGCTCTCACCAACTCTCTCTCAATGCCAAAAAGACAGTCTCCATGACCTTTGGCACGAGGCAGAGACTGTCCAGGCTGACTGCACTGCCAAACTTCCACACCCTCGATGGGATGGTCCTTGAGGACACTAGTACTTTAGGTACCAAGGGGTTTGGCTTGATCAACACCTCTCATTCTCTGCAAACATTGATGCTATCCTGAAGAAACTGCGCCCCAAGCTTGGTGCCCTGTACAGGAACCACAGTAGCCTCCCATTACCTGTGAGATGTGAAACTGTGCAGAACATGATCTTACCAACTTTGACTACTGTGATGTAGTCTATAGCTCCGCTCCCAAGTCTACCTTATCCAGGCTGGACCCCCTCTTCAATGCTTTTTGCCACTTTGCTCTTGATGCCCCCCCATTGCTCACATCACTGTGAGCTCTACCGCTCACTGGCATTACCCTCCCTTGGTAAGCGATGACTTCTCCACAGTGCTAAATTTGTGTTGAAATTCTAGCTTGGCACATTCCCGCTCTACATTACCCCTTCCTATCTTCCCCTCCTATCCCCTCCCATGCCCTCAGATCAACTGACTACTGGCTACTGTCAATCCCTCACTGGCGACCTCTGCAGGCCAAGCCACTTTCTCCTACCTGCTCCCTCAACTCTGGAACAACCTCCCCTACCAAATTCGGCACTCCTCCTCCTTGCATTCTCTATCCACCGCTCTATCCAACTTTTTCATGGTAAACTGCACCTGCACCCGATACCATCTCCCAACCTCCCCAAACCTCCTCCCCCTTACTCCCCTACTCATCCCCAGTCTCCCTTCCTTCCCCAGTACTCCTGAGCCCCCACCTACCCCCGCACCCCCTAGGGCCTGACCAGCGGCCTTGTTGCTGGCGTATATCTTCAACAGCTGCACTTTGGCATCCTACTGCACTTAATTTTGCCAATGTATTGCCTATGTTCTCACTGCCAAATGTCTGTCTTAATTTGCATAGTATGATAGTGCATCCACTGTAATTAAACCATTTTATGCTGAACTACTAAGAAAAATGTAACAAAAATGTTTATGTAACCTAACTGTCCTCATATATGTTGTGTTCAGATGGTACAATGTTAAGCTCGAAGTCCATATCTGTCCTCCAGCTGTAACCCTCCCCCAGGTCACACTATGAGACAAGCATCTTGTTGCTCAGTGTGCCTTTCCTTGTGAAACACTTCAATAAAAAAAGAAATAAAAATGATGGCCCCATTTGCATGAGTTCTGCAGGGCTATCCAGTGGAATACGCCGGGCAACCTGCACAGCATGTTTGATGTCAGTGGTAGTCTAGTGGTATCCCCCTCCTCGCACGAAACCCTGATCCCCATAAAATAAATATTTTAATATCCCTGGTAGTCCAGTGGTTCTCCCTTCCCTGCAGAAACCCGATCCTTAATGACATCGGGAAAATCCCGTCCATGGTGGTGTGGTGGTACCCCGCCCTCGCCACCTACAAGAGCCCCATCCACCGCTCCCCACCCAGGTCATCAGTGGGCAGCAAACACACCAGCTCACCTCTGTGGCTGTCTGCCAAATGACAACTTACAGTAACACCTGCAAGCGCATTGGTCCACACTGTCGACCAATGTGATGCAGTGTGTACTATAATAATCATTCACAACTTTGTGAATGAACATTCACAAAGTTGTGAATGACTATTACAGTACACACTGCAACCCACTGGTCAACAGTGTGGACCAATGAGCTTACAGATGTTACTGTAAGCTGTCATTCAGCAGGCAGCCACGGAGGTGAGTAAGTGGGTTTGCTGCCTGCCGATGACCTGGGGGGGAGCAGGGTGGATGGGGGTCCTGTGTGGGTGGGGGGTACCACCAGACCACCATGGATGGGGATTTTCTTGATGTCACTATGATCAGGATTTCGTGCAGGGAGGGGGGAACCACTGGACTGCCAGGGATATTCTAATATTTATTTTATGGGGATCGGGGTATGAAGTGGGGAGGGGGGAAACCAATGGACTACCAGAGATATTAAAATATTTAGTTTATGGTGATTGGGCTATGGAGCAGGGAGGGGGGTACTACTAGACTACCAGGGCTCTTTATGTTGCACTGTATGTGGAACGGACTTGGTGCCTGGGGTGGTAGCCAGCCAGGGGCTGGCGACTGCTGTGTTATGCCTTACAGTGCAGCAGCCCACCTGTGGGTTGCTACCAATTAGGCCTGTATTTTACAGACATATCTTTGTGCCCATGTATGCGGTACATCTCTGATATGTGACAGCAGATGCATCGCACATCTCGGCTGAATATCAAGATGTGCCACATATGTATGGGCATGCCCCCTGGAGATGCGCTGCATACATTATCTTTGCACTGCAGTGCACTGGGAATTGCACAGGTACATTTCCTTCTTTTACAATATAGCCCAGGGCACATTTCTGGAGTTGAGCTGGCGTAACTCAGTTGTGCCAGGGGCAACTCCTTTGAATATCTAACCCTTGATTTTTAAATGCAGTTTGCACCATACAATATGTACAGTACACATAGCAAGCACACTCTGCAATGCTCAGTAGTAATGCAGTTCTTGTTTATATTTTTAGTAGCTTTCTCTTTATTTCAGTTCTGTGAATAATATGCTGATGATAGCAAGTTAGGAGCAATAATAGTCAAGATGCAGCAAAAATATACACCAACTTGAGCTGTGGGCACTGGAAAACAAGCTGAAATTTAATGTGGACAAGTGCAAGGTTATGCACCTTGGTAATAATAATAATCAGAAATACAATTACACCTTAAATAATACTACTATACCGGAAACAACATATGAAAGGGACCTGGGAGTAACAATAACCAGCAATTTCTTTTTTGATACACATACAAGGGCTAAAGTAAAACAGCATAACAAAATACTAGGGTACACCTTTAAGAATATCAAGAGTAGAGAACCTTCAGTAATGATACTATAAAATTCATCATTAGTCAGGCCCCACCTAGGATACTGCTCTCCTGTTTGTGCTCCATAAAATATAGGGGGGAGAAAATGTGTAGAAAGAGTACAAAGAAAGGCAACCAAAAGGATTCGCAGTGTTCAACTTGAAGGAAAACTGCACCCTCATATCTTCTGAATGTTATTTGTTTCCATGTCAACAGACAACTCTTTTCATGTAGCTGTTAAAGATGTATGCAACTGCTTCAGTTAGTTTTCACACTTCATACTAGGCCCTGTCACTGTCCTGGGAGGGTCCATTTCATGGTTGTTGAACTCTTATTGTCCCTGAGAGCTACATTAGCATATGAGAATGTGTCAGATCAACCATTTATATCCAGAGCTGTACCAACAACTGTAAGGGCCCCCCTGCAAAACATTTTGTGGGGCCCACTTCCCCACCAATAAATGTAAAATAACCATTAGTGCATATGGCATTTTTATAGCATAAGTTTGTTCATATCAGTCCTGCTGAACATACATAGCTTGTCCATGCTGGCCCCCATTCCCCTTGCTGGCACCATGATCAAAGAACTGAACAATGTAATTTGTTTCTGCTTCTCCTGGGAACACCAGCACCAAGATTAGATGTTTTGAGTAATGGCCCTATTGCTTCTTTGTTCTAACCCCCACCCCCACCCACAGCCATGTGAAACTGGAGCTGGAATCTTCTGGCACCACTGCTGACAGACCCAATTTCAAATGGATAAGTAATGTCCAAGAGAAACTTTCAAGTCTATCTGTGAGAAAAGGTTTTCTTAATGCTGACCTCTAAGGCAGTGGGCCCCCTCTAACAGTGCGGGCCCTACTGCAACCGCAGCTCTTGCACCCCCCTGGTCACTGCCCTGTTTATATCATGTATCTCTATGTTAAAATAACAAATACCCTGTAAAAACTCTCTGGAAAATTATAAACCAAATGGAGTTTAAAGGGGAAAAAACTGCATTACAACTCAGATAGCTTGTAAAACTCACTGAAGGTAAATGTGGTATTTCACACCTTCTTGCAGCTTGGTTCTTTTAAAACTACTTAAGCAGACAGGCATACTGGGGAGTTTAAAGGATGATTACACATCGCATTCTCATATGCTAATGCAGCTCTCGGGGATAATGAGATTTCAACAACCACAAAATGGACCCTCCCAGGAGAGTGACGGCCTAGTATGAAGTGTGAAAAATAACTGAAGCAGTTGCATACATCTTTAACAGCTACATGAAAAGAGTTGTCTGTTGACATGGAAGCAGTTGACATTTAGTAGATATGAGGATGCAGTTTTCCTTTAAGTGATATGGGGAGCGGTTAAGAGAACTGGATATGTATTCGATGGAATACAGGGCATTAAGAGAAGACCTATGCCTGGTGTTTGCCGCAACCAAAAACAGATACACATGGGAAACTATTGATTTGACAAAACAGAGTTTTAACAAAACTACATGTACTCATGGGCTTAAAATGAAAGGTGAAGTTAATAAAACATCAAGGAGAAACAAATGGTTTACCCAAAGGGTGGTTACCACATGGAACTCACTACCTGAAAACATAGTAATGAGTGAAACTATGGATGCTTTTAAGAAGTCACTTGATCATCATATGGGTAGTAAGAAATATGAGTTTGCCTACTGAAAAGCAACAAGTTAATGAAAGGCCCATAGACCTCCTAACTCATATACCATCTATGATTCTATGATTCCATGACTACTATTCACAGCCGGAACTGAAGTACAGAGAAGTCTACTAATAGTCAGGTGCAAACTGCATTGAAAAATCAAATGTTTAAAATTGGCCAAGTGATGTAGTTGTGGCTGTGTAAGATAGATTGCCAGCACTGGATCGCCAACATTAAAATGCTCAGTTTCTGCCCAAATATTGCTGCCTGTGTTCATATGGTAGGCATAATGTAATACACTGTCTACTAATGTTACTATTCTTGTTAAAATGCTTAGTTTCTGCTCAAATCTTGCAGTGTTATAGTCCTTCCAAGAAGAGCTGTGATAATGCATGTGAAAATGCTTTCCTCATCTCATTGTATTTTAGCAAGTGTTTGTTTGTTTGTTTATTGTCCACTCCGTTGTCATCACTTGGCCTATTTTAAACATTATGATTTTAAAATGCAGTTTTCACCATACAATATGTGCAGTGCACATGGCAAGCACACTGTGCATTCCTCAGTGGTAATGCAGTTCTTCTTTATACTATGAGTAGCTTTCTCTGTATTTCAGTGCTGGCTGTCAATAGTACTGTTCAGAGCCACAACTGAAATACAGAGAAATTCACTAATAGTATGGTCAGGTGAAAACTGCATTTACAAATCAAATGTTTAAAAATTGGCCAAGTGATGTAGTTGTGGCTGTGTATAGTGAGCAAGATGGATTCTGAGCACTGGGTTTTTTTCTTTGGAGGTGGTGGCTGATACAGGTCGCAGAAGTTGATCTCTGGCATTGAAACCCGCAAGGCTTGCTCTCCCCATCTGGTGTAGCTTCAGGAAGGGAATCCTCTATACCAGGACTCTAAAGGACGTGTTTGTTCAGTTGGCCATTTCTGAGTGAGAAAAGAGATCCTAGGCATTGGGACTAAGGAATGTGTTTTTTTTTTGCAAGCTAGTTCAGTTTAGAGGTAATATTCAGCAGTGGGATGGCCTTCCAAGGAGGCTGTATTTTGCCACCCAGTGCTGTTTACAAGGGTCCTCTGGGTTTGCGTCTTCTGATTGCTAATGCCTAGGGATGGTTAAAGTGCTTCCACAATGCTTTGCACAGTCTTCATGGAAAGTGAAGCAAACAAACTGAACTATTTGTCTGTCTTGAAGGGCTAACTTTTGGATGCTGGCTTAATTTATTTGTATTGACAACTTTCCTGCAGGGACTTTATGGAGAAGTTACTTTTATTTGTTAGAACATGGGCTCTGATTCTCTGGTTAGCAAAAGTCTTGAAATCATAAAGTGTTCTTCTAATATGTCCAGTGCATAAAAACACATTTCTAAGAACACCCAGCATGTTATAACATTAACTTGATGGTTTTACTTAGAAAGCCAGGCACATTTATTTTTTTCTGGAACATAAATGTTTAGTTTAGAAGTTAATTGGATGGTTGTGTTTTAAATGCTGCAACCTGGTTAATAAAGTATAAATATTAATATAAATATATACAAATTTAATTTTAAAAAACTGTGCATTGAACTCTATCCCTGATTAGCAAGCGGGTAGTAATACCTCTACATTGTGTCGTGTCACTGAGCCTCAGTAAGTAACTGACAGGTGTCTGTGTGAAATTAATGTGCTTTTCACTATTAAAAAGACTCATCTGGCAAATGAAATAAGTTTTGTGGTCTCAGCTCAGCTTTGGAGTGTATGAAGATTCTGCTGACAACTGGCAGTTTTAGCTCAGCAAAGACCTTTTCGTAAAGATTTAACGTAATTGGGAAGGTTGTGGGGTTGAATGGTTTTTGAACTGGATTGCGAAGCAGGAGACACATCTTTAGATTTCACTAGTGTCACTTACTGACTGTATAACCTAGAGTTACAGAAAACTAATTCCTATGCTTCAATCCACTTGGCTCATCTTATGTTTTTTAATTTATTGGTAACTGGGCAGGGCTCACTCGCCACAGACATTGAATTAGATGTGTTCTAAATGCAGGTGATAAAGCACTGTAAGGAATGCATTGAACTGCAGGCAAAAGTCTTGCATCACCTCCGTTCCTCTTCTGTCTGGCTGCAGGGAGTGCTTACTACTGAGGTAAATCTAAATTGGTATCTCACTCAGTGCTGGCTGGCTGGAACCTGGAAAAGATTATTAAACTACAAATGCAGACTCTACTTTAGCTGGCTAGTGGGAAACGTTTATCATTAAACCACAAATGCAGACTGTATAATGGGCGAACCTGCATAACTCTCAAGTGTCCCATATTGTCAAGGAGGAAGGATTGCTGTTCTTTATTTTGTCAAGTCAATGTTGCACGTTATTGTCTTTTAAACCTACATGTTCTTAAAAATGACTTCTCAGTGAGGTAAAAACTTTCTCAAAATTCAATGTGTGGGGTTAGTAAAGATGGTGAGCTAAACTTTGTTTTTGTGGGTTGAGTCTTATGCACAGCATTACTATCAGGCACTGTGTGGCCTAGTACTGATACTTTTATAGATATGCTTGTGCTAACAGGCAAAGGGTATAGATAGTTGGGAAAATAATACTATTCTCATAGCCTTCGTCTTTGCTTATTTTTTCACAAATACTTATTCTTGGATTTAGATCTCTGGTTTGTCTTAATAGTCAGTACATGTTAAGAGTGATTTTATAACATAAAGAATAATGGCTAGTCACCCCTTATTAACCAGGCTGTAATCACTTCGAGAGGTTACCATGACACCAGTGTAAACCTCTAGCCGAAGCTAGAAGTACTGTTGTCAGGGCAACCTCAAAGTGAGATGAGCAACTTGTTGTTCAGTGTGCCCTCCTGGTGAAACATTTCAATAAATAAATAAAACGTGATTTTTTTCAGCATGGTTATTAACCAAAGAATATCCTTTAACTTTTATAGTGTATGGGCTCCAGAAAATGTACTCGGTAATAATGACTGCATAATTCATCAAAAATGTTTATTCAGTGTGACTGGCTAGTCTCTAACACTGTACAGACTGAACTGAAGAGATTCATTTAATGTAATAACAAATTACTTAGTTTGCTAACCTGAACATTTCCAAGAATTTGCAAAAAAAGTCTTACCATTTTAAGAAACATCATGAGACAAGGACATGTTTTAAACACAGTGGGCCCCGATTCTCAAAAGTTTACGCCTGGCATAACTAGACTTGCACCAAAATAAATGGCACAAGTAGCAAGTTATGCCAGCAGTTGCGACATATGGTATTCTGCAAAAAAGCCTGCGACATGTCGCAGGCTGCTTGCACCAAAGTGGACACACGCCACCAGTTATGCCCTAAACCCCCTGCAAAATGGCACTAGGGGGTTTATGGCTGCAGTTGTTCCTTATTCTGGAAGGGCAGCAACCAAGTCCCCCAGGGCGCTATTCTCAAATAGCCCCCAGAGGACATCCGCCATAGTACAGTTATACCAGCTATCAGCTGGTGTAAGTGTACTTTACAGCCACCAGGGGTTGTGCCAATGTGCTGCCTGACCATCCTCCAGTAGTGCTGTAAAGCTCCACAGGACTTGCCCATGCCCCAACCCCCAATAAGGAGTAAAAAGCCCCGCAGAGCTTGCCCATGCCACTGACCCCCCAGTAGTGATTACAAAGCCCTGCAGGGCTAGGTCATGCCCCCCTAAACTCCAGTAATTATGTTAAAGCCCACAGGGCTAGGGCATGCCCCCAACTCCCCAATAATGTTGAAAAAGCCCTGCAGGGCTAGTACATGCCCCCATCCCTGATCCCCTATATCTACAGAAAACCACACAGATACTGTTGTCCCTGGTAGTCTAGTGGCCCCCCAACCGGATATGCCTGACCACCCCAATTCCCACAACCCATTTTGGGCTGGCGACTGGCACATCCCACCTCTCACCACCATGGGGACCTGTCGACTGAGCTCTTCAATGAGTGGGTACGTTCATATTATGCACTCAGTGAAAGCTGTTACTGAGTGCATACTATGAACAGTATGCACTCATTGAAGAGCTCAGTCAGTGGCTGGCCGTGGTGGTGAGTGGTGGGCTATGCCAGTTGCCAACTTAAAATGGGTCAGGGGAAGCAGGATGGTCAAGCACAGCCAGGTGGGGGGCACTAGACTACCAGGGATAATGATATCTGCTTGATTTTGCATCAATATAGGGGATCGGGGATGCGTGGAATGTCCTAGTCCTGTGGGGCTTTTTCATCATTATTGGGGGGTTGGAGGGCATGACCTAGCCCTGTGGGGAATTGTGCACATTTCAGGGGATGGAAGGGCATATGCAAGCCCTGCAGGGCTTTCTAATCATTATGGGGGGGGCATCAGCAAGCCCTGCAGGGCATTTAGGTCTGTCCTGGGGGATGGGAGGCACTTGCGCCCATGACATCCAGGGTTGTGGCTTGCAACAAACTCTTCAGGTATGCCCTCTGTCTGGAATACCTGTGGGATTGTTGCAAGTCACAGGACTTAACCGCGGGGACCCTGCCCCTTCTGGAACTGGGCCAGGGTACTTGACGCAACTGTACCCCTCTCATGTCACAACCTGCGACATGCATGGGGTGCCTCTAGAATCGGGCCCAATATGTGGAGCAATCTGGTCATTTGGCACTGTTCACATAGTGACTAGTAGAACTGTGTAACATCTCCACTTAACCATGACAGATGTCAGTCAGCCCAGTTGCATGCAGCTGATAATGGCCTTCGTAGTACCTGTAAGAAAATAGGAACAACATTTTCAGGTACACAAAATTGAGTTGATGACTTTACTAATCTACTTGATTTTGAGTATTGTAACCTCTAAATTCTTGTTTCGAGTATTGTAACCTGTTATTTGTCTATGTTAAACCCGAAATGGTGCATTTTAATATCCTTGCAAAAGATTTGGATTTGCATGACATTTTGCATGTGTAGTCTTGTGTGGTACATCTCTGCATGTGCGCAGTTGTGTTCAAGTCAGATGTGCACTCTGAACTGAATAGTGGACAGTGAATTTTTTGTAGTTTCTCCTATTGGCTTGAATGGGAGGTCTTTGAATCTGGCTACCACCCAGACTGTTTAGAATTCTGGACTGAAATTGTCAGGGTGGAAGGGTTCTGGGCATAGATGTGTCTTTTGCTTGTTTGGATGGAAATATTCCATTCCAAAGGCATTTAATTTTGTAATTTCTAAAAATGGGTTCAGAGCATGCTCAGTAAGGACTGAAAATAGCGGTATGAAACCATAACCAAATTTTTGCTTCTTATCGACCTCACTGTTTTTTGTGATGTGAAAATTACTATTTTGTTTGCCGCCGCCATCTTGTCTCTTTTCCCATGAAATTCACATTTGAAAACCCAGACAGTGACATTCATGTGAGGGGCCAACACGAAGCTTACTTAGGGAACCCATTGCCAGGATTCTTCACTTTTTTGGTTTGGGGGATGGTTAAAATGTTAATGATGATGCCAGCACCCATTTTTAACAACAACAGCTGCTGATCGGCCAATTCCACTGCCCCGGTTTGCTGATTTGCCACGGGGTATTGCTCTTGTCACTGAAAGGCAGTTTTTCTACTAATTTCCTGATTGGGGTGCCCTTCTATGGGACATCCCACAGAAATTAGCATTTCACTAGTGGGGCTATTAAAGTCTTTTATTTTTTTGTATTATGAAAGGCATGGCAGCTGCAGTTATGTGGCATGGTAACACAGGGCCAGCGGCAGCAGCGTTTGACAACTGGGACACAAGTGTTGCAGAGGGCAGAAGCCACAGTGCTGGTTTTTGATCAGAAGCTACAGTGTTGGTTTTCGTGCTAATTTGGGGTAGGCTACCCTCCACTGAACAGACAATTGCACCAACTGCTGCATTAAGGTACAGTACCTTCCTTCACTCTCCTCTCAAGCATCTTCTGTTATACTTATGTTATGTATTTATGTATGTCAAAAGATTTCATATTCTTCCATTTGTATTGCGCGGGGTAAACAATTGTTCACATTTGTAAAATTTGCACCAACTGGTGCATTAAGGTACAGTACATTCCTCCATTCTCCTTTCATGCATCCTCTGCTAATATTTATGTTCGTGTGTTTCAAAGATTAATATTCCTTCCATTTGTATTGCAGGGGCTAACTAGTTCACATTTCTAAACATGGAGGCAGGAAAATGAAAACAGCTATCTGGAGCACAAGTCCAAAAGGCGAAATGGGCCAGAATTGAGGAAACTGCACAAAGGTCTAGGATGATGCAGTTCTTCCTCACTCGACCTTCATCTATCTGTGAGTAAGAAATGCATACTTGCCCCAATATTTTTTGGGAACTGCTTTATCTCACATTACTAGTTTTAGTGTATTTTATTGTATTTTTATGCTTTTTTATTTTGTATTTTCAGGGTTGACAACACATAGGTGCAGCATAGAAGTGAAGAGCCTACCATTGAAGTCATCCAGATTCCGAGAGGTTCCCTGGAAGGACCTACCATTGAAGTCATCCAGACTCTGAGAAGTTCCCTGGAAGGACTTACCATTGGAGCTGTCCAGACTCTGAGAAGTTCCCTGGAAGAACCAACCATTGAAGCCACCCAGACTCTGAGTGTCGCCCTGGAAGCAGACCTGCATCCTTGTGGCACAGAAGACATCATCTGTTTTAATCGGTCACATCTCACAGATGCTCAGAGGAAACACATTCTCGAGACACAATGGCAACCACCACCAGGGTTTCAGTTTCCAGGTCTTCTGATGGGTTCAGAAGGTCCCAGTCTGTGTTTCAGATGTTTTAATGCTCAGCTAGCTATGTATTTATTTATTTATTTATGACTTTGGTAACCAGGTAGGTGTGCTGATCCCAGGGACCGTTTTCAGGCATGACTCGGGCCACATACTTTGGCACAGAGTTAATGTAAACAGCAAGGCATGGAAAACAGTAGCACAGTATTGCAAGTAATAAGCAGGTTACAATAGTGCATAGGAATACAAAGGCAAGAAATAGATAAATCACTTGATACAGGATTCCAAAAAATTACATACATCCTAAAGTGAAACAATAGGATAATAGATATACAATGAAGCCAAGCAAGTTGTGTTAGGAAAAAAAATCACAGTTCAACAGTATACAGAATAGGACAAGGGTGAGGTGTGGCAAGTAGGGAGGAGGGGGAAGGGAAGGGGGGAGTAGGGTAGAGGAGGGTTTCACCAAGGGGATAATATAGACATTAAGTCATGTGGAAAGAGTGGTAGGGAGCAGAGGGACTGCTCAGAGAAGCAGTGGCAGCTGGATGCCATCAGAAGCCAGTCTTTGAGGTGGGTTTTGAACTGGTGGTGGATGTTGATGGAGCGAAGTTCAGCAGGCAGTTTATTCTGCAGTGCTGGGGCTGCCACTGACAGGGCTCTACTGCTCATATTTGTGGATGTCCTGGGAATGTTCAGAGGGAGGATGCAAATTGAGTGGAGGCTGCAGTGTGAGGCACAGACAGTGAGGAGAGGTGCAAGAGGAGATTCCAGGCCGATACAGATAGTGGAATCCACCATGCAATACAGGGTGAGGTCGAAGCAGCCTTGCAGCGGGAGCCACCCTAGAGAACTGTAAAGGACACAGTGGTGTGTAGTGAAAGGTGCCAACAAGGTGAACCGACAGGCATTGTTGTAGGTGAAAGAGAGCTGGGCCAAAATGGTTGTGGAAGTTCTGGCATAGATAGGGGAGCAGTAGTCCAGAATAGTGAGAAGATTACCCTGGACAATGACAAGTCGGGCTTCAGGGGTGAGGTATTGCCTGAATCTGTAGGCAGCACCTAGTTTTTGGTGGAACCTTTGAACTAGCTATTGCAGGAGTACCGATTTGCAAGATATTGGAAGCTGTTGGATGGTGTATTTTGTGCTTCTTGCTTTGTATTTAACAATTCCAGTAGCATGATTCTGGTATCTACACCGATGAGGGATTAGTCTAATGGGAAGAAAACTCTGGAAAGGCACAGCAAATCAAAGGACCATGGAAATGTTGTTGCTAGAGTGGATGTGTTTCTCTCAGTCTGTACCGGGAAGTTAAAAACTGCAAGCCAGTCTTTTGTGGAGTGCAACAACAAGGTGACAGAGAGGACCATGCATGTCCTACGTTGGATTATTAAGATCATCTTCTTATGTGGACGGCAAAACTTAGCACTCAGAGGTGAATTTGGTGACACTGGTAATTTCCAGGCCTTGTTGCAATACAGTGCAGAAATGGATACCACTCTGCAAGAACATCTTCAAGCAGCTCCCAGGAATGCCATTTACACATCACCACAAATTTAAAATGAACTTATCAAGGTAATGGGACAACAGATGCAGAGAAGAATCTGAAACAATGTAAGGGAAGCAAAGTGGTACAGTTTCATAGCGGATGGGACAATGGTTGTGGCCACCAAGGAACAGATCTCATTATCTGTGTGCTATGTACATCGTGACCTTTCCAGTAAAGTCAAAATTCGTGAAGATTTTGTGGAATCCACAGAGGGTTTTTATACCACCAGGCATGGCCTCGCAGAACTATTCCTGTAGCATTTAACAGCTTGAGGCATTGACACAAAGTTGATGAGAGGACAAGGCTATGATAAAGTGAGCAACATGAGTAGAAAATTCAATGGTGTTCAAGCAAACATCAAGTAAGTGGTCCCTGAAGCTTTCCAGGGACCTGCACCTGAGCAGCGCCTTCAGTTCAGAGTGGCCGTTTCCTTGGCCACTGTTGCCACCACCGACAACAAGCACCTCTTTCTGACTGCCCTCCAGGTCCTCAGTTTTGGATTCCCTCACCCAGGGACCCGCGCCTGAGTGGCACCTTCAGTTCAGAGCGGCCTTTTCCTTGGCCACCACCGACAACAAGCACCTCTTCCTGACCGCCCTCCAGGTCCTCGGCTTTGGATTCCCTCACCCAGGTACTACCACTGAAATCCTTCAGCGAACCATCCCGAGCAGGAGGCCTCTGACTGGTGCGGCTTCTGGAGGCTAAGTCCGATTGGCCTGTTGCCTCCTTGGCTGCAGCTGATAGGAGCACTTTTCGCCTTAACTTTCCATTGACTTTAGCGCTAATTTCTGGAACCTTTAGCCCCAACGGTTTTGTGCCTGTCTCTGCCTGTTTAATCGCAATTGTGCACTGAATTTCTACTGTTAATTTACCTGCCTGGCCCACCAGCCAACCCTGCTAAAATTGTTTAGTTACAGCTAGCCATCTTTCAGATTGTTTAGCTTAAAGTAAGCACGCCTGCCAGCATTATGTACAGCTAAGATACTGTTACTGTTTCTTGATTTTCCTGTTGCCCCCTCTACCCTCTACCTTTGCCAATATTCCCTTATTCTGCCCTACCATGGTATCCTGCTCACCACCAGCCTCCTCTCTAATTACCTGTCCCTGCTGCCTTCCAGCTCTCCCTCAGTGCTACTCCCTGTCTTCATTTTGCAGCTCACTCCATCCTAAGGCCCTTCCCATTTCCCTGCGACTTGCACTTCACTATTTCTCACCCCCTTCCACTGCTCTTTGTCTTTTTTCTGGCTGACACCACCCAGCCTGTCTGAGTACCTTGCTTTTGTTTTTCAGATCTCTGTCCCCCACCCCCCACTGACGCCTGCTGCCAGCCAGCCACCTCTGACTCTGTCTCCTTATTAACACCTGTATTTCTCCCCTCCCCCAAGACGCCTGACTTTAGTGCTAATTTCTGGAACCTTTAGCCCCTAGGGGTTTTTTCTCTCACCACCCTCCTCCCAGGCCTCCTTTAAATACTCTGTTGATCCACCTCTCTCGTCTTTCCCCTGTCATAGTTGGTTTTCAGCTCCTCTCCCACCACACATCTTAGCAAAGGAGACCCTTTGTCTCCCATGCTGTGCTTTCCATCCCTGCCTACCTCTTGCCACCACCTTAGCAGTTTCCTGGTAGTGCCTCGTTTGTTCTCCTCTTACTGTACACATCTGACCGCCTACATCTGCCTGGCTTCTCCCTCCCTCTTACTCCCTGCCCCCTCCCCCCTCTTTATTCCTTATATTACTGCCTCTGATCTGTTCTGCCTAGACTGATCATTCTCCCCTACACCACCTCTGTAGCTTACTCTCCACTCACTGGCCTCTGTCTGCTTCTCTCTCCCTCTTTCATTCCTAACCCCCATCACTATGGCCCTCTTCTCCTTGCCCCTCTACCTATTCTTCCTCGCCTACTGGATCTCACTGTCTAACCTGCCAGGAGCCTGCTTTCCCAATCCCCCTTGGAGCTACCAATTGGATTACACAAAAGTCACCAACTGAGAATATACACACAACCGTTTACTATTACAGAGCACCTTACAGTAAGTAAGGCACAGTTTAAGAGGGCTGGGGTAAGCTAGATGGTGCACTGGTTTTGGGTCAGTTTCCTTAACTTACACCTACCCGCACTTTGAGACCACCGCCCCGGGAATTTACCCTTCTTATAGTCCCACTGCTAGGACTAGCTGGTGTCACCCCTGGTATTGTGATAAGGTGATCTATGCTCACCTCCTCCCACTTTCACCTCTGACTCATATGGCCTCTCATTGGGATCATAATCCATGATGGAATTCTCACAGCTGTAAGAGGAGGACGAAGAAACTCTCCCTCAAAAAACTTGGATGGTTTACCCTAAAACTCCTGCTCCTCCTATTAATTTTGTCAGGCAACATACACCCAAACCCTAGTCCCTCAATTCCTGGCAATGAGCACAGACAGTGTCATACTGGGGTACTCACCTTTGCAGCACTCAACGTCTGCAGCCTCCTTCCAAAACTCAATGCCCTGCATATATATATATACCAACCTACACCATCCAGATGCTCTTGTGGTTGTCAAAACCTGGCTCACTCCTAAATTTTCAGACAGTGCAATTGTTCTGCCAGGTTATAACGTCTTCAGGCATGACAGGACCTCCAAAAGAGGTGGCGGATGTGCCATCTACCTCAAAGACACTCTCCTTGGACACCCTATTCAAACCCCCACCTCGGTCTCGTCCGCCCAGATCCTACCCATCAGAATACTACTTGGGGCCCACAACAAGGCTCTGACCATCACTGCTGTCTACATCCCCCCTAAAGAACAAGTAAAAAGTCTCAACACTGTCCTGGATTTTATCCACTCTCAACCAACAGGCACCGAGTCTATCCTTATGAGTGATTTCAACATAAATTGGCTCGGGTCTGACACAAATGGCTTCAAGGATGCTATCTCAGCCACAGACCTCACCCAGCTAGTTGCCGCCCCCACTAAGCACAACTATAAGACTGGCACATGCTCCCTTCTGGACTGGATCCTGACAAACCACCCATCCCGTATCTCAAAAGTCTCCGTCCTACCTGACTCATTAAGTGACCACTCCCCTGTCACCTGTGTATGGACAGATAAATTCAGCCTCCCACCACCCAAGTTAATCACAAACAGAATCCTCCCAAGATGCAAACTGTAGCTTTCCAAATCCCACCTCAGACTACAAGACTGGGCACCCATTTTCCTAGCTTCGGATGTCAATTCTGCACTAGACTTCTTCATAATCACCTTCAATGCTGCCTGTGACTCCTTTGCCCCCTACAAAAAGAGGAAAGTCAAAGGGCTCTGCAACTCATTGCTTTCCGGGGAGCTCCTAGCACTGATGAAATCCAGGGACCACCTCTGGGCACGGGCTCGGGCCACAGGTAGGCAAGTAGATATACAAAACTACAAACAAGCAAGAAATGACTGCACTAAAGCAATTCATCTGATGAAAAGTAACTACTACAAAGACGCTCTCACTAACTCATGGGGTAAGGGGAAGTCCTTCTGGAATAATCTGAACGAAGTTGCAGGGAAACTGCCCAAATCATCACCAACCATGTTGGAAGTGGATGGGACCTTAACCCTGGGCCCTGCAACTATAGCAAACATGTTTAACACTGCATTCTCGAATCTCAGCAGTGTACTCCACATGACTTCTTCGATGTTGACCTCTCTGCTGCACCCCCTCTCACTACCCCGCCCTCTCCATGACTCTTTCGCCTTTTTACTTCAAAGCGGTTAGGAAACATGAAGTGCACAAATATGTCTGAAAAGCAATCACAGGATCAAGATCCAGCAGGGACACACTTGACCTTAAACTGCTGTCCCTTACACTAGATGAAGTGCTAGCTCCACTTACTCATATTTTCAACCTCTCCCTCTTCCATGGCCAGTTCCCCGACAGATGAAAATCTGCCACCGTAACCCCCAGTCCACAAAAGTGGAGACAAGGCCCATCATGGGAACTATAGGCCTAGATCCATACTACCCCCCCCCAAGGCCCTTGAGCGACTGGTCTCTGACCAGCTGATGGAATACCTGGCCAAGCACGATATCTTCTGTAAGCAGCAGCACGGTTTCAGGAAAGGCCACAGCACTATATTGGCCCTCCTAGAATTCACAGGAGCAATCCACAACTCCCTTGACAATAATCAACTTATTGGATCAGTCTTCATTGTCTTGACTAAGGCTTTTGACACTATCCATCACCAACTGCTTATCACTGAGTTTCAAAACTTAAGGCTTTCCCCTGATGCTACATCCCGGTTTAAGAGCTACCTGGAAAACCATACACAAAGAGTGAAAATTGCTCACACCCTCTCCAACTGTAGACCCGTCCGCTCCGGAGTCCCACAGGGATCCATTCTTGGGCCTCTCCTGTTCAGCCTCTTTTTGAACAATCTGCCACAATCTTGTCCTGAACAGATCCTGCTATATGCAGACGATGCTGTCATCTACACCACTCATGATGACCCCCTTCATTTCAAAAAAAGCTCCAGATGGGTTTCACCCCCATTGAAAAATGGTTTAATAACCAAAAGCTGGTGCTCAACTATAAGAAAACAAAGTTGATGCTTTTCTGCGGCTCCCGCAACAAGCATAGGTCTCTCCCCTTCATAATTGCAAACTGGCATGGTGCTGTCCTGGACCAAGTTCACTCCTTCAAATACCTTGGAATCACACTCAACAGTCAACTATCCTATGACATTCACACTGACACTGTTCCCAAAGCTGTCAACAAATGCATAGGTCTTCTATACAGGCACAGGGAGTGCCTTGCCGCAGATGCCTTAAGGATAGCTGTGCAGAGCTCTGTGGTATCACTAATCAGTTATGGTCTGGTTGTCTGTAGCTCTGTGTCTGACACAGCCCTTGGGCGCTGATCCTTGGCCCTTAACAATGAATGCCGTCTTATCACAGGATCCCACCGTCTCACCCACACATGTGCTCTCTATGCCCAAATGGGCTGGCTCCAACTATCTAACCGTATTAAGTACCATACCTGCCTTATGGCCAGGAAGATCATGTTAAGCCTTGCTCCCCCAGGTGTCCAAGCCCTCCTACATGCTGCACGTATCCCCCACCCCACCAGGACCTCTGAAAAAAAAATTCTGCACATTCCCCAGTACCGCACCTCTCAGGGACAAAGGTCCTTTGCTCACCGGGCACCCTACTGGTTTAATGGAATCAACAAAGACATCACCTCACTGCAAAGTCTTGGCCAGTTCAAAACCTATCTCTGCCTCCACCTCTCTGCCACCAGCTCCGGTGACTGTCACTCATAATCCACTTCACTTGTCTCTCCCCTCACACCCTTCCTTCCCCCCTTCCCCCTCCCTCCCTCCCTGGCTTAGCACTCCCGAAACCTGACAAGGTCCTCAGCTGCTCCTCAGTTTCTGTTATTCCCCTCAATCTCTTAACTTTCACCTTGAATCCCGCCTACCTTGTTTCCATCCCCCCCCTTTGCCCTCATTCCTCTGCTTGTGATTGTGTTGAATCCCATGATATGCATTGTTTATTCAAACTCCTGTACATACCTCCCTCAAATGTCTATATTCATTCTGCCTGAATTGCTAATTTCAAACTTTGTTATGTTTGTATTGTTCTCCAATCTGACGTGGAACCTTTGTAAAAGAGCCTTGGCTCAAAGGTACTTGTAATTCTAGACTTAAATAAATAAAATAAAATAAAAAAGCTGTGTACACAGTTCGCAAGGCTCACAGTCTGAACACAGTAATTGTCCATTCATGTGCTATGAGACCAGTTACAAATATGTTTGATACAACAACAAAAAAATAATTGCAATCCTCAAGTCATCTTTTAAGCGCCACAATATCTTTGTATCGGAGCTCAGAGAATTCAACAACCTGCCTTCTGACTACAGTGATGATGATCCAGCTGACCGTACATTATCTATTCCTGCAGCTGGAAATACCAGGTGGATGAGCCAAATGGATTCCCTTGCAAGGTTCAAAGCCAAGTTTGTGGTGGTCATAAGCACACTGGAAAAGATAGCAGAGTTTGACAGTGGAGCCAACAGACTGTTAACTGCAATCATAAAATTTGACTTCTTTGTGATTCTTTGTAGTGTGGATCTCATTTTGGCATTAACAAAACCATTCCATCTGTACCTGCAACGCGTCAATATTGACCTAATTCAAGCTTCCAAAGGAGCCGCCACCCTTATACAAACACTGAAAGGCATAAGGGAGAGTCCAGAGAAGACATTTGGAGAGCTTTATCAGAATATTGTGGCTTTGGCAGAGACTGCATTTATTGGAGAGTCAGCACCTCAATTATGTGGAAGGCAAACACAATGAAATAATATCAACATTGCTAGCCCTGAAGAATACTTCAGGTGGAACATATTTATTCCTTTTTTGGACCATGTGATTTCTGAACTGCAGGAGCAACTAACGGAGTGCTGTCCTTGGTTCCTTGCCCAGTATCTAATACAAAGAAACCTGGGGTTTCTGCAGGAGGAACAGGTAGCAGACGTGTCTGATGCCTACAAGACTGACTTGAGCAGCTTAGAGGAGTTGATATTGGAGTTGCTAAGATGAAACTCAAAATGGATCAGTTTTCTATTGGCAGATCAACCAGATTCAATTCTGACATTACAAAATGTAAATCCAGATCTGTACCCCAACATAAATGTGACCTTATCTGTCTTGCCCACCATGCCAGTCAGTGTGGCAAGTGCAGAAAGATCCTGCAGTGCCTTGTGGAGGATAAAGACCTGGCTTAGAAGCAGCATGGGGGAACAACGTCTTACAGGACTTGCTCTTCTGTATATACATGATGACATTGAAATTGATATAGATCAAGTGCTGAAATACTTTGACCCATGCCAAGACATACGGTTTTCAAGCAAATAATGGAACACATCGATTCTGAGTTTTGCCAAGGTGACATCTAACACTAGCAGTGGTATGGGGCTGGCATTTTGGTGCAAACGGTTTAGTTAGTTAACTCATTTAGGCCTGGCTGGCCGCTTTGTATTAAGGTTAAGCAATGGAAGTTTGTAGTTATGTACCATACTGCCTCTCCTCCCTGTCCTAGTCTCCGACACTAGTCTTTATTTCTATCCTTCTCCTTTGCTGGCCAGCAAACCAGGACATGGGCTGGGTGTGCATCGAGCTGTTTGTCCCTTGTGGGATCAACATCCCGGGGGGATGAAGGTTTGTTTGTGCACTGAGTTGTGTCTGTCCTTGTGGAGTTTGCATCCCAGAGGGACTAAGGTTTGCCTCTCCTTATGTACCATACTACCTCTCCTCCCTGTCCTATTCTACAACACTAGTCCTCATCCCTACCCTTATCCTTTGCCATCCAAGAAACCAGGACATGGGGTGGATGTCTGTCCCTTGTTGGGGGGAGGGGGGTTTGCATCCCAGAGGGATGATGTTTGCATGTCCTGGTTTTCCTAGATACCATACTTCCTCTCCTCCCTTTCCCATAAATTGGTACACCATCTTTGGGTGGCATGGCGCTGTATGGTGCGGAGCAGTTTAGGTGGTCCAGGTAACTGAACCAAAACAGGAGGTATGTTTTTTTTCATGAGAACGGTTTAGGTAACAGTTAAGGAAACTGACCCAAAACCAGTGCACCATCTAGCTTACCCCAGCCCTCTTAAACTGTGCCTTACTTATTGTAAGGTGCTCTGTAATAGTAAACGGTTGTGTGTATATTCTCAGTTGGTGACTTTTGTGATATGCAGTGCATGACCAATTTTTGGTTGGTGTGATGTGAGAGCTCAGCTGTTGTTGTGTCTTTTTGTATTTCCATCTTGTGTGATGTGTACTTAATGTTTAACTTAAAGTGATAACATACCATGATTGAGGTGGTATGGGGCTCTTCAATGCGGAGCAGTGTAGATGGTCCACAACCAAAACCGGAGGTATGGGGCTCTTTGGTATGAATGGTTTAGTTGCCTGAACCAAAACCAGAGCACCATCTGGCTTACCCCTGCCCTCTTACACTGTACTGTAAATATTGTAAGGTGCTGAATATCAAAAAGCTGTGGGCATGTTTGAGTTGATGACTTTTTGTTAAAGTGGCTATTTTATTTATTTATTTATTGAAATGTTTCACCAGAAAGGAACACTGAGCAATATGTTGCTCACCTCCCTGTGTGACATGGGGGGAAGGGGTACAATAGGGATGAGACATTTTACATTCAAGTTACAAAGATCAACGCAGCATACAATTAATTAAGGCAGTTGTTACAAACGGTGTTGCATACATATGTAATTTGTGAGAACAATTAATAAGTAGAATGGTAATAAGTGAACAAGTGAAATCGTGAAACAAGGGGTGGAGGAGAGAGATGATGAGATGACAGATCATTAAGGAAGATGGAGAATAGAAGGGGACCAATCACAGAGCCCTAAGGGATTCCAGTGCAGATCGGGAGGGTGGCAAGATGGCATCTGAGATCTTGACTGATTGGCTTCTACCAGTAAGGTGGGCCTTAAACCAGTTAGTGGCAGAAGGGGTTAGACTAGACCAGCAGATGAGAGGGAACCATGGAGAAGGGAGTGGAAAACAGCGTCAAAAGCCTTGGCAAGGTCGACAAATATGGCTGAGGTGATTTGGCCATTGTCCATCCTTGAGAGGATGGAGTCAGTGAGCCAAAGTAGGGAGGTGGTGGTAGAGTGTTTTTTCCTGAAACCAGATTGGAACGAGGTGAAGAAGGAAGGTATCAGATAGCAAGGAGGTGAGCTGAGAGAAGACTAGATGTTCTTGTAGTTTGGCTAGGGTAGGGAGTAGCGAGATAGGGTGATAGTTGCCAGAGGATGAGGGGTCTCCACCTTTAGGTAGGGGAAGGACCACTTCATGCTTCCATGTGGTAGGGACATTGGAGATTGAGAAGGAGAGATTTAATATTAATGAGAGGGGGTAGGCAAAGGTCAGAACTGGGAGAGAGAGGAGTTTAGGGTCAAGATCATCTGGGGAAGATCCTTTTGTGGGGTTGATGTCGAGGAGGGCATTTAGAGTATCTGTGGGAGAGACAGAAGAGAATGAGAAGGAGTGGTGTGGGCAAATAGGAAGTGGAGTGTTTTTTGGGGAGGATAGAGGGGCAACCATGATATTTGAGGGGTAATTAGGGAGGGACTTCAGCAGTTCGGTTGCACAGGAGCTATAATAGGAGTTAAATTCCACAGCTATGGCATGGGAGTTGGCTACAAGATTGCCATTTACCTTTAGCACTGGAGAAGGGGGGCAAGACTGAGGGGTAAAGAGGGCATGAACCACCTTCCAGAACTTGGAAGGGGAATTTATGTTACTCAGGAAAGCATTTTTGAAGTAATCAGACTTGGCTAGCCTTGTTGCCCTGGTACCAGTGTTTCGGAGCTTATGGTAGTCCATGAGGTTGCTAGAAAGCTGGGCGGATTTATGGTGCTTCCAGGCATGATCTCTGGCCCTAAAACAGGCTAAGAGTTCTGGGGTAATCCACAATAGGTGGTTACCCCTAACCCTGGTTTGTTTGAGAGGGGCAAAGGCATTCCAATTTGCAAGGAATGTTTCCTTGAAGTAAGCTAGAGCCTTATCAACTGAGAGGGAGGAGACTAAGGGAGACCAGTCAGAGAGAGATAGGTTGTGCAGGAGAGTTTCAAGGTCTAGGGCTTTGAAGGAATGAAGTTGCAAGGTTTTATGCGGAGATTTTGGTCTGTGGATTTTTCCAATAACAGATATTGGGTTGTGGTCACTGAGAGCATCTGGGAGGATGCCAGAGCTAATTACTCTGTGCGGCTGGGTGGTAAGAGCACAGTTGATCAGGGAGTAATTTTGTGTCTTATGGTTAGGGCGGGTGGGTTCTGAGATCAATTGCAAGAGGTTAAGGGCTCCAAGATCATTACATATTTTGGATGCCTTGGGAGATGGCCAGTTTAAGTTAAGGTTGCCTAAGATGTATACCAGAGCGAGAAAGGGCTGCAATGGAGGTTATGAGGTCGAGAGCAATAGAGGGCTGGACATTTGGACGACAGTAAATGCCGGCTATAACGATGGGGATGGTGAAGGGTGGAGTTAAATGAATAGCCAGTGCATCATGGAATGTTGGGCTAGTGGATGAATAAATAATAGAGTATTGGAGGGAGGTAAAAATGTACATGGTGATGTCAAACGCACTCAGCAGGTCAGGCCCACTGCTCCTACAGTGCCAACCTCCGAGTGCAATAGTGTGAACAGATAACAGACAGGGTAACCCACCTGTCTGCTTTTGGGTCCAAATCACCTTTAGTCTCAAGTTCTTGGGGGATTCAAACTGTGAACCTTATGCTAGCGTACCCAATGTACAGGATCAGATATGTACCCTCTTTGGGGGATTGCGGTACAATTTTTCACCAGGGGCACCAAGCCAGGCTAACCAAAATGAACCCTTAAAACTCTATAAAAGACCTTAGGTATATTCTTACCTTTTCCAAGTTTGGTAACACCATCAAGCTTTTGAACAGTTTTTTGTCAGTCTTAACCCTCTATACGTCACATGCAAAAAGAACTGACAGACACACCCAGGCAGTATCTTTCAAATAAAAATTTTACTAAAAGATGATAAAAATATGAAAAATGTAAACACAGAACAATAGATCACAAAGCATACAATCACTTACAAGAAAACAAAGACAATTGCAGACAAACTCCCACCAACATACAGTTAGACACTTTTCTATCTAATGTATTACCTCTAAGTGCTAATCAGAGAGTTGTGTGTTTCTCTCTCTCTCCCAAGATGGAATATATCAAACAGATCAGACACAGTATAGTTTAAACTGTGTCTCTCCACACCCCTTCTATGAGTCATCTAGCTCCTCCTTTTAGAATATAAAAAAAATACAAACATGATGTCCTATCAGAAGATATTTTAAGTAAGGTGACATCAGCAAAACTCATTTCCCTAACTATAAGTCTGTGATTTCCAAGTTCCTTCTCCCCAGGCATTTCAAAGGGGTTTTATAGCTTTTTTAACACCAGTTGATATTAAATGTTCTTCCTGTTAAGACGTCATAAAAGTTTATGATCTCCATCCTCTGGCAGACTCCTAAAGTCCCACTTCATTTCCACTACAAAGAAGCAACAGGTCATAAAAAAGGCCGTAAAATGTAATGTCACAAGGAAGTTAATTACATTACAGAGATGTCCTGGTTTAATACATATTCTGTCATTTTCACTGATACCTGGGGGGAAGGGCACCCATGGAAGCACTGTGATAATCACACACTATACTTTTATATCACAAATATCATCCAACAATCACAACCAGCTGGCCAAGTGCCACAATCCTCACCACCTAGACTGAATTTGGGGGCTCTATCCCCTGCATGGGATGAGCTTCCCAAGTCAGTTCACTCCTCATATAGATGCGATAAGCCATCTGTGTTCTGATTGGTCACTCCTGCCTTATGTAAGATCGTCATGTCGTACCCTTGCAAGGTAAGACTCCATCTTAATAGTCTACCATTAGTTTTTCCCATTTGGGTCAGCCAAACCAGGGGGTTGTAGTCAGTTTGTACCTCAAAATGCTGCCCATTTAAGTATGGCTCTAACTCCTTTAGGGCCCACACTATGGCAAGACACTCTTTTTCCACAGTAGAGTAAGCCTGCTCCCTGGGAAGTAACTTTTTACTCAGGTACACTACGAGGTGATCTTTCCCTTGGTTGGAGGTCTGACTCAGTACTGCCCAATTACCCACATCTGAGGTGTCAGTCTGGACTATAAAGGGTCTGCAATAGTCAGGACTTGTCAATATAAGAGCACTGCACAGTGCCTCCTTCAGTCTGGTAAAGGCTTTCTCACAGGCTGGTTCCCAGGTAATTTTCTTAGGCATCCTTTTCTTTACCAGGTCAAATAGGGGAGCAGCCAGGGCTCTGTAATTGGGTACAAATGTTCTATAGTACCCTGCTGTCCCTAGAAAACTCCTGACCTGCTTCTGCATTTCTGGCCTGGGCCATGCCTTGATCACCTCTATTTTTACTTGGTTAGGATGGAGCTGTCCCTGGCCTACAACATACCCATGGTATACCACTTCAGCCATGGCCACGTGGCACTTCTCAGCTTTGACAGTGAGCCTTGCCCTCTGTATCCTGCCCAGCACTTCCCTAAGGTGGGACAGGTGTTCCTCCCAGCTGGCACTAAAGATGGCAATGTCATCCAGGTACACCACGACGTACTCCTCAGCACCATTTAACACCTGGTTCACCAACCTTTGGAAAGTGGCCGGGGCATTCTTCATTCCGAAAGGCATTACTTTAAATTCAAATAAGCCTATCAGAGTAATGAAGGCTGACCTCTCCCTAGCTCTGTCAGTTAGCTCTACCTGCCAATACCTCTTTGTCAGGTCAATAGTCGTAAGGTATGTCGCCCTTCCCAACTTGACCAGGAGTTTGTCTGTCTGGGGCATCAGGTGGGCATCTGACTTTGTGACTGCATTCAGTTCATGACAGTCCACACAGAAATGAGTAGAGCCATCTGGCTTGGACACAAGGACTACAGGTGAGGCCCAGGGACTGTGGGATCTCTGGATCACCCCTAAATCCAGCATTTCCTCCACCTCCCTTCTAATGTCCTTTTGGGCAGCCTCTGACACCCGATATGCTGTCCACCATATTGGAGTCTATGTCCCTGTCTCTACATCGTGCATTGCTAAGGGAGTTAGTCCAGGCTTGGCACTAAACAGTGGGGCAAAGTCTGCTAGAATCTCACTTACTTCCTGAATCTTGTCTGGGGCCAGCTGGGGTGACAGTTTAATTGCCTCCACAGAGGACTCCCACTTGCTTTCTTCCAGTAAGTCCAGAAGGGGGTCT
Organism: Neoceratodus forsteri; assembly: GCA_016271365.2. NCBI lineage: Eukaryota > Metazoa > Chordata > Ceratodontiformes > Ceratodontidae > Neoceratodus > Neoceratodus forsteri. The sequence goes on from CM057452.1 coordinate 1,606,705,404, forward strand.
CCTTCATCCATCCCTACCCCAGGACTACATACTGCAAACACCATGTCAGCCCTATTAGCATATGGCTTCATCATGTTGACATGGTACATTCTTTCTGTATGTCTTCTGTCAGGTAACTCTGTGATATAGTTCATGTCATTTACCTTTCCAACCACTTTGTACGGTCCCACCCACTCAGCCTGAAGCTTGTCTTTCCAGACCGGAATAAGGACCATGACTTTCTGACCCACTGTGTATGAGTGAGCTCTGGCTCTGCAGTCATACCACACTTTTTGTTTCTGTTGGGCAGCTGCCAGGTGGTTCTGGGCCATCCCCATAAGCTCCTTCAGCCTTTCCCTAAACCTAAAGATGTAATCTACTATGGGAGTTCTGCGGGTGGCATGCTTGCCTTCCCAGTCCTCCTGGATCAAGTCTAGGAGCCCACATACCTGGTGTCCATATAAGAGTTCGAAGGGGGAAAATCCTTTTGACTCTTGGGGCACCTCACTGTATGCAAACAACAGGTGGTGAAGGTATTTCTCCCAGTCCCTCCCATGCTGTTCAGCAAACGCTTGGAGCATTGACTTTTGGGTACCATTAAATCTTTCTATAAGACCATTGGCTTATGGGTGATAAGGAGTCATGCACCTCTGCACCACTCCATACTTCTCCCACAAACATTTCATCAGGTCCAACATGAAGGAACCCCCTCAATCGGTGATAACCTCCTGTGGAAACCCAACAAGGGAGAAAATCCCAAGTAAGGCATCTGCCACTTTGTCTGTCCTCAGTGAGGATAAGGTGACTGCCTCAGGGTACCGGGTGGCATAATCCACCACAATCAGGAGAAACCTCTTTCTGGAGGAGCTGGGGGTATTTAAATGCCCCACAATATCCATTCCTACCCTCTAGAATGGCTTCTCCACTATGGGCAATGGAATTAAGGTGGCTTGGGTTTTCTTGCCCACCTTTCCTATTTCTTGGCACAAGACCTGCAATATTCCTTCACCTGCTGGGTGAAGTTGGGCCAATAGAAATTCTGGGCCAACCGCTGCATAGTGCGCGCAGTTCCCAGATGATCAGATAAGAGAATATCGTGTGCAATTTTGAGCAACTGCTCACGATACCCCAGGGAATGACAAGCTGCTTGCCTATCATCCCTCCCTCTGTCTTCACAGCCTGAGTGTACATCAGTCCATTTTCCCAAAAAACCTTATGTTTGCCATCACCTCCCTGTGCTCCATCAGAGTCTGCCCAAGCCCTCAGCTTCTCTAGACTAGGGTCACTTTTCTGAGCAGCTTCAAACTCTTTACACATTCCCAAGGCATGGGACAGGTCCCCTTCAGTCTCTAAACTAGGGTCCCTATCACTAGCGTCAGGGCACTCAGGATCACTATCATCCCTAACCCTCTGACAATGGGTCACCCCTCCTTCTTCAGAGTAACCCTCCATAGCTGTGTGGTTAACTGCTACTGGGGAAATTTCTACCCCCTTTTCATTAATCTCTGTATCAGGAGATATAGGCTGGGGAACCAGCCTCCCAGTGGTTTTCACAATGGCTTCTATGGGGTGTAGGGATCTACAATTTTCCCTTGCCACTTGGCTACAGGTAACTGCACACACCATCCCCTGTTTGAGATTGTTGCCAAGGATGACATCAACTGCTAAAGTTTTGGCTACAGCCACCTGTTGCACAGTTCCACCTGTTTCACCCCAGTCTAGGAGAACACTAGTGAGTGTCAATGTTGTCTCCTTCCCAGTGAACCCTTGTACAGTTACAAATGTATTGGGTATAAGCTGACCAGGCTCTACCAGATCCCCTTTTACCAATGTCAGGAATGCACCTGTGTCCCTTAACCCTTGTGTCTGTACACCATTCACCATGACTGGGTGCATGTATTCCCTCATGTTCACAGACAGGCTTCTAGGGACACATAAACAACCCACTTCTTTCCTAGCCCCATGTTGCATATTGCTTGTCCTTTTTGGACACTGTCTTGCAATATGCCCAGTGTCTTTACAAACCCAGCATTTGTTTCTTTTCTCAGAGAATTATTTTCTTTGGAACCTGAGGCTAACTGGCTTCGGTGGAGGCAGTGAGGGTTTTAGCTGCCCTGAAGGCACGCTATTCCCTTTCTGCACTGCCACGCCTGCCCCATTCACTCTCACAGCAGGTCTGCTCTTGGCATAGCGGTCTGAGAATTCAGCAGCCTCTTGAACTGTTTTGGGATCTCGGTCCTCCAGACAGGTTTTCAGCTCTGCTGGCATGCCCCCAAAAAACTGCTCTAACAATATAGCATTTTCAAATTTATCTACAGAGTTTGCTTCAATTTCTTCCCACCAACATTCTAAACACTGACGTTGTTTCGTGGCTAGCTCCTCATAGCTCATATCAGGGCCTCTCCTGAGCTTATGGAATTTAGCTCTTTATTGCTTCGGCAGTTAAATCAAACTTTTTTAAAAGTGCAGCTTTAATTTTGCTGTAATCATTAATGTCCTCATTGTCCATTTGACCCAATGCATCCCGAGCTTTCCCGGTAAGTAGCAGGGCTAGCAGGAAGCTCCAGGACCCTCTAGGAATATTTGCCTGAATATAAACTTTTTCAAAGGAATTTAAAAAGGCATCCATATCCTCCACCTCTTTAAATTCAGCTATCAATTTGGAATTTAATTTGTAAACCAGTCCTGTAGTTCCAGTTAAACCCAAGCAACTTACCTGCTGTGGTGCTGGTGATTGGAGCCTTAGCTTCTCCAGTTCATGTTGCCTCTGGTGCTCACGCTCCTCACGGTCTGCCTCTCACTGTTTTCACTCCCTCTTCTCCTTTGCAGCTCACTGCTCTTGTGTCTCTTCTCTTTGGAACTCCAGCGCCATTCTGCACAACTCAATCTGCAGCTTGATTGCTTCTGGCTCCAGAATGCTGGTGACCTTCCCCTGATGCTGTGACCCTTCACTGGCACTGGCCCTGCTGCCCTCCTCACTGGATCTGGACATTGCACTGGCCGCTGGCCTCTACAATCCTAAGGTTTGGTTCTTTACTGTCACAGTCTGTGACTCGATGCTCTGGGCATCTTCTGCCATCAGGGCATTCATGAGGTTGTGCTTGGTGGCTCTCGCCTCATGCAGGACTCCTCTGTCCTGGCACAACTGCCTCAAGTAGTCTGCAGTATACCCGCTGTAGTTGGAAGTCATCTTCTTCCCTAACTACAGCTACTCTAACTTGCACTCTATAAAAAAAGAAAACAGGTAGAAACTTGACTGTAAGCAAAATGATATAGTTCTGTTTCCTTTTTTAAAAAATAAATCACTGCCTTATTTTGCAAGTGAGCTGTACAGTATTAAGTTGACACATTGAACAGTTAAAGCTTGTGTTACCAATTTTTTTGCACCACTCCTAACCAAATCTTTCACAAATGCACTCAGCAGGTCAGGCCCTCTGCTCTCACAGTGCCAACCTCTGAGTTCAATAGTGTGAACAGGTAACAGACAGGGCAACCCTCCTGTCTGCTTTTGGGTCTGAATCACCTTTAGTCTCAAGTTCTGGGGGGATTCAAACTGTGAACCTTATGCTAGCATACCAAATGTACAGGCTCAGATACATACCCTCTTCAGGGGATTGCGGTACAATCTTTCACCAGGGGCACAAAGCCAGGTTTCCCAAAATGAACCCTTAAAACTCTATAAAAAACCTTAGGTATATTCTTACCTTTTCCTAGTTTGGTAACACCATCAAGCTTTTGAACAGTTTTTTGTCAATCTTAACCCTCTATACGTCACGTGCAAAAAGAACTGACAGACACACCCAGGCAGTATCTTTCAAATAAAGATTTTACTAAAAGATAATGAAAATATGAAAAATTTAAACACAAAACAATATATCACAAAGCATACAATCACTTACAAGAAAATAAAGAAACTACAGACAAACTCCCACCAACATACAGTTAGATACTTTTCTATCTAATGTATTACCTCTAAGTGCTTATCAGAGAGTTGTGTGTTTCTTTCTCCCAAGATGGAATATATCAAACAGCTCAGACTCAGTATAGTTTAAGCTGTGTCTCCCCACACCCCTTCTATGAGTCATCTAGCTCCTCCTTTTACAATATAAAAAAATACAAACAAGATGCCCTATCAGAAGGTATTTTAAATAAAGTGACATCAGCAAAACTCATTTCCCAAATTATAAGTCTGTGACTTCCCAGTTCCTTCTCCCCAGGCATTTCAAAGGGGTTTTATTGCTTTTTAACACCAGTTGATATTAAATGTTCTTCCTCTTAAGACGTCATAAAAGTTTATGATCTCCATCATCTGGCAGACTCATAAAGTCCCATTTCATTTCCACTTCAAAGAAGCAACGGGTCATAAAAAAGGCCATAAAATGCAATGTCTCAAGGAAGTTAATTTCATTATAGATATTTCCTGGTTTAATATATATCCTGTCATTTTCACTGAAACCTGGGGGGGCACCCATGGAAGCACTGTGACAATCACACGCCATACTTTTATATTACAAATATCATCCAACAATCATAACCAGCTGGCCAAGCATCACAGGTGATGCCATCATCTCTACCTGCCCGGTCTTGCCTCAGGAGGGAGTAGCCAGGAATGGAGACTGAGAGATCCATGATTGTGCTCTTTAGCCATGTTTCCATGATAATCAATCAGTATGTCAGGTTTTAGAGTGGCCACCATGGTTTGCAGAAGGTAAATTTTTTGCAACAAACTACGTATATTTAGATCAAATCAAATCAAATTTTATTTATACTGAGCTCTTCAAAGCGCAAAATACAAAACAAAGTAAACAATCAACACAATAAATATAAGTATAAAATCAGTTAAAAACCAACAGGGTAACTATCCAGCAAAGGCTTGTTCAAATAAATAGCTTCTCAAAGCTGTCTTGAATGACTCTATGGACGAGCATTCTCGAATCTAATGAGGTAGAGAATTCCACAGGGTCGGGGCCACAAAAGAGAAAGCTCTGGTCCCCGGTGACTGAAGATGGACCCTGGGAATCTCTGACAATCCCTCATCAGTGGAGCTGAGTGGGCAGAGAGAGCAGTAGGATCACAGGAGATCTTGTAAGTAGCCTGGTCCCTGACTGTGTAGGGTCTTATAGGTCAGCAATGCGACCTTGAAGGTGATTCTCCATCACACCGGCAGCCAGTGCAGTTAGTGCAGCACAGGTTTGATGTGGCACATTCTTCCCAATCCAGTCAACCACCTGGCTGCAGCGTTCTGCACCAGCTGCAGGCAACGGAGATCCATCCCCAGCAACCCTAGATATAGAGCATTACAGTGGTCAAGACATGAAGAAACAAAGGCGTGAACCAGTACCGGAAGGTCATCATGTGGAACAAGGTGTTTTATCTGGGCTATATTCCTCAGATGATAAAAGGAAGACCTGACAGCAGCTGACACCTGTGCCTTCAGTGTCAGCTCACTGTCAAGAATTACTCCCAGATTCTGTACCTGTTCAGAAGGTCTCAACTGGTTACCCCTGAGCACAAGGCCAGAGGGAAACCCAGGAGTCAACTTCTCTGCACGATGACCCAGGTCCACCACCAGCACCTCAGTCTTGTCAGGATTCAGTCTTAACCAGTTAGCACTCATCCAATCCTGAATTTCAGCGAGGCAGTTGTTAAAGACTGATAATGCATCATTCTGTTTGGGTACAAAGGACATATAGAGCTGAGTATCATCTGCATAGCAGTGAAAACTCACCCCATAATGCCTTATAATGTCTCCCAGCAGCAGCATATACACTGTGAACAACATGGGGGAAGCACAGAACCCTGTGGCATCCCACAGGGCAGAGCAAAGGGAGCAGAGGAAAAAATTCCTGATACTACTCTCTGAGTTCTGCCCATGAGGAAAGAATGGAACCATCTGAGGACTGTTCCCGACAGTCCACAGAGCAGCCGCAGGCATTCTAACAACATCCCATGGTCCACAGTGTCAAATGCTGCAGAAAGATCAAGGAGAACCAAGATCGAATGACTCTTATGATCTCTCGCTATTAGGAGATCATTTAATACCCAAACCAAATGCCGGCTCGGTACTATGCCTCTTCCTGAAACTGGACTGGAGAGGATCATAGACTTCATGGGTGATAAGAAAGTCCTTGAGCTGCAACATGACTACTTTCTCAATAACCTTGCCCAAAAAGGGCAGGTTAGAGATTGGTCTGTAGTTGGCGAAACAGTCTGGGTCAAGGGAAGATTTCTTCAAAAGGGGCATTACGATAGCCTCTTTTAGAGACTCTGGAAACATCCCTTGATCCAAAGAGCACCAGACTATCTCAGCAAGGACCAGTCCAATCACATCCATACACCCCAAAAAGAGGTGTATAGGACCAGGATCCAAACTACAGCAAGTCGGTCGCAAGCCCTGGGCAATCTTCATGATATCCATGATCGCTGGCTGGTCAAAGTCTGTCCAGATAAACTTAGGGCCTGTAATCTTGCATCGATCATTGCCATGCTCATTTGAATGCGTACTGTGGATCTCTGATCTGATCGATGACACCTTATCATCAAAAAAATGAGCAAACTCGTCACACTTTATTTGTTAAAGGCTCTCTGACCCCGCAGGCAGGCTGGATTGCACAGTCTGTCCACGGTCCGAAAGAGCTGAGCTGGTCAATTTCTTTGATGCAGCTATCTCCCTGGACAGGAACTCTGCCTTCTTACACAAGATTTCTGATTGATAGTCCATATAATGTTGCCGGCCGCCAGGTTACGGATCCTTCTACCCCTCCTCCTGACTTTTCTTGCTGCTGGGTGCTCTATATGTTTCCCATATATGGCGCACCCCCCCCTCCTGATATGTACTGACCGACTACTTCTCCCGCTATTCCTGTTGCCTGCACCCTTCCCTGTCACTCCACATCATCCTGCCTGGCTGGGGAACCACAAACCCAGCAGTCTCCATATGCATTCCCCGGTAAAGCCGTAAGCAGTCCTTTTGGCCCTATACTCCCTTCCTTACCCCTTACCTGTACCAACACTCCCCTGTAAACACTTCCTTGCTCTTGGCCTGCTGGTCACTGCTTAGTACAGCCTAAATCATGTTAGACTAGCTGGAAACGCCTCTATATGTCTGGAATGTACTTGTATGGTTGTTGCCTCAATTGTATTGTTGCTTCCATGTGTTATGATGTATTGTACTCTCCCGGGTCGTGCCTGAAAATAGTCACCTGCTGGCTAGCATACCTACCCGGTAAACAAAAACTAAATAAATAAATAAATAATGGACCATCAGTCTAAGTCTGTCATCTTCCAGGCCAGATTTCCACCAGCAGTGTTCTAGCCCTTACCCCACTCTCCTCAGCTCCCTCAAAGCCTCATCAAACCAGGGGGACCGAGAGCGGAGGGAAAGGGGGTGAACACGGACAGGAGCTATGGAATCCAGAGCCCTCAGCACCATACTATTATAGTGCACTAGTAAGGCATCTGGTTCCATGCACTTCATAGGCCAACTCGATAGGTCCAGCACCACCATCAGACCCTCAGGGTTAACTCCCCTCAAAGGGCGGTACCGGACCATCTCCAAAGGGGTTGGTCTCATGGGGGGGCCCAAAAACTGAATCTTATGGAGTGATGGTCAGACCACCCAACTGGTTCCACCACCAGCTCTGTGATCTCCATCCCCAGGGTGAACACCAGATCCAGGGAATGACCCTGAGTATGGGTAGCAGTGGTAACAACCTATGTAAAGCCCAACGAAGTCATTAGTTGAGGAAGTTTTGACCAAAATGCGAGAGTTCATCATCAACCCAGGCATTGAAGTCCCCCAGGACCAACCACCTGGCAGGCTCCAACACCAGGTCGACAATGAAGTTTGCAACTTCCTGCAGAAAAACGTTCTTGTCACCGGGTGGACAGTAGACGAGTAGAATTCTGCTTCCCACACCTGCTCCCATGATACACTCAAAGGATCTGGGGCTCACTTAATTGCTGTCTTGTTCTTTATAGACCTGGAATTGCGTAACACCGCCCTGGTTGGATGAGAGGCCTTGGAGGAGCGGGCCACTTGCCCACTATCAGTGGAGCCTTTGGGTATGGGAACCAGGCATCACAAACCCTTATCCTCAACCCATTTCACCCCAGGGCATCTTCCTAACCTCACCACCCTTATCCGTCCACTCCGCTCCCCCACCGGCCGAAGAACCCCGGCCCCCACCTCCTCCATGCAATCCCCAAGGCACAACAGTGCCTATAAACCTTGGGTTGCAATAAAGGGCAGTTAAAGGGGTGCAGGTCTTTCAGCCTAGAGGGGGAATAGTGCCTGCCCACAGAGACTCGGTTCCAATACATGCTGTCACAAATTTAAAAATTACTACTATATCAGCCACAAACTTGTACAAATTAATAAATATCTAAACAAAAAACAATAAATAAACTATCGTAAAACTAAATTAAACCAAAAAAAAAAACTCCCTCCCACCTCTCATATAGCAAGGGAGAGCATTTAACACAAATCAAAATAACACAATTGACCATTACCATCCACCAAACTTTAGATCCTTAAAAGGAGTTTGACCAGTCTGGGCACAGAACTGCAATCAGTTTTCCATTTATAAACCACTAAGAAAAAAATGGAACTGATGGATACCCCTCAGGGCTCTAACCCCTTGGGAGTTTATACCCAAACCTATCTCTCACATAGGTGGGCTAATAATTACAGTCACACAAATGTTCTTGATAGAAAAAAAGAAGCACTCTCACTGCTTCTCCAAATACGAAAAACAGAAAAAGGAACAGTCTGACCTGGATAATTCTCGGTTGCTCCGCAATGATACCATCCACCTTGCAGCCAAGAGATCACTTTGATCCTCAAGTTTAGATTTGAAAATCCTCTCCACAGGAGCTATTCAGCTGAAGAAGATCTCAGCCCATTCATCCCCTGAGTGGTTACCGGGGAAGTCAACCTATGACTAGGTCCAGGCAAGCAGGATCTCCAGCCTGCCAGCCAAGAACCCAGGGGCCACAGACACACTAAGGCCTGTCCTCTGACAGTACCAGCACCAGCCCCAATCCCCCCTTGTGGTAAATAATCCCAGTAAGCCGCCCTGGGTTCAGAACAGGACTCAGCTTACTCACCGTGAGCCAAAACTCCGGAAAATTAACACCAGAGACGCTGCAAGCCAAAGGGCTGGAGATGAAAAATCATTAAGGTCTAACCCAGCTTCAAAGTTCCTCCACAAAGCCTGCAGCAAAAGTCCTGAGGAGACACAAAGTTGGTAAAACAACTCACCAACCCGAAATCTTCAGGCGCTTCAAAAAATCCATAGCGTAATTCCAAAACAACATAATCCAGCAGTCAGCTCAACCCCAATCTCCCAGTTTCACTAAAACAGTGAACAACCTGCTGTTTCGGCAGAACTTGACTCCACTCCGATGGGGATCACTTCACCTGTGGCCCAATAACCCAGTTCTTGCGGCCACTGCGCACTTCACTCCAAGCTTAGTGCCTAAAATTTAAACACTAAGCAAACCCCATCAAGCGTAACCAGTCTTGCAGCTTTTTCCACTTCAGGCACAGTGTAGGTTCAGAGCAATAATCGCTCCTCTAAACAATCTCCACCACTACCAGCTCTCTCTCCTGGTTCTCTGGCTCTCTTCTAGCTCCCAGAATTAGATGACTGCAACAGCACACAGCCCACAACTCAAGTCCGCAAACAGTTCGCAACTCGCAGTCCATAAAATGAATGCTGATGCAAACAGTGCCCGGTGAAATAGAAGCACTGGGCAAAACGTTACTAATAGCGGTAAAAATAATAAACCGACCTCTGACACTATCACTGATTCGACACCCAACTCGAAGGGAAAACAAAATCCTCAAATTAAAATAAATAAGACAAAATAAATGACAAAATTAACGCTGTCGCTGAGCTAAACAATAACTGGCCCAGCATGGCCGCCATCTTGAATGAGCCTCATGATTGAATGATTAGATGAAGGATCTTGAAACCCTTCTAGAGGACAGTGGGAGCAATAGAATTGGCCATGGTAGATAATGGAGTATTCAGGACATGAGACCCTGATGGACCAGGGTTGGGGTGGATATCTCTGCAGGAGAGCAAGAGTAGAGTTAAGATGAGGAAATGAAGCTTAGGGCACTTAGAGTTAGATATCGAAGAACCAGTGGAACTGGCAGGGTAGTGCACATGAGAGTAGGGGAGCAGGATATGAAGAGCAGCAAAGAAGGGAGGGACAGTTAGTAATGAAGCATGAGGGATAGAGGATGAATATGACCATAGTTCAAAGGGTGGGGAGGGAGTGGTAGCGTGGATGTAAGTAGGGGATTGGAGATAGGAGGTTGTAGATGGAGAGTTACTTGGCATTTGTAAATAGAGACCAAGGGATAAGGGAAAGTAAAAGGAGTAGAGAAAGGGGGAGAGAGGAGAGAAGGAGTTTCATGTTGCAGGGCATGATATGTGTAACAAAAAAAAGATGGGAGAAGCAAGGTGAGAGGTGCTAGGACTTAAAAAAAAAAAAGACTTTGGGGCAGGTGGGCAGAGATGGTGACTGTGGCCGGCTGGTAGGAACACTAGAGCCACAGTCATAGCAGTGATGCCTGCCCAGGGCAGTCCTGGAAGTGAAAGAGAGGGTATGGTAAGAGTCTTAGTTAAGACCAACAAAGGATAAGGAGTGGCTAAGGGGGGGGTGGGCAGAGAGACAGAGAGCACAAAAGATAGCTAGAATACTTGAGTTGAAGGGTGGAGAGAGATTTAGGGAGACAAAGGATGGCTAAAGCAGGTGATAAAAATGGGCATCAGCAAGAAGAGGAGGGGAGAGGTCAAGGAGGGGGTCGCTTGTGCTCCCAGCAATAAGACCAGGTTGAAAACAGGTGAAAAGAGGGGACTAGGGATGAGAGGAGCCAAGGACTGGAGTAGTAGAAATGAGACCAGGTTGAAGAAGTGAAATGGGGGGGGGGCTGGGGGCGAGAGGAGCCAAGGACAGGAGTAGCAGCTAGGTAGTTAGATATGGCATAAGGTACCAGAGACAGAAAATGGCAGCAAAGTAGATAGATAAGGTGAGGCCAGGAGGAACTGAAATTTTCCTGGCAGCCTTTAGTATGAAAGGGCTGTAAACACTCTATCAATAATTAGTAATTTAGTTCAAAATTACTTGGCAAACCATAGCTTTAAACAGGCTGTAATCACTCTAAAGCAAACTGTAAATTTGATCAATAACATTTGCTAAAATTACTGATTGAGCTAAGAATTCAAGATATTAAATATGTTGTGCCACAACAGTTGCTAACTGAACTACTGGGCTTAGAATGAAAAAAAAATAATAGGGGAAGTAGTTACAGCTGAAAGCAGAGCTAGATAGGAGAGAAGTCAGTCCAATCAGTTAGCAGAGACAAGGTTGTTAGTGTCCAATGAAGGGCCGTCCTCTGCCAGAGTGCACCAATCAATTGTGCAGCTTAGGAACCAAGCACCCAATTGAAGCAGTTACCTGGAAAGACTTTGGGGCAGGCAGAGATGGTGACTGTGGCTGGCCAGTAGGAACACCGGAGCCACAGTCGTGGCAGTGATGCCTGCTCAGAGCAGTCCTGGAAAAGACTTCAGGGCAGGTGGACAGAGATGGTGACTGTGGCCAGCCAGTAGAAACACCAGAGCCACAATCAAAGCGGTGATGCCTGCTCAGGGAAGTCCTGGAAAGACTTTGGGGCAGGCGGGCAGAGATGGTGACTGTGGCCGGCCAGTAGGAACACAGAAGCCACAGTCATAGCAGTGATGCCTGCTCAGAGCAGTCCTGGAAAGACTTCAGGGAAGGCGGACAGAGATGGTAACTGCGGCCAGCCAGTAGGAACACCAGAATCATAGTCGTAGCAGTGATGCTTGCTCAGGGCAGTACTGGAAAGACTTTGGGGCAGGCAGAGATGGTGACTGTGGCTGGCCGATAAGAACACCAGAGCCACAGTCGTAGCAGTGATGCCTGCTCTGGGCAGTCCTGGAAAGACTTAGGGGCAGGCAGGCAGAGATGATGACTGTGGCCAGCTGGTAGGAACACTGGAGCCACAGTCATAGTAGGGATGCCTGCTCAGGGCAGCCCTGGAAAGGTTTTGAGGTAGGCAGAAGAGATGGTGACTGTGGCTGGCTGGTAGGAACACCGGTGCCACAGTCGTAGCAGTGATGCCTGCTCAGGGCAGTCCTGGAAGAGAGAGAGAGAGGGTAGTGGGCTGCAGTGCATGACCAATTTTTGGTTGGTGTGATGTGAGAGCTCAGCTGTTGTCTTTTTGTATTTCCATCTTGTGTGATATGTGCTTAATATTTAACTTAAAGTGATAACATATCATGGTTGGGGTGTTATGGGGCTCTTCGGTGTGGATCAGTCTAGGTGGTCCATGACCAAAACCGTAGGTATAGGGCTGTTTGGTGTGAATGGGTTAGGTGATGGTTCTGGTACTTGAACCAAAACCAGAGCACCATCTAGCTTACATTACCCCAGCCATTGCTGTGGGCATATTACCATTTTGTTGAGTGTGCAAGGTTACAGTAAGTACATGGGTAATTGTTGGCTGTTGTAACATGGGAGAAATGTGAGGAGTCCAGGGAAGGAAGGTGATAGGTGAAACAGGGTCAGGTGGTGCAAGAGCAACACGGCATTATGGCACGATAATGCCGTGTTGCCATAGAATTCTCAGACCAATAATTCCCTGTTGAGAGCGTGAACACACTCCGAGAAGTGTATGAGAAGTGAAGAAGGGAAATTTTGTCGAGAGTTTGACCAATAGGTGGCGTAGGAACACACATCGGCACCTAAAAGGGAAAATGTGCTCGTTCTGTCGAAAGTGCCACCTATTGGTCGGAAAACCAGTGAAATGGTGAGGGAAAAGCGCTGTCCGGTCTCGTCCGTAGAGGAGTGCAGCACTGGGAATCATGGACACCACAGAAGATATGTATTGCAGGCACAGAAGAACTGCTGTATATCGAGGTAGGAAAGCCAGTCATATGATAGTGGGGACATCATATTAGGAAAGCAAAAGTAGTAGGGTAGCAAAGAGACAAATGCTAAAACGACAATAGAATTTCAGAAGGGCCACCTATTGGTTGGAACAGTGATGGCTGTGCCACAGAGTCCGCTCAGAGAACTGCAGTAAAGTTATTGAGAAACTAAGCGATGCAGCATAAACAATCTCCCCAGAAGTCACCACGGCACAAAACTCACATGTAAATGGACAGGCAGCAACATAGCAGCTGATAAGGACGAAATTTCTATCTGTAATGATTGTGTAATGTAGGTGTTAGAATCTAAACAAAAGTTTTAAGTCTGGACAAATCGGTACACACCACATTACTGCATGTGTGCTGTACAACATGCATGCACATAGCTGTAGTTAGACAGACCTTACAAAGTAAGAGAGCTAAAGCAAGAAACTGGAACGCAAGGAAGTAGTTGAGCTCATGTGTCTGTCACAGCAAAGAAATTAGTATGTAACCAATATTTGCCTTGCACTTTCCATGTTACAAGTGCATTAATCCACGATGAAGGTGGCATCTAATAGGGAGTTAATGCATGGCTGGTCATTGTAGGCACTCGGCCTGCGGCCTCGAGCCCCAACGGCCCCAACCATGCATTAACTCCCCATTAGATGCCACCTTCATCGTGGATTAATGCTTATGTGTGGGTGCTTGAGTGAGTGGATATTGTGTGAGTACAAGTACTAGTGTGAATGAACCTCTGTGGGACTGGCTGCTTTGATGTATTACAGAGGCTTGTCACAATGCAACATTGTAACTAAAAGTCAGTTTGTTAGTCTGACAACTGTTGGTGATGGTATGGCTGGTCTGTGTGAATGGATCTCTGTAGAACTGGTTACCTTGATGAGGTACAGAGGCTTGTCACAATGCAATATTGTAACTAAAAGTCAGTCTGTTAGTCTGACAACTGTTGGTGGTGGTAATGGTGGTATGGCTAGTGGTGTATTAATGGACCTCTGTGGGACTGGCTACCTTGATGTGGTTCAGAGGCTTGTCACAATGCAACATTCTAACTGAAATACAGTCTGTTTGTCTGACACAGGTGATTGGAAAGCATTCTTAGTGTATGGGAGTATGTGTGTTACATCTTTACTTTTCATATTTAGAGTATCCACCAAAAACAAATGACACTTGTGTCGGGTCAGGGTGCATGGATAACGCTTGTATCAGGTGAGGGTGCACGGACAGCGCACTGACAGTGGGGGAGAGGGGTAGCATGGCACAGACAATGAGGGGCTGGTAGCAGTGAGTACACTTGGTGAATAGATCTGAAATTCCTAGCTACACCCCTGAGAAAAGGTTCAAATTGCCACATTCACCTAAACTGAGCATTAACTAGGATGCTTGTTTTTGAGTGGTATGGTAGTTTTTCCTTGTGCACATACTGTACTTTCATTCTGAATGGATTTCGATTCAAATGTCTGAGAAGTTTGGATGGCCCTGCTGATTATAAACTTCAGTGTGCTTCATTCAGATTTGATGACAGTGGTCCCTTACTTGATAATCTGCCACACCTACATGGTCACATACAAAGCCTACAAATAAAATACTAAAACAACTGAGTAACATTTTTGAAAACACTCTTATATAACAGGTGATGTATACAACTATTTAAAGAGTTACCTTCAAATAAACAAAAATCACTGCAACCCAAGTAAAACAAAACTGCCATGTATTATGAACTATTGTATGATGTAATGAAAAGCTATTGATATAATTTAATACTTTTATCATGTGATTTTAAAATTTCTGTATTTACAGTGTTGATTAAGAACAGCAATTATTTTAACAAAATAAAGTTGTTTTTTACCAGGACTTATTTTGCTTTTTAACTCTTTTATGCCTTCTTTCTCCTGCTGGCCGACTCCCTCAGGAGTCACCAAGGCATACATTTATTTATTTATTTGCTTTTGCTAACCCGGTGAGTGCACTAGGCATAGCAATGCCTATTTTCAGGCACAACCCGGGAGAAGACAGTTTAAATATACAAAATGAAACATACATGTGACGCAGCACATGAAATTGGTGGAACACAGTGAGGAATGCAGGCAGCTAACAACAACTGGAACAATAAGATCAAAGAGCAGTTAACATTAGGAATAATTAGGGAGGGTTACAATGGAGGCAAAACTGGAGATACATTTAGGTAACATAAACAACTAGAGTTACACGGTGAGAAACAGGCATTATCAACGAAGGTTTAAGCAAAACAAAGTACAGTAAGTGCCTAAATTGAGGTGAAGACAAGAGAGAGAGAGGTGGAGACAGTGAGGGATGGGGGGAGGAGAAAGTGGAGGGGAGGAGAGATGGGTAGTATGGGAGGTGGGGAAAAGACATGGAGGAGGAAAGTATTATAGTGAGAGAGGGGAGAATGATGAAGTTTAAGGTGGATTGAAGCAGGTGCACTGGCTGACTGATTGTAGATGTACCCGGTGTTGAGTTTTAAAGCTAGCATGGGTAGGTGCTTCACGAATATTTGGAAGTAGTGAGTTCCAATATTTTGGGGCCATATGTGCAAAAGCGCGTGAGCCCATGTTGGTTTTACATCTGGGAATGTGATAGGGGGCTAGGTCAGCAGATTGGAGCTCATAGGACAGGGGATGTGATCGGACCAGACAGGTGAGAGAAGATGGAGTGCCGGTGCGGACTGTGTTGTCAATAAGAGACCCCAGGGAGTGGAGCCAATGGCCAGAGGGGCAAGGCCAGTTAAGGTCAGAATAGAGTTGGCAATGGTGTGTGAAGCGAGGGGATGCCGAGGCATACCTGCAGATATTGATATAGGTGGTGTCCCACTTATGGCGGGAGGATTTAGAGGCAGATAGATACATGACTGATCCATAAGTCAGGGCGGGGAGTAGAAAGCCTTGAGCCACAGTGAGTCTAGCTGAAGGGGTAAGGGCATAGCTGGTATGGTAGGCACCACCTAATCTTGCATTTACAGATTTACAGATGTTGGTTATGTGTTGGTCAAAGTTAAGGGATTCGTCCAGAGTGATGCCCAGGTATTTGAGGGATTTGGTACTATTAAGTGAAGAGCCATTGGTACAGGTGATTTTTAGGGCATCAGGGTATGTTTTGAGTTTGGCAAGCGATCCAAAGAGCATGGAATGTGTCTTACTAATGTTGAGAATGAGTTTATTCTCTATCAGCCACGACTGAATGGCCATGAAATCTAAGTTAAGAGATTGGTTGATGTCAAGTGGGTTCCTTGCACTGTGATAGATTACTAGGTCATCTGCATAGAGGAGGGTTGAGCAGGTTGAAGCAAGCAGCGGGATGTCATTAATGAAAATGGAGAAAAGCAAGGGGCCTAGTATGGAACCCTGGGGCACTCCAACTCGGATGGAGGTGGGATCGGAAGAGGCGGAATTGAAGACAATGGTCTGCTTTCTACCGGACAGGTAACTGTCAAACCAGGCAACTACATCTGAAGAAAAGATAAAGGAGCAAAGTTTAGAAGGCAGGAGGGTATGGTTTACCAGGTCAAAAGCTTTCGTTAAGTCAATGAAGATAGCGCCAGTCAGGAGGCCAGCGTCCATAGCAGAAAAGATATCATTGGTGAGTTTAAGGAGGGCAGTAGTAGTACTGTGCCCCTTACGGAAACCGTGCTGAGAGCTAGATAAGAGGCTATGCTACTGCAGATAGTCAAGAGTTTGGGTTGCTACAAGTTTTTCAAGGATTTTACTAAGGAGGGAGAGAATAGCTATAGGACGGTAGTTCGAGAGTAGTTTGGGATCACCCTTTTTTGGAATGGGGGTAACTTTGGCAGTTTTCCAGATGTTGGGGACTAAGCCGTGACACAGAGATAGATTGAAGATTTTTGTAAGGGGAGAGGCTATAAAGGGGTGTGCGGTCTTTAGAAGCTCTGGGCTCTAGCCCATCTGACCCTACACTGGTATGGTCAGGGGCTGAGAGGAGAAGCCTCAGAACTTCAGACTTGGTAATATTCCGGAACCTGAAGGGGGGATGTGTGACTTGAGACTTAATGTTGTAGTTGGCCGGAAGGACTTGAGTATTAGGGGATGGAACATGGTATGTGGAGAGGTCTGAGAAATGGTGGTTAAAAGAATTAGCTATAGTGGTAGGATTATTGCAGTGTATACCGTTTATCAGCATGTCATTTGCATGTGTTGTTTGGTTTGCTCCAAGGAAGGTTTTTATTGTGGCCCAGAATTTTTTCGAGTTTCCCGCTGCTTTGGTTAACAGATTTTTACAGAAGGAGCTTTTAGCTAACCGAATTGCCTTTTGCATATATTTCTCTGGGCTCGTAATGATTATAATCAGCCGCTGGCTCAGTGGTCTTGAAGTGACGCTAACACTTTATCCCTGGACCTAATCAATGCAAATGGGTCTTTAGAGAGCTATTTCGCTCTGTGATCCCGAATCCAACAGGTGACACAGGGAGCATGGGTGTCTTGGAGTAGACAAAATTTAGCAAGGAAATGGTCTAATGCTTGTTGAGCATTATTAGAGGTGTGGATGGGGGACCAGTCGATCAGTTCAAGATCACGTAAGAAATTTTCTTGGTTAAAGTTAGCCAGGTTTCGGAAGTGGATGAGTTTAGGAGGTGGAGTCGGTTTGTTTGACACATGCCAAGTGCAGAAAATAGGAGAGTGGTCACTGATTGAGTCAGCTAGGGCCCCTGCACATGCTATTCTATCTGGGCGGTTTGTAAGGACCCAGTCTATAAGAGTACTAGCCCGAGGGGGGGGCATGACCCTGGTGGGGTCTATAATAAGTTGATGAAGATTGTGACCTTGGACAATAGTGTGAGAGGACTGGTTTAATTTACTGGTCCAGTTTAGGTTCAGGTCCCCAAGAATGAGGACTTCATTATGACCTATGGCCTTATCAACCTGAGATAGCAGTTCCTCTAGCCCAGCTGTGCCACCAGCCGGAGGGTTATAGACACAAACCAAGTGAAGTTTCTTAGACCCAAGCTTTACAGTAGCATAAATTGCTTCACAGTGAGATAGAGATGGTTGGGTATTGAGGGATAATAGAATGTGTGGTTTGAAAAGAATGGCAACCCCCCCCCGCCCTGCTTGGTTAAATGCCTATCCCGGAATGATGTTGTAGTTGGGCAGTGAGCAGAGCTGATCAGGGGTTGAAGATTTTAGCCAGGTTTCAGATAAGCAGAGAATATCTGGGTTGTGCTGAGCAACCCAGGCCTCCAGTTCTGCCTTGCTGCGAAGCAGACTCCTAATGTTTAGGTGGGCAATACGGATGCCCTTGGTGTCATGCCAGTTTGTAGCTTTACAGGATAGGTTACCTGGGGGTCCAGGGTTTTCCTCTATATCCCCCGCTAACATCAAGGTTAGGTGAGATAGATGTAAGAGTTTGTGACAGATGTGGGAGATGGATAGGGTTAAACTTGGCATCTTGGATTTATACAGAGTGTAGGATAAGTGATATATGAATTTGTGCTGAATGAGGAGGGGGAAGGTGACAGGAGGCAGTCGAAGTGTTTTTCACGCAAGAAATGACCTGTAGTGGTCAGGGTAGGAGTAGTAAAAGTTAAACGATATAGAGTTGTAGAGTGAAGGGAGCCAGATGAGGCAGAGAGCTGTAGAGGTTACTAAAATAACAAAATGGGGAGAAATGGCCATTTTGGTATATTTGTAAGTGGTAATTAAAATTATAGGTATGTGTGGGAGTGAAAGGTACAGTCTGAGCAATGGTAAGGATAAGAGATAAAATCAAGTGCCCCCAAGCAGTTTAGAAGTGAAAGGTAAAGTCAGGGCACTGGTAAAAATATAGGATCAGTCAAGCCTCTAGCAGTCAAAAGGTATAGGCTGCTAATGGAAAAGTGAGGAGACAGTTAATTTCCTCAACAGGGCGTGTATTCAGGGTGGAGTTTCAGCCTGTAAAAGTAAAGCCAGACAAGGGTGGGTGGGGGGCAGTTGTGAAGCGACTCCGGGAAAGTAGCACCGGTCCACCAGCTATAGGCTGCAATTACAGACCCTTTTTAAAGTATTTAAAACTGGCACTTTTGGCTGCTATTACAGACCCTTTTAAAGTATTTAAAACTGGCACTTTTACCACTGCTGGAGAAACAGAAATGCAATATCACTGATCGCGCTGTAAACAGGCAGCCGCTTACAAGAAAAAGACACCAAGATTTAAACAAGGATGGGCAGCTGTTGAGGCGCTGCTCGAGTCACAGGTACTGGAGAGTCAAATTACCTTGCTGTGCTGGTCGGCTGGTGGTTGGATCGTCGGGGGGGGAGCTTCTGGGCAGAGGAGCCCTCCTGAAGTCGCCTTCTGAGGAGAGAGAAAGAAATGAAGGTGAGCAGCTTGTTTATATAGGGACAAAGAGGAGGAACAGGAAAGGTAATACAAGTAGCAGTAGGGGGTGGACAGAGCAGAGTGAGGAAGAGCTCAGAGATAAGTGAAAGGCAGTAACTCTCCTGACAGAGCTTGCAGTGAGATATTTCTGGTGTTTGCACAAAACTCGCTCAACAGAAAACATGTGGCTCTTGCTATACAGTCAGATTAACATTATACACATCGCGACTATGTCAGAGAGATTAATCAGTTGGCTTTACAAATATTTTTAAGGTGGCCACAAATAATGAGTTCATGTAGCAGCAGCAGTGAGAGAAAGATTCATGAGACCCCTTTAGAGAAGCATTCTACAAGCAGCACCGGTCCACCAGCTGTAGTCTGCTATTACAGACCCTTTTTAAAGTATTTAAAACTGGCACTTTTGGCTGCTATTACAGACCCTTTTAAAGTATTTAAAACTGGTGCTTTTACCACTGCTGGAGAAACAGAAATGCAATATCACTGATCACGCTGTAAACAAGCAGCCGCTTACGAGAAAAAGGTGCCAAGATTTAAACAAGGATGGGCAGCTGTTGAGGTGCTGCTCGAGTCGCAGGTACTAGAGAGTCAAATTACCTTGCTGTGCCGGTCGGCTGGTGGTTGGATCATCGGGGGGGAGCTTCTGGGCAGAGGAGCCCTCCTGAAGTCGCCTTCTTGCTGTGCCGGTTGGCTGGTGGTTGGATCTGTGGGGAGCTCCTGGGCAGAGGAGCCCTCCTGAAGTCGCCTTGCTGTGCCGGTTGGCTGGTGGTTGATCATCGGGGAGCTCCTGGTCAGAGGAGCCTCCTGAAGTCACCTTCTTGCTGTGCCGGGTCGGCTGGTGGTTGATCGCCGGGGCTCCTGGGCAGAGGAGCCCTCCTGAAGTCACATTCTGCTGTGCCGGTCGGGCTGGTAGTTGATCATCGGGGAGCTCCTGGGCTGAGGAGCTCCTGAAGTCGCCTTGCTGTGCCGGTCGGCTGGTGGTTGGATCATCGGGGGGGGGGCTCCTGGGCAGAGGAGCCCTCCTGAAGTCGCCTTCTGAGGAGAGAGAAAGAAATGAAGGTGAGCAGCTTGTTTATATAGGGACAAAGAGGAGGAATCAGGGGAAAGGTAATACGAGTAGCAGTAGTGGGGGTGGACAGAGCAGAGTGAGGAAGAGCTCAGAGATAAGTGAAAGGCAGTAACTCTCCCGACAGAGCTTGCAGTGAGGTATTTCTGGTGTTTGCACAAAACTCGCTCAACAGATAACATGTGGCTCTTGCTATACAGTCAGATTAACATTATACACATCGCGACTATGCCAGAGAGATTAATCAGTCGGCTTTACAGATATTTTTAAGGTGGCCACAAATAATGAGTTCATGTAGCAGTAGCAGTGAGAGAAAGATTGATGAGGCCCCTTTAGAGAAGCATTCTACAAGCAGCACCGGTCCACTAGCTGTAGGCTGCAATTACAGACCCTTTTTAAAGTATTTAAAACTGGCGCTTTTGGCTGCTATTACAGACCCTTTTAAAGTATTTAAAACTGGCTCTTTTACCACTGCTGGAGAAACAGAAATGCAATATCACTGATCGCGCTGTAAACAGGCAGCCGCTTACGAGAAAAAGGCGCCAAGATTTAAACAAGGATGGGCAGCTGTTGAGGTGCTGCTCGAGTTGCAGGTACTGGAGAGTCAAATTACCTTGCTGTGCCGGTTGGCTGGTGGTTGGATCATTGGGGGGGGGAGCTCCTGGGCAGAGGAGCCCTCCTGAAGTCGCCTTCTTGCTGTGCCAGTCGGCTGGTGGTTGGATCATCGGGGGGGGGCAGCTCCTGGGCAGGGGAGCCCTCCTGAAGTCGCCTTCTTGCTGTGCCAGTCCGCTGGTGGTTGGATCATCAGGGGGAGAGCTCCTGGGCAGGGGAGCCCTCCTGAAGTCGCCTTCTTGTTGTGCCAGTCGGCTGGTGGTTGGATTGTTGGGGGGGGAGCTCCTGGGCAGAGGAGCCCTCCTGAAGTCGCCTTCTTGCTGTGCTGGTTGGCTGGTGGTTGGATCATCGGGGGCTCCTGGGCAGAGAAGCCCTCCTGAAGTCGCTGCTGTTCTTCTGGCACTCCATCAATGAAGAGCAGGGGACATTTTTCTGTATGTTGCTCCCATCCCCTTGGATGTCGACACACACAAGGGAACCAAGAGAGCATGTACACACACAAAGGCATGGCAGCATTTCCAGAACCAGCCTACATCCGTCCCTCCCCTTGTGCCCCTGACCTGCACCACCACCACCACCCATGGTCTTCCAGGTGGTTCTATAGCAGTGGGATCAGAAAACCCTCCCTCCCCAGAGGAAGAGAGCATCCTATGAGATGCTCGATCCTCCTCCCCCCTGGCTGATCCCACTGACTCAGAGTTTGTTCCTGAACTCGGATTGCTGGCATCACGAGTGGTAGCGCTGCCACTGCACCAACAGGCCGTACCCTTTACCAGAACTTGAATAGGCACCCTGCTTATCTGTGTATTTGCTTTTGCACCAAAGTAAGCAGCTGTTAAACAGGCTTCATTATTTTACATTTAGAACTACCAAAATATGTTGATTCAAGATTTATTCAATATTGACTGACTGAATTACCAAATAAAATCTAGCAAACACTGCATGAGATAGATGTCTTTAGATCTTAAAAGATATGCTACAAAATGATTAACTTGCACTTCATTTAAAAAAAACTCAAACTATTCTTCATATTAAAAGCATATAATGTACAAGGGATAATGTATTTATTGAACAATTAATGTGATCAGTACATGCTGCAGAAAACAATAAAATATTTTGGGAGCACTGAGGGTGTATATCAAACCCCTGCAATTTCATCACAGTTTCTGCAAAAGTCTTCACATTTCTGGGTAACATTTTCTACAGTTTTCCGGTGACCCTGGCTATGAGTAGAGACATGTGGCTTTTAAAGGTGATAAGCAGGGGTGTTGCTAGACCTGGGCTTCAGGGGCTTGAGCACCGAATGTTTTCACAAGGACTCCAAACCTCTCCTTAGTAGAACTGCTAAAATTAATTATTTTATAAAAAAAATAAGAATGGCCTACCCCAGCCTTGGAGGGCTTGGGCCCATGAATTTTTGTTACCCAAGCAACACGTCTGGTGATAGGAAACCAGTGTTATATACCATAGATGCCCTCCTGTTGTCCTATTAATGGCTATCCAATATTCTGATAGGCTTTTGATAGACATTTCTTTTGTTAAATTAGTAATCTAATTTTATTGCCTTTGTAACTACAGTGAATCCTTCTCTTCCCAGCAGTTGTTGCTCTCTCTTTTCATACTGCCTGAAGTCTATGACATCAATAACACCATTTTAGGTCATTCAGATAAATAGCATGGAATGGTGTTATAATTACTGGGTCTCATTTTTTCCGGTAGGGAAACTGGGTTGTAATTTCACCGTTGTAACCAGCTGGCTATAACAGTGAACATGTGCCCAGCTTCACTAGCTCTGCACATGCACCAGCCGGCCATGATCTCCCCGCTGCTCAGGGCTAGACTGTTCATTGTCACTCAGAGTCAGGTGTGAGTTCTTTAAAAAAAAAAAAAAAAAAACAGGCCAAAAGAAAATACTTTTATACTGGCTGTAAAAAAAAAAAAAAAAAAAGGCAAAGTATGTTTCTGTTAGGAACAGATGGACCACGCTGAACACCAACTAGTCCACAGCTCCATAAGCAAGTCTGCTAATTTTATATAATTGCTATGGCAAAAAAACAATTCCCAGCAATTATGTAAAATAATGGCTGGGTAAGTGGGTAAAACTAAAATTTTACACACACCCCTTGGTGTGGGTTGCCTTTATTAAACCCCTTGAGCTTTCAGGGTGTGTGTAAAATTCCCATTATAGTCCCCTACCCAGCCACTATTCTCTATGTTGCTGTCATAGAATGTCTTAAACATGTGAAAAGAATGAGCAGCAGCTGGTGAGGAGGAGAGTGGAACTCTATATAGATCTGAGGGCACCCCAAAGCTAGATTATTTATTTATCAAAAATCGGTCAAAGTGAAGAAGATGCACTAGCCGCCAGCCAGAATGGTAAACATTTACCTCTGTATAGCCCCAATCGAAAGCCACTGAAAGTCTGCTGAAAAATGGGACTGACTTCATTAATTATTTTATAGCTTTCGAGAGCTGAACAGTGCAACATTTTGGAAGGTTTTTTTTTTATAAAATTGGACTTATTGAGGAGGAGTTATTTTCAAAAGACATTTAAAACTGTGCTGAGCTCACAGGAACACACAGGACATGGCAACTAATGTTACAGTGGATTGAGGTGAATGAAATGCCACCCATAAGAGTTACAGCACAATTTTACAGACTGAGTCATGGGGTGGAAGCTGCGGAGCTGAGAACAGCAGACCAGGAACTGTAGGTTACAGCACTGGGCACCAGAGAGTCCATTAACACTGACAGATCTGAGAAGCTGGAAAAACAAGTTAAACAACTCTGAGCCAACGTGGATGCCCTTGAGAACAGAGGACATCACAATAATATTAGACTTGTGGGATTTCCTGAAGGTGCAGAGAACATGGATGTGATTTTCTTTGTACAATCTGTCATTCCAAAAATGCTGAATCACTACTTGGATTAGCATCGGGAAATTGAACAAGCTCACAGATCCCTTGCCTCGAAGCTGCTGAGGAGAACCCCATCATCCCATTTTAGCTTACCTGCTCTGTTTCAGTGTGAAAGAACAAACTTACGCACCTCACCAGAGACAAAGTACAGATGCATTGAAATGGACACAAGGAGCCCAATTCTCAAAGCCCTGATAATAACACAAGATGCCTGCGCCAAACATAAATGGTGCAAGTGGCACCTTCCATCATAAACGGCACCCTGAGCTGTTCACAAAGGCAGCCTGCTACAATCACAGGCTGACTGCCCCAAAAGGGGCTAGCACCAGCCTTGCGCCATTAAACAGGCCGAGGCATGGTACAAGGGGTCATGCGGCAGACACAACCTGCCACATCCCCTATAATGTAATTCACAAAACTGTCCCAGGGAGAGAATTTCTAAGTACTCCTAAACCAGATAGAGCTGGTCTAAGAGTACTTAAAATATGTCCTCCTGGGATAGTTTTACAATGTGTGGCACAATGCTGCTTCCCCAAGACCCTGGTACAACAAAGCAAGTCCTGTCACCAGTGTGCAGTGCTGATCTCCTATGCTGCACACTCATTTGCATACTAACATGCCCCCCTTCCCGATGTTGCTGCAGTCTTAGGTACTACAAAGTACCTCCACCAGATCCCCAAAGCTGTCCTGGTATTATAATAATAAAATACCCCTTCCCCGATGCCACCGTGTCTTGTAATACAGAAAAAAAAAAACACCTGATCCCTGAGGCTCTCCCATTATTAAATTAATCAATTACTCACCTCTCTGATGCTGCCTGTGTCAATTAACAAACACTCTCACTCCTCGTGGTGGTCTACTACCCCCCCCACACACCCATGCCCTGATCACCTGTAATCCGTATTGCAAAAGTCCTGGTAGTCTAGTGGACCCCCTACTCCCATAATGCCCAACCTGTAGAAGATGGTGGCTGGCTCTGCCCACCTCTCACCTCTGTGGCCAACCACCAACTGAGTTCTAAATGAGCATGTGCTTATTACGCATTCATTCAGAGCTCAATTGGCAGCTGGCCACGGAGGTGAGAGGTGGGCAGAGCCAGTCACTGTCTCCAACAGGATGGGCATTATGGAATATATAAATATATAAAATGCAGCAAAGTTGTCATCACAGACTGCGTTGAGCTCTATGTAATGCCACAGTTTGTTTAGTCATTGCTGCACCTCAGAGTTTGTTGGCACTGCAATTTCTAATTCCTCCTCCTCCTCCTCCTCCTCCTCTTGGCCCTTCTCCTCCTCCTCCTGCTGCTGTAGCACCTGTTTGGCTATTTCACAGTCACTTATTTCTCCAAAGCAGGGCATAGACTCATCAATGTCCACAAAGGCATTGAATTCCTCTGCAGTCATGTTTTCAGGCAATGGCAATGGGACTTCTGGTTTTGGTTCAGCGCTTGCTGTTTCTTTATGGAACCCTGCCTTACGGTAGCAGTTCTGAATCATCTCACTTTTAATTTCTCCCCAAGACCTGCATAACATGTGAATGGCGTCAAGAATGGTTAGCTGTTTGGCTAGTTCATTCACAGAGATGGTCGCCCCACTGTCAAAGGATGTCAGAATGCGGTCTAACATACGGCGTCTGTAAAGGCTTTTTAAATTCTTAATGATGCCCATATCCATTGGTAGAATCAATGAAGTTGTGTTTGGGGGCAGATAAATGACAGTTATGTTACGGAGTTGTAAATGGGGGTGGGCACTACAGTTGTCTAGTAGGAGTATGATTTTCCTTCTACAGCGCCCCATGTCCCTGTCAAAGTCTTTTGCCCACTCAGTGAAGAGCAATGAAGTCATCCAGGCATTTTGGTTAGCCCTGTAAGTGACAGGTAAACGCTGATATTGATGTCTTTAAAACAACAAGGTTTCTGGCTCTTCCCTATCACCATTAACTTGTGCTTATCGGAGCCATCCATGTTCGCACACGTAAGAACTGTAATTCTTTCTTTAGCTTTTTTACTCCCCAAAATGGCATCATTCTTAAACTTTAGGGTCCCATCAGGAGTAGCCCTGTAATAAACGCCTGTTTCGTCGGCATTGTAAATGTCCTTGGGTTGAAATTGTGCTAAAATGGTAGGGAGCACTGTATGAGCCCAGTTATCAGCCCCTGCTGTGTCGGCATCTTTTTTTTCCCCATGGGCCTTTTTAAACACAATGTTGTGCCGCTGTTTAAAGTGGCACAGCCACCCATTGCTGGGCTCAAACTTGTGTTTGTCCAAGAACTCTGCAAGCTTTTTTGCTTTAGCATGCATCAACGGTCCAGAGATCGGCATATCAGAACCCCTAGCATTTTCGAACCAGCACAATAAAGCATCTTCCACAGTGGAGTCCTTACCCTCCCTTTTTCGTTTGCGACTTATGTTGGAATTGCTCTGAAATTCAGATCTGATTGCCTCTTTGTTTTTCTGGAGATGACTTACTTGTGACTGTGAAATTCCCCATTGTCTGGCAACTTGACTCTGCATTACCCCAGGCAGATCTATCTCATCAAGGACAGCAATCTTTTCACTGTAGGTTAACTCCTTTTTCTTTGTGGAGGCGGAGACAGGATGGGAGTGTGATGTGGCCATTGTATGAGGGGCCAAGCAGAACACTGTTCTTTTGTAGCAAAGCCAATTAGCGGTGATAACTAGATAACGAGGTGCAGCGCTCCCATGGAGGTTTCTTTGTGCTGTTCTCACACCTGCACCTCATTAGAGTGTTAATGAGACAATTGAATGCTAGGACACATTCACAGTCAGAAAGATACTGTCCATTGAGACATATATAAACACTGCCTCTGGCCAAAAAAAAGTATGCGTTTAAACGGGATCTATTATGCATTTATCAGGGCTATTTTACATGAGAAGCATATGAAAAAAATCAGGACTATAATATTTTATGCATTTAAACGGGCTATGCGTTAAAGCGGTATGTGTTTAAGTGGGCTTGACTGTACTTTTATGTCTATCCTGTCCCTTCTGACCTGTTTCTCCCCCTGAGAGCTGTGGATCCTTTGTGACCCCTTTTCTATTCTTTTATTTTACAAGTACAATATACGTCATCCTTTCGGACTCCCATCTTTAGCTCCCTATGGCAGGTAAGTCCCTCTATTTTACCTTACTTTGACAGGGTTTACTGTACCGGAGTAGATGTGTTATACTATCTCAATGGAGGGATGGGAGCGCAGGTCCTTACCCTGTACTCCCACCGTAAAATAAGGATACTATTATACTATCTCAAAAAGTAAGGAAATAAGTTGCAAATAACTTTGTAAATGCATTAGTTAGGGTTAAAGTGACAAACGTAGGAAAATGTGGCATTAGGGATTCCAACCCTAACACACCACACCCTGCACAGATCAAGAGGCATCAGAGGGTGACACTGGGGTTGGCAGCCTTAACTTTCACCCCATTCTCCTATGCTGTATCCACCCAGCTTATTTTCTAATTGAATGGTGTGAGCATTTGGACTGCCAACCCCAATGCCACCCTCTGATGTCTCTTGGTCTGTGCAGGGTGGAGGGTAGGGTGTTATGGTTGGAAACCCTAATGCCACATTTCCCTACTTTTGTCACTTTAACCCTAACTAATGCATTAATGCAGAAACACCTGCCCAACTCTAACTATAGTGGCGCTTACTGCATATATATATATATATATATATATATATATATAGATTCATGGCAAAAAACTCCGTTTAATGCGTCAGTTAGGGTTGTTCCACAGCGACAAAAGTGAGGAAATTCGCTATTAGGGTTGAAAACCCTAACTCCGAATTCACCCCCCCAGCACCACACACACACACATTCAAGTATGGGGGAGGACCAAGTCAACACAACCAATGACAGACATCCAGCATCAGGTGACAGAAATAACAAACAATTGTCTAAATGTACTACGAGACATCCCCACCCACCTGACCAGGTACTGCATGCTCAGTGGAGATCAACAGCAAAACTGAGGCCATGTACACCAAACGTACACATCCCTGATTGCAGCTGCAATACAACGCAGACCACACTTAGTAGTTGCCATTTTTACCTACCGATGTCCCACACCACACCACAACTGGTACTGTGCCGTTATTCAATATAAATGCTGAAGGTGCATGATGACAGTTGTAGAAAGGTTGTAACACTAGTGAGTATACATTAATTAAGAGAACCACATAAATTAACTACAAGACACTAGCATGCTCAAGATAAAAGTAGTGATACATTTAGTAGGTGATTTACATAGTAGTACATTTACTGCAGTGGTTTACTCAACATAGGAGGCTGATGTAAACGTATGGAAAAGCATTGCCTGTTCAACGCTGTGAAATTACATTGCTGCCAGTATCACATGCATTCTTACTGATGAAGGTGTACTGCTGATGTTCATACATAGACCTTCAGTATGTTTCAATACTAAAGATGCAGTAAGTATTCTTTGTAAGAAACATTGTAATTGCATGGATCAGGCAAACTTCTAAATATCATAGCACTACTGAGCCAACAATGATGTACCTGTATCGGAGATGTATATAGGATAGATTTTCCTGTAGGCACTTACTGAATATGTTGTACCTGATAAAGACAATCTCATTGCATCTGTGATGACTAACTTATTCAAATAGTAATACATTTACTGTTGTTGCAATGAGTGATCTATGCCACTTATGGACACTGTGATTTTTTTTAACAGTTGTTTCATACTCAGGCTGTATGCCTACTGTTTGGGTTTGCCATACTTCTGTCACTGATGCTATCAAAGTGATAACTATGTTAATAGTGGCACGACAGGAATCAAGTAGGTATGGTGTAGATATAAACAGAATGTCTTTTAGTATTGATTTAACTCACAATGGGGTAAGTGTACTAGGACAGCAGGGGTTATCCTCTATCACTGACTCTGCCAGTTATAATCACACTAGGGTTTCGATGACTGTAATGATCAAGTTACACTGTTCATCTTCATGAGTTCATATTCACAGCCATTCTACAGTAACTAGACAGTGTATGCTGTAACTGGGTGGGACACTATGTTGCAAAGCTGCTGCAGTGCCTAGCAGAGGGAGAGTATCTACTCATAAACACAATTAAGCAATAAGGCATGACCAACAGTTATGTTAAATGGTCTGTTAATCACCCTGTAGGGTTTAACAAGTTGAATGAGGTATTAGCCGAGTGGCACATGTCGCTAGACAGTGATAAACTGACCATTAACATAATACCTGGGAGTGGCTTATTGGTATCATAATAAAACTGTTTTTTAAACAACATTAAACCATGTTCATCATATGGTTAGGCTCTACATGTATGTTAATAAAAACTAAACATAAGGCTGTTACGATGTTTACAGTCAATTAGAAAGCTGCATTTCTCAAACCCTTGTTATAATCAGAGATATTATACCTGTACAACTCCTTGGTTTTGCTGAACTCTATTGCTCAGGTGGCTCACCACAAGTGGTGTGGTCTGGTGTGGGGCATCGGTAGGTAAGGCCATGCAACTACTAAGTGTGGTACGTTGTGTGCAGCTGCAATCAGGGATGTGTACGTTTGGTGTACATGGCCTCAGTTTTGCTTTTGATCTCCACTGAGCATGCAGTACCTGGTCAGGTGGGTGGGGATGTCTCGTAGTACATTAGACAATTTTGTTATTTCTGTCACCTGATGCTGGATATCTGTCATTGGTTGTGTTGACTTGAGGTCCCTCCCCATACTTGAATGTGTGTGTGTTGCTGTTGTGTGTGTTGGTGGGGGGGTGAATTCGGAGTTAGGGTTTTCAACCCTAACAGCGAATTTCCTCACTTTTGTCGCTGTGGAACAACCCTAACTGATGCATTAAACGGAGTTTTTTGCCATGAGTATCATGTCTTTTTCAGAACTATCACTCAGCATACTACATGATTTATAGTTCTAAGAATAGTGCACATACATATAAAGCAATGTTCCAATATCAGAAATATTTCAACTGTTGTGGTTGCATTTACTGTCATTGTCTTAATTACTTTATTAATTGTAATTTGTCATTCTTGTTCCATGTAGTAGTTTTTATGTTAAAGTGTCTTACTCATTTTGTTTGTGAGCACATATGTTAATAAAAATGTGCATAACTAAAAGACAATATGACGTGACATGGGCACTATTAGTTCATGTACTGAACAAATGGATATGCTACTACAGTAACTTGAGATTTCATAGAGTGCTTCCACTACCAACTGAGGTGGTACCATCAATCATGTGAACAGCGGTGGAAGAGGTTTGTTGTACTGAATACATATACTGGACCACCAGGGCTATGTTCGGGGTGGGGGGGTTTACTGCTTACATCCCAAGAACAGAAGTTTCGGTCCACTGACCACCAGGGCTATGTTCGGAGGGGTTTACTGCTTACATCCCACGAACGGAGTTTCGGTCCACTAGACACACCAGGGCTATGTTCGGGGCAGCTCTTTACTGCTTACATCCCGCGAATGGGAGTTTCAGTCCACTACACCACCAGGGCTATGTTCGGCGAGGGGGGTTGTATTTTACACTGATACAGCCTGCAATCAGGCTTTTCAGTCCACTGAACCACCAGGGATGTATCTGGGGTTGTTTTTAAACTAAAGCAGCCCGTGGTCAGGCTGGTGGGGGGAACATTTCGCTGTTGCCCGCTACAATAGGGCCAGTGGGGGTGGTGTTGGGGATTGTCACTCTTTGCCCACGATCAGGCTGCATGACGGGCACATGGAGTGGGTTAGGGGCTGCAGCCACAGGTGTCAGCTGCTGTGTTGTGCCATGCAATGCAGCAGCTCACCCGTGGGTGATCGTTGACTTGAGCATTTTTTTTGGCTCAAAGTTGTGCAGGCACAGGTTGGAGGTTGCGCCTTCACAACTCTGCACAGCCTTGCTGAATATCAGGCTGTGCAGTTTATGCATGGTTCCTCCCTCTGCAGTTCAGCATGCATTCATTTGCATTGCACTGTTACTCAGCATGTTTTCTGTGGTGGAACTGCCTCCTGCTGAATATCGCAGAATGGAGCAAGTTTGGACTTGCGCAGGCACTACCCTATTACACATGGCGCAACCCTTTTGAATATCTGGCCCATAAAGTATAATACTAATAGAAGGAAGGCATTTGTCACACAGAGACTGGTGGCCCCTTGGAATGAGCTCCCCTTGTCACTTATTTGTCCTAAATCAAAGATGCTTTTTAAAACTCAGCTGGATAGAAATTTCTATGAAGGAAGCTAACATGACTACATAAGACATACTGGCTGGGAACAGCTATGGCCTATTCTTTACTGTCTGGCCCTTCCACCCCTTGAACATTTGTATGAACCTTTCTATGAACTATCTTTATATTAGGATTATAATACTACCACATATACCCAATGTTAAGATGATATGTTATATGAATTGGCCCAAAAAATGCTGGGGCTTGAATGTCAGCACTTATCTCTTGAATAGCAATAACACACCAAACACAAGAGAGTATAGTTTAACTTTTTTTTACTATAAAAATAATTTCAATATAAAAAATAACAAACAAAAATATTTTTTTTTATAAATACAAAAATAGATTTTTACAAAATAATATATACATACAATCAAAAACATATAAAGTGTGTATTACATCATACACAAAATAAAATTAAAAATATTTTTTTCTTTATATAAATAAAAACATATAAAAATATATTGTCAATGTTCTTTAGTTTAGTTGAACACTTACGAGAGGTGTATGCACTGCTTGAGGCAATCCAGGCTGGAAACTGGATTCAATGGGGAGAAGCGAAAAGAAGTGGAAACTGTTGCGCCTCGGGAGGAGATACCTGACCGCCATATGAAGGGTGGGCCAGTTTCACCCAGGGAAGCTGCAGGTAGGAACAGATGGTAGCCGGGAGGTGAAGCACTGTTACTTGCAACAGCACCATTACTCACTGCTACGACCAGCTCAAGCACGAGGTTGACAGTCTGTTGCTGTGCATCCAAGAGAGACTGGATTTTGTCCAGCCTCTCAAGGATGACAGCATTTTCCTTCCGCAGACTGACAACCTCGCGCGTGAGCCGTCTGTAGCAGCGGCAATGGCCTGTGCACCTTCGCAGTCGCCGGCGCCCTACAAAGATTAAAAAAAAAAGTTATGATGAATATATAACACAAATTCAACAATTACAACTTTAAAATATTTCACTTCAAATATTTCTTATCTAATGCAATATCAGAAATGCATTCATTTAAAAGTTATGATAATAGTTTTAAGTATGATGCTAAACTATTTAGTATCTTATTTCTCTGTCATACTTTGACTATCTATATTATCTAATAAGCTTACAAATATAAAATGTATAGTTAGCTGTAGCTTAGAATGGTACTCTTAGGATTTTCTTTCACTACTCAGAAATATTCTGTATGTACATACTTTTGCATTATTGACACTATTATACCATAGAATTGAAATACATCCTCATCAAGTGTGAGATTTTTTACTTCACCATGTTCCAAGTATGATGTGTAGTCATGTATTCAGTGAAAAAAAGTACCCTTGACAGTAGTAGTATAATAAAATACTTTTCATGCGAGTTATCATGATAAGTTTAATGATACTTTAACCAAACAGCTACCCGTGTTTCAAGCCTCTCCAACACACATCACTACTTTTAAATAATTAAGTCACTAATATAAATCAGATGCAAAACCATGCCAGATATCCAGCCGAGCTGTGCAGAGTTGTGCAAGGCGCAACCCAAAGCTGCGCCTGCACAACTTTGAGAAAAAGGATTGTTGAGGCCACATAAGGAGCTGCTGCACTGCAGGACGTTAACACAGCAGCTGCCACCTGTGGCTGCCCTCAACACTCTGTCTCATACACGCCTCAACTGTTTGTTCCCCAAATGTGTTACATTGCTTCTCAAAATGTTGAAAGAATGGGCAAAGTGTAACACTTAATCTAATTTTAAATTAGAAGCCCACAACATGTTAAAATGTTTGCATTTAAGTTCATAAAGTCTGCAATGTATCAAATTGATATATTTGCATCATTTACTATAGAGTTTTGCAAAAAATGTTAACACACTAGATATGTTACAAGTCCCTCACAATATGAAACAGGAAGCTTTAGTAGATTAAAATGAGTAACATTCTCGCAATATGGTATGCTTGAGAGATATGTACTCTACACCCCCTCATCAAGGCAATCACGGGCAGCAATGTCTGCCCCAACACCTCATGTCTTTTGTTGGGGTGGGTTGCCAACTTCATCCACAATTAGGAGGATTTTCAGGATATATTGGTAGGAGAGTGGGGGGGGTATTTCAATACTCCAACCTGCAATTGGGCTTATCAGTGCACTGACTTACCAGGGATATCTTCAGGAGGTAGGGAGTGTGTTTAATTACTTAATATCCGCGATTGCTTATTGGTCCACTGACCTCCACGTCTGTGTTAAATGGGGAGATATCTTGCTGCTCAACTGGGCTAGTGGAGGGGAGGGTATTAACAGTATGCCTGTAATCGCCAGTGGGGGTTACGCTTTTTGCCTGCATTAGCCTGCACGGGCATTCTTCCCAATGGCTGCCACCTGTAAGGACCCGCCGCCAAGTCCCCTGGGATCACCCACACTCAGACGTTGATGGGTTGAATAGGGCCAATCAGATGCGAAGGTCTCCGCGTCTTGCCTGGAATTACAACCACATTTGCATATTACCTTTGAATACTGGATTTTATGTATCAGGAAGTAGAATGCTGAAGCTCTTAACTTGCGCTGCTGCAAGTTCCATCGCGCCATGCTATGGTGGGTTAGGTGATATTCGTGCTAGTCTTCACCACCACAACTCCTTTGAATATCACCCTGACACAATTTCGCGCAAGTATTTTGGTATTACTAGAAGGGCTTATACCTGATAGCATATAATGTTCATCTCAAAACAATGTTTTAAATAGACATATTACCACTTTACTCACATACATTTCCACAGTCATCCTTTACACTGTCCCAAAAAGTACTTCGCACAACAGCCACAGCATCATATATAGTGACGCATTAAAAACACACTGTTTTAAAGAATAGTTGCTCATTGAAAGTATGACACTGTGTGTCACTAAGCCATGCATCATTGAATTATTTAGCAATGTGATCATGTGTCAATATTTAAAGCAGTTTGTGCACTGCAACTTTTCATAACACCCAGAAATATGCACCGTATAATGTAGTGGAATTTGCACCATCAACCTGTCATAGTATTTATGAGAAGCACATGTTGCAGGGTGGTATTGTGCACACCGACGCCAGGGTGTACGAGGCCCGACGCTGCAGGCGGACGGCCTTATAGCCCTGGCTTGTCCGTGTTGCCTAATACCGCCCACCCTGGAGGGCATATGCGCTTTAGAAATGGGGTCATGGTACTATTTTATTAAAGAAAATATATTTATGTTTTACAAAATTGTTTTTATTTTATTTCTTTGTATAAAATAGTTCCTCCGATGTCCTAGTCGCAGTCCTAGTTGTGGTTTGAGGCTGTTGTCGTTAACATAACCACTTCCATACATGGTGACTGCAGAGAGTTATAAAGATAGTTTAATAATTTGTCTGTTCCGTCCATCATCAGCACAGCAGCCTCTTCGTATAGCTCCGACCCGCTGAGCTTGAGCTGATTCCCCAGTCCACTCGCCCAGACTGCTGCTTTGTCACGCAGAGCTGTACGCTGCTTGCGTTGCACCGCGCTACGCTCCGGACGCTACAGCTTCCCAGTTGGGCCAAACTAACGCAAAAGTATGGAAGCTTCTGAGGAGGAAGCGCAGGGCGGAGGAGGTATAGAAGGGGCGAGGAGCATAATCAGTATGCTGGTCATTTAGGGTGGAACTGTGGTGAGGTGCCATCAGAAGAGCTGCTGCGCTGGGTGCCGATCCAAAATGGTGAGCACAGTCTTAGGTGGGTAAGGACATCGGGGAGGTAGCCTTAATTAAAAGGCAGTTAGGGAGTTAGGCCACCAAATGTAAGATGGAAAGGTGTTGAAGTACGGCGATGACATCTAGCTGTTTTAAATACAGATGTTTTTAAAAGAAATCTAAATCAATACACTTCTGCATCAATGAATTTGGCTGACAAAAGTTGTTCAGGAACAGTGAGAGGTGTGTGTGTGGTGGGGTGTTCTTTTGAGACAGCTTGTCATACGGTCCAATATCTCTCTCTATGAGAGAAAATGCAGTGATCAAATTTATTTATGTTTTAATAATGAGCAACCTGGATGGGCAGAGGGATACTTGGTGAGGTGAGGTTTAGTTTTTATTTCTGGGACTGTTGAAAGTTACTGCCTCTGGCAAGGGTACTTGAATCAGCGCCAGGAACAAAAGCCCATTTTCTAAGTGTGGTGAGACAATTCCATAGTGTTATTTAGAAACGTATTTATTCATAGAGTGAAGAACAGTCCCATTATTACCTATTATTAGTTTTTGGATATTCCCAGTCTATGACCTTTTAAAATATATTATATCTGGCAGTGCACTGAACAGCATCATCATATTGTAAGCATTAGGCTGGCAAGGCTGAAGACAGACACTGTACAGCTATTCACTTACTAAAAGGATCATGAACACTATAAGTCTTTCAAACGTAGATTGAGAAAACTATTAACTGTAATTGTACTTATGCACAACATTTAGGTACTAGAATATCCTACCATTATGTTTGTGTTTTTTTGGGTATGGTATCTGCAGTGATCACATTCCCACCTTATAAGGTCACATCACATGTAGTGTCAGAATGTAACAGGATTCTCCCACCCACAACAACAAAAGAAAGTGGTACTCTCAGCAACAAAGCTCTGTTGCTCTCACTCAAACACCTCATTTGCATGAGTATGCCAATAGATAGTGCACTTCTATCATGGTAGGACTGCATGTAATTATCAAGGTGAGCATTGATCACCACAGAATGTTGACAAAACCTAGGTACTTCTCAAGGATGCAGATAATAGCAACAACAGATTTCACTTACGTGGTGGCGCCGCTTCCTTTTTTCACCTCCACACGTTCCAGAACAGAGCCCCTGGCTATTAAAGTAAAAAGAAAATGATACATTATTAGATGAATTATGAAGGTCAAAGTGTTTTTCTTATCAATTTCTTCAATAACGATTTCAAAACATATCACAAATATATAATTGTAGTATGCAGCAGAACAAGTAGTCCTGCCCATCAATCACAATACTTATAACATTGTCATCATGCATGGTTGAGACACATAAACATCCTAAAATATTATATGTATGTTCAATTTACATATGCATACTCTTTCATGATGCTCTGTGCCTTAATAGTTTTTAAATGTGAGTTATATGTGAAAATGAACACAACATAACGATAATGTCACTGTTCACCAATGACCTCTAGCTGAATGTTGCAGCCATGAGCACTTGACACCAGGGAGATCTTTTGGGGTTGTAATTTACATTCTGCCCACGATTAGCATTACAGTCCACTGGACCACCAGGAGATATTCAGGTTGGGGGTTTACCTGCCCGATCGGGCACTGGGGGTGATAC
This sequence comes from Neoceratodus forsteri, assembly GCA_016271365.2. Classification (NCBI taxonomy): domain Eukaryota; kingdom Metazoa; phylum Chordata; order Ceratodontiformes; family Ceratodontidae; genus Neoceratodus; species Neoceratodus forsteri. The sequence continues at coordinate 1,606,741,824 of CM057452.1, forward strand.
CGCTCTGCCCGCGATTGGGCTTCGGGAGATGTGTGAGCGGGGGATCTATGTTACATTTATTGCCCATGATCGGGCTGTGCGAGATGTGGGGGGGTATGTTACTGTATCCCCGCCGATCGGGCTTTTGGGAGATGTGTGGGTGGGGTATGTTACTGTATGCCCACGATCAGGCTGGTGGGGGGGGCACAGGGACCGAGTTGGGGGCCAGCCAGGGGTGGCAGCTGCTGTGTTGTGCCCTGCAATTCAGCAGCTCACCTGTGGGTGGCCCTCAACTTGATCCTTTTTTTGGGGCTCAAGGTTGTGCAGGCGCAGGTTGGGGGTTGCGCATGCACAACTCTGCACAACCCAACTGAATATCAGGTTGTGCAGGTTATGCATGGTTCCTCCCCCTACTGTTGAGCATGCATTCATTTCCATTGCTCTTTTGCGCAACCTGTTGTCAGTGGCGTAACTGCCTCCTGCTGAATATCGCAGAATGGCACAATGTAGGACCTGCGCATGTGCAACCCTGTTGCGCATGGAGCAACCCTTTTGAATATCTGGTCTGCACTATACAATGTTTTTTACTAAGTCTGAAAACATTGACAACTATTATGAAAAGTTGTGCTGATTTACTTACGGTGAGTAAGGCGCTCTCTCCCTACAGCTGGCTTCCCAGCAGCCTCCCAAAGCTCAGTGAGCGAGGTAGTACCAGCAATGCATCGTTGTCCGTATCACCTCCCGTTGCTTCAACACATAAAAGCGTTAGCGCAACAGCTTCCACTTCTTTTCAGTTGTAAGACCGATTTATTTTTAACCTTAAGTGCGATGTACAAATAACTGTTAACGCCTCACATTGAATCCAGTTTTCGATTTGTATCCTCATCAGTACTTTCTGTTTCCTCTTGCCTGGACTGCCTCAAGCAGTGACACACCCTCATCGCAAGGTCCACTGCCTCAATTTTATTTTGTAAGTCTTACTAGTTCTGAAATACAAAACACAAAGAAATATCTATATTAGTATCATGCAACAATATTAATCATTTCTTAAACAAATTCTATACAATACTAATTAAATTAAACCAAAGCGCATCTGTCCTTCAATACAGCAGAAACACAGATCAGTACCATAATATAGGACTAAAAAAGGATTCAGCCACCTCAACAGTAAAAACAACTGCTACTAGACTAACATGCTATACTCTAGTCTCGTGTGTCGGAGGTACTGCATTGAACATCACATTGGGCACACCATGACATATCCATCTGTACTACACTGAAGTATTCACACAACATTGTAATGTGATGTTAAACAGAGATTAACCACACATCACAGAACTGTACACAGACCTATGAATGCACTTAATAAATGTGAAGACTGCTAACAAAGTAATTGAAAGTAAAAGTGCATGATAACGCAGTTGTGCATTCATTGTAGCCCATATACTAATAACTACCCATTTCTGTAACATTAAAAATACATCTATATCCTGACATACCAGTGAAGAAACAGATACATTTTACAGTACCACTGTGTTTTATTGAGATGCAGCATCTTGTTTCTTGTGAGGTCCTGCTTCTTACCTACAGCTTGAAGGAATAGGGCACTGGGTACTTGCTTATTCATTGAACCAATAATCCACAGTAGTGTGTTGGTTATAGTGGGATTTACCTACTTCTGGTATAGTTTGGTCATGAGGACAAAGTCCCAGTGACTTGACTTCACAGCAGAAGTTGGAAATCCCACTATAACCTACACCCTGCAGTGGATTATTAAACAAGGTAAAAAATCTGAAACAAAGCAGTTGTCATGCAGGGAATAGACAGTGGAAAAAGTTATGTAAAAATAGTGTGGACAGCCAAAAGTTTGTGGGACAGGCAAAATTTATGTGATACCTGTCCCTCAGACAGGCAAGTCAAAAAAATTATTTCTAGCCCTGTTGGTACAGCTACAATACTCTAAGACCACAGTAAATGGTACACTTATTTAACATACTCAAACTATTTACCAATGTTGACACATAACAATATCATACAATTGTGAACAGACAGAAGCAGGAAAAATTACTATTGCTGCGCCCCCACTATTGTAATATGGCAAACCCATATATGTATCATATATGTGAGTGATGCATGCATTTGATCTATTTTTTGACCACATTAATATGGTTCTGAAAAGAACCTTTGTATATTCTGTAATATTTCCTCAAACAGTCTCACAATCTTAAAGGACTTTCAGGATTCCATCTTGAAGGTCTCCCACAAAATGACAATTGCTAGCATGCGAGAAATGTACACCATCTGGTAGGAATAGCCAATCATTACAGTATTTAATTTTGGGGTGACGTATAGTATGCATTCCATGCATGCGTAGAAAAGCAGTAATCTGTACATTTACTTTTCTTCGAGCTCTGTCAATCAGATACATATGATGCTCTGCTTGCCAGACTTTACGCTCTGTAATATCTGAAAATATGATAATACAGGCAGGCAACATAGACATAATAGAAGCAAGGTCCAATTTTGCCTCTGTTACTAAATCTACCCAGCATTTTGAGCCCAAATCATTGCCTCCAAGATGTATTAGCAGTATGTCAGGAGGAGAGTGAGTTCTCAAAAGTCTGTGCATGGTTGGCATAAGATGTTCCCATCTCATTCCACCACGACCAAACCATCTTACATAGCAATTCGGGAGCTGCAGGTCCCTCCCAAAATCACTATGAACTGCAAACTCAGCTGCTCTTCTTATGTACCTGCTTCCAACTATCCACAAAATCCTTTTGCTATTTTCTGCCATTCTAAGTTTTTTTACTCAGAACTCTACAGAAAGCTACTAAGAAAGGGACTGTTCACCCTGCAGTGACCAGACAGCACTGAAAATCAAACTGATAGTTTCCCTCCTTATTTCAAGCTAGCTTCAGTGCATTCAGACAAAACACACAAATAAAAAAAAAAAACATTCCCTCCTGCTCTGGCTACATCAACCAATGTAACTCATGCATTCACTATTACTAGACTATGTTCCTGCAAAAATCTGAAACCACTGAGAACTGCAAAAAATGCATCCTTTTCATAAGCAGAATTAAACAATTACAACATCAGAAACAAATCTGATTGGTTCCATTTTGTCATACAACTCCAAGTGCACCTTCCTATCTCCCTCCATTTGCAGCTGTATCTTTACAAGTTAGTACTAAAATGCTTTCTCACTTTAAACTATTTTCTCTTAAGAATATAGCATGCTACAATAACAATTAACGTTATGAGATTAAACACAAAAAGTTTTGATTAATAGTATGTACATGTTCTAAAAGTTTTTAAATACAAGAAAATATCATGTGAAGATAGACTGTACTTACAGTTTCAACTGCTTTTTTCTCATCAATTTTCAAAATGGATCTTGTTTACTTCTTCTTCAGTGTTGTCCGTCTCTGATTCATTCTCAGAAGTGGCCTGACAAATCTTTAATTTCATTGGTAGAGCTAGCTGTCACTCAAACAGACTATTTAATGATTCGATAATGAATGTTTCAGCCACTCCCAAGTATTACATTAACTTTACTTTCGAATGCACGAAAGTACATTTTTACTTCGCTTTCGTGCTGAAAGTAACATTTGTATAGTGTCGAACTTGACAGTACTTTGACCATAGTGTCGTAATGCACGAAAGTACAATTTTAAGCACAATTTCAATGCACGAAAGTATTTTTTCGAAAGTTTCGTGGTTTCATTTAAAGTAATTTCAAGACTGTCTAGATATTGACACAATTTCACATTCTATGGAAAAATAGCTTAATTATCAATTTTAAACACATAATCTGCTGCATAGCTGCCTCAAACTCAGTGCAGTGCAGATATTTTAGATTTACAAATGTTCCAAGCGATAAGTATAAAACTGTGCAACGCAGACTTGCAAAACACTAATTTGTTCTAATTTTTACACCAAATGTCCTCATATATCCATTGTAATGACCTCTGCTCATAACATTACACTCTTATGTTTAAAATTTCTCTGATATAGTCATTTCTCATCAACTCATCCAAAGCATAGCACATAAGCAAAAGCACAGTATTGTTAAGATGTGACTAATGAAATCTACACTATTCACAACGTTGTGGGTTGAAAGCAAAATAGTAAAGTCTCAACTGAAAAGTATGACACAACACAAAGTTACTAGTGTACCTGTGAACTGCAATGCGCAAGCTTGTAAATCAGAAATATTTCAGAATTCTCACACACATTTTTCAACATATTCAATTTAAGTTATCTGTTCAGAAACGCAGCCACGGTAATTTTGTGACTGTGGTCCACACAGTTATTTCAGCAATGAACTGCATCATTGCACAGTACATGTACAGGAAAACATTTTTTTCCATGTTGTGAAAATCACAGCTCCAATGGCAATACAGAGAGTACAAAAACACAATGTTGGTAAAATGCAGCAACGATATTGAAATTTCGCTAACATGCAAGCATACCTACCAACTGTGGCACACACACTCACACAACAGTAATAGTGGCATGTCCTCCCCCTAATTGTAAACATACTAATTGTTACACATTTGGTAATGCACACTGTCACTCTCAAATTTTTGCTCTACCATATAGTTAATCATCATACTGACTATCCCATGATGCTTAACGGTATAAAACACGTGTTAGTACACAGGTAAAAATAACAGCTAGCATAATCATAAGAACACATGTGAAGAAAAATCTTTAAAATGTCCACAAAATATTGAGAATGAACAAATTTCTGATATTCGAGCAGCTGGCGCACGTACATTCATAACAGCTATCATTTACTTTTCTTTTCACCAAATTCAGAACATTCTTAGCGTACTATTCTATTAATACACATTGTTATAAGAAATTTTCTGAAGCCTATTCTAAAACTTTTTTCTTCTCTCATACAGGTGCCTGATACTTCTGTAAGATTGCTTACTGTCACTGTCAACCATAATACCCAAAATGCCAACTAAATACAGACGTATTTAGTGTCTCAAAATGAGAGTGGTATAATAGTACTACACTGTTGTATAAGGGCAACAAACAAAACAGTAAAGGCACCCAAAAATGAACATCGACAGACCTTTACTGCAACAGTGACCCTACATCAAGTCACTGCACAAAGAAACAAAAATCCATTACAAAAAAACAAAAATGTATAGCATCACAAATGTTGTGTCGATCTCTAAGATGAAACACAACTATTTTGAGTGTAACCATCAACAGACGCTCAAAACAACACTGTAAAATACAAAATTGTGACTTACAACTCAGAAAGAGAAAGTATTTCCGATCACTAGCAAGTAAAGCTAAGCTCTAAAGACTTATCACTGCTGTGCTACTACACACCCACAAAAAGAGCAAAAGTCACCTTTCTCTGATGAATTTACGTCTGAAAGTACGGACTTTTGTCAACAGAGCACTGTTTGTACTACAACGATTGTGGCGTAAGATGTCTCATGTCCTTGAACAATTCAGGAAACTTGTATATTACATTAAAAAAAGGCTTCAACAGTATCCTTGTTTGACTGTTGACAACTTCTGCAATGTCTTCACAGGACAGTGGCTGCACACACAGCACTCAGAAGCATATTTCTGGGAAGAGTCTTATCATGACTTTACGAAACAACAGACGTTCAATATTGATGAGTCCGGCAAACTAAAAAATGTCCTCAGTATCTCTGATGACAATCAATTGGATACTGATGATGACTGTGGTCCAACCATAGTCTTCAATAAACGGCACTGCCTTACATGGTCATGTGATGCTACCTGCAACCGTAGGCAATCATCATTTCAAAAAGTAGAACACTTTGTTAACCTATTCATAATAACAGATCGCAAAGAGAGACATAAACTATTTACAGAAATTGACCATTGTGAAATCCGGCCACATACTGGACTTCATGGGTCACTCACTTGCATGTCTCAATACTGGTGTTTGTGATAGTTTTTTTCACAACATGCGGATGCTCGCAGTGCATCAAACAGGCATGCGAAACTTTGTCTACAGAGTATATGAAGTACAGCGAGCTGTACATCAGTACACTTGTTTAAATTACTTATTGCAGTCAGGTGACATGCAGGGTGCCATCACTTTCCTAAAAAAACTGCAACACATTCCTTCTGAACCAGAAACAAGTAATTTCCAGTGTCACACTTCAACAGAAAAATCTGTTTCAGTGTTAGAAAATGACATTCTGAAACAGTACGAGAAGGAAATTGCTAAGTTTGAGATTGCAAAGTATCAGAAATTTGATTCTGTATGTGTGTCATGCAACCGTTTGTGCTACACAAAACAAACTGTCACAGTCAACCTAGAAACCTGGTCACCATACAATGACATGTGGTTCCGCCTCACAGCAGCATTCTTGCTCCTGAAATCTGACTTTCATCCACAAGACACCATTGTGCTATGCAAACACTGTTTTTCAAAACTGAAGTGCAACACTTTGCCAGAAAGATCAGTGCTAAACAACATGGAAACAGATGTTACACCAACTGAGATTTCAACATTGAATATGTTTGAACGTATTCTAATTCAGACAATGAAACCATTCCAAATGATTCTACGTCTGAACACAAAGACACGGAAGATTCCACAGAAAGAGCTTGTTAGATCTCAAAGGGTTCTGTGATGTATCTACCACTTCCTCTACAGGAAAATGTTCAAGCTATCTCAACAGAAAAATACTCGGTCATTCTAGTAAATGGTGTGCCTACAAAGGCCAAGGTCATCTGGCAAGATGTTGTCAATGTGCAAAAGGTAAAGCTTGCTCTGGCTTATTTAAAGAGGAACAATTCCTTTTATATAGACCTTGACATAGATCAGATGGCCAGTCTCTCTGTGCAACATGATCTATTAGAAAAAAGTAAGCCAATCATTGAGAAAGTCAGTACACAGACAAGTGACAATGTGTATGAACAGTACACAATTCACCCACTACATGGCAGAGATCCATTGGGAGTCAACATTGATCTCTATCAAATGAAGCAGATGGAAGGTGAGCCTGTCAGCATTTGGGAGGCAACACTAGAAGCACGCTGCTTCCCAGACCTATTTCCAAAAGGGTCAGGTGGACGCCTAGATGAAAGAGAAGTACGGGTACAGGGTGCTGAGTACCGCACTAGCCGTGTCCTGAGCAAAGATGGCAAATTCAGACGTAACATACAGTACCTGTTCCATCTGCTCTGGGAAAGTGAGCTTAGCATTCTGTCTGCGTCTATAGCACATACCATTCGGCTAACAACTCCACTAGATGGAATTACAGCTGCTCAATTTCTGGAGAAATTAAAACAGAAAGATGAAAATGTGCAAGTGAATCTGTCTTCCATACTTTCAAGTCTATGTGGCACCAAAGAATATTGGTATCGCAGACACTCGGAAGTGATGACAATGCTACGAGAGTATGGCGCAGCCACATGGTTTGTCACACTTAGTTGTGCTGAATATGCCTGGGACGAACTCATTGAACTGTTGAAGTGGGCAAATTCCGATGTCAAAGGCATCTCATCAATGACTGTCAGAGAAATGTGTTCACTTGATCCTGTGTCTGTCACAAGACATTTTCACAAGCGGTTCCATGACATTCTCACTTTCATCTTGTCAAAGGACAATCCTCCTCTAGGCATTGTAGAACACTACTTTTGGAGGACAGAATATCAAGCATGAGGTGCCCCTCATATCCATATGTTATTGTGGATCAAGGATGCGCCACGCATCAGTGAACACGAAGCAGCAGAAGTGCTATCATTCATAAAAAAATATATCACTTGTCACATTCCAGACAAGTATGACAGTCCTACACTATGGAAGTTGGTTCAAAAGTTCCAGCGACATATTTGTGCAAAATATTGCCAGCGAGCAGTAAAGAACAAATCTAATCAATCAATCAAAATCTTTATTTATTCAGGCGAACATCATTGAGCATAGCTCATTTACAAGATGGACCTGAGTGGTCATAACAATAAAGGTTACAAATTTTACACAAAACCATGGTACTGAATAAACACAAATACAATCATTTATGAATGAGACAGATATACAAATATTTACATATATACAAGGCAAAATGACAATAAACCTAAATCATATTAAAGGAGAGAAACAAACAGTATAGTAGGGATAAAGCTCGGATAGTTGGACTTGGGTGGCATATATGTATGAAGTTTGTCGGATAATGAGCTAGAAGAACGATAGATAAATAAGTGGGAGCTTAAAAGGGGGTGGGGAAGGAGGGGTGTGGGAGGACTAGGCCTTGTGGAAGCAGTTGCATGATTCTGGGAATAGACTGGTATACAGCTTTTTGAAGGATGTTAAAGGAATGAGGGTATCCAGTTTCAATGTCTTTGAAGAGAATTCCAGATAAGTGCTAGGAATAGCTGATTGCAGCTCTTCCATACTGTGCAGGTGATAGGAATCTTCAGCATGATCAGTTTATTGATCCTCAGGGTGTAAGGCCTGGATGTGATCCGGTTGAAACAGTCTGAGATGTAGGAAGGGAGTTTGTTTGTCAGAGCATTGTAGATCCAGATAGCCGCATTTTTATTTCTTCTGTGTTGCAGGGAAGTCCAACTGACTGCATTGTAGAGAGAGCAATTGGTACACGCGATGTCGCTTTGGATTTCCTGGAAGAGTTTGTCAGAATGGTGCCATGAATGACCTTTTCTCAGCAATGCGACACCACTTGAAGGCAAAATCAACCAAGAGGGTATATAAGTTACCCAGGCATGAAAAAGAGGTGTACATCAATGACTACAACCCAACTCTTTCTCCTAATGTGGCAAGCAAACATAGATGTTCAGTTTGTGGCTGACAACTCACTGGCCCTGGTTCGGCACGTCACTGCACATAACCAAACATGAACAGACTAGCTTGCAAGATCTTTGGGAAGATATTGCCACTTCAAGCAAAGCCTGACATCTCAGCTGTGGCCATTGGGTTTGAAGACTCTTTCACACAGAGAATGTGGAGCTTACGAAGCCAGTGACCGGTTAATGGGTACACATCTGTACGGGAAGTCTGACGCTGTACGTTTCCTCAGTGTAAACTACAAAGACAAACGGAAGCATGTACTAATTCCTTATGCCGAAATTGAGGAGCTTGCTGTCAATACACCTTCTTCAAAACATATCTTGAAGAATAACCTGATAGACACATACTACCCATGTAGACACAATGAGATGAATGATATGTGTCTGTTTGAGGTGGCTAAGTGGTATGACTACAAGACAGGTGCAGCACATGACTCAACATGACACATTTACAAAGTCAATGGACTAGATGGGTGTCTTGTGAAGAGGAACAAGCCATGGCTTATAGATCACTGCAAACTGCATCTAGGCACATCAGAGAGCACAGAACATTACTACTTTGCTCTCCTATTCCTATTTAGACCCTGGAGGAGTGAGTCTGAATTAAAAGGTGACTTTGACACCATTCGAAGAACAGTTCAATCTCACTTATGAGAATTTCCAAACTGAGTACTCACAAACATATATACAAAGACTAAAAGCTGAGAAAGAACAGCTTGAGCAGGCAGAGAAGCAACTTCAGGAAGACACTCCAGTTAGTTCACAAGACAACCTTGATCCAGAAGGACAAGGTGTTCTAGGTGACCCTCTTCCCTTAAATGCCCCAGAACTGTTAATCTCAGAAATTGAGACAGCCATGCAACATGGCACACACTCTATGGTCAACCCAGCTGACGTAAAGAGAAAGACTAAATCAGCTGCAGCATACAGTTCACTCCCAAGTGGTTGAAGCTGTACAACATGGTATACTACATGAAACAAAACAATGTGACTGCACTCAGTACAAACCACTACTAATGTTTGTTAGTGGTTCAGCTGGCACAGGAAAGAGTTTCCTGATTGAAGCCATCACTGCAGAAGTACGGAGTGTGACAGGCTCTTCAATGTCTGTTGCTGTGACTGCTCCCACAGGACTAGCAGCATACAACATTGGTGGAGTAACATTACACCATCTCTTTATGTTGCCAGTCGAACATGGGAGAACTGGAGAGTATCGTAAACTGTCATTCGAGGTTGCATCTCAGCTCCGTTCCATGTTCACAAAGATGCAGTTACTCATTGTTGACGAAATCAGCATGGTCTCCAATGTCATGCTAGCCTGTATTCATCTACGTCTACAGCAGATCTTAGGTACTGACGATGGAGTGCCATTTGGTGGCAAAAGTATACTCGTGTTGGGAGACCTTTTACAACTTGCACCAGTCAATGCAGAGCATGTATTCACAACTCTGACTGCCAAGCAAGCTAAGAATATCCTCGGTTGCATTGCAGGCTATAACATATGGGAATTATTTACCTATGTTGAGTTGTCTGAGAACATGCGGCAAACGGGTGATCTAGCTTACAAATCACTTTTAGATGAAGTTCGCACAGGTTCTCTATCACCAGAACATGTTTGTATGTTAAATGATCGAAAAATCACAGTAGATAGTACATGCATAGAAACAGCATGTAATGTCTTCAGCGATATATACTCTACTGCCAGACACATAGTGTGTCTTATGCCATGACTAAAGAAATGCACTGAATTCAACAATCTAATGCTACAAAGAGAGAACCAAGAGATTGTAACTCTCCATGCAATTGATACAGTTGATGGCGTTATTCTTAGTCGAAAGCTAGTAGCAAAGATGACTGAGCGACTAAGTGAACTGAAGTCAGATGTTTCACAAACAGCTGGCCTAGAAGCTGTTCTCACACTTTGTAAGAATGCACGATCATGCTAACACGTAATCTAGATGTAGAACAAGGCATGGTAAACGGTGCCATGGAAACATCACTGACTTTGTCTATAATGTCCAGAAGACATTTATTCAGACACTTGTAGTGCAGTTTGACAACATGCAACACTCTGTACACATAGATCGAACCTCGTAAAATTCCAGGTTTTTAAGGATATCTACGTAAACAGGAAACAGTTCCTATTATGTGTTGCATATGCTGTCTCCATTCACAAATCTCAGGGATTGAGTTTGGATTCAGCAATGGTAGACATAGGTACAGACATTTTCAAGGATGGCATGAGCTACGTTGCACTTTCACGTGTATGAAGCCTTTCTGGATTGCACATCATTAGTATAGCACCTCAGAAAATATGAGCTGACAAGAAACGTATTCCTGAGTACAAGAGGTTACGTACTCTACATCAGCTACAAATGTCTTTAATACCACTGCCTACATATCTGTCTGTCTCACACAATTCAGTCACAGCTAGACGGAGCAACAAACAGCAGCAAGCTTCCCAAAGTGATTCAAAAAAAAAGAGTTCAGCAAAGGCCACAACCTCAAGTAAACATTCACAACCAACAATTCATCAGAAATCAGTTGGTGTAGCTGCTGTACCACTGTTTGACAACAGCAGTAGAGTAAACTGCTATGCTAACTCAGCTATGCAAGTTTTTCTACACATGCATGGTTTGTGCAGGCAATATCTCGTTTCACAAGACAATCCCCTATCAAATGCTTTGAAGCAGATTATCAACATGACTTCTGACAACTCTAACAATTTACACTCACTAACACCACTACGACACGTGTTATCTACATATGATGGATGTAGTACATTTGCTGCAGACATACAGCAAGACAGTACTGAGTTCATGATGGCTGTCATAAACAACCTGGATGAAGACGGCGCCCCAATGTGGCAGTACTTCACAGTAACATATGTTACAAAATATGTATGTGTTTCATGTGGCAATTCACAGCGTGAAACCACACAAGACATGCTGTGGATAACTCTCTTTGTTCCTAAAGCCAAAAGTGTCAAATTTCGACAGCTGTTCACTAATGCTGAATGTAGTCATGCCTGTGGAAGGTGCGGAGGCAGATGCACTCAGTCTATACGTCTAAGGACTTCATCTCAATATCTGTTGCTTATGTTGCACAGATTTGACCCCAATGGGCTCAGAGTTGATACTTCTATCACAGATTACACAGTTAGTAGAATAGTCTTCAACCAATCACTGTTTGACACTCACAGTATAATCTATCACCATGGTCAATCCATGCATTCTGGGCATTACACCTCGTTACTAAGGTGCACAACTGGATGGTTAGAGTGTGACGACTCTACAACGACTTTTAAACAGAGACTGCCACGTCACTTGAAAAATGCATATCTTCTAATATTGAAGAATTATGACAACCTTCATATTTCAGAAGAATAGGACAAAACATGTAGCATTTTAAGATGACTACTTTGTCCAAAAAAATATTCATAACTCATTACAATGTTGTACAATTTACAACTGTAAATAAACAATACAATTTCAACAAAATGGAATTCTAATATAGACATTACATAGACTGTGACTTGTTAGATCTTGTGTAGATCAGTGACTACATGAAAATTGTTGTAGTGGCTTCAATCGGTGCCAACAATATTAACAGTCACTAGAGAAACCATGATTACATGTCCATAAAAGATTGTGCAGCTAAAAACTGAGGACTTACTACTCTCCTCCTCTGTACATCTCTTTAAAAATCCATGTATCAACTCATATAGAACAACAAATTGATATGACTTATAAGCTCTTACTCTTTGCAAACAAAGAGAACTTCTCAATTATTATCGTAGATTACTGAGCTACCCTTATAACATTCAACAAACATTCCACTCTGTCACAAGTAGTCTTTTAACACTTCAATTTGTCTAGTGACTCTTGACATATAGAGAACATCATTCGATCACCATGCAACAGTGTAGAACTATCACGCTTTCAGGCGTAGTACTAGTATTGTACATATGTAAAAACAACTACCTTTATTGATAATGCAAGAAGCTGAGTTACACAACTGTTAATAATAACCAATTACTGAATCCAATTTAGTGACTCTTACAACTGTTTAAAATTACTTGTACATAATAGAAACATTTGTTCTCAAGTGTACATTGTTAATAACTAGTTTAATACTTGAACTAAAAATAACAGTGTAGCACTACAGTACAAGTGAATGTTTCAGATATTATTCAGCAGTATAGTAACAACATTTAACTAACCATAAGCTTGTTAAAAAATGCATTCCATGACAGTTTTAAAGTGTACATTGTTAATAACTAGTTCGATACTTGAACTAAAAATAGCAGTGTAGCACTACAGTACAAGTGAATGTTTTAGATATTATTCAGCAGTATACTAACAACATTTAACTAACCATAAGTTTGTTAAAAAATGCATTCCATGACAGTTTTAGTATTTACAAGTTAAGAATTTACATAGAAGCCAATGTAAGAATTGATAACATGTCATTTGTTCATGTAAAACATTTTATTTTTTGTACTTGTCACAAGTAATTGTACCGTATGTTAAAAATATTGACAATTGTAAATCAGGCACTGTTGCTGATCACAACAAACTGCATACCTGTTCCTGACAATATTTATGATCTCCTCAATTGAGGGGTCGGGTGGGAATTTTCCATTTGCACCTAGTCAGTGACATATTATTTAATAATAACAATCAAATGTCACAAAACTTACAATTGTGTAAACTGTACTACTTATACAGTCAGCATATGGTTTTTCGCCCACCCCAGGAACATCCACATTAGCAGTCACACAATTACAACAAAACACTTGTCTATCATGTGTGTAATCACACTTCACAACCGACTGACATTCCCTTATTAACATAACACACAAGTAATGCACTACACATAATTACAACATACAACCATTTTTTAAAAAGTAAAATTTTTTACAAACTCCATTCACATTCAATAGCAAAAATGTTATGTCGGCATACAGCTTCAGCCTGACTATTAGAATTCCAGGTTGAATGCCAGAAACTACTTCCACACATAAACAGAAGTGAGTACTGAAGCATAACTAAAACACACAACACCTGATTAGTTTCATATAATATCACACACTTACTCCAATCCATATTATACAGTTATTATTATTCTTAACATTTACATATTTGACAAGCAATGATTGCACACATACAAAGATTGTATTGAGACTGCTTCTGTTAACAAAATTTAACTTTTGATTGGACCTTTTCTCCATTTGACAAATTGGCAATAAATTTTTGAAACCATAACCACTTGTGTCGACTCCTTACTTTAAATACCATTATGACATAAAAATAAGTGTCTATGACTTAGCATACAAATCAATGTTTACTAATACTGCTACAACTATACCTCCATCTATTTGTTTGGTACCTATGACATACAGTCAGTATCACAGCAATACATGAACGATGTGAGACATTGCATGTCACATTTGACAGAATTCATAACACTGTGAAAAACCATCAGTACTTACTTTACGTGTGCCTAAGCAGTCATTATTACTATACCATGGTGCCACACATCAGCACCCAACAGGTCACAGCTGTGACTATGCCTGTACCATTCAATCACTACTATGTGTACTTCAGAGTCCAACAAAATGACATTTCTCATTGGCTGCAAACATCCTAACAACGTTATGTTAATCTTTTATTACCATACATAAAGAGGTTGACAATATACTGAACAAGGTTTACAACTGTTTAAAAACATGTTCCATTATTATAGCGATAAGTCACTCTCAAGAATTGTGTTAATGGTCAGTCAATCACCCTATAGAGACATGTGCCAGACAGCCACACCTCATGCCACAACACACTCCTGTGTGTCTGTCTGTGTGTGTGTGTGGTGCTCGCGGGTGAACTCACAGTTACAATTTTCAACCCTATCACTGAATTTCCTCACTTTTCTCACTGTGGAACAACCCTAACAAATGCATTAAACAGAGTTTTTTGCCTCCAATGTCCATTCTTTTTGAGAATGATATTGAAAAATAGTTAATGTAACTCGCTCCCGCCACATGTATTGTGGCATAGTAACAGGAGCAGCAACACAAACAGAAATGATAACAGTACACATGGCAACACAACCATGAATGAGAACAGAAAGGGTAATGCACACAGTGGCATACAGGGAATGGTTGCCACGTGATGCCTTGTCACATAGTAACGTGGTGCATGTAAATTGAAATGTCAATGGGCATGGTGACACAAAGTGAAACAGAAAGTGAAACAGTACAGTACACACAAATGGCTAAAAAGTAACAGAAACACAAACGAAAATGAAAACACAAATGATGGTGCACATGGTGGCATTGGGGTCTGCACTGGGATCATCAGCCTTAACTCTCACCCCATGACATGAGTAAA
Organism: Neoceratodus forsteri; assembly: GCA_016271365.2. Taxonomy (NCBI): domain Eukaryota; kingdom Metazoa; phylum Chordata; order Ceratodontiformes; family Ceratodontidae; genus Neoceratodus; species Neoceratodus forsteri. Next base: position 1,606,757,015 of record CM057452.1, read on the forward strand.
GCAGCAAAAGTACAATACAATGGGGTGAGAATTACGACCCATGATCCCAATCCACAACCCAATGCCGGTCGGGGGGGTGGGCACTGGGGTGCAAAGGGGTGTTTCAACCCTAACAGTGAATTTCCTCACTTTTGTCGCTGTCGAACAACCCTAACTAATGCATTAAACAGAATTTTTGCCTCTAATTTCCTTCTTTTGAGAATGATAACAAGAAATAGTGAATGTAATGCAGCAGCGAGCCTTGGGGCCTCCGCTGCATAATGCGTTAGTGGGAGGCCGGGACGCCGGGCCCTGTGCTCCCCGCCATACGATATCGTTGTGGCACACTAACAGGGACAGCAATGCAAACATAAATGCTAACAGTGGCTACATTGTAACACAAGCAGAATGAGAACAGAAAGGGTAACACACATGGTGGCGTAGATGGAATGGTCTACCACGTGATGTGTTGTCACATAGTAACATGGTGCCTGCAAACAGAAATGTCAATGGGCATGGTGATGTAAAGTGAAACAGTAAGATAAACAGTACCATAGACAGATATGGCAAAAATAACAGAAACGAAATTGCAAATGAAAGCATAAAGGATAACGATGGTAGGTGCATGAGCGTCAATGGTAAGTGAAGCGGAATGGATCTCGGCGGAAAAGGTAACAGTAACAGTAATGTAAGCACACAGGCTGGTTTTCCCAAACCTGCATTGAGAAAGACAGTGAGTACAAATAATGTATGCAAAATAATGAGTATCGGCGCAGAAAATGAGATCTTGGAATACTAAATACATTATATCTCAGGAACCGTACGACGTAGAAAAAAAATTTAAAAGTCATATTATTTACAACTGTCCTGGCTAATTTGAGTCTTAAGGGGGCTAAGAGATTTTCTGACAAAAAGTCCGTATCTCGCACCGTTTCCAAGATACGGGCCCTGAAAGGCGCGGTGAACACTGTAATGTTATCCTATGGGAAAAAAAGAAAAGTTCGGAGCACCATAACTTTCCTCCCTGTAATGTTTTTTCACCAAACTACTGAAAGGCACATCTGTGCACTGTTGGCTCTCTTCCCTCCAAATTTCAGAAAAAAGGACCAAACCGTTATTTTGCAGCAGGGGCTCCAAATGATTTCTGTTAAGTGTCGGGCGCCATAATGTTATCCTATGGGAAAAAACGTCAGTTTTGGAGAGCCATAACTTTTCCGCCATGTGATATTTTTTCACCAAACTACTGAAAGGCACATCTGTGTACTGTTGGCTGTCTTCCTTCCAAATTTCAGGAAAAAATACCAAACCATTATTTTGCAGCAGGGTGCCAAAGGATTCCTATTATGCTTCGGGCGCCATAATGTTATCCTATGGGAAAAACTGTCAACTTTGAGTGCCATAACTTTCCGTGTATAATATTTTTCAATACAACACTGAAAGGCACATCTGTGAAATGTCCGCTATGCCTCCTCCAAATTTCATCCCAAAACTCCCAATGGTTATTTTGCAGTGCACTGCCAAAAGAATTGCTGTCATTTCCCCACAGACTACAACATTACTGTCGCAATTTGCGAAAGCTTTCGCAAAAAACTTCAACACTTTCGTGAGCACGAAAGTAATCTGCGAAATTACTTTTTCCAGAAATTTGAAAAACACATTTCTGGGGTGTTTTACCACAAAATAAAGACATGGCAAGCATCCTGAGGACCCGACTAGGTGAATACAAAAAGAATTACGTTGCTAGAGGTTCTCAAATTTAAATGCCAACCATTTTTCTGATCACCAACTGAAAACAAAATGGCGGATTTGCGAAAGTAACAGGCCCATTTGCGAAAGTAAAAATGCATTTGCGACACTGTCGAACTTTTTGTTAACTTTTTCCCATTGACTTATAATGGGAAACTGTTTTTTGAATAACTTTTGAACGCTTAATATTTTTTCACGAAATCTTCAAAATGCACATCGGGACCCTGGCGCATGTTCTGTGAAGATTTTGGGCCGATCCATAAACCGTGCGACCTGTAAGGAGTAGCGACCATGGGAATTCAGAAAAGCGTATAGCGGCACAGATCACACTTAATAACTCCGCAGCCATATATTTGACCAGTACCAAAACTTGGCAGATCAAAGGCCTATGGTTCTTGATCATAAATTCCAAATTTTAGGCAAATCCATCAAACAGTTGTAAAGTTATTAAGGTGCAAAGTTTTAAGGTTTAACATAGAAATGGCTCCTCAACCTAACTATGGTAGCACTACCGTACTACCATATATATATATATATATATATATATATATATATTTATGCAACAGGGGTGGACATATATTCAGTGTGATAAATGCATTTATCTGAGTCACTGTATGTTTAAAAATAGAATAATAGATAGAGGAGTATGTATTAGAAGGCAGTGAGACCACTGAGAGGTTTTGGGGACTTGGAACCTCGAGAGTGAAGCTCGAGAGGTTCCCAAAGTCCCCAAAATCTTGAGATGGTCTGACTGACTTCTGATACATACTCCTTTATTTGTTATTTTTTGTAATATATGGACCCCATTGTGAAAATTTGCTGCTTTTTTTATGTTGGTTTTGTGAAACGGGCTGGCCGGTGCATTGAGTAGGCGCTGTCTCTGAGCCGCTCACAGCACTAATGACTGTCACACCACTCATTTCTGATAACATTTTGTTTCTTTGAAGTTAGTAGGCAGTCCTACCTTTTAGGTTTTTTTGTCGTTCGGTAAATGTAGCATCCCCAACATAGTCCATTATACGTTTATAAAATGAAAACAAGCAATGAACTGAACACATTCCTCTTGCTAAGCGAGAGGAAAAAGACACCATGTTTTTCAGGCTGTTCTGCCTGCCTACAAGAGAAAAGCTGCCAATGGAGATGCACACCATCAGTATGGTTGTGCAGGAAGGGAAATGGCACCATGGCAACTGAGTTTGTTGGCAGGCAGATTTGGACATGCGCTGTGGGATTTTAGTGATAATACTATCGTTGAGAACTGAAACAATAGTATTATCAGTTCTGAATGGCAGTATTATCAGGGAAGAACTATGGTATTATCACTTTGGACAGTGTTCTATTACTGGGATTTTTTTGTATGGGACAGGACGGTATTATTTGACCATGCCCATATATTACGCAAGCAATAACACATGACGAGGTGTGGGTTAAGTGCTGATAAAATTGCGCCGGTGCACTAAAGTGCAGTGTGTGCCCAGGTGCTTATGCTGAGGCCATGCTCTTATCAGCACGTAACCCCCACCTTGGAGTGTGTTATTGCACTTATAAAATGGGCCACCAGTAAAGGTGTTAGTTTTTAAAAGTATATAGAAAATGTATATAAAAACAGTAAAAAAAAATGCTCATTTCAGTAGAAAAAACAAAAAGTCATCCTTGTTTTGGCATGTAGATGTTTAAGAGACACTACAGGGGTTGGTGTATGTGTCTCTGCACTCCCCAACCCACCATGACACACACATCAAGACAAAACATGTTGTAGAATATGGCCATTTTTAGTTATTTATTTCTTTTCACATTTATTTCTTAGTTCTTCTATACCTCCGAGATGTGACTGAATGCTGTCTCCATTTCAGTTACAGCAAGTGGGAGCCAATGTCAGCTGCTGTGTGACGTTTCTTGCCTGTGATACTCAAATAATTTTTTTCTTTAGTTTTGTTTTTTTAATGGTTTGTGCATTTTGTTCAGTGTAGGTGTTTCATTAACTTTTGCCGTCTCACTTGAGTCGGAGCAAGCGTGTTCCTTTGGGGCCGCCGTAGAAAGTCGTTTCCTTCTTTGCGTTTTTCCAACAGTGAACATTGCTCCCAGTGTGGTTGGAGATTCTGGATTTTTACTTAAAATTTCTTCCTGATTCTCTTTACAACAGCTAACGGAGAAGAGGGTCTGTTCTTTTATATATAGAGGAGCGGGTGTGTGGACAGCTTTGGAGATCATGCTTGTGTTTCCACTGTTAAAAGCAGGTCAGATTTTTATTTTAAAATGCTTTAAGGTATTGTAGCATGCTGTAGACTTGCTATGTCAACACAGTTTGTCTGTGTGTGTGTGTGGAGTGGATGTTTTTCATGTAGGGCTGTTAATGGCTCTCGTAGCAGGACTTTACTTCCCGCTGACAGACTGTTTTGTTTTCCCGTTGCTACTGTGTGCCCGGTGCCAAGAGGATTTTCTGGGAAGGTAGCACAGTGATACGATTATGTTGTTGGGCAAGGGTGGTGATCGTAGTGCCAGTTCAATGGTTATCAGCTGATAAGGACACGACTCTGAAGCCGTTTCAGCCAATCCGCTTTTAAGATTTTATTTGCCCATTTTATAAATAAATTTATACAATGGCAAGAAAAAATCCTGGACTGTGATTGGTCAGTCTTGGGCTGGACCCATGATGTTATCCCAGTACAACATCACGGGTCTAGTCTCAGCCTCACTGTGAACCTGCAGATGATGATATGGATATGGAGCACCTTTTGGTTTTTGGCATCTCCTCTTAAGAAACAAAAACATTTTTCCACAGTAATAAAAATTTTCTTTAAAATTATTTTTTTATTTTATATATAACAACGATCCATTGTATAATAGCAATAATGTCCTCCAGGGTGTGTGTCATTTGGGATAACGTCATGGCTCAGTTGTTGGATGCACTCGGCCTGCGGCCTCATGCCCAACCACCTGAGGCATGACATTATCCCAGTATGACACACACCCTGTTGGGTATTATTGCTTAATTATACAGACAGTGACCATTTATACACACAGTTGCTATGTCACAAATCTCTTTAGAATTCATTTAGAATGTTCGGCCTCAGAAGCAGTACAAACCATATTCAAATGGGAATAACTTTAAAACAAAAAAAGATAGCACAGTACTGTGAGCTCAAAAATTGTTCAGCACAAAATTATCTACAAAATGAGTGGTGTTTTATGTATAGATACCTTATGGATTTTTTACAATTAGCAAAAAAGCAGAAGAAAATGTAATTTTTTGTTCACTTTTTTGTCAAACAAATGTGAATAACTTTAAAGCAAAAAAAATTATAGCATGGTACAGTGAGCATTAAAATGTTCAGCACAAAACTTTCTACAAAATGAGTGATGTTTCATTTATAGATGCCTTTCATTTTTTTTATAATTAGCAAAAACAGCATAAAATTAAATGTTCTCTTCCCTTTTTGACAAACACATGTGAATAACTTTAAAATGAAAAAAGTAGCATAGTACTGTGAGCATGACATTTGTTCAGCAAGAAGTTTTCTACAAAATGAGTGGTGTTTCATTTAATAGCAACCACTATGCTAGACAGACGTACTCTAGGAAAGTTAACCAAAACTCCCAGAAATTATCATTTAAATAAAGATAAACAGTCAAGACCAAATGTTCCTGCACTGATAGAAAACATCCCTATTGCATAAATGAAATATACAATGGTGAGCTGTCAGATAAATGATTTATCTACACATGCGCTGTTTGACCTCGGACACCTCACTCATGGCTTATGCCACTCGTGAGGTTACCCAAGGTCAAACAGCACTTGTGTAGATAAATCATTTATCTGACAGCTCACCATTGTATATCCCTTATATATGCTCAGTAGTGCCACTATAGTTAGGGTTGGGCAGGTGTTTCTGTGTTAAACCTCAAACTTTGCACTTTAATAACTTTGTAACCATTCAATGGATTTGCACAAAAAATGTTGCATGCATAGTCTTGTGCGGTAGATCTATTGACATGCCAAGTTTTGTCTCAGTTAGATTTGTGAATTCCAAGCTGCAAGTAGTGTTAAAATGTTAAGCATCACTGGGTTTTTTTTTTTGCACTTTTTTTTGCCATCTCGCTGTGCCCAGATTGTCTGGAATTTTGGTCTGAGATGTTCAGGGTAGAAAGAGCTTGCCTCTCAAAAGTGTCATTTGTTGGTTTGGGGAAAAAATATTAATTCATTCCAAAGTTATTTAATTATAAACTTTTGAGTTCTGAGCATGCTCATTTCAGTCTTTTGGATAGCTTCCTGGAATAGCAACAGAATTTGGTCTCATGAAAAATTATTCTTTGTTGTGAGGAGCCAATCCTTTTTTGTGAGAAAAACAATCCTTTTTCGTGGGACACCATCTTTGCACTTTAATATCTTCACAACCATTCAACAGATTTGCATGAAATGTTGCATGTATGGTCTCAGAGAGTAGATCTCATGACTTGCCAAGTTTCCTTCTGGCCACATCTGCAGATTCTGAGATCTGGATAGCGAAAAAAGTAAAACATTGTTATTTTTTTCTGTTTTTTTTGTCAACATCTAGCGCCCATATGTTTTGGAAATTGATCTGAAATTTTCAGGGTAGAAAGCACTTGGCCCACAGATGTGCATTCCACTGATTTGGTGAAGAAATAGTAATCCATTGCCAAGTTATATGGATTTGAAATTTCAGTTCAGAACATGTTCAGTGGTGTTTTTTGGATAGACATTTGATACCATACTAAGTATGCTCCGAATCAAAATTTCACATGCTTATAACTTGGGAAAGGATTAATCTTTTTTCACCAAACCAATGAACAGCATCATTCTGTGGTATACCCTTTCTACCCTGAAAATTTCAGACCAAAATCCAAGCCATCTGGGCTGTAGGTGATGAAAAAAAAAACAATATTTTTCCTAAAAATGCACTATCTGAATCATGGAATCCTCACATCCAACTGGAACAAAACTTAGCAAATCAAGATACCTTACACCCTAGACTGTACATGCGAAATTTAGTATAATTCCATTGCATGGGGATGAAGCTATTACTATGTTTCCATACAGTGTATATCTACTGTATATTCATTGCAGAAACTCTATTAATGCATCAGTTATGGTTGATTCCACACCAACAAAAGTCTGGAAATTCAATGTTTGGGTTACCAACCCTACCCCCCCAAACACACCTCTGACCAACCACAGACCAACAGATGCTGGGGTGTGCCTTGGAGTCATCAGCCCTAACTCTCACCTCATTCCATGTATAAAGAAGCTGAGATGGCACAGTACTGGAGAATGGGGTGAGATTTAAGCCTGATGACCCCAAGGCACACCACGGTGCCTGTTGGTCTGTGGATGGTGGTGGGTAGAACTGGTAACCCATAAGTGTAGAGACATAGCGAAGGAGGGCACTGTGCTCCCAGTATTGCAAAATGGTTTCCACTGGTGGGAGCACTGGCCCTCTGGGCCCTGTGCTCCCACTTACCTATAAGTATAGAGAAATAGCGCAGGAGAGCCATGTGCTTTTAGTTTTGCATAATCGTATGCATAAGTGGGAGCATGGGCCTTCTGGGCCCTGCTTTCTCACCCATCCATGAATGTAGAGGCATAGCATAGGAGGGCCCAGAGATCCCAGTTTAGCATAAATGGTATGCATAAGTTGGAGCGTGGTCCCACCTACCCATAAGTACAGACACCTAGTGCAGGCCTAGAAGCATTTCAAGTAACCCTTTTATTGAAAATGTGGCAATATCTCAGTAACCATAGCAATTTTAGAAAAAAATAATTTGCAATTGTATTCATGACCTGGCCACCTCCACATTTTGAAGAACTAGCATTAGTTTACTTGCAGGACTTTTGCAAAAGAACCGCAGACTTTCACAAAAGTACTATTGTTTTACATGCGAAACTTTCACAAAAGTACCACAGATGTTCACAAAAGAATCACTGGTTTACATGTGGGACTTTTGCAAAAGTTCCACAGAGTTTCACGAAAGAACCAAGGACTTTTGAGAAAGTACTATTGTTTTACATGTGGGACCTTCACGAAAGTACCTCAGACATTCACGAAAGTACCATTGGTTTATATGCATGACTTTCATGAAAGTCCCGCATGTTAACCAATGATACTTTCACAAAATATATAATACTATATATATATATATATATTTGATGTTAGGGTTACCAACCCTATCCCCCCCACACCCTCCACAGACCAAGAGGCACCGGGGTGTGCTTTGGGGTCATCGGGCCTAACTCTCACTCCATTCCATGTGTAAACAGGCTTAGATGGTATAAAAGAATGACATGATAAGCTGACAACCCGAGGGCACACCCCGGTGCCTGTTGGTCTGTGGAGGGTGTGGGTGGAGGATGGGGGGGTAGGGCTGGTAACCCTAACATCGAATTTCCAGACTTTTTCTGGTGTGGAATCAACCCTAACTGATGCATTAACAGAGTTTTTTTGCAATTTCCCTTCTTTTTGGGAAAGTGAAATGTTACTAATATGGTATCCATCATAGGTGTGAGCACGGGCCCTCCCGGCCCTGCACTCCCACCAACCTATCAGTTTAGAGACATAGTACAGGAGGGCACAGTGCTCCCAGTTTTGTATAATGGGATGCAGATTTGGGAGTGTGGGCCCTCTGGGCCCTGCACTCCTTTCCACCCATAAGTGTAGAGACATAGCGCCTGAGGGCCCTATGCTCCCAGTATTGCAAGATGGTATACATGGGTGGGAGCACGGGCCCTCTGGGCCCTGCACTCTCACCTACCTATAAGTATAGAGACATAGTGCAGGAGGGCCCTGTGCTTTCAGTTTAGCATAATCATATCCATAGGTGTGAGCATGGGCCCTCTGGGACCTGTGCTCCCACCCACCCATGAATGTACAGGCATAGTGTTGGAAGGCCCAGTGCTCCAAGTTTAGCATATATAGCATGCATAGGTGAGAGTGCAGACCCTCTTGGCCCTGCACTTACACCTACCCATTAGTACAGACACGTAGCACAAGCTTAGAGGCAATACAAGTAACCCTTGTAACACTTGTTTGGCAATAACGCAGTAACCAGAGCAACTACGTAAAAAATTATTTTGCATTTGTATTCATGACCTAGCCACCTGCATGCATGCTTATAAAAGTGTACTAAACTGTGCTTAGAAAAAAATCTGTATCTAAAACCATTTTTGAGATATAGGCGCCAAAAGATGCCATGACCACCACAATGTCATCCTATGGGAAAATGTACAACTTCAGACTGTGTAACTCTAGAACTGGTGTAAATTTGTTCACCAAACCAGCAAAAGGCACATCTGAGGGCCAAGGACTTGCCACCCTGCAAATTTCAGTCCAAAAGTACTAACCGTTTTCTTGCTATGAATTGGAAAGAAACTGGTGTTCTGGGGCTACTGAACTGCGGAACTTCCACAAAAGTTCCACGCAATTTCATGAAAGTCCTATTGGTTTACATGGTGGAGTTTTCATGCAAGTACTGCAGAACATTCATGAAAGTGCTGCCATTATACATGCCGGACTTTAACAAAAGTACCCATGGGAGTTTTGTGAAAGTCTGCAGAATTTGTAAGAATGTTCTGTGGCTAAGATGGCAGAAACCTTTTTTAAAAACATATTTGTAGGCATCCTTGAGAAAAACTAATGACAGGGTCATGTTGCTAGGGCCCTGATTAGGTAAACCCAACTGTTGGCATTTCCCATGGGGCAGTACGTTTTGAAATACAATATTTTTTTCACCTCAATAACTGAAAGCAAGATGGCAGCAGCACAAAAGTAAGAAGCCTAAGCACAACATTAAAAAGTACTTTAACGAAAGTTAAAAGTACTTTTATGGGAACATATATTTTTCCCATAGGCTATAATGGGAAACTTTAAACTTTAATAATTTTTGAACGGATTAAAATTTCGTCACCAAACCTTCACAAGACACTTCCCCGACCCAGTCCCTATATACCCCAAAAAGTTCAGACCAAATGGACAAACCATTCAGGCTGTAGAGAAGAGCAAAAAATTTGCCAAATATGGCCAAAAACGTGTTGTTTTGCCCTTTTTTGTGCACTCTGCAGCTCCGCAACAGCATATCCCACCAGAACGAAACTTGTCAGATCCAGAGAACTATGGTAGCATACGGTGCATGCAACTTTCAAGCAAATCAGTTGAATGGTTGCAAAGTTATTAAAGTGCAAACTTTTGGGCTTAGCATAGAATCGGCCATGCAACCCTAACTATAGCTGTACTACCTTGCAGCTATAATATAGTATGTACTATAATGGCATGGTAGCACCACTATATTTAGGGTTGAACAGGGGTTTCTATGTTAAACCTTCACAACAATTCAATGGATTTGCACAAAATTTTGCATACACAGTACTGAATGGTGGTTCTCTTGACTTGCCAAGTTTCGTTCATAGAAACATAGAATCTGTCAGCAGATAAGGACCATACGGCCCACCTTGTCTTCCCTTTTCCCTACTCAATGCTGCAGTCCCAGATCCTATTTGATATGTGGCTCTCCTGCTCTGCACATCTGCAGGGTACCCTTATGCCTATCCCATGCACTCTTGAGCCCCCATATTGTTTTCTCACCCACCACTTCTGCTGGATGGCTCTTCCACGGTACCACCACCCTTTCAGTGAAAAAGTACTTCCTAACATTACCCCTGAACCTTCCACCCTACAGCCTCATGTAATGCCACCCATCCTTCTTCTTGTGCAGAGGTTTCTCTGCAATATGCTTTCCAGCTATGCCCTGTTTATTCCCCTAAGGTTCTTGAAAGTCTCTATCATATCTCCCCTCTCCCTTCTTTCCTCCAGTGAATAGATATTAAGGTCCTTAAGTCTTTCCTTATAGGGCTTCTGGTGCAGTCCATGTAGCAACTTCATTGCCCTTCTCTGGATTTTGTCAATGTCCTTCTGGAGATGTGGTCTCCAAAACTGGACACAGTACTCCAGCTGCAGCCTCACCAGTGATCTGTACAGTGGCACCACCACCTCTTTTCTCCTGCTTGTTATGCCTCTCCCTATGCACCCCAACATTCTGTTTGCTCTCCCCACTGCCTTTTCACACTGTTTGGTCACCTTCAGGTCATCAGATATGATAACCCCCAGGCCTCTCTCCTGACTTATGGTGACCAGAATTTCCCCACCCATCCTGTACTCCTCCCTTGGATTCCTGTGACCCAGGTGCATGATCTTGCACTTTTTAGCATTGAAACTCAACTGCCAGACACCCAACCACTCCTCTAATAGGCGTAGGTCTTTTTTCATTTTTTCCATCAACTCTGGTGTGTCCACTCTGTTGCAGATCTTGGTGTCATCCTCAAAGAGGCACACCTTTCCTTCCAGATGCTCTGCAATGTCGCTAATGAAGACACTGAATAGGACTGGTCCCAGCAATAACCCCTGGGACACCCTGCTGGTCACCTCCCTCTCCTCAGATTTCAGGCCATTTGCCACCACCCTCTGAGTCCTGTCCCTTACCCAGTTCCCAACCCACTCTACCACTGTAGGACCCACTCCCAGGCTCCCCAATTTATTTAACAATCTCCTGTGCAGGACGGTGTCAAAGGCCTTGCTGAAATCCAGGTAGGCTACATCCACTGCCCCTCCCTGATCTACCGCCCCTGGTTACCCAGTCAAAGAAATCTATAAAATTCAACTGACAGGACCTTCTCACTGTGAATCCATGCTGCCTTGGATCCTGTGCCCCGCTATCCTCCAGAAACTTCGCAATCTTGTCCTTAAGTAATGTCTCCATTAGTTTCCTCACTACTGAGGTCAGGCTTACAGACCTGTATTTGCCTGCCTCCTCTCTGCTTCCACTCTTGTGGAGAGGGACCACATCTGCCCTCCTCCAGTCCTTGGGTACCTCCCCCATCTCTAGTGATGCTTTGAAAAGGATAGCCAGTGGTTCTGCCAGTATTTTCATAAGTTCCTTTAGTACTCTGGGGTGGATCCCATCTGGCCCCATTGCCTTATCTGCTTTTATTTTCCTGAGTTCTTCTAGGACTCTTTCCACCATGAATGGGCTGGTGTCTACCTCCCTTCCCTGAATAGCTCTCTTAATGAGTCTCGGTCCCTCACCCTCAGCTTCCATAGTGAATACTGAGCAAAAGTACTTGTTCAGAATCTCAGCCTTTTCTAGGTCACCCTCCACCCTTTCTCCACTTTCCTTCTTCAGCCTGACATCCCATTTCTGGTCTTTTTCCTCTTCCTAATGTATCTGAAGAAGAACCTGTCACCTTTCTTAACAGCCTGGGCTATACCTTCTTCTATCTGTGCTTTAGCCTTCTAAATATTTTCCAAGATTCTCTCTGCTTCTTCAGATATTGTTATCTGTCCTCATCCTTTTGTGTTTCCTTGTATCTTCTGAAGGTTCTTTTCTTTTCCCTTACTTTATTTATTAATTTATTTGCTTTTGGTAATCAAGTAGGTGAGCTAAGCATAGAGATGCCTGTTTTCAGGCACAACCCAGCTTTCTCAGCCACTACCTTCAAGAACCATAATGGCCTTTTCCTTCTTTTACTCTTGCTATGCATTTTGACACAGTGACCTGTTACTTCTCTTATGACTCGCTTGAGTCTAGACCACTGTTTTTTCACATCTCCCCCTGTACCTTCTGCTGCTAGGGCTATTTTGAGATTTCTGCCCATCTTCTTAAAGTTAGCCTTCCTGAAATCTAGGACCTTTATCCTTGTATGGCCTCCCTCACTGTGGTTACCTTAAAATATACTGTCCTGTGGTCACTGGCACCAAGGGGACTGCCCACCTCCACATCTGTGACCTTATCCCCGTTGGTAAGGACCAAATCCAGTATAGCCTCCTCACAGGTAGGTTCTGCTACAAAATGTCTTAAGTTTGCCCCATTCAGGGCAGTCATGAAGTCCCTGCCCCTTGTTATACTCACAGTCTGAGTGCTCCAATCTACCTCAGACAGGTTGAAGTCACCCATTAGTAACACTTCCCCTTTGGCTGTCATTTTGTGGATGGTTTCCGCAAGAGCTTTATCTGATTTCTCCCCCTGCACCGGAGGCCTGTAAGTCACTCCAGTGTGAATGGCTGTCCTTTTTGCCACCTCCAGGGTGACTCACAGTGCCTCTGCTCCTTCCTGTAACCCTTGAGCCTCTGTTGCTTTAATCCCCTCCTTCACATACATAGCAACACCCCCCTCCCCCATCATGTCTGGTTGGAAGTGTGAATTCCAAGAACTGGATAGTGAAAAAAGTTTAAAAAAATCACAGTTTTTTACTTTTTTTTTTTTTGTCATTATCTATCACCCAGACAGTTTGGAATTTTGGTCTAAAATTATTAGGTTAGGGAGGGCTTGGCCAACAGATGTGCCTTTCGCTGGTTTGGTGAAAAAATATTAATCCATTCCACAGTTATAAAGATTTGAAACTTCATTTCTGAGCATGCTTAGTAGGGTCTTTTGGATAAACATTTGATACCATGCTGAGCATACTCAGAATAAAAATTTCAAATGCATATAACTTGGAAACAAATTATATTTTCACCAGACCAATGAAAGGCATCATTCTGGGGCCTATCCTTTCTACCCTGACAATTTCAGACCAAAATTACAAACTTTCTGGGCTGTAGGTGATTACAAAAAAAAAAAAAACAGAAATAAAAATAGATTTTTTGCAAAAACCTATTATCTGGATTTTGGAATCCACACATCTGACTGGAACAAAACTTGGTACAGCAAGACACCTTGCCCCCAGACTGTGCATGCAAATTTTAGTGCAATTCTGTTGAATGGGGGCAAAGCTATTAATGTTTTTATATACAGTATATATATATGTGTATTGCAAAAAACTTTGTTACTGCATCAGTTAGGGTCGTTAGTAAAGCCAAAAAAGTGGGTAAATGTGGCATTAGGGTTTCCAACCCTAACACCCCATCCCCACACTGCAGAAACCAACAGGCATAGGGGGGTGTCTTGGGATCATTAGCCCTAACACTCACCCTATTCTGTAAGTAAATAAGCTGATATGGGTACAGTATAGCAGAATGGGGTGAGCGTTAGGCCTGATGACCCCAGGACACCCCCCTGATGCCGGTTGGTGTCTGTAGGGTGGGAGTAGGGCATTAGGGTTGGAAACCCTAATGCCACAGTTCCCTACTTTTGTTGCTTTACCAACAACCCCAACTGATGCATTAACAAAGTTTTTTGCAATGACTTTCCTTACTTTTTGAGATAGTTTACTAGTATCCTTATTCGCCTGGTCGGGCCCTGCACTTCCATGCTCCATGATGTTCCTTATTTTACTGTGGGAGTGCAGGGTCCTTTGGACCCTTTGCACACATCCCTCTGTAAATGCATCATCACATTGTCAACATAGCCATCTTATTACCCGAGTACATGAACCCTATACACAAAATTTTAAAATGCATGCCAAGATGTAATTCTGCGCAAGTGCATGGCCATTCTGTGCCACAGGTGCAAAACACATTTTGGACAGGGCTTGAAAAACAGCAGTTGTGACATACATTAGCTCAGTTAATAGGAAGACTATGTTGAAAATCTGGAGTCAAAATATGTAAAATTTCTGAACTTACGAGTGGGTGTACCGAAATTGTGATGAATGGTCATAACTGGTGTTTTTTCATATTTTGACCCCAAATTTTCAACATAGTCTTACCCACCTCATAAACTCCAAAGGTGAAAATGTTAAGATCCACGTCAAAATGCCATTCCATGCCAAACGTGCAAAAACACATATCAGACAGGATGTGAAAAAGGACAGCTGTTCTGTTCATGATGTGTTAAAAAATGGCTATGTCAAAAATTTGGAGTGACAATAGTAAGTTACCAAAGTTATGCATATTCATAGAAAAATTTCAATGAGAGCACATAACTCAGGCATTTTTAGGAAGTTTTTCATCAAATTTTCAACATGGACTTTTAGGGATGCCACCTCATAAATACTAGCACTGTGATTTCATTAATCAGTCCCGAAAGGTGATTTCACAGAGGGACTTTGCCATTCCGTGCCAAAGGTGTGAAAACCCATTTCTGGCAGAATGTGAAAAATGACAGCTATACTTTTCATAAGGTGGTATGAAGAAATGGCGATGTTGAAAATTTGGAGTCAAAATATTAAAAATTACCAAAGTTACGCGCGTGCATCGAAAAATTTCAATGAGCATGTGTAACTCATACAATTTAGGAATGTTTTCACCAAATTTTCAGCATGGACTTTTTGGGACCCCACCTCATGAACACTGGCACAGTCATTTCATTAATCCATCCCACAAGGTGATTTCATGCAGCGACCACAAAATCATCTTCTAGGCTCAGGTAATGAAATGACAGTCACAGTGTTCATGAAGTGGTGTCCCAAAAAGCCCATGTTGAAAATTTGGTGAAAGAATTCCATGAAATGGCTAAGATATCAACATAAGTTGAAAACATCATTGAAATACATTACACAACACTTACCTTCATTTCTCAGTTTATGGTTCAGCTTTGAAGAGTGCAGATGTGTCTCAGTCCACAGAAGATGACAGTGGATGGCCTCCAGTGGTATGTATAGGACACGGGGGAGGTGGGGGATTGCTCAGTGGGAGGGTCCGGATTGAGGAGGCTGACGGTGGGGACGACGAGAAACTGTTGTCTTTTTTACAGGTTAAAAAAAATTAAAGGATGTCGGGGACGGTTTTCTTCTTTTCAGCAACTAGTGAACATATGGATTTTGGGACACTGGGAGTGAGCTACCCAGGGCCCAAAGTGCTAGGGCATTGGCTACCATTGCCAGCATGGAGATTGCCCCCCCATGCCAGAAAAAAGACATAAGTAAATGGACTGGGGGGCCGTATCTGACACTGGGAGTGGGCATCCCAGTGTCAGATTATATATTTGGGGACACTGGGAGTGGGTTTCCCAGTGTCCCAAAGTGCTGGGTGAGAGCACATCCCCAGGGATATGGGACAATGGACTGGGGGGATGTGACTGGACACCAGGCAAAATGGCTGGCTCAAGGGTGACTCTGCAGCTGACAGCATGAGTTCCAACTGTGGAAGTCAAGAAACCCCTAGTGTTCTCTTACAGAGAAGGGTAAAAGTTGTCCTCTTGCTAAGCTTGCCACCCGAGATTTTCAGTAGCCAACAAAGGTGTTTCTAGGCACAATATATAGAAAAAATCAGAATCTGGCTAAACAGATTCAGTTTAGCTAAGTTCTGATGTTTTCTTTTTATATTATATCTATTTTTTACTTGTTTTCTCTCGCTAACGAGAAAACAAAATTGAGGGCACAATAGAGCTCTGTGAAAATAAAGCAGGCTCTGTGTGACCCTACATGCAAAAAGACAGTGATTTTTGCAAAAAATAAACTGGTTTAATATGACTTTCCATGCCAAAAAAGTTCAAAACAAACACCTTTTTTATGCAAAAAAAAAAAAAAGTATGTGCGCAAAAACCAAAAATGTGCGCAAAAAAAACTTTCATGCCTGACATATAAATTTTCCTGTAGGAAATAAACAGAATTTTTACATTTTAATAACTTTGGAATAGATTAATATGTTTTACCAAACCTTTTAAAAGGCACATCTGTGACCCAAAGGCTTTCTACCCTGAAAATTTCAAAGCAGAACATAAAGTCATTTCTGAGATATAGGTGGAAGAAGAAACATAAAAAGACTGGTAAATTTAGGACTTTCTGATGCTCTGTATCTCAAAAATTGCAAAACAGATTCATTCAAAATTTGGTAAGTCAAGAGACCTAACCCTAGCTATAGTGGTGCTACTGTGCCACTATAAAATATACTATACTATACTATACTATACTATACTATACTATACTATACTAAATGGGCCAGATATTCAAACTGCGCTATTTTGTGGAGCAAGCTCTTGCGCTGCACAAAATAGTTGCACAGGGGTGTGGCCAGAGTGATATTCAAAGGAGTTGCGCCATTGAGCAACTCCTTTGAATATCACCCCCTGGCCACAGCCACTGTGCATGGCGCAGTGGAACTTGCACCACCGCAAGTGGTCAGAGTGGAGCATTCAACTTGCGGTGGCGCAAGTACCATTGCGCCATGCACAAAATCCTGATATTCAAAAGGTGACACGCAAATGGAGCCATTATTCATGCATGGTGCAGGGGGGCCATTTGCATCTGATTATGGCCCCATTTGCATGCCATTAGCATGCAGGTGCGCCGATCCCCGAGGACTTGCGCCTGGCGCCCTGCCAGGCAGCAGCCATTGGGGATCGACGCCCCATGCAGCCCGATCGCGGGCAAAAAGTGTAAAATCCCCACCACCACCCCCACTGGCCCGGTCGTGGGCATAGCTTAAATCCCCACCAGCCCAATCGTGGCAGCAATGTATCTCCCCAACACATCCCTGGTGGTCCAGTGGACCGATAATCCCGATCGTGGACGGAGTTGTAAACCCCCACCACCCGTACAAGACAGTCAGATTTGAGAATGAATACATTCATTCACAAAACTGGACTATCTTATCTGTATAAACTCTACGCCATTGGCTCTTGCTCTGCACCAATTGGCATGCAGCCCCTACGCGCAGTCAGTCGATGGGTGGCAGGGTGGCAGGTGGGTGGGATGCTGCCACCCGCCGGCTCGCCGGGGCGGGGTGGTGAGGCTCGTGGGTGGGTGGGGTGGGGACACTAGATCACCAGGGATATGTTCGGGGTGTTTAATTACTTCAGCCCGCGATCGGGCTTATCGGGTCCACTGGACCACCAGGGATATGTTCGGGGGGGGGTGATTTAATTACTTCAGCCCATGATCGGGCTTATCAGTCCACTGGACCACCAGGGATATGTTTGGGGGAGGGGTTGTGTTTAACTACTTCAGCCCGCATTGGGCTTATCGGTCCACTGGACCACCAGGGATATATTCGGGAAGTGGGGGTTTACAACTCCATCCCGCGATCAGGATTCGGTCCACTGGAACACCAGGGATGCGTTGGGGGAGACACATTGCTGCCCGTGATAGGGCTGGTGGGGATTTATGCTATGCCTACGATCGGGCCAGTGGGGGTGGTGGGGATTTACACTCTTTTGCCCATGATCGGGCTGGGGGGCACGGGGAGTGGGTTGAGGGCCAGCCACAGGTGGCAGCTGCTGTGTGCGCCCTGCAATGCAGCAGCTCACCTGTGGGTGGCCTCGACTTGATCCTTTTTGGGGGCTCAAAGTTGTGCAGGCGCAGGTTGGGGGTTGCGCCTGCACAACTCTGCACAGCCCGCTGAATATCGGGCTATGCAGTTTATGCATGGTTCCTCCCCCTCCAGTTCAGCATGCATTCATTTGCATTGCGCTGTTGCTCAGCATGTTTTCTGTGGCGCAACTGCCTCCTGCTGAATATGGCAGAATGGAGCAAGTTCGGACTTGCACAGGTGCAACCCTATTGTGCATGGCGCAACCCTTTTGAATATCTGGCCCAATATATAAATATATTATGGTAGCATGGTAGTACTACCATACTTAGGGTTGAGGAGCCCTTTTAAAAATTAAAGGGTCAAACTTTGCACCTTAATAACTTTGCCACCATTGAACGGATTTGCCTGAAATTTAGAAAGCATAATCGAGAACCATATATCTTGAGATCTGCCAACTTTTGTACCAGTCAGACATACAGCTGTGGAGTTATCAAGTGTGATCTGTGCGCGCATTTATGCTTTCGGGTGAATTCTTTGCTCATGCCTACAGGTCGCACGGTTTTCGTGAGTGGTCTGAAAACTTCAGGGAATGTGCAGCCAGGGTGCCCAGTGTGCCTTTCGAAGATTTTGTGAAAAAATATTAAACGGTTCAAAAGTTATTCAAAAAACAAGTTCCCATTATAAGTCAATGGGAAAAGTTAACAAAAAGTTCGAAAGTGTCGCAAATGCAGTTTTTACTTTCACAAATGGCACTTTTACTTTTGCAAATCTGCCATTTTGTTTTCAGTTGGTGATCAGAAAAATGCTTGGCATTTAAATTTGGGACCCTCTAGTAACCTAATTCTTTTTGTATTCACCTAGTCTTACCCTGAGGATGCTAGTCTTGTCTTTTTTGGGGGGTAAAACACCCCAGAAATATGTTTTTCAAATTTTTGGAGAAAGTACTTTCACACTCACGACACTGTCGAATGAATTTGTGAAAGCTTTTGCAAAGTTTGACAGTACTTTTCCAGGCTATGGCAAAATGACAGCAATCCTTTGCCACTCTGCTGCAAAAGAACAGTTTGGTCTTTTGGGCTGAAATTTGGAGAGAACACAGCCAACATCTCACAGATGTGCCTTTCACTGTTTTGGTGAAAAAATATTACAGGGCGGAAAATTTACTGCACTCCAAATTTGACACTTTTTCCCATAAGATAACATTATGGCATCCGCCACATTACAGGAATCCTTTGCTGCCCTGCTGCAAAATAATGGTTTGGTCTTTTGGGCTGAAATTTGGAGGGAAGAAAGCCAACATCCCACTGATGTGCCTTTTGGTGGTTTGGTGAAAAAATATTACAGGGCGGCACAGTGACAGCATTCCAAAGTTGACACTTTTTCCCATTGGATAACGTTACAGCATCTGTCGCGCTTTTCGGGGCCCATATCTCGGAAACGGTGTGAGATACAGACTTTTTGTCACAAAAATGCTTAGCCCCCCCACACAGGGGCTAAGTGAAAAACTAGCCATGAAAGTTATCATTCATATGAAATTTATATTTTTTTTCTACATCGTACGGTTCCTGAGATATAAGCAATTTAATATTCCAAGTCCTCATTTTCTGCTCCGAGGCCCATTGTTATGTATACATTCTTTGTTTTCACTGTGTTTTCCAATGCATTTTTTGGGGAAAAGAAGGGTGTACCCTATTGTTACTGTGCCAGTTAGTGTTTCCAGTTGCGTCTCCTTTACCGTTTGAGGCACCGTTACCATCTACGCCACCGTGTGCATTACGGTTTGCATTTTCACTTGCACTTGCGTTTGCATTTCTGTGTTGTTTGGCGTTATTGTTGCTGTTACCATTACCTGTTTCATTTGCAATTGCGGTACCGAGCATGTGCATTACGGTTTGTGTTTCCGTACGTGCTTGCGTTTCTGTTTTGTTTCTGTTTCCTTTGGCTCTATTTTTGCTATTACTGTTACCAGTTGCATTTACAATTGCAGTACCATGACCGTGCATGTAACGGTTTGCATTTCTGTACTTGCTTGCATTTGCATTTCTCTTTCCTTTGGTGTTATTGTTGCTGTTACCTTTACCATTTGCGTTAACAATTGCGGTACTGTGCCCGTGCGCATTTCGGTTTGCGTTTCTGTACACGCTTTCTGTTCCCATTTCTGTTTCTCTTTCCTTTGACATTATTCTTCATGTTAACTTTACCATTTGCATTTTACAATTGCGGGTACTATGCCTGTGCCGCGTTCGGTTTGCGTTCGTGTGCGCACGTCGCATTTCCATTTCTGTTCCCTTTCACGTTCTTTCTGCTGTGACACTTAACATTTCCATTTAAAATACTGCTTCCATCACTGTTCATGTTACCAGTTGTGTTTTTGTATGCGCTGCAATGTCCATTTGCATCACTGTTCGCTTCGGCATCACTTTGTGCTTGCATTTCTATTAACATTTCCTTTACCATTTACGTTTGCATTACCATCTGACTACTGTTCGTGCTTCTGTTTACAATGCTATTCCTGTTCCTATGTCACAAGACATCATGTGGCAGGAGCATGGGGCCCAAAGGGCACTAGCTCCAGCTCATGATTACAGTCACTATTTCTCGTCATCATTCTCACAAAAGAAGGAAATTAGAGGCAAAAACTCCATTTAATGCATTAGTTAAAGTTGTTCCACAGCAACAAAGTGAGGAAATTTAGTGTGGGTTGAAAGCCCCCCTTGGACCCCCAGCCCACCCCCAACTGGCATCGGGTGCAACATTAGGTCATCAGTCCTAACTCTCACTCCATTCTCCTAAACCTCTGCTTCTTCACACATGTGATGGGGTGAGAGTTAGGGCCGGAGACTTCAATGCGCACCTGATGCTGGTTGGGGGTGGGCTGGGGTTCAAGGGGCTTTCAACCCTAACACCAAATTTCTCACTTTGTCGCTGTGGAACAACCCTAACTAATGCATTAAACGGAGTTTTTTGCCTCTAATATATATATATATATATATGCATACATATATATATATTTATAAGCAATAATACCCAACAAGGTGTGCGGTATTGGGCAATACTGGACTGCCCAGGGGCGTAACAAGGCCCAATTCCACAGGCAGAGGGCCTTATAGCCCCTGGAAGGTCTGGTATTGCCCGATACCACCCACCTTGGAGGGTATTATTGCGCTTAGAAAATGGGTTCCCAGTGGCATTTTTATATAGGATTTAAAAGAATTAAAACATTAAAATAAAAAAATAGAGCAAGAATGAAGTTTGTGTCTTGCATGTAAAGTAGTCCATCTTGTGTTGCCCCCCACCAAAACATTCTCTGTTTGCCTCCCCCACCAGAACACTCTCCTCTTCTCCTCCCTCCTCCCACACCACCAAGTCTAGCACAATACGAGTGTACTGTAAAATTTCCCCGAAGCAATGTGGCAGCTAGTCCTCTAAATGTTTTGTTTATGTGTAAGATCTACATACCAGTGGAACTTGTCAGTAGGAGGGACATCTGAAGCAGCACTGGGGAAAGAATGTGTCTTCAACTCAAACTCATCAGGAGCAGAACAGAGCAGGAGAGGTGATGTCAGTGATCAGCGCCGACTGCACTGATATCCCGCAACTGATTTATTTGTCTTACCTTTTTTAGCAACTGTTTAAATGCAGTCACAAGTTCTGCAGCAGCGGGTACCAACAGGAAGGGAGGTGGGGTGGATCTGGAGAATGAGCTATAATGAAGCAGGCAGCATTCAACAGGAAATGTGGCATGAGTCTGTAGCGCAGTTTAAAGGCCAGCTATTGATACAGAGTGCGCCTGCATTCAAGGAAGATGTAATACATTTCAGAAAAAAAGTAAGAACTTTGCTGTATTTGGGGGTGATTGTGCTGCTTT
Source organism: Neoceratodus forsteri (assembly GCA_016271365.2). Classification (NCBI taxonomy): domain Eukaryota; kingdom Metazoa; phylum Chordata; order Ceratodontiformes; family Ceratodontidae; genus Neoceratodus; species Neoceratodus forsteri. The sequence continues at coordinate 1,606,778,744 of CM057452.1, forward strand.
CTTTTACTGAGGAATTTTTTTACAAATTGGGAAGGGGGACAAGGGGCTGACAACCAACTCTCCCTTAGTGAGCAGAAAACGTGGTAGTTGCTCTGTTTGGACATTCGGGGTGCCCAAGAAAATCCCAAGTAATGGGGCACCCCGAATGGGAACTTGTTTATCAGTGGTCTCTACTGAAAAATACCTGCCCGTTAAGATCAGTGTCCTAGCCAAATGGAAAGCTAGTATATATATATATATACACATACATATATATATATATATATTGCAAAAAACTGCGTTTCCAACCCTAACTCTAGCTCCCCCCAACCAACATGACTCAACCCCCCAAGCCCCCATTCCCACTGGCACACACACACACACACAGAGGCAGAAACATACACACACACACACACCACAAAACACACAACTATGGGGGCAGTACAAGGAAATTCAACCAATCACACAGACCTGATCTACGCAAACACATACACAGAGTGCAACCTGTTCAGAGGAGGGTAAACAAAATGGTGCAGGGTGTGCAGCAGCAAAGATACAAGCAGAGAGAGTAAAGCATTGCTTCATACATAATGACAAACACAATTTAATGACACACAGGCTTCTGAATGTATGTATCAGGCTGCCTGACAATGTTGTATACTAATGAGAACTGCTACAATTGTAGAATTAATAACACATAAGACTATTATAGCTAACATCAGCACAAAGTAACGTATTAATTAACTACAATCTTTACCTTGTTGATTAGATATTAAATGGGCAGTGTCACTATGCAGTAATTGCTTAGCTGATCTCAAATCAATCTCTTACATGAATGTTTCTACGTGCATGGAAAATCTTTTATTTTAGTAGTATCGTAACACGTGACTGGAATACAGCAAGACAATATTTATAATTTTGTACACTGTTCATTGCTCTAAACACCATTCTGCAATATTTGAAGCATGAGCACTATGTTTTTGCAATTACTCTGGCAACAACATTATTATGACAGGTAGAGACCACTCATTTAACTGTGCACATGATTCTCCATAGCAAGAGAAATGGCTTTATTTTCTAATGGTCACTTTTGTGATTTATAAATGACATTTATACACCCAATAGAGCACACCAGACTGTAATTCTCAAAAGCAGAATAGCAATAGTTGGACTGTAACTAAGTGACTTAACACACTACAACTTCTGGGTTAGTCCTGAAAACATGTACTTGTTCTAAGTTTATATCACACTGTTACAAAATATCACAACATCTATATATATATTAATTGTTCATAGCAAGTGATAAACATGTTTTGTCAAAGAAGTCATATATTACAGCTCTACTTTGTTCTTCTATGTTAGTATTTTGTGAGAAATTCTATGCTTTTATACATTCTACATACCATACATGTAAAATATGTTTAGTCTCTCTGTTTGTATCTTTGCTGCTGCACACCCTACACCATTTTGTTTACCCTCCTCTGAACAGGTTGCACTCTGTGTATGTGTTTGCGTAGATTGGGTCTATGTGATTGGTTGTATTTCCTTGTACTAGGCTCCGGGACTATCTCACTACCAACAGCTCCTGTGACTGCCCAACTTAACCTTGTTTCTCCACTTCTCTTTCTACTCTAGTTGTCCCCCCTCCTCCCCTCCTCACTGGATTCTACCCTCACATCTTGGTATACCCAATGCTGCACTTTTCACCCTTTTGCCACCCTTCCTACATTCCTTTTCCCACCCTACCCTCTTCCCTCTCCCTATGACTCTGGCACTTCTTATCTGTTGTCTACTTTCTCTGACAAATGCTGCTGGCTGCCTTGTTACAATGCTACCCTTGAACTGTATTAATCTGTACTCTGTTTGCAATGTCCACATTGTTGTAATGCCTGTCTTGATGTTCCCCATAATTTGTATTTCTCTGATGTGGAACCTTTGTAAAAGAGCCATGGCTCAAAGGTATTTGTAATCCTAGACTTGATAAATAAATAAATAAAATAAAAGTACTGCCCCCATAGTTGTGTGTTGTGTGTTGTGTGTGTGTGTGTGTGTGTGTGTGTGTATATGTGTGTATGTTTCTGCCTGTGTGTATGTGTGCCAGTAGGAATGGGGGCTTTGGGGGGTTGAGTCATGTTGGTTGAAGGGGAGCCGGAGTTAGGGTTAGAATTTCCTCGCTTTTTTTGCTGCAAAAGAACCCTAACTCTTGCATTAACGCAGTTTTTTGCAATTAATTTCCTTACTTTTTGAGGAAAACAAAATGCTGTTTCTCTTACTACACCTTAAAGTAAAAGTTACCTTACCTATGTACTATTAAATACACTATCCAATACCCATCTTGAGGCATCATCTCTGTATTACACTATCCATCCATATAATTCCAGTGCAGACAATCATAACCATTTCTAAATACTTCAAAGAATTTCTGTTCCACTTTATCTGCTCTCTGTACAACTAAAATACACAAAGCAAAACAAATGGTCCTTTAAAATACAGAAATTTTTGAAGTAGATAGTAGTGCCTGGCTCACTAATGGATGCAGAAAATATAACACTAAACAAACCAACACTATTAGCAATGTGTACGATTCATGTAAACTATCTCCTTGGTGTGAGACTCGTGGTCACTTAACTGTCACTGATGTAATAACCTGCACCCACACTAGCCAATAACTCAATAATATACATACCTATTCTAATAACAATAATGAGACAAACAAATGTTTACGAAATTTAAACTCTTTATAAAAATATTTTTTCTTAAAAAAATATAAAATGTCTTTGAACAAAAATTTTTGTTTAACTCAGACATAAATAAATATACAAAGAACTTAAATACAAAGAATAAATAAAAAATAAATAAATAAGACATAAAATTAAAGGTTCATAAAATAAATTAAAGTGTTCCGGCACACTAAATAAATAAATCAACAGCATGATAAAAGATCTTGAAATGTATTATAAACTTTCAAAACTATTTACAAAAAAAGTGTCCAGGAGTGATACAGAGGTGCTGGCCACTCAAGCTGCGGGGACTTGGGGAGGTGACAGTGTCGAGAAAGTGGAAGCCTTGTCAGGAGTGGGTGCAGCTACGTGCCCCTCCTCTGTTGCAGCTTGTGATGGAGATGGTGGAGGGGCACCTTCGAGGAGCTCATGCTGAGGTTCTTCAGAGGGCTGGTCATCCTCTAGGTGTTGCAGGTCCTGGTGCGGAAGCTGGTGAATTGCTTCTGTGGCCTCCAGCTGGTTCTCAGCCAGCCGCACCATGAGACCGTGTGTGGACTCAAGCGAAGCAACAGAGGCCTCCTCCAAGTCCCTCAATGGCTCGATTGCTTTGGTGAGGCCCCTGTTGCTCTGCTCAAGTCCACAAGTAGCAACTAACGCTGCATGCCCTACACGCCTGTGTCACTGCAGCAAATCAATTATCTCATCACCCTGATGTATTATTTGCCTTGCCTGGCCTACGAAGTAGTTTAACTTTGCTGCAGAGTCATGGGCATGTTCAGCAGCAGCCTCATTGCCACTTCGCACAGTCTCGAGCAGCTGGCTGAGGGTGTCACTGATCTTATTAAGAATGGCAAGTTGCCCTGCATAGACAAAGAAAAAACAAGAAAAAAATATGTTAGTAGATGGAACCATACTGGTCTTTTGTAAAATAGACCACTAAAACTGTCTTTTAACAATATATATAAAATTTGTAGTGTACTGCAAGATTATTGCATTAAAAATTAAATAAATTAGTAGGCTTAAGATAAGAGTTATCACTTTCTCCTATATACACACCTACCCTCAACATGAAATATATAGAATAATACTACACATATTGGATCTACATCACATTGTCTCAAGTCAATAAAACTTCTCTATTGTCAATATCCCTTAAAGTACTGTATAAATCATAATATGTCAATTATGTATAACGTGTACAGTAAAACAAATCATAACGTCTATATTGTTACAGTTGTAACACTCCACAGCACAATACTATCATGTTGAATGACATGTGCACACTGCAACAATTCTCACAAAAGGAATAATGCATTACAGTGTGTGTCTCGTTCTGACATAATGCCATGCCTGGGTGCATTGGGCACAAGGCCGCAGGTTGAGTGCATACAATGATCCAGGCATGGTGTTATCCCAAATGACACACACCCTGGAATACATTATTCCTATTATACAATGGTTCGTTGCTATATATAAAATAAAAAAAACAATTTTAAAGAATATTTTTATTAGTGTGAAAAAATATTTTTGTTTCTTCAGAGGAGATACAAAAAAAGAGCTCTAGCTCCCAAAAATCATCAAGCTCATCCTAAAAATCATCTACATGTTCACAGTGAAACTGAGACTAGACCTTTGGCATCATGCTGGGATAACGCCATGGATCCAGGTCAAAGCTGACCAATCACACTCCAAGATTCTTTCTTGCCATTATATAATATGAGATATGTAATAACACCCAACAGTAAACACCTTTTAAATATATTCATGTAACAGCACTTGAAACTAGTTCAACCACAAACGATGTCTGAAATTGGACCAGTAAGAACACCAGCAACCCCCATAACATGTGCAAATATATTGTCTATTCAAACAGTCAATACTACTGTACCATACTCTATAATCAACTGATCTGTAACAAGAGCATTTCACTGTAACTCACTGATAGTATGTTACAAATGAGACATTGTTACTCAATATCTCAAACAGTAACACATACCACTTTGATAATTACCAACACTCTAGTGCTGTTGCATCTCTTACAAACCCTTCAGATGCATGTATTCAATAATAAATACACACATTCATCAGTGTCTGACACTGTTTCACAACCTAACTACATATCAAAGATACAAACATAAAACATACTGTATACACTAAAGTTAGCCCCACTGAATAGGAATAAACTTTTACTACTGTGTAGCTATCCATACTTACCCACACACCACTGTGTATGTATTGAACTTCTTCAATAGACAGAGATAAAACACATATGAAATGTAATAAAATCCACACAGTTTAACATTAGCCACTCAATTAACACGATGCACAATTGTAGCACATTCTCTAACCTTTGTTGTATTTATTTATACAAAACACTAATGATGGCACGTAGACTCTCTATCTAAGAAAAATGTTTTAAATATACATATACAACCTACCTATTACTTTTATTCACACCTCTCCATATACACAATAGATAAGAAAAATAAAAAACTGATTACCATTACCGATATATAAAGCTAGACATGCTGATTAAGTACTGCATACTTCCACCAGATGCAATTCTCTCATGTGATACTCCCATCTAACTATTTCATAGCTCCATGCTGAGATGCATAATTGAAAATTAGACCCAACATTGTCTCTTACCACAGTATAATAAACCTGCAATGCTAAGTTACTGTGTTAAGGTACAACATTTTGAAGTGGTAATATAAAGTAACTGCAGTCATACTATGTCTGAAAGTATCAATATTGTGTACACCTCATACTAATCTTCAATAATCAAAACACAAAATATACAACAAGTACTCGCGTTCCTCAGCTGGAGGCCCACCTGGACCTGCAGGTGACAAAGGATGACCTGCTGCTAGAGATTCTGCTGTCTCCTCCACAGAGGGCTCGATCTCAACAATTTCTACGCCCTCTGTGGAGTCTTCTCCTCCAGCAGCACCCTCTACAGATGGTTCATCCTCTAAAAAACACAGTAAAACAAAATAAGCATTCATGTCTCAATGTCAACATCTACATAGACGAATATATATATCACAAGAATCAGTTATTCAAATTCTTCAATCTACAGATGTGGCATACTATCTACTGTTCCACTAAATCATAGAACACACATTTGATTCACTAATTGGAATACTAAATTTAATAATCTACATCTATTAGTAATCATATTGTCTCATATTCACAAACTGTTACAGTCTGTCACTGATAAAAAACTTCACACATGAATGCCTATAGTAATACTAAATACATACAGTACCACTTCTTCCTATATCACTTCCTGACTAAGTATACATTAGATACATAACACAGTGAAAACTTCACCCTGACTACCTGTTTAAGACATAACAACTAAATAAGTAATAATCAACTAATCATACCTGACTATATAACTGCTACTGTACAATACGCACCACCCAGGAGTGAGATGCTACCTTCCATCACAGGCATATGGCTTTATAGCCCATGGAAGGACCTCAACTGACCATGCCACCCACGCTGGAACGTATTATAGTACTTGAAAATATCTCACTTTGAACAACAATAACTGTTACAGAAAATTGTTTCTTTTAGAAACATGTCAAATATCTCTTTTCTGATACAACACTTCATAAGCCCCATCACAATATGCTTTAAAAATTATACAGTATTCACTGTAAATGTTCACACACACACATCTCTGTCAATTATCTGATAGATGACCAGCTACACAACTGTTTTGTTCAATCTGATGCCTCAAATATGAATACATATTCTGTAGCAATATACAAACTAGATACAAGCAACAAATAATACCCAATAGGGTTGGTGGCATCGGGCAATACCGAGCCGCCCAGTGGCATAGTGAGGGCTGACACTACAGGCAGAGCTCCTTATACCCCCTGGAAGGTGCAGTATTGCCCATAGCAACCACCCTGTAGAGTATTATTACGCTTAGAAAAAGGTGTGTATGGAAACATTTTTTTTTTTTAGTATTTAAGAAATCAAACAATACTAAATAAAATTATTAAAAATGAAGTCATAGTTGCTTTACTAATAAAGTAGTCCTTCTACTACTATACTTACTAGAAGTTACCAGCAGATGGCAGACCAGCATTTTTCACTTGTTTTATGCTTTCTATTGCAGTATGCAGCAAGTCTCTCCTTTGTTGTGGAAACATACCCCACCACCAAACTCAGCTTAGTTCTCTTACTGATTTTTTTTTGCCTTTCTGCAGGTGATACCTTTGTGAAACCCCCAACTTACAGCACAACTATACTTTTTTTCCAACAACACAATACTCCATGTTGACTGTAGCAGCACAAATGGCTGCTCAGGGAAATGCACATGAGACAGAGAAAATGCCATTGGTGTTGTAAGCAGAAGCGGAATTTGTGTTAACAAAAACAAAATCTCTAAATGCTTTACTGTGGCAGGACTGAAGCCACACCTAATCAGGGACAACTGACAGAAGAACTGCTTATGACGAGTACGGTTGAGAGCATGCTATGCTATAGCTAGTAAGTAAAAAAGAATAAATGTGCTTTAAATATTTTTCTGGTGAAATTGTGACAAAAGTGATAGTGTGTCTGACACTTCACTATACAGGGTGTACTTTTTTATTTGTGTGGAGATAACATCTGCTAGCAACCTACGGCACTCAGCGAGTGCATAATGTGCCCATTTCCTGCAATCATGTGATTACAACTATGGAACATACAGATTCTGGTTTTGAAAAACACGCTGCTAAAGCACTTGTATGAATGGGGTACCATTGATGGCTTGCTTTGTTTTTCTTGCGACTACCTTTTTTTTTTTTTAATTTGCTTAGTGTGCTCCCAGTAACCCTGGTGGAGGACTGTTGAACATTTTGTCTAGCACCTGGTAATCATTTAGACACTATTGCCAGTACAGTATCTATCGCTAAGCAAACGAAAAAATAATGGTGCCAGTTTAAATTTCAATGTGGTGCTTTTGCCCAGTGAGCAAGCAGGTTGGGCACAAGAATATTTGAATCTGTGAAGAGCACTTGACATGGTGCTTTTTATTTACAGGTCATCTACTCTCACTTAATCTTGTCCTCTGTCAAGGGTACCAACCAATCAGATACCAGGAAATAAAAATGCATTTTCTAATGAATAGTAATACAGACAGCACTACATTATAATAACTCACCAGCAGAGTCGAGCACAAGTAGTTGCTCAACTGGAGCCCCTCAAGCTGCACCTTCTGGGAGTGGCTGAAGCTGTACCAGATGGGAGGATGCAGGTTCTACAGTTGATCTACCTGAATAAAAAAAAAACACAAGAAAGATTTATACAAACAGCACCATCAGCTAGCAACCTAATAATCAACATACCCCAAAACACATACTGTCAATCACACAATACACCACTCTTATTATAACCACTATCCTATCCACAAATATGAGGTATCTACCTTAAAAAATAATTTTTTTGTAATATGTAAACATCAAAACATCCAATACTTTGAATACTACATATACTACAACACCAACAGAAAAGTATCATTTACAAGTTTCTAAGATTTCATGTAATGTTATTTTTTTCTAAAAAAATCATATCAACATAAATATATTAGTAAAGTAACAATTGCTTACCTATCATTCTTACACACCTCTACTAAAGTATCAATTGTACATAACTATCATAGTACATATCACTTACAGTTAAATAATAAATGCCAATACTCATTTAAAATATAGGAGAAAACAACCCTCTCAATTACAAACAAATATTCGTATTACACGACTTCCAAAATTTACTTACATGTGTGATGTCAATCACTGAACTCTGGTTTCCCTGCATCCTCCCACATAGCAAATGCTATGTCGCACCACTCCTGGACACTCTGACGAATATCACCAGCCGCAGACTTTGCCTTGAAAAACATCTGGCGGGTGATCTTCCACTTCCTACAGCACTCGTCGGGAGATTTTCTAATCTCCTGCCTCCCCAAGGTGCGACTAACCTAAAAAAATTATTCTAAATCTTTCATACCACAGTGTAAATAATAGGTTATCATGTTTCTTCTCCTATCTACAAAGACAGAGCTTAGCCTACCAACACATACTACAAATGCAATATTACCAGCAGAACAGAAAGTGTACTCCTAAACCTAAGCATGAGATCCTTGGGAAAAAAATGTAGTGCTTAACTAGTATTCCCCTCCCTACCTGGCTACTGACTCACACCAACACTATATAACCTACTCACAAACACATATCACATCCCCACCCACAAGTAATCTATGCAACCACTGACTGTAGAGTACAGTTAAGCTAAACAGCAATTGCTAACGCCGTACATTAATATAATTCACACCATACTATATGACACATTGATAAGCATCACAGTAAATTGATAAAAATTTTGGACTATTATATACAACAATACAGTAACAAACATCATAACTTCCTCTGCAGCTAAAGACAGAGAGACGTAGTATGTCATCTCACACAAGAGTCTACTGAACACTTTTGTATGTGATAATATCCTTTCCAACAACTACTTATCAGGATACACACAGGTCTCAGTACCTCTCTACACAGCAGAGCACTGCTGCCATGCCTGTGTGTAGCGATAACAGACAGTGGCTGTTCATTAGACAGTTCCAATGCAGAAGTACATGTTCATACTGAGGTATGAAGCCACAGACCTAGTACACCTAGTCTCCTATGCATGCATTGGAACTGTCCAATGCACATCCCTACACTGTCTTATTGTGCTTATTACATGTATCTGTACATCCTAGATGAGGGTAATTGTTTTAGATGTTTATCACGCACATCTAATACACACCTAAGTACAGATAAGATGACTTGAAATACTTTGACCATTTTATAACTCTCCCGTCAAAATCTCCACAAGTAGTTTTCACACAAACCCCACTCTAATAAAAGAAAATATTTATCTTATCTACAGTACATACAGCAGAATGATACAACTATTTACTACAGTATCTGAGGAACATCCAACAAATATTAAACAAATACAGCTGACCATACCATTGCCATGTATCACATGTATACCTCTGTTGAAAAGTGTGAAGGCTTATTGTCAACAAACACCTACCTTGGCCCATGTATGGGTGAGGCTCAGGTTAATCGCATGCATGACAACTGTAGTGTTGGCATGCCCCCTCACAGCCTCAACTAGGGCCAGCACCTCTGTGTCACTCCATGATTTCAGCATCGCAGTTCTCTGAAACAGCAAAAAAAAAAAAAAAAACATTTAAACTATTGCATATTACGTACTACTGTTCTACATTAGCACTATTTATATTGCATTGCATTTACAATCAAATATTTGTGATAACTGGTAAACTAAGCTAACAATAACTCTGTTACTAAAACACATATCTACTATCTCCCACAGATTCCAAAAGAAGCATAATCATGAACTATACATAACTGCTGCACAATCAGTTAAAAAAATTGAAAAATATGCAGGCATGGAATGGCAAAAAGTGATCATACTATACAGCATTCAAAAACATTAACAACCATAATAACATAATTTCCCAGATACTCAAAAGGTTTGCACATGGCTCAACAGTGTTGCACCTTGCTCAACCCACTGATGCACCACACCATGATATTCAAACAGGAATTGCACCTGGCACAAATCCCGATGCGCTGGAGTGCATCAGCAATGTATGCATGTGTAGCTATGGGGCATATGCCCATGTATGCTCTGCACATACCGATATTCAGCCCGGGATGTGCTGAGCCATGCATCCGCAACCCTACTTGCACCACACAAAGTTGACTGAAAAAAAAAGGAACAACAGCCAGCCTCCCACAGGTGAGCTGCCATATTGCAGTACACAACATGGCAGCTACCACCTGTGGGAGGCCACCTGAGCTCTGGCTGCAACTCCATGGTGGCACCCTCCCCCCCATGCCAAATCACAGGGATTGGTATCTAAGAATAGAATACTATATCCCTGCTGGTCCAGTGGACCACTGACAGTCCAATCACATCCCTAAGTAAAACAATAAAGAATCCAATAACCCTGTTGCTCCAGTGGACCGCTGTCTGTCTGATGACAGGTTTCTATAAAATAAAACACAATCCAATATCCCTGGTGGTCCTGTGCAGTGTTGTCTGCCTGATCACGGGCTTCTGTAAAATAAAACACAATCCAATATCACTGCTGGTCCACTGGACTGCTGCCTACTCAATCATGGGCTTAAGTAAAATGAAAAACAATCCAATATCCCTGGTGGTCCAGTGGACCACTGTCTACCTGATCACGGGCTTAAGTAAAATGAAAAACAATTGAATATCCCTGGTGGTCCAGTGAACCCCCCTCCTCACCCACCCACTGAGCCCCACTGCCCCGCTCCTCCCCGGTCAGCGACGGGTGAAATCTCCCCACCCACCTGACACCCCCTGCCCACCAACTGACACCGTTGTGGCAGGGCTGCACACCAGTGGTCCACAATATAAGCCAATGGGCATCAGACCACCGTACTACACATTTCAGATATGAGAATAGATCCATTCACATATCTGTAATGTAGAATGCGGCTGCAAACTCACACCAGTTGCTCATGCTGTGGACCAATGTGTGTGCAGCCATCCGATGGTGTCAGTTGGGTAGCAGCGGAGCATCAGGCAGGTGGGTGCTGCCGACGCTGCTTCACCAGTGGGGGCAGCAGGCGATCGCGGCTCAGTCAGTGGAGTGGAGAAGTCACTGGACCACCAAGGATGGATGGATTGTTTTTCATTTCTGTATCCCATCGATGGCTGACAGTGGTCCATTGACCACCAAGGATATTGGGTTGTTTTTCATTTTACAGAGCCTGCAATCACGGAGAAAGCAGTCCACTGCATCACCAGAGATATTGGATTGTGTTATTACAGAACCCTATGATCGGGCAGATAGTGGTTCACTGGACCACCAGAGATATTGGATTGTTTTTAATTTTACTGAATCATGCGATTGTGCTGACAGTGGTCCACTGGACCACCACAGATATTGGATATGTTTATATTTTACAAATGCATGTGATCAGGCTGTGGGGAACATTGCTGTGCTACAGTGTGCATCGGTCCCTGACAGCTGCTGCCTGGCAAGGCACAAGTCACCGGGAATTGGTACACTTCCATCCAAATGGGGCCATAATGACATGCAAATGGTCCCATTTGTACCTTCCATACATTATGGTCCCATTTGCATGTGTGCTTTTGAATATCATGGTTTCTGCACATATCGCAACAGAACTTCCACTAGTGCACCCCCTGCTCCATTCTAGCCACTTGTGGTACCACAGTGCCACTGTGCCATGTGCACTGTGGGTGGGCTGGGTGCAATATTCAGCTATGCTGACCCATGGCACAGCTCCGTTGAATATCGCCAAGTCCACGCCCCTGCGCAGTCAAGTTATGCTGTACCAGGCTCACTCCATAGCCTGGCGCAGTTTAAATATCTGGGCCCATATGTATTAAGAATATATATAGTTACAAACTCTCCATATTATCACTTATTTCCACTTGCATGTTAAACAAATGATGCCTGCACTTGCTTAACATTATTTTCTATTTATCCTGTTACCAGACCCCCCCAAAAAAATAATCACCACTTACAATGTAGCATTACAAAATACATTGAATTCAACAATGACATAAAACAAAAAAGCAAAACACTTACTAGGCAGTGAACTCTACACACAGTTAACAGATAGTTATCTACCTGTGTAAAGAAAAGCATAAAAAATGTTGTTAAAGCTTTTACAGAGCACAAACATTTCACACACAAAAACACGGTGATAGTGTAGACTATCAGACCAGCAACAGACCTACGCTATTAGCGTGTGAGCAACTTATGCTACTGTCTTCAATGAGTTGTTGGGTTATTTTGAGTTGGTATGCTTTAGTCCCAACAACCGCACCCTAAAAAAAAACAAGAGTGTGTGGCCTGTGAAGCCCCCCAATTCAAACAAACTAACACATCATCAACAGTAAATGCAAGCACGCACTGTATTCACAAAAGTTTAATACTACTACCACGGTACTGTTCCGATACTCTCCACTATTGCCAGAAACAGTATGACTCACATCAGTAATCAACATACCCTAGTAACACATAGTACACGCCATCAACAGGATATATCTCCCCATATCACTAAACATACTTTGCTTCTCACTTCATACTGAGAAACCTATGCCACATTTTCACTCATACTTGTATAATACACCCCCCAATAACAAGCCATACTAAACAATTAATAAAAAAAACATAAAAAAGTACAGAATCTATCACTAACAAAAGAGACACCCTGGATATCAACAAACAATTAAAAACTCATACACTTTACAACAATCCCACTGAACAAAATATCATACTACCCACCTAAAAAACACACACATTCAATATCAAGCAATAATATACATCCTACTCATACATCAATAAGCACCATCACACTTCTCTGACGTTAAAAACTGAGATTATGTGTTTCCCAGACACTCACAACCTAACATACATACAGCAATGCACAGTATGTGATCAGTTCTATTTTTTGACCATTTTTTGTTGGCTCTAAAAAGAGCCATTTTTTTAACACTGTAAATGTGATGTACTTGAGAATCACCATCCTACAGGCACACAATCACAAAACTGTAAGGATATCATGTCGAAGGTCCTCAACAAACATGTCATTGCCAGTGTTAGAGAGATGCACACCATCTTTTAAAACAGCTAATACTTGTAATACATAATTTGGGGGTGATGAATAGTGTGCATTCCCATAGAATGTAGGAATCCAGATATTTGTATGTTAACCTCCCTGCGTGATCTTTCAAGTGCAGGACAGTAATCCTCACCCTTCTAGACCATGCATTGTGTAATATCTGAATACAGAATTTTACACAATGGCAACATACTGATGAGCTGCTGTAAGTCAAACTGTGCAGCCTCTATTAAATCAATAGCCCTTTTGTAACCCAAATCATTGCCTCCAAGGTGGATGAGAAGTATGTCTGGTTCTGGGTGTGTCTCCAATAAATGGTATATGGTAGGCATGAGCTGCTCCCATCTCATGCCACCCTTACCAAACCAAGACACAGAGCATCCAGGTAGTTGTAAATCATTCCCAAAATGACTACATCTACTGAACACTGCTGCCCTTCTCACCAGACTTGATCCTACTATCCATACAGTAACTAGATTTTCCTTCCATGCTGAGTAACAAATCTTAATAACTCAGATATAGAAATATCACAATTGTGTCTGTCTGACTACCAAGTGCTAAGAAATGAAACCACCACAATGACTACTATTCTATTGCATCATCCAGATAAATGCAGACAAAACAATCACATACAATAACCTTTTCACAGATTGGCTAATTTACCATAGACTCCTAGCTATGCATGTAAGCTCTCTTTTTATTGGCATGATATTTATTAAACATTTTTTGTTTTGTGGGGAGAATACTATCATTTGATTGGCACAACTCATAACTTGCCAGTAACACAAATTTTGATTGGTCTAAGTGACTAGCCATAATGTTCTGTCAAACTAAATTCCCTCTCTTACTGTGCCAGCTGCTTGAGTGGTGAGTGGAACCATTTCTTACTACTTGACAGAAATAGTGAACAACTGTAATCAATAGTACAATAGTAATTTGATTGCACATGTCTCAGAACCAGTTTAATTTAATGATACATTATTTGCAGTAAGAACTACTGTGACTTAATTACCTAAGTTAAATATATTTAATAATCTCTCTGTCCATAGCAAGTGCAAAACCAGTACCTGGTAAAGCTAGGCAACACACACTATGATTCCAAGTCAGCATTCCACAACAATTTAAACACACACACACATATGTAACAACGAACTGCCACTATTATTAGATTAGTCAGCAACTGTCACAAACTAAAGTAGCACTGAGTAAAAATACATCTCTTTAGCACACTATCAACTTGTACACATCAGCCAGTCTGAGATACCCAAAAAACCCTGCAAAACAGTTAATAACAAAGACTGTTTTGAGCCACAAGAAACATCCCAAGAAAAATAAGTAACTATTAGAAAAGAATCACAGTAGTTTGACTGACTAAATTACAAAATGCATAAAACATACAGCTTTTCAAAAAATGGTGATTTTTTGTCACTTGTACAAATCACACTGCAAATACCAATTTCCATTAGTTTTCCAAAAACTATCCATTGGTGACACAGATATATTAAAACTTGCATGTATTGCTAAACTGTGTCACAGTTTCCCAGGCCATGCTGCCATAAATATTTCAAAATAACTCTTAAGTCCACAAATGACCTAGCTAAACTAAACAGTTCCTCCCAATATCAGTGATAAAATATACACACAGTAGTTCCTAACTTCCCAAAACACAGGTAAATAACTTTTTAAAAGTTTTAAAACCATTTGCATCAAATTTATAACATATTTCTCAGAAGTACTTACTTTTTAAGTAATGTGCTGTTTCCTTCTCGATCACTCGATCTAAATGGCCCCAAAGTGTTATTCTTCAATTCTATTGGTTCTAGGAAACTCCATGACTAACCTAGCCATTTCTTTGTTCATGGCTGCAGTAATTTCTTTGTCCGCGATCGCATTGATCACCAACATCGATCGTAACCATGCAAAATCTTTAATCGCGAGACTAGAGCGAGCTTTGGCTGCTAACATTCCTCCACACTCAAAAAATACTTCCCTAACTTTTTTTAACCAGAACAGATCCTAATAACATTATACAAATTAATAAACAACCAGAAAACTGTTTTTTTTTATCATTTTAACAAATTTTGAAATAATTCCCGCACTTTTTACAATCTTTGACCGAGAACATGCAAATTCTTAAACCACGACTCGGTTTGACCACAAGGATTATCCACGAGCTTACTACGTCTTTGATCACAAGAATAATGCGAGACTTTACGGACAGTGCATCTGACTGTCTAAACCTAATTTTTTTAAAAACATTCAAGCAAGATAAATCCTCCTAGCATATTAATAGCCCATAAGTAAAAGAATAATGTTTTTTTGTTTTGTATCCGTTTTCAGATAATCACAGCGTCCTTATCATCTTTGATCGTGACCGTGCAAAATCTCAAACCATGACTCGCTTTGACCCTGAAAATACACCACGAGCTTACAAATTCTTTGATCGCGAGAATGACGTGACTTTTACATTAAATGTCTCTTGCAGTGCAAACCCAATAATTTACAACACCAAAACACTACAGAAACCCTCTTAGCATTTAAATAAGCCACAACTAACAAAAATACTTGTCTTATTTGTTTTAACATTTGACATGCTTTCCATGCTTTTTTTATGATCTTTGACCGCGAGCATGCAAAATCTTGGATCGCCAATCAGTTTGATTGCAAACTTGAACCGTGACTTTACAAATTCTTAGGTCATGAAGAAAACCATGTGACTGTACTAAAAAAACAGTAACAGCTGTAAGAAGTCAACTATTTACATACTATGCCACCACACAATGGTCACATATGTCTATTGACAGTTCACAAGTTCTGCATGTCATTAAACCAAAATAAACAAGCTTCAACACTAATACCATATGATTCATGTGTTCTTTGTTCGAGAGACTGCAAATTCTTTGATCACGACCATCTTTGACCGTGACAATGGTTCGCGAGTTGACAAATTCTTTGTTCATGACAAAAATACACAATTTAATTTAATGCAGCTTTCTATACATGTACTGTAAGACCCAATCATCATTAGACTCATGTTATAATTCCATCCCAATTCTCAATAAAAAGGCCATTGTTCATTACAGTTCACTGACACAAAGGCAATTTAGTGCACACTAAATTGAAGAAAGCAGTCGCCACATTGGTTCTAGACTGAGATGCATTTTTTTTACATATACAACGAGACCAATTACATCTCAGACAAGAAGCTAGCATGACCATAGTGCATCAATGTGTAACGCTGCTTATTGAGGAATAAGAGGTCATTGCTGGATATTTCAGAAAAGACTGACTGGTTGTAGCACTGTTTTTTTTTTAACAGTAATCTTTGTGTGCTGTTTCTTGGGCTGCTATTGGGGTCCTTAGATTGTGGAGTACAGGTTGGTGGTACATGACAATGACTGGCGAGAGAGCTGCAGACTAAGTATGCATGCTCACATGTGTGCTGCACTACACCAGCCATGTTCTGTGGGATTGTAACTTTTTTTTGTTTTGAAGAGGAACTGTTAGTACATAGAAATTAAATAAAAACTGTCAGCTATTTTATTGTACCATGCTCAAGGAGTCGCAATCAGGTCAATGGCATGGCGATCGCTAGCCTTAGCAGTGATTCAAGATGGCAGGTTTAATGTTTTTGTTTCAGGGGTCGGTTTGATTTGGGAGGGGATGCAGGTGGCTGACACCTTTTGCGCTGGTTATCATAGGATTCACCACAGCAGAAAGGTGCCAGCCAGCCAATTACACTACAACCTTTGGGTTATGTTTTTATATACATGGTATAATCTTCTTTATCAACCTTTGCCTATATGACAAGTAGCTGTAATATTAACTGCATAGTATTATGCATACAATACTCAAAAAATTCATTACAACAGAATGTTAAGTATACCAGATGTTTTATTATTAGCACAACACTATATATTGATTTCCAAACAAACAATTTCTGATTAACTATCATGTACCTACTGTTGTTTACTATTAAATATATGTTTCTCACTTTCATTAGGTGACTTCAACAACAAGCATATTGAAGAAATACTTCATCAACTTCATCATGGGCATCTGTCATAAAACCAGAGCAGATAGAGAAAGTGCAAGCTGTACTAGTTGTTCACTATCATGCAAGTAAGAACAAAAGGTAAAGCTTCTCAGCAAAAGCATCACAAACTGTCTTCTCTCCACATTACACAGAGAAAAAATCATACACAACTAAAGAGACAGAAACCATCCTCTAAGAAAACTACCACAAGTAGCCTTCCTAGAGAAACATTACAATCACAACATCCAGCACTGTCATCACCAAAGCGTAACATGTGAGTCAGAAAAAAAAGAAGCGTAGTACCTCTCCAATGCTCCAACACAGTAAGATAATGTTTTCAAAAAGTAGTCCAAAGAGCTAAGATTGACATGTGATCTCCAAAATATTGAGACTCAAAGGTAACAAACTACGTTCTAAGCTATCATTGATGAAACTCCACTTAAGAGCAAGATGATTTGTCAATGTGGCTCTAGCAATACATTCCAAACTTTGGACTGACATGATGTCAGCCATTGATAAATTGACTACAAAGATTGAAGAGATGAAAAACACTATCTTATCTTTTAAGCACTTAAACACAGACAATATTTCTCTTGTGTTTCAAGTAGACTGGCTTCATACAGAGTACTCAGAAGCATTCTTCTGGAAAGAGACATACCATGCACAGAGTGGAGACATTACATTAACATTAGATGAGCATGGAAAACTACTAAATGTCTTACCTCTATCCCATGAAGCCATCCATCCAAACAATGACAATGCAGCCGAAGATATTGAAAGCAACAAAAAATCTTCAGCAAAAAAATGGCCATGTGACAGAACATGTAACATTAGAGAGGAATCTATTATATCAATAAAAACTTTCCTCTCAGGAACTCTTACCACAAAGAGATCAGGAAGACACACACTGCTCCATAACATTGACAAGCTTGAGATCCGGCCTCACAAAGGCCTAATGGGTCACTCTCTCACATGCTTACAATCCATTAACTGCAAGAGCACATTTCATCACTTTTGTATGCTAGCTGTCCATAACTCTGGCATCTGCAAATTTGTGCAAAGGTTGTATCGCATCAGATCTCTCATTCGAGACTACATGCAATTCCAAGCATTGCTCGATGATGGAGATGTTGAAAGACTTAGTGAGTTAATCAGAAACTTGCAAAGAACTTAAAGATTGAGGTCTACTGCTACTGTTTCTGAAGAAACAAGTACTCCTCAGACATCTCTGGTTAAAGAAGAGCAACTCCTATGACAATTTGGTCTTGAATTTGCTAAATTTGAATTAAGCAAAACAGAGAAATTTGACACAATATGTGTATCATGTGAACAATTGTTCTACAAGCACCTATGTGTGAAAGTAGACCTGCAAAACATCCCATCTTGAATGAAATGTGGGAACGCCTGCATGCATCTTTTACTAAAGTCTGACTTTGAAGAACTCACACTATGTTACTCTCTGTTCCTACTGTCACAACAAAATCAAGAGTGATAGTTTACTCCTCAGTCAGTACTCAAGAAAATGAAGTACAACCAACACCTAATGAGATAACAGTGCTGAACTTGTTTGAAAGATTCTCATTCAAACCATGAAGCCATTTCAAACAATCATCAGGGCTGAATACAGAGGACAAGACCTACCAAACAAAAAAACATTGCACGCTCTAAAGACTGTATTGTCTACCTGCCTTTACCTTTACAAGACAATGTAAACACTATTTCTAAAGACAATAGTGTAGTCATCTTGGTAAATAGTGGGCCAACAAAGGCAAAAACAATATGGCAAGAGATAGTCAACGTAGACAATGTAAAGAACGCTTTGAGATATCTAAAAGAGCACAATCCTTTCTATACTGAAATTGACATTGATACATTACTACACCTCCTCAGATATTGCCACGAGACAACTCTGACAAGGCAATACTTAGAAGATTGACATGGCAAGTGCACAGAATGTGTATGAGCAATTTACGATACATCCATTGCATGGCAAAGACCAAGTAATGGATAACATTGATTTATATCAAATGAAACAAGTGGAGGGCAATCCTGTTAGTATATGGGAGGCCACCCTAGAAGCTCGTTGTTTCCCTGATCTGTTCCCACTTGGTACAGGAGGCCGATTAGATGAACCAGAAGCACAAGTACCAGGAGCTGAGTATAGGACCTCATGAATACTACATAAGGATGGAAAGTTTGAAGAAACATTGCATACCTCTTCCACCTTCTTTGGGAAAGTGAACCTAGTGTCCTATCTGCTAGTATTGCTCACATCTGAGACTTGGGACAGAATTTAGCAATATGACAGCTGCACAGTTGCTACTGATTGAAGACCAAAGATGAAACACTGCAAGTCAGTCTTTCTTCTATTTTGTCTAGCATGTAGTCCAAAGAATATTGGTACAGAGCGTCCTCTGAGATAATGTGCATGCTGAGAGGAATTTGGCTCAGCACATGGTTTGTGACACTCAGTTGTGCAGGAATATTATTGGGATGATCTGCTCGATATACTGAGATGGGCAAACTCCTGATGTTGAGAACATCCAAACAATGACTCTAAAATGAGCTCTGTTCACTGATCCAGTAACCATCTCCGTTACTTCCACCACCAGTTCAGAGTATTTTGAAATTCATACTGTCTAAGACAAATCTCTCCCTCGGTATTGTTGAGCACTACTCTGGAGGGTGGAGTACCAAGCCCATGGAGCACCACACAGTCATATGTTGCTGTGGATTAAAATGCCTCACGAATTGGGGACAATGAAATATCTGACATTTTAAGCTTCATCTTGAAGTATGTCACATGTCAGATACCAGACAAGTATGATAGCACAACACTGTGGGAACTGGTCCAGAAATTCCAACGACACCTTTGTGGTAAATACTGTCATAGGAAAGTGAACAACAAAGGTCAGTGGTATATTCATTGCCATTTTGGATTCCCAAGGTGAATTTACCTAGCTGTTTCACTTAATGATGTTTTTTCAACCATGCGACACCACCTGAAAGCAAAATCAACAAAGCGAGTCTATGAACTACCTCGCACAGAAGCAGAAGTCTATATCAATGACTGTAGTCCTTCCCTTCTGTTGATGTGACAAGCAAACATTGATGTCCAGTTTGTAGCAGACAACTCAATGGCTCTTGTCAGGTATGTAACATCATACATTACTAAACAGCAAACCAACCTCCAAGAAATGTGAGAAGAGCTGTCAAACTGTGCTAGATCAATGTCTTTCAGACTTTGGTCACTAGAGCTTAAGACTCTATCACACCGTGAGTGCAGAGCCTATGAAGCAAGTGACCGCCTTACAGGTGTATATCTATATGGCAAATCAGAGTCCATACATTTCTTAAATGTAAATCACAAGCAGAACAGGCGACATGTTCTTAAGAGCCATAGAGATTGAGGAGTTGGCTGACCACAGCACCAACAGCCCATCATATTCTTAAGAGCAACAATTGACAACTTCTACTACAGCGCCACAGTGCTATGGATGATCTCTATCTTTGAGGTTGCTCAATGGTATGACTACAAGAGGGGTGTTACTTCAATGGTATGACTACAAGAGGGGTGTTACTTCAGATCCAGAAAAAGGAATATATAAAGTAACTGGCTTTGATGGCTTACTTGTCAAAAAACGCAAACCGTGGCTAATTGACCACTGCAAACCGTCATTAAACACAAATAGAAAGAAAAACATTATTACGTTGCTCTATTTTTCTATTCAAACCAAGAGATCAGAATCTGAAAAAAAGATTGTCAGACCTATATGAACAAGAGTTCATCCAAACATATCATACCTTCCAGACATGTCTCTGAGACATACATTCAGAGACTTGAAATGGAAAAACAACAGATAGACAACATGAAGAAAGTCTAGATGATGACACCTGTCACATCACAGGAAATGGTTGATGTTGAAGGAAGAACACACTTAGTACTCCTCTTCCTCCTAATGACACTGTGTGCTGATGTCAGAGATTGAGACACAATGCAACAAAGCATGTACTTCTTAGAATCAGCCATACCAACATTGTCAACAAGTTAAACTCACATCAAAGAGTTGTATATCACTCTATTATACTGCAGTTAAATGAGAAATCCAGCACTCTACGAGCATTGTCTCTCGAAGAACAAACACCAATCAGGATTTTTGTAGTGGTGCTGCTGGGACTGGGAAAGAGTTTCTTGATCAAAGCCATAAGCAAAGAGTAGCGTGACCTTACAGAACACCAACATCTGTGTGTTGTGCAGCTCCTACAGATTTGGCAGCTTACTGTAACATTGGTGGTATCACACTCCATAGGTTATTCATGTTGCCAGTCAAGCATGGAAAGGTAGTGATTACAGGAAATTGTCATATGATGTTGCCAATGAACCCAGGTCAATGTCTGACAAAATGCATTTGCTCATAATTGATGAGGATAAGCATGGTCTCACATGTTCTACTCACATTCATCCACCTATCACAGGAGATACTCAGAACTAATGATAATGTTCCATTTGGTGGAAAGAAATCCTTGTTCTTGGAGACTCTCCTTCAGCTAGCCCCTGTAAATGGTAAGCATGTTTTCTGCAGTCTATCCATTGAAGGGCAAAAAACTATTGGATGCATTGGTGGAGTTAATCTGTAATTTTTCTCATATGTTGAACTCTCTCAGAACATGAGACAACAAGGTGACATGTCTTACAAAGCATGCCTAGCGAAACATAGTGAGTGCGCTCACACCCACCATGTTGAGATGCTAAGACAGCGCATTATCACAAGAAATAATACTCCCTATCCAGGATGCTTGTGATATGTTTACACATGTTCAGAAAACTGGGCTACATGTTGACATGTCTATTCCCAAAGGCTAACACAGTGTGCAGAGTTCAATGACATCATGATGAATAGAGAACAGCAGCCTATAGTCACCGTGCCATGCATAGACACAATGGATGGCATTACTCTATCAACACGAACACTAATATCAAGAAATGGCAGATGAGTCTGAAAGAGCTAACAAATGATGTGTCATGAACAGCTGGTCTTGAAGCTGTACTACCACTGTAGAAATACCGTGTCATGCTCCATAAAATATTGATGTCAATTGAGGTCTCAGTAAATGGAGCCATGGGGATATATCCAAAGATTTCCTATACAATGTACAGTGTACAGCTCTGAGTTTAGAAGTGTGAAATTTGAGAACTGTGAAATACCTCAGCCAATAGACAGAGTCACAGTTCAGTTGAACTTGAGAAGGACATATATGTGACAGGAAACGGTTTCCATTGACCCAGTGCTGCTTGTCGAGATATCCATACACAAGTCCTAAGGCCCTCAGCCTTGATAGTGCTACTCAATTGATATAGGCACAAGCATTGATTCGAGGATGGCATGTCTTGTATGTCGCACTGTCTCACAGTAAGACAATTATCTGGAGTACACATAGTCAAACTTGCAGAAGCAAGATACGTACTGACACAAAATGCATAGTTCAGTACAACAGATTACGTACATTGTACCAACCAAATGCTCCTTTACTACCAGTTACCAGATATGCATCCGTCACACCAATCACAATTGATGAAGGACACAAACTGAAAAGGCAGCATACTAAAACTCCCACAGTTATCACCTGAGTACTACTAAGTCAGCAATCTCTGAAGAAACTTCTTGCATTACCCCCACAAAAAAAATGTATTGGAATAAACACCACAGCCAACATTTGACAACAGTACAGGAGTCAACTGTTAGCAAATGCTACTATAAGCTCCTCCACATCCCTGAGTTTGCTACTGTTGTTAAACTGTTGCCCATCAACACCTCTCTCTCTCAGAGGCATTAAAGAGAGTCATAAGAGGTACTCAAGATGAGCTACCCAGCTTACAAAGCTTGACTCCTCTAAGGCTTACTCTTGGTCAATATGTAGGGCAATCTATGTTTGCTAATAATGCACAACAAGATGCCACAGAGTTCATGATGGGAATAATAAACAGTTTAGCAGATGATGGCATAGATCTGCATCAACACTTCAAGGTTGACTATGTGTCCAAGTACACATGTTTGTCATGTGGACACAAAGAATCTAAACAACCCAGTATATACTGTGGCTCTTGTCTTGTCCCTGAACAGAGAACTGTGAAATTTCACAAGTTATTTGCTATAATGCAAACAGGGTTGGCTGTGCCAAGATGTGGATGTTCTGTGTATGCTCTCGAGAGTTACATATTCAAGCTTATACATTATTATTGTACTGCAGCACTTTAACTCTCAAGGCATGAAAGTCACAATGCCAATTTCTCACTTCATTGCTGGAAGAACTATGTTCTCAGGTACTCAATTTTGACACACGTGCAATAATCTTCCATCACGGCCTATCCATTCACTCTGGACACTATGTCACATGGCGAAGATTCAGAAAGGGATGGGTAGAGTGTAATGATACAGTATGCACCCTAAGGAAAAGGCTCCCAAGAAATCTAAAGGATGCATATGTCATAATAATCTGCTGCACCAATGCTGCACAACATATGGAAGAGTACTGATAACCAATCACAACATATCACAAAACTAGTCTCTCTGCAAAAATAACATTTCTTCTGCATATCCCACCCCAGATGTTTTGTTCTCAAACACCAATATACATACACATTAGCATCACATACTTCATCAAACACTACTAGTGTCTGATGACACCCATAGTGACCAATGTGTTCTACTTATTGCACAAAATAACCACAGCCCATGCTGATGTGCCACATTTCTCTAGCATTGAACAAACATAACACAACAGTACAGCAATGCATCTACCTATGGTACAGAAATCCCTGTGTATCAAACTGCTACCATCATAATTCAGATGCAAAACAATACTGTTTTCACCATAAATCACAATCGATTACCAAAATCATTGTATTGTGATATTCACCATTTGCAGTTTCCATATACTAACAACAAAAACTGCATTATTACTGTTCAAGTAGACTTGAGGGTATTGAGCTGTAATCAAGAGCCAGTCAGTTAGTCATATGTTTTTGCAGATCCCTTACTCAGCGTCATATTCCGCAGCACATATTACTGTGTACTCACTTGTATTACAGTACTACCTTACATGGCAATCACAAACAAATTAACCTATGTAAACATTTGTCAGAGATGCAACAACTTTTCTCAACATATTCAGTTGAGAATACAACTTGTTTCAACAACCGGCATCAGGTAAAGTTCACACTCCTTTTCCTGTTGCTGCCTACATTACTGACCTTTACTATGATACTTAATAATTTGACTTCCATCAAATTCAGGCAGACTTGAGGGCGTTGGATATTACTCAACATCAGTTAGTAAGTTATGTATTGGTAAATGTAGCTACCACACCCACATTGAGAGTAGCACTGCCTACACCACAGTGCCATCTCTACTACTATGAGTAAATTGTTAAAAACAATATGATAGAATTTGCTATCACTCTAATTGCACTCTGAAGACTGAATATGCCATTATCTCCCACTGGTCTATGACTTACAGCACTGGATAAGACAAATTATTGAAAATGAATGCGACTCAGACTTATATATGTGTATATAATACTGAGATTCAATATAAATGTACATAAGTTCAATCAAATTATAAATGTTCATTTTTTTTTGTTTCCTACCCACTGTTCCAAATTAAACATTTTTGAGCACTTAATGGTATTGCATTACATTAAGTGCTACTATTTACATAAGGAATACCTCATAAAAGAGATCTATACATGTGGTTCTCTGGCCTACTGCCACAGTATAATTAATCTCTATACATCTCTGCAAAAGTATACATAGCATGAGTTATTATTAAATACTAACAATGATGGTCTACTTCTGCTATACAATGCAAACAATTGGTCTGCTCTTGCTGTAACAGGATTGTCCATATATTTGGAGGTCGGATGAGAAATTTTTTCCCAGTTCAACAAATGAATAATGCTTCTAAAAACTCATTTATTATCAGTTTTGCCAACAATATTGACATAGCTACCATCACCACACCCTAAAGTGGAAAAAAATGTGGCACATGTCTGTGATACTTTAATTTCTTTGTAAGTAGTTAACATAAAAACATCTAACTTACAAAAAATAACTACAATTTAAACATAACTAGTGCCAAAAAATATTGATCTATCACTAATTGGATACAATGATACCCAAATCACACATAAAAAATAACCACGCATGAAACTGACACAAAATAGAACAATAGTCCAACATTGATCTTCATTATGTAAGTGTAATTTTTTTGACTAAACGCTATTCCTCAAATGTTAACCATTTCCATAAACTATTACACCATTACGTCAATCTACAATTGTAGTGAAATTGTAGGAAAATGTTATAATGCTAGCATGTCCACACATAATATTTCTTACTTTATCATGTGAACATGCACTGAAATATTAAATACCATAAAAAATAACTCAGTTAGTAAATGTCAATATTCTAGCTAGTTGTATAATATCACCACTTAATTACTCATAAAGCATATATTTAATTATTAATAATAACTGGTCACAATTCCCCTCAATGCACTCACACATTGATATTTTCCATAACAACCAGCTGGTTCTTATCACATTCATAAACCATGTCACTCAAAGTATGCTGCTGACTCATTTGCCAACATTACGTAAATGACCAGAACCAAACAGTCTCAGAAACTGCTAGACAAAAATTGCTGTTCTGTTATTATTAAAAATTAAACAAGGTGAGGATGTTTGATATGATAATTAAATGCACACCCTCATTGTGTCATACTTTCACAAACCCCAAAGGCACGCCGTAGCATCCCACAGCTCAGATGTGCATCCTAATTCTCATATCAAAACCTTCCCCATCCATTATTCTCTATTTTATTACTATCCATTTTTGTAAAAATAGAACTGCTAAGTCAGAGCAATAATCAAGCACTGCTAGCACACACATAACTACTACTACTCAGCAATAAATTTTGAAAAGAAAAAATACTTGTCAAAAAATATTATCTAGCATAAACACCCATACAAAGAACTATTCAAATTGTTAAAGTTTATACTGCTTAACATAGAGTGCCAACAAAACAATACACAGAGAAAGCAAAGACTGTATCTCAGCTCAAGCTAATGGTAAGAAATAAAATATATCCTAAGAAACAATAACAGAAATAACTAACAAACTGTTTTTTTTGTTGCCCATCCCAAGAACAACCAATCAATTTGGACTTATATATATATATTACCAAATGGCAACAGGTGGAGACACATGCAGGGTGGGCTAGCACAGATGCCCTGCTATTTTACTGTTCCCCCCACACCCCACCATGCCAACCCACCCTCCACCTCCCCCACCCATCCCCAGTCATCAACTGGTACAAGCCACCTGTCACGTCCTCAACCAATTACCAACTAACTGCAGTATTACCACTACAGCACAGACAAACTCAAAAATAAATTTCTGACAGCACCTACAGTAGTACTAATACTGCACTTAGTCAGCATCTGCCCATGGATGTGACACTTACAGTGTCCCACTTACCAACTCAGGACACATGGACTGAGGTGCAGGGTGTCCTGCCACAGCACACTGCACAAGTAGCAGGTGGATGAACAATAGACTACAACAAACTCATGATTTGAAATGTTTATTATTGTCCAGTTTGAACATGGACAGGGTGGGCAGTAGACTACTACCAGGAACTCATGATGTGAAATGTCTATTATTGTCCAGTTCGAACATGGACAGGATGGAGCACTAGAGCACCACAGAACTGGAAATTAAATGAATGTTCATACATAACAGTTCAAGTACAGCAGCATGGGAACAGTACACTACCAGAAACTCATGATTTGAAATATTTTATTACTGTCCAGTTCAAACGAGGACGGGGGGGGCAATAGACTACTACCAGGAACTCATAATGTTAAATGTTTATTATTGTCCAGTTTGAACATTGACAGAGTGGAACACTAGAGTACCACAGAAATGGCAGTAAAATCAATGTTCATATTTAACAGTTCAAGTACAGCGGGGATAGGAACAGTAGACCACCAGGAACTCATTATTTTCAAATGTTTTATTATTGTCCAGTTCGAATGTGGACGGGGGGAAATAGACTACTACCAGGAACTCATGATGTAAAATGTTTATTATTGTCCAGTTCGAACATGGACAGTGCGGAGCACTAGAGTACCACAGAACTAGCAATATGACACATGAACTGACAAGCAGATTGCCATACCACACCACACTGGAGTGGTGTCAGGAGGAGGAGCAATACGCTACCAGAAACTCATAATTAGAAATGTTTTATTATTGTACACTTCAAACATGCATGGGGGGGGACAATAGACTACTACCAGGAACTCGTGATGTGAAATGTTTATTATTGCCCACTTCGAATGTGGACAAGCTGGAGCACTAGAGTACCACACAACTGGCAATAAAATGAACATTCAAATTCAGCAGTTCAAGTACAGAAGGGGATGTGAACATTGAACTACCAGGAACTCATGATTTCAAATGTTTTATTATTGCCCAGTTTGAACGTGCACACAGGGCGGCAATAGACTACTACCAGTAACTCATGATTTCAAATAATTATAATTCACCACACCAATGAGCCAGGTTCAGGTACGGACTCAGGTCATCAGGTCTCGGTGGGGGAAGGAGGATTGAGCATGCCAACGGATGCTCTCCTCCTTCAGGCTGGGTTACCAGTGGTGCTGTATGCACCCAACATCCCTGGGGGCTGATGGGAGCACCGGCTCTCACGGGGCACTGGCATGTTCAAAAGGGCTGGACTCGAGGAGGGGAGGATGTTGTCAAGCACTTGGCAGGTGTGCGTCAGCACGCACATGCCCAAGCCGACATCCTCAGGGAGGGGATGGAAAGCACAAAAGAGGGAAAAACATCTCCCAAGACTCCTAGATGATGTCCATCATTGCCTGCTTTGTCACCTGCCAACTAATAAGGGGCAGACTTCACTGTGTGCAGCTCAATCACTCTGGCATAGATGACAGTTAAGGAGGGTTCCCTCCTCGCCCCGCCTGGGGTGGGTAATCCAGCCCATCAAGGGACCCTGAGGATTCATAAGTGTGTGGCACTCTACGAGCAGACTCGGGGGTAGTCGGTATGGTTGGGAGGCAGTGCACCTTGGTGGTCTGAAGGAGTGGAGGTTAGTACCATAGAAATGACAATAAAATGAATGTTCAAATTCAACAGTCCAACTACAGGGGGGATGTGAACATTGAACTACAAGGAACTCATGATTTGAAATGTTTAATTATTGTCCAGTTCAAAAGTGCACAGGGGGCGGCAATAGACTACTACCAGGAACTTGTGATATCAAATATTTATAATACATCACACCGATGACCCGGGTTCGAGTACAGGCTCGGATCATCGGGTGTCAGCAGGTGAAAGGAGGATTGAGCATCCCAACAGATGCTCTCCTCCTTCAGGCTGGGTTACCAGGGGTGCTGTATGCACCCAATGTCCCTGGAGGCTGGTGGGAGCACCGGCTCTCACAGGGCACTGGCAGCTTCAGAAGGACTGGACTCAGGGAGGGGAGAACATTGTCAGGCACATGGCAGGCATGTGTCAGCACACACTTGCCCAAGCCGACGTCCTCAGGGGAGAGGGAGACAGGAAAGCACAAAAAGAGGAAAAAACATCTCCAAAGACTCCTAGAGGATGTCCATCATTGCCTCCTTCACCACCTACTGACTAATAAAGGGCAGACTCTGCTGTGCACAGCTCAATCACTCAGGCATAGAGGACGCTTGAGGAGGATTCCCTCCTCACCCCACCCGGGGGGGCAATCTGGGCCATCAAGGTACCCCGAGGATTCGCGAGTGTGTGGCACTCTAGGAGCAGACTCTGGGATAGTTGGTATGGTTGGGAGGCAGTGCACCTTGGTGGTCTCAATGAGTGGAGGTTAGGAGATAGTAGAGGCGCTGAGAAACAGAAACTAAAAAAAAAATATATTTATAATTGTCCAGTTCAAACATGGACAAGGTGGAGCACTAGAGTACCACAGAACTGGCAATAAAATGAATTTTCATATGTAACACTTCAAGTACAGGAGGGATAGGAACAGTAGACCACCAGGAACTCATGATTTTAAATGTTTTATTATTGTCCACTTCGGACTTCGACAGGGCGGGTAACAGACTACCACAGAAGTGCCAATAAAATGAATTTCATATTTTACAATTCAAGTACACAGGAAGAGGGGAACAGTAAAGTACCTGGAAATCGGACATAGAACTCTTCCACAAACCACCAAAATACCCATCTGTTGCATATTGCCTTTCTTCCCTTCAAATATCAACTCAAAACACCAAACTGTTCCCAAGATATTCGATATAAACATTACTAAAATTTCCCTATCTATTCCATTATAAAAAATCTGGCCATCTGGTCCCTATCTCACAATCAAAGATGACGATCAAAGAATCTCATGACCAAAGAATGCGCACCATCACGATCCAAGAATGTGCACGCTCACGAACAAAGTTTTAAAAACCATATAAATCAAAAAATTTAAGGAATTGCGGTAAACCACCACCATGGTTCAACAGAACAATGCCCCCGAACTAAAATCCACCCTCATCTGACTTCTTACGACACCCCTGGGCTAAGAAAATTGATTTTTTATTGGGCCATCTCGTCCCTCACTCACGATGCACGATTGCGATCAAAGAATCTCATGAACAAGAAATTTGCAGACTCGCGATCAAAGAATTTGAAGACTCACGAACAAAGAATTAAAAATATTATAAATCAAAGAATTGAAGGAATTGTGATTAACCACCACCATGGTTCGACAGAATGAAGCCCCCTGAGTAAAACCCACCCTCATTTCACTTCCTAGAACACCCCTGGGCTGAGAAAATTGATTTTTAAATTGGGCCATCTCATCCCTCTCTCACGATGCACTATCACGATCAAAGAATCTCACGGTCAAAGAATTTGCAGCCTCACAAACAAAGAATTAAAAATTGTGAAATGCGAATGTTTCACCGATTTGAAATGAACCAACGACATGCCTCGATAGAACGGACCCTCGTGAGCAAAACCCACCCTCATTTCTTTCCCTAGCCCACCCCTGAGCTGAGATATTAGTGTTTCTAGGTCGCAATGCAAGATCGCGATCAAACAATCTCACGATCAAAGAATTTGCAAGAACGCGATCAAAGATCATTAGCGAGCCGTGAATAAAGATTTTAAAAGCTTATAACTCTATTTTTTGACCAATTTGACTGGAACCAAAGCCATGGCTCGATAGATCAGGGTCCTCTGAGTAAAACCCATTGAAGTTTTACTTCAGAAATAACCCCCGAGTCGAGATATTTGTGTTTGTGTGATCGAAAAACTGAAAACAAGATGGCGGACCTCGCGGTCAAAGAATTTTTGAAATTCCTCGGGAACAAAGATTCTTGAACCACGAGGCTGCAAATTCTTTGACCGCCAGCCAGGATGAGATGGCCAGAACCCCCATTATTTGATCGCAAGATATACATATAAATGTTCCCATTGACTTATAATGGGAAAGTAAAAGTGCCATAACTTTTGAATGCCTTAATAGTTTTTCACCAAACAAAAAGCGGCATGTTCAGCCACCAAAGCTCTTTCAAACAAGCCATCTCACAGAGTGGCACACCACAAGATGGCCATGCAGGACCACATTTAGAATGCCAAAAGGTGCCTCCAAAAATGGATAATTTTGCATTTTTCAGCACTTTCGTACACAAAGACCGGCACTCTGACCAAAATGCAATTTGGTAAATCAAGAGATCGAGTACTCCCCAACACGTGTACCAAATTTCAGGCAAATCCATTAAATGGGGCCAAAGTTATTAATGTCCAAACTTTTGACTTTAGTATGTAAATGGAGTGGCACTCCATATACCACTATAATATATATATATATATATATATATATATATATATATATATATATATATATATATATACACACACACACACACACATACATACATACACAGTACCATAATGGCACAGTAGCACCACTATAGTTAGGATTGAAAAGGAGTTTCTATGTTAAACCTCAAACTTTGCACTTTAATAACTTTGCAATCGTTTAACAGATTTGTATGAAATCTTGCATGCACATTCCTGTGTGATAGATATCTTGATGTGCCAAGTTTCATTTTGGCCAGATTTGCAGATTCCTAGCTGCAAATAGTGCTAAAATGTTAAAAATTGCAGGGTTTTTTTCCCCTATCTTGCTGCACCCAGTTTGGAATTTTGATCTGACATTTTCAGGATACAAAGTGCTTGCTTCACAGAAGTGGCTTTTGCTGGTTTGGTGAAAAAAAATGTAATCTGTTCCAAAGTTATTTAATTTTAAAGTATTCTGTTCTGAGCATACTCAGTTCAGTCTTTTTGATAGTTTCCTGTAACAGCAGAAGAATTTGGTCTCATAAGAAAGGATTCTTTGTTGTGAGGAGGAGCCTGTCCTTACTGTGCATCCTTAAATGTCAGCTCTCCACCTTCAGTTTTTCACCTCATCCCCCTTAAACCATCTAACAAACCTTGGTTCAAGAGTGCGAAGCTGCATTTCATCATTATCTCTTACTCCTCTCGGCAAGAGACATGAATCCCAACCCGGGTCCAACACTCAGTAAAGCCATTACCCCATTCACTCCCCCTCCTCAGCCTCTGCTCCAACCCCAGTTTCACTCCCCCGTGGCCTAAAAATCCTTCACCTTAACATTCGCAGTCTGCTCCCTAAACTTGACTTGCTACTCCACTTGTAGGATCCCTCAATCCAGACATCCTCATTGTGTCAGAGACCTGACTAACAAAAAAAATCCTTGATGCTTCTATCACAGTTCCTGGATATGTCGTTACCCACCAGGACTGCTCTGGTAGGGGTGGGGGCATAGTTATCTACTCATCCTCCTCAATCCAAACCACTACTGTTCTATCAACCACCGACCCCACTGCCTATGAAGCCCTTGTCATTAGATTATCTCTACCCTTTTCTGTACCAATATGTATCACAGAAGTCTATTGCCATCCTGGTCTACACCACTCTGTAGTCATTGATCTTATCACCACTATTGGGTCTCTTAACTCTTCAGATGAGCTCTACCTGTTAGGGGATCTAAACCTGAAGTGGTTGTCACCCACCCAGGATAAGACTCGCACTGAAATAATTGTCCTTAACCTGTCCCAATTAATCACAGAACCTACTCACCTAAACCAGAAATCCCATCATCACACTGTCATAGACTGGGCCCTTACCTCCCATCCTCACAGGGTAATCCAGTCGGGCCTACTGCCAGACGCTCTTAGCAATCATCACATGATCTACATAGTTAGGGAAGTACACAGACCTAAGGCACCCCACAAACTAATAATGATCCACTCTAACAAAACATTAGACCTTGCCCCCTCTACATCATGACTTAACTCACGTTGACTGGGTCCCTATATCCTCAGCCTAAACTATCAGTCATGCCCTGGCTTATTTCAAAGATAACTTCATCAATGTCTGGAACAAACATGCTCCCCTGAAGCAAGTTAGAGTGCATGGTAGTCACCTCCCCTGGGTAACCCCTGAACTCCTGGACTGTCAGCAAGTGTGTGATAAAGCATGGAAAACCCACAAATCCTCCAAACTCCCTTGTGACTATGCTATTTACCGAACATTCAGAAATTCCTGCACCAATGCCATCTGCCTGGCCAAAGCGGAATATTTCCGGTCCACATTTAATACTAATATAAACAATCCATCAACATTTTGGAAAGTAGTTCACTCACTTTTCTCTCCCCAGACTAAACCCCCATCTCCACTGCTCAAAATAAATAACAAAAATCATTGCTGACCATCCTACAGTAGCAGCAGAATTCAATTTCTACTTTACTTCCTGAGCCTCCACCCTGTTAGCCTCCCTCCCACCCCACCCTACTACCTCTTCCCTCCCTCCTCTCGATTCCTCCCAACACCACCAATCAGTGGAGAGTTTTGCCTTTTCACCCATCTCTCTCCAACAACACCTTAAAGCCACTACTCTCTATCAACCCATCTAAGGGCAGCTCCCCTGACAGCCTTGACTCTAAGCTACTGTACTTTTCTGTTCCTGCTATTTCCCTCCCCCTCTCTGATCTCTTCAACCTGTCATTCTACACTGCAACTATCCCTGAAGCCTGGAAACATGCTACAGTTCTCCCCCTACCAAAGGGAGGTGATCTCTCATCTCCTGGGAATTACCACCCCATCTCGCTTCTACCCACCCTTGTTAAACTTCAGGAACAACTTGTTCTGTCCCAACTATCCTCCTTTCTTGACTACTCCTCCTTCTTCACTCCGTTTCAATCTGGTTTTCAGAAGAATCACTCCACAACAACGTCCCTACTTAGATTCACTGACTCTAGTCATTCAGCAATGGATAGAGGTCACATCACTTCAGCTATCTTTGTCAACTTTGCCAAGGCTTTTGACAGTCTCCCACTCCCTCCTCCTTGAAACTCTTTCATCAGCTGGCTTGTCTCTGTCTGCCTGCAACTGGTTCAGGGCCTACCTGGTAGGTAGAACTCAATCTGTTAAAAATAGCTGACTCTCTGTTCCCTCCACTGCCCATCTCTACTAGTGTACCTCAAGGCTCCGAACTTGGCCCTCTCTTGTTCTCAATTTTTCTAAATGACCTACCATCAGAGTGCTCCTCATCTTCTATCCATATGTATGCTGATGACTCAGTCTTGTTCACCTCTGGCCAATCTCCCTCTGATGTGACTTCCAGACTACAGTTTGACTTCAGTAATGTTCAATGCTGGCTAAGCTCGCATCAACATTTCCTAAATGCCACGAAAACAGTCTCCATAACCTTTGGCACTAGGCAGAGACTCTCTAGGCTTCCCTTCATTCCCTCCTTCCACACCCTTGATGGGACAACAATAGAGGACACCACCTTTTTCAAATACCTGGGTGTGTGGCTTTACCAACACCTTAACTTTTCTGTACATATTGATGCCATCCTGAAAAACCTGCGCCCCAAGCTCAGCGCCATTTACAGGAACCGTAGTTCCTTACCACTGCCGGTTAGGTGTGATCTAGTTCAAAAAATGATACTTACTATTTTTGACTATTGTGACATAGTTTACAGTGCTGCTCCTAAGTCTTTACTTACCAGGTTGGATACACTCTTCAGTGCTTACTGTCACTTTGATCTTGACTCCCCCTCCCGTGCACATCACTGTACCTTGTATACTTCTCTAGCTTTCCCCTCCCTTGAATGTAGGTGTCTTTCTCACTGTGCCAAGTTCACGTCTAATTCTGGGTTGGGACTCTTCCCTCTTACCTCTCCTCCTTACTCTCTGGTCCACCTCCCTCCTCCCACTCTCTTCAGATCTACTGATGCACTTAATCTAGCTATTCCCCATTGCTCTACCTCCACAGGACAGGAAGCTTTCTCCTACTGCTTCCCAAAGCTTTGGAACTCACTGCCACCTCCTATCAGACTTTCCTGTTCCTCATCTTCAATTTCCTTAGCCCTTCATAATTTCTATTCCCCTAACTGCACTTATTCTTAGCCCCCTTTCAACAATCCCCACCCTGGCACATTATCCTTTAGCCCTACTTTACTTTTATTCTCCTAATGCTACTTGTTATTAGCCCCCCATTCACAACCCTTCCAATCCCTTGCACAATATCCCCTACTCCTCTATCCCTGACTTACCTCCTGTCTCCTAACTGAACCCTTCCACTGATTACTTCCTCACATGCTACCCCGTTATACCCCCTACTCTCACCCCTACCACAACCTATTGTGCCATTTCAACACTCTACTATCATCCACAAACTACTGTGCTATTTTGACACTCTACAGCTGTCCTTCTCCCCCACAATCCCCTCTTCCCCATTGATGCTCTTTCCTTTTTCCATTCCTAGTTTACCCCTATTTTCTCCAGCCTCCATATTCCGTATCCCTCTTCTCCCCTGCAGTCACCTGACACACTCCCCACACCCCCTTCTCTCCCCTCCTTTTCTGCCTGGTCCTGTACCCCTTGCAGGGTTCTCTGTCATCCTGAAGGGGTATAGATCATGGTTCCCTCTCTTCTACCCCTCTTCCTTTCCCCCCACTTTCCAATCCTGACTCCTTGGCAGGGAGCTCTGCATCCTGAAGGGGTATAGATTGTCTCTCTCTTCACCTCTCCCTCTCCCCAACTTTCAAATCCATTGCCTGACCACCTCCCTTCTTCCTTATCCCCATCCTGTCCTCCTGTTTCCCCTGCCCCTCTCTTCTCTACCACCCCAGTCTGTTTCTTTCTCCTTCCCTTTTGCCTGGTCTTAACCCCCTTGCAGGGTTCTTAGCAACCTGGATGGGTATAGATCTTGGCTGTACCTCTCCCTCCTTCCATCTTCCATCCCCATCCTCTACCCCTCTAGTGTCCACTTCCCCACTTATCTTATAACTGCCCTCCCTTGGGTGTACAATAGCACTTTGGATCTTGCGCTCAGCCTACTACTTCTAGCACTTCAAATGTGTTATCCATCCTCTAGTCTTTGCCCTACTGGATCACCTGCTCTTGGCTTGTTGCAATGTATGCTATATCCAAATATATTTTGTTTACCCTGGCCGGTTGGTCTGGGTTATTGTGTAATTGTAGTACAGTTTTATTTTAGAAAATATATAGAAATTGTACTTGTATTGCTCTGTGTTTGCTTCTTCTCCCAACTCTTGCCCCCCCCCCAGAAGCTTCTGGAAATGAGCTGTTTACAGCTCATGTTGTCTTTCCTGGTGAAACATTTTCCAAATAAATAAATAAAGACAGAGACTTTTCTCAAAACACTAAAATTACCTAAGTTAACAGAGGAAGTGACACAACAATTGGATGGCTCTATAACATATAAATAAATTACGGAAGCCATTAAGGATTTTAAAGTAGGGAAAGCACCAGGGCCAGATGGTTACAACATAGATTTCTATAAAGTTTTACAAAACACATTAGTACCCATCTTAGTGGATACATTTAACTTATGTTTAGAGGACAAGGGGATACCATACACATGGAAAGATGCAATTATTACCATACTTCCAAAACCAGGAAAGCAGGCAGACAAATGTTCAGCCTACCATCCTATATCTTTATTGAACCAAGATGTAAAGATATTAACAAAAATCTTGGCTAAACATCTACAAACTCATATTAGTAATATAATCCACCCTGATCAGATGGGGTTTATTCCCCAGAGACATCTACAGGATAATATACGCCACCTGTTAAATGTGATGGCCCAGAATTATCGTGCTCCAACATCACAATTAGCTGTTTTCTATGATGCTGAAAAGGTGTCGGACCATCTCAACTGATCTTACTTATTGACAGTCATAAAACACTTGGGGGTGGGAGACGCCTTCTGAACCTGGTTCCAACTTTTATATGATGGGCCTACAGCAAGAATGCGAGCAAATGGCACCCTTTTCAGAATATTTTGAGATAGAGGGGCACTAGACAAGGGTGCCCCCTTTCCACATTGCTGTTTGCAATAAGTATTGAGCTGTTGGCAGCAGCCATGCACCAAAAGGGTAGTATTAAGGTGAAGGGGATAGAGAACAAGGTGTCATTGTATGCGGATGACACACTGGTCTGTATTTCTGAACCAGAACTCTCTATTCCAACAGTTTTACAATTAATAAAACAATTTGGAGAGATGTCAGGATTTAAGATGAATACAGACAAAACTGAGATATTGGAGCTATGAGGTGATACACCCCAATATCTCAAAGACATGGTGCCATGCAGATGGGTTAAGGATAAAGTAAGATATTTGGGGATACAGATCCCTCAGAGATTAAGTAATCTGTGTAAATGTAACTA
This sequence comes from Neoceratodus forsteri, assembly GCA_016271365.2. Taxonomy (NCBI): domain Eukaryota; kingdom Metazoa; phylum Chordata; order Ceratodontiformes; family Ceratodontidae; genus Neoceratodus; species Neoceratodus forsteri. Next base: position 1,606,816,043 of record CM057452.1, read on the forward strand.
CCAGCCACTGATGACAAAGGTTGGAATGGATCTTAAAAGGTGGGAAGTTTTGCCTATGGGTATGGCTCAAAGGATAGATTTGATTAAGATGAATGTGATACCACATCTTTTGTTTCTATTCTCTACACTCCCAATCTCCTTTCTGAGAAAAGACTGGTTAATGTGTAGAAAAAATATTTTACAATTTATGTGGGCAGGAAATCGGCCAAGGAATAGGTGGCAGCTTTTGACAGCACCTAAATCTGGGGGAGTTTGGGGATTACCTAATTTAATGCATCACTACCAGGCTGCACAAATACTGCCCATTCTTAAAATGTTACATAGGAATTCCAATGAGAGTTTGGTGGAAATGGAGCTGGAATCCTCCCTTCTGGCACCCTTATATATTTTACCTTAGGCAATCACATTTCAGGACCTTTCACAACTCAATAATATCTGGACAAAGCACACTCTAAAGATCTGGCTACAGACTTGACAATCTTGGGAAATACCCAAGAGAATATGGGAGTATATTCCACTACGGTTTATACCCCCAATTAATGGAAAACATGACAGGATTGTGTCTGGGACAATGGGATAAAAGTGGAGTGACTTCACTAGGTAAATTTATAAATGAAGGAGGAACAATGTTATCCTTTGAGAATATGATGCAGGTATATGGAATTCCTCAAGTGGATTTTTATAAATATTTACAGTGTCAGACTTTAATAACTGGAGAATCCAAATAGACAGTCTAATTGGAGAATTATCAAAAGGTGTTATGTTGCTTAAACATAGTAGCAGCTCTATGAGCCACAAACACTGTATTGTGCAAATATATAATTATTTAAGGGAAGGGGAGGAGGAGGTAAACAGAGAGCACATACAGTATAAATGGGAGCAAGAAATGGATATGAATTACTACCTAAATCCTGGGTCAAAATATGGCAAGGGATTCATACAACCACATATTCCATTACTTGGAGGGAATTTCTGTGGAAAGTTTGTACTAGATTTTTTGTAACCCCAGTCATATCTAGACACTATCAGAATAGTAACACAGCACTATGCTGGAGAAAATGTCGGGGTATGGGTAACCACCATCATATTTTTTTGGGAATGTCCAATAATAAACAAGGATTTGTCAATGCCAAATGTTGTCACACTGGCATTGGCATTGGCAGTACTGGAGCTAGAGACGCATAATAGGAATGGCAGTGAAGTATTGAAGTGATGCCAACCCCACCCCCACCCTGTAGAGAGCGACAGGCATGTGGGGTCTGCCTTTGGGTCATCAGCTATGATGCTCATGCCATTGTACCTCACCCTACCCTGTAGACACTGACAAGTGTCGGGGTGTGGTTTGGGGTCTTTGGGCATTATACTTACCCCATTCCATAAGGAAATACGCTGACGTGGGTGCAACATAGGAGTGTGGGGTGAACTTTGTGGCTGAACAGTGGAAGGCACACCATGATGCCTGTCAGTAGCTGCAGGGTGGGGGTGGAATGGTGTGAGCATTACATCCGATAATCCCAAATGACACCCTTGACACCTGTCAGTCTGTACTGGCTGGGGTGCTACAGTTGGAAACCCTAACATCGTAGGCATGTGGTGGTAGTTTCACTCCATATTTTCAACATGGGCTGCTTGTCAGGCCACCTCATGAAAAGTGGCACAATCACTTTGTTAGCTGAAAGGTGGTTTTGCACAGTGGCTGTGCCATTTGGCGACAGAGGGATGAAAACACATTTTTGGGCAGGATGTGGAGAATGACAACTGTATTGTTCATGAGGAGGCGTAAAAAAATGGCAACGTTGAAAATCTGGAGTGACAATATGAAATATTGGTGAAGCAATGAGCATGCATACAAACTGCGCAACACACGTCCATAACCCAATTATTTTGGGGAATTTGTTAGCCACAATTGTAATATAGGTATTTTGGGACCTCCACTTGTGAACAGTGGCGCTGCAATTTTGTTAATCTGTCCCACAAGTTGATTTCCCACAGCGACCACTCCATTGTGCGCCACAGGTGCGGAAACACATTTTGGGCAGGATGTGAAAAATGACAGCTGTACTGTTCATAAGGAGGTGTGAAAAAATGCCAATGTTGAAAATCTGGCATGGAAATATTGCAAATTTGCAAAGTTACAAGGGTGCGTGGAAACTGCGCAACGCACGCCTGTAACACAGTCATTTTATGGACTTTCTGCACCAAAATTTCAACATAGGCATTTTAGGACCTCTGCTCATGAACAGTGTCACTGTCATTTCCTCAAACTGTCCCGAAAAGTGATTTCGCACAGTGACCGTGCAATTTTGCGCCAGACATGTGAAAACACATTTTGGCCAGGATATGAAAAATGACAGCTGTAACTGTTCATCAGGAGGTATGGAAAATGCCAATTATGAAATCTGGGTGAAAATAATACAAATTCATGAAATTCTGACGTCTGCGTGGAAATAGCGCCAATATGCCTTCGTAAACCAGCCATTTTGGGATTTTTCTCACTAAATTTGCAACATAGGCTTTTGAGAGTCCCCTCATGAACAGTGACACTGTCATTTCGTTATCAGTCCCGAAGGTGATTCCAAGACAGTGACCGTGGAAATCACCTTTCGGGCTGATTAACACCATGACAGTGCCAGAATTCATGAGGAGGGGTCCCAAAACCCCATGTTGAAAAATTTGTGCCAAAATTCAAAACTTGCCTGAGAAATGCATCAAAGTTGAAAAACCTATTTAAGCTCATTATACAGCTTACCGGCATTTCCTTAGTTCGCGGTCAGCTTTGAAGAGTGCAGACGTGTTCCCGGTCCACTGAAGATCGTCGCGCTGGACTCCGGAGGTAAGTATGGGGTGAGGGGGGATGTGGGGAGGCAGGGTGCACAGTGGGTGGGCTCGGATTGTGGGAGGCGGGCAGGGAGACCGCGAGGGACAGTTTTCTTTTTTACAGGTTAAAAAAAATAAAAAAATAAACATCAGGGGATGATTTTTTATTTGCTGGGGCTTTGACATGCTGGGGTGGGCTCCCAATGTGCCACCTAAGTGTTTTCTGGGGGGGATGCTATAGCCAACAGGGGATTGGGCACCCCCGTCAGCACACAATGAAAGGGGGGCAAGAGCCGGAGGATTGGGCACTCACAGGCACATAACAAATGGGGATGTATTATACCGGGCGGGAGTGGGCTCCCCATCGACATATACATTCGACCAGAATATGCCGACAGGGATTGGGAACCCTGAAGTCAGCAGTATGCCGCCATGTTAATTTTCTTTTTTTTTTCACCACCAGGGAAAGCACGTCGGGAGGTCCGCTGCATATGATGAGCTTAGTTCGCATTGCAGCTGACCTTTTATTTGATTTCATTGCCACATTAGGTATGCACGGTGTGGCACCAGCAAACAGGTTGATTGGGGAATGAGGGATGCACCTACTGATGCATGCCCTTCATTCACCCAACAGTGGCCGCACCTCCAAATCTGCACTACCGCAAGATGTTGTCTGTGCAAGCGCACCAACATAAAAAAATTCTGGGGAGAGATCCAAGAAATTAAAGGTCAGATTTTATCAATACAAATTACTCTGAATTGCGGAAATATGATTCTGGGACTGCCACCAATAGAACTGCGTAAAGCAGATCAAACATATTTATGCTATATTCTGGTGGCAGCTGCCAACAAGGCAATAACACAAAATTGGCTGAATGCTCAGTCACCATAGATTTCACAATGGTGGAGGATAGTGTCCAGAGTCAAAAATATTGAAGCCACCACGGCAAGATTAAATTTGCAACTAGAAAAATATAATATCTGGTGGTTGCCTTACTTTATGTATAAGGAAGAAACAGAACAGATTCCAATTCTGGATCAATATACCTGTATAACATAATAAAATATTGGTCATTAGATAGGATAGACTTGTGTAGCATAAAGATAAAGGAATACACACACCACATAGGTTTTGTTTTAAAGGTATCTTTTATTTTTTAATTAATGTTAGTTTGATTATTAACTTTGTTATGATCAGATGTTGTATGTGAACATGCACGCATCAGCTGTCAATGCCTAGTATAAAGTTATATAAACGGATAAGTCGGAGTGCAGATTAACAAAGTGCAACAGCATATGATGGAGAATAGTGTATGTACCAATGTATTTGATAACTATTGTACTGGATTTACATATGTATGTTGATTTAAAGCTGAATAAACTTACAAGTTCAAAAAAAAAAAGATTTGCATGAACATTTGCATGCACCATAGCCAAAGGTAGATCTTTAAATGTGGCAAGTTATGCTTTGGTCTGATGTGCTGTTTCCGAGTACTGGAGAAGTGATAAAAGCATGTTTTCACTCATTGACTTTCCTGGGTTTTTCTTTGAACTTGCCTACAGCCCAGACAATTTTGAATCTTGGTCGGTCTGAAATTTTCGGGCCAAAAAGGGACTTGCCCACAGATGTGGCTTTTGATAGTCTGGTGAAAAAATAATAACCTGTTCCAAAGTTATCTAATTTTTAAATTTTCAAAGAAAACATTTCTGAGCATGCTCAGTAAGAACTATAGGATAGCTATATGAAATGAAAAAGGAGTCCTGTTTTGTATTACAATATTCCTTTTTTGTTTGCCACCATCTTTTTTCCATTTGAAAAAAAAAATTCAAAAACTATTAAACTGGCATCACTTAGAGACATCAAAACATCTGTCTGTGTGATCAGGACCCCCTTAGGTGTAATCTGCACTTCGCAGTGGCAGACATGCCCTAGAAATGTGTTTTGTTTACTATTAGGAATCTTTTTTCGTGACTGTGTGATTCGAAAAAATAATTCTTTTTCGTATAACAAGTAACAAATGGATCCTTTTTCATGAATGCCGAATCTTCTGATTCAGTTCTTCTGCCATCTCTCATACTCTGGTGTATTTCCCTGGTGTCTAGTGGCACCCTCCACCCCTGATCTCCATCCCCTGTCTCTTTTTAGTTTCCCTGGTGTCTAGTGGCACCCCCCACCCACTGATAGTCTTCCCCCAATAAAAAAAATTCCCTGGTGTCTAGTGGCACCCCCCACCTGCTGATCTTCTTCCCTGTGACAAAAAAATATTTTTCTCTAGAGTCTACGGGCACCCCCTTACCCACCAATCACTATCCCCCATGTATTTTTATGTTCCCTGGTGTCTAGTGGTACCCCCATCCATCAATTGCTGTCCAAGTACTTGTAATGAGGAAAACAGTCATTGATGGGTTTTTTTTAATATGAAACAATCCCTTGCAAACTGCCCCCACACCCCCACCTCCCACTCAGCACACACAATCCCACATTCCCCAGTACACCCACATATACCCTCACTCACCTGAACAAATCCCAGGTTCAAGATCCACTCTCCAATCAAAGACTCATCTTGCTGGTGGAACTGGTGACTGCAATATGAGAAACTAACGTAAATGCAGTTCAATGTAGTTCAATGGGGTTTCAACTTTTATACATAACTTAACCATTTTTTTACATTTTGACCCCAAATATTTAACATGGCATTTTGGGGACCCCCACCTCATACACAAAATATGACTGTCATTATGCAACTCCCGCCTGAAAGGGGATTTCGAGGTTGCTTGGTGAATTCATCTTTTGGGTGGGATTTGAACATTTTTCCTGGCCTTGTTCGTGAGGTGGGGTCATAAAAAGGCTATGTTGAAAATGTGGGGTCCAAATATGTAAAAATGCCACCGTTATGACCATTCATTGCAATTTTGATATGCACGCTTATAACTTTGGAAATTTTAAAGATTTTGACCCCAAGTTTTCAACATGGACTTCTTATTACCCCACCTCATGTAAGTCATAGCTGTCATTTTTCAAATCCTAGTCAAAATGCGTTTTCGCATCTGTGGCATAGAATGGCATTGCAGTTGTATGGAATTATGTTTTGGCAAGGATTCGAAAATTTTCTGCACCGGGTTCATGAGGTGGGGTAATAAGATGACTATGCTGACAATTTGTTCACTGTTATCCTATAGATCGAAGCACAGGGCCCTTCCACAGCTACATACATAATCACATCTATGGAGTTTGGGCCCTGCGCTCTCCATGCAAATAAGTAAATGATTACTCTATATCAATAACTATAATTGGGTGGGAGCACAGGGCCCAGGAGGCCCTGTACTCCCTCAGGCAAATAATGATATGACTACACTAGCTCAAAAAGTGAGGAAATTCTTTGCAAAAAACTACATTGATGCATCAATTGAGTTGATATCAAAGAGTAAAAGGAGAAATATGACATTAGGATTTCCAACCTAACACCCCATCCCCACCCTGCACACACCAACAGGTGTCGGGGGTGTGCCTTGAGGTCATCAGCCACAACACTCACCCCATTCTCCTATACAGTACCCATCTCAGCTTATTTACTTATGGAATGGGGTGAGCGTTATGGATGATGATCCCAAGGTACATCCCTGACACCTGCTGGTGTATGCAGGGTGAGGGTGGGTGTTATGGTTGGAAACCCTAATGTAATATTTCCCTACTTTATGGTTTGATATCAACCCTAACTGATGCATTAACATAGTTTTTTGCAAAGAATACACTTTATTTCCCCTTACCTCTCCACTAACTTTGCTTTTTTCTCTTTTAGATAATTCCTGAAGAAGACCTATGGTCAAAACATCGATTCTAACGCTATTTTCTATTTTCCGCATGCATTTAATATTCTGTTTGTATTCATTTTTAAGAATTTTTCTTGCCATCTTGCAGACAGGAGGAAAGTATGTGGTCCAATTAAAAAAATAACTTAATAATCTCCAAGTCAACTACCCTATTTTCTAAAATACCCAGCAACTCTACAAATCAACTGGAAAGAGAAATGGGTATTTTTTAGCACCCTGCAAGAAGCAGACATTTTTCTTTGAAAATGCCAATCCAGCAAACCTCAACAAGTAAACAAAAGGGCCCAAGTGAAGATAAAACTACTCAGCAACATATGGGGAGCAGGAATAACCAGCAGTCAGCTTATATGGAACGACATGTACCTTGAGAACCCTGGCAAAAAAAAAAAAAAAAAAAAAACAGCAGAGAGCCTGAAATAGAGAAAGAAATGCCAGACTGACAAATATACCAGATAAAAGGAGATGCAGAAGCCATGAGCTCTGCCCATCGACGCCTGATTCTGGGACACAGTCTTCAGAAATTGAACCACCTCAGAAATCAGTAAGGAAACCAGATGCTGTGCCTGCTCAGATGGAAATAGAAGAACCTGAGGAAAAGGATGAAGCTCAAAGTGTAACTCAGGGCTTAATGACTCCCCTGAAGGGGACTTCTCTCTAGGACTGAGCTGGGCAGCAGCAGTTGATAGAACTGCTAAGACTGAATTGCAGAGGGCTGTGCCAGCCAAGCAGCAAACCAAAGCACTAGGAACCTGGCACCGAAAACATGGCTCTAATGCAAATAATGGATACTTTACTTAAAGTACATGCTAGTACTGCTAAACTGACTCACTCCACCACTGAGGTATTTTTTTTTAATAATAACACAGACTGCATAAACTGTAAAATAACTAAAAAGTGTGTGATGAACTGTCAAAATGTACAATGTACCACTGCAACAGTGGTTAAGGTATATTTCTTTTTCTACATTTACCTTTCTTGCCTAGTTAAACAATTTCATATAAAATGAAGGTGGGGGTACTATATTTTTTCAGCGGGTGGAAGCAAGTAAACTAGGAGAGGCTGCAGTTTGAATTAACATTGTTCTAATGGCTATCTCCTTTTGTATCATAGTGCTGTTTTACTTCTAGTTAAATGCCTCCTACTTTAAACAGATGCTAAGCTAAAATGAATAAACTGTCATGCCAGAGAGGTTCCATCATGAAGGTGCACACCTTCAAGGGGCACCTCCAGCATGAATGTGTTTGACTGCCTGCTCCATCACAAATGTGCACAAGGTCAAGAGGTCACTTCTTCACAGATGTGTGTATGTTGAGAGGCCACTACTTCATGAATGTGCACACATTTGAGAGGCTACCCCAACATGAATGTGTGATTCTTAAGTGCCCACTCCAGTGTGAATGTGTACACGTGCGAACAGTTACACCATGAATGTGTGACTTTCAAGTGGCCACTCGTAGCACAAATATGCAGATCAGATAGTGGCTTTCACAACCATCCCTTGAAAACTCATCTTACTTGAATTAGTCACAATCTGTTTAAACGGGGAAAGAGTAGATACATTTAATCCCACAAAAGCTCATCTCCCAGTAATGATTCTGTGGGTTAGATAGTACCAAATAATGTGACAGCATACTTTAACAGCAAGGGTATGCAACACTCCCTTAGATTATAGTAACAAACCAGGGAGGAAGAGGCGTAGAGTTACAATTGCACCCTTCCAAATGTTTCCAGATGCCTATCAAAGTGGGAGATGGCCTACAAAATAAATCACCATTGTGTGATAAAACCAGTAACCTTCGACATGTATAATCTAGAACAGAGGAAGCTGTGCTCACAGCAAAGGGCTGGATGCTTGTGAAATGATTACCAGCAAGCCAAAGAAAACAAGCACTCCCCTGCATTGAGAAAATAATTATTGCTTTAACGTGCAAGCAGTGCATGTAAATACAAAGTGTATTAAAATGAAGACCAAACAAATCACTACTTGATGAGCCCAAGCGCTTCAAGGAAAACTACCTCTTCCTCAAGGGGTGTCCCTAAAGCACTAATTATTTTCCTGATTCAGTGGAGTGCTTGTTTCCTTTGGCTTGCTGACCTTAGACATGTACACCCAGAAAAGAATGAAGGGGAGAATACATAATGAAGTACAAGAACAAGATTATACAGGCCCACTGTTAGCAACTGTTTGGAACAGGGATGATGACAGCCAGGGAGACAGACAGATACAAATCAGCCTGCATGTTGATGCATAATGATCAATGATCAATGATGGTGTGCATAGCACCAGAATGAATAAATAGCCTGACAAGTCACAGGACCCAGTAAATACGTGTACTCCAGCTTCTGGGAGGGGGGGGGGATCTACCTCAGCAAAAAAGCCAGAGGCCAGTGACTAGTGTAAAAAGATTACAGTATTATTCCAGCTACATCACCCATAAGTAGTATCCTCTCCCATCATCTGCAGCTCACACTACTCAAATGTAAACTGCTAAAAAGAGGATCTGCATATTCCCAAGTAGACTGACATACTATTTTTGTCGATAACTAATGGGTTACTTTGTGAACCTCTTCATTCCTTTCTCTGCAGCTTGCTAAAGTAATAAGGAGGTAAGTGTCTAACAACAGGTAATTCTAATTATAAAGTATATGTAAGCCCCCCACCCTCCTTGCAGGGCTTACCTTCTGTGGGCTATGGCCCCTGATGTCCCCACCAGTTGTTGTGTCTGTCTCCAGTCCCCTGGGCTGTAGAACTGAGACTGGAGGACTTCTGTGTCTCTGTAGTGGCCACTGTGAGGAATCCCTTTTCATTGGCCCTAAAGGGTCTCTGGGTGCCTAGAGGTAAACAAACATGGCAGCGCATGCCATAGCGCACATGCGCAGCCAAGTTCTTACAGGAGCCACAGCTTACACACTGTAGTTGGCCATGCAGCCGTAATGTAAAAATGTGTCTCAGCTCCAAGGCAGGCAGCAGAGCAGGGAAATAAGTAAATGCCACCTCCGGACATGGGGGAGTGGTTTCCCAGTCCCCTTTCAGGTACTGGGACCTGAAATAGTACAGGTGAGGTGCACATGTGCACCCACAGCTTAAGAAAGGCACAAAAAGGTATGAAAAGGCGCCTCAGCTTTTGGGAGCCGCGACAGCCAAATGCGGCTCCTCCCAAACAAATTAAGAGTTTTCCTGGCCCCGTCAGGGCAAGCAGAGCCAGGGAAAGTGGTTATTAGCCCCTGAATGGGCTTGTAAATACATTGGGAGGCTGCCAAAGGGAGGCATAAATAATATAAACAATAATGGCAACCAACTGAATGCTGAGGGTTCTGGGAAGGGTGAAAAAATCAACTTCAGAGAGCCTGGGAAAATTTTAGCTAATCAGGGTCTGGAGTGTGGTCTGGCATATAATGTGCTGTGCACTGGATTCAGAAGGGAGTCCAGCCGAGACTGGGGTAGGAGGAGACTGCTTGGGGAGGACTGCTCAAGCCAGAAGGCTAGCCTGAGTGCAGAAAGGCCTCTAGCCCAGAAAAAATCTTGAGGCAGACTGCCTACTAGCCCAGCTTCCCTCAAGGGAATTTGAACTACACTGCTCCTTTAGTTTTTCCCCAGTGGGATTTAACTGAACTGCTGTGCTAAAATTAAGTTGAAAATTGTTGGAACTGTTTACTAATTTTTAAAGTTGGTGGAACTGCTGAACTGTGTTTTCACAGGCTAAAGATGAGGAAAGGCCAAAAGAGGTGAAGCCAATGAAAGGCCTTTGAGGCAAGGACAACAAAAGGCCTTTGAGGTGAAGAAGATGAAAGGCCTTTGTGGCAAAGACGACAAAAAGCTCATCACGGGTGAAGAATCCAGCACCTGTTTAGAATCTCTGGCCTGCAGTTGTTGTTCCCTGAGAGACTGTCTGCTGATTTCAGAGTGGTGTACCTCCAAGCCATATCCTTGCTTAGAATCCCCTGAGACTGTTCATCAAACTGTGAGTACCTCTGGGTTGTGGCCTCGAGAGTTCTTTTCAAAGTTAGTTAGTTAGCTAGCTAGTTAGTTAGTTATTTAGTTAGTTAGTTAGATATAAAGGGGGGTGAAGTCCTGGGCAGATACTGACTTTGTTCCCTCAGTATCCCCAATGCTCACCAGCCCTTCAACATCTGGCTGGCCACCAGCGACCCAGTGAGGTACCCACCACACTGGACAGTAACATCTCTCATGGTCATGGGGGAAAGCAGGGTGCACCAGTGGGGTGGTTTGGGGACTGTTTGGGGGACAACTGTTGAAAACCAAAATTTTTTTGATCTTATGTGGTTTTATGCCCCTTTACCCCTCTACTACAATAAATCTGAGGTTAGCTTACTTTATAATACTAGTTTATGGTTGTTGCTTTGAGTATATTTATACTGTGTGGTGACAATCTAAATGTGTGTGAGAGGAAACAGTTACGTGTTCCTAGGGGAAGGTTAGGGCAACATTGGGCAGCCTCTATATACCCCTGCCCCAGGTGGAGGCACCAAAACCTATTTCTGGTATATTTGTATACTGCACCCAAAAGAACACAGGCCAACCCCAAGGTTGTATGAGAGTGTACTGTGTGTGCATGACAGAAAGACCCACTCCTACATGTAGAGGCACTGCTGGGATTCTCCCACACCCCACATGGGTAGTCCTCAAAACTGAGCTCAGAGAAGGAAAAAGTGGGCCCCAAAAAAGTGCCCCAGAATATTTGGCAAAGGCAAAATGGCCATCCAAGCCTTGGAAAACTGGTGTTGTAGAGAGTAACTGGACTGTAAAAAAGGCCCTCTTGGTGACCGGGATTTCTGAAAGGTTTGACAGATCCAAAATTGTTGATGAACTGCTTGCATTGGAATGTTTTGACAATTTAAAGATTCAAGGACTATGGTACAACCATACTAGTAAAAGTGTAAGCACTTTGATGAAGAGTGAAGCTGAAACTGATGTTGCCAAGATATCTACTATTTTCTCCCTGTGGGGGAAGAGGTCCACCTGGACCATAGTGACTCACAACCATGCTGAGAAAATGCCTAAGGGTCCCTCAGAGGTTGATGACTTTAAAGTAAAATATGAATCATGGTTGAAGTCGGAGGGGAAGACTCCCCAAGAAGTGCAAGAACTGTATAAACCTGACAATGTCACTCCACCTGATCAATCCCCAGCTTGGTTTGCTTATTGGGCACTGGGTAGAGGGACAGAATCCTACCCGAGGCTAAAACCCTTTACTGGGAGACAACCCATGCTGCCTGGGGAAGATGACTTTGAAACATGGACGGGTCAAACTACTCCCATGGTACAAAACCCCCAGTGTCCTGAAGCCAAGAAGAGACGTCAGTTGTGGAAGAGTTTGAGAGAACCTGGTATGGATGGCATTGGCGCTTTGTAAGCTACCCGACCTGATGCTACTGCCCAGATCACAGAATCACGGAAATCTGACAGCAGAAATGGGCCTCATCAGCCCATCGAGTCACCCTTCCCCCTCTCCTACTCACCTGCACTATCACGAGTCCCTCCTTCTCCTCACCTTCCCAATCCCATATGTCTGTCCCATGCCCTCTTAAATCCCTCCACCATTTTGGCCTCCACCACCTTCTCTGGTAGTTTATTCCAGGCTTCCACTACTCTCTCTATGAAGAACCACCCCCTCACATTGCCTCTATATCTTCCAACTTCCAATCTCAGGCTGTGTCCTCCAGTTTTAGACCCTTCCCCCTTCTGAACAAGCTCCCATCCCTCACCTTATTCATCCCCTTCACATATTTAAAAGTTTCAATCATGTCCACCCTCTCCCTTCTAGTTTCCAATGGGTATAGATCCAATTCCCTACACCTCTGTTCGTATGGTTTCCCCCTGCATACCGTGCACCATCTTGGTTGCTCTTCTCTGAACCCTTTCCATTGCATTGATATCCTTGCGTAGGTGCTGTCTCCAGAACTGGACCCTATACTCCAGGTGTGGTCTCACCACAGCCTTGTAAAGAGGCATCAGCACCTCCTTCCTTCTGCTTGTTATGCCTCTCCCTATACATGCCAACATTTCTTTTGCTTTCCCCACTGCCTTGCTACACTGGCTCCCCACCTTAAGGTTGCTCGATACTATAATCCCCAGATCTCTCTCCTTCTCTGTTTTCTTGATTTCCTCCCCTCCAAGAGTGTAAGCAGCTCACAGATTTTTGTCCCCTAGATGCATCACAGCACATTTTGGCACTGAACTTCAGTTGGCAAGTTTCTGACCACCCTTCCAGAATCTTCAGGCCCTGCCTCATGATCGCCACCCCGCTGGGATGTCCACCCTACTGCATATTTTTGTTTCATCCATGAATAGACACACTGTTCCCTCCAGACCTTCTGCTGTATCACTGATTTATATATAATAAAAAGGAGGGGCCCCAGCACCGATCCCTGGGGCACCCCACTTGTTACCCCCTCAGTCTGGAATGCACTCATATTTACCACCACTCTCTGACTTCTGTCTGCCAACCAGTTTTCCACCCATCTAGTTATTTTCTGTCCTACCCCTAAGCTTTTCAGCTTATTTACTAGCTTTCTGTGACAGACGGTGTCGAAGGCCTTATTGAAGTCCAGAGAGGCCACATCCACTGCCACCCGGTCAACCACCTGCATCACCCAATTGAAGAACTCTATCAGCTTCGTCTGGCAGGACCTCCCATTCATGAATCCATGCTGCCTTTCATTCTGCAGATCGCTGTCCACCAGGTAGTCCACCACCCTTTCCTTTATTAGTGCCTCTATCACCTTTCCCACCACTGAGGTGAGGCTAACCAGGCAATACTTTTTCACCATCTCCTTGCTGCCTCCCTTGTGCAGTGGCACCACATCTGCTCTCCTCCAGTCCCTTGGCACTCACCCTGTATCCATGGACAAGTTGAAGAGCCTAATCATTGGGGCTGCCAGCTCCTCCCTCAGCTCCCGGAACACCTTTGGGTGCAAGCCGTCCATCCCCATCGCCTTGTCCACCTTCAACCAGCCTAGTTCCTCTCTTACCCTGTCAATGCTGAACATACTAGGATCCACCTTTTTGCCTTCCCTGCCTTTCCCCCCAGCTCCAGTCCCCTACCCTCCCCCTCCTCCATAAAGACAGAGCAGAAGTAGTTATTCAACACCTCTGCTTTCTCAAAGTCCCCTTCCCATTGTATTCCTCCTTCCCCCTGTAACCTTACTATCCCGTGTCCCTCAATACCCTGGAAGGAATGTTTGGAAGCGCTGACAGTGGAATACGCATCCTGAGAAAGCTGCAAAGAGCAAAGAGAAGGTGAAAAGTTATCAGAATATTTGATACATCTCAGTTGATATAGAGGGCCTACCATAAAGGAGCTGTGACTACCTAAGACATGAATCGGTTGCAGCTGGAACAAGTCCTAGAGGGAGCTGGACATTCAGAGATGCTTCTAATGAAGCTGCATTTGGAAGAATGGTTAACTAACCCCCCCCCCGTATGGTGAATTGATGCATGAGGTCCAAGAGAAGGAGGATCAAACTGCACTGCCAGGCCCTTGGCTGCACCTCTGAGAAAAATAGAGACCACTCTAGACAATGCCTCACCCAGGTGAGACAACAGGACTTAAAAAAGGAAAATAAAAGAACTGACTGAACAGAACTTATTCAGCGAGAGACATTTCCACCCTCAGGGGGATGGAAATACTACACTGGTCAAAGTTCTGCCCTGACAGAAACTGGGAAAGGAAATACTGAGAGGACGGACTGTTTTTTTCCTGCTACCATTGTGGTGGAGACAGACACTGAAAGAGATATTGTAAAAAGCCTGAAAATTATGCCTTGGTACTGCAAAAGTTGTTGAATGAGAAGTATATGCCAGAGAAATGACAGCAGGACCCAGTGAAGGAGCGAACGGGGGTCCCTGACCAAGAATGCTCCATGAAACAGACACAACCTGTTCATATTACTGGCCCCAGTATCCCCCTGGACTAATAGGACCATCAGCCTGGGTCCCACCCACCAAGACTGAAGGAATTGATTGCATGGTGCTACTCAACAGTGGCGCCCAAGTGACTGCTGTGTTTGAAGAATGGTACCAGAAATATTTGAGTCACATGCCTTTGAAACCTTTAGAAGGACTGGCTGTCTGGGGAGTGAGTAATCAGCCTTCTCTGTATTGGGGGTACATTGCCATTCACACAGAATTCCCCCAAAATGTTGCCGGGGTTCAGGCACCTATGGAGACTCTTGCTTTGGTGTGCCCCAATACCAGAATGGAAAGTGAGACCTTCCCCGTCTTGATTGGTACCAGCACCAACATGATTCAACAATTGGATCAGCTATGCCAAGAGATGAAGGATTCACAGTCCATACACAGCCTACAGATATACCCCTGGATCCGAAGTAAATATATGAAAGGGCCCACTTCTGGTAAGTCAGAAACTGAAGATGAGGGATAGGGTGTGATTCGCCAAAGAGATCCCCAGCCTTTGGTTCTACCCCCGGGTGCTGATTTTCAAGTGATGGGAGAAATGGAATTTGAGTCACCTGCCAGAGGCCATGTTTACATTGTGAACATGTCCACAGATGGAGAGTGACAAATTAGCCTGCTGGTACAGAGATGGTTGGTGCCAGCCCCCTGTACACCTGTTGAAGTGCAGAAGATTAATGTCCTGCTGAGGAATGAGACTGATAAAGAAGTGACTATTCAAAAAGGACAGACTTTAGCCCATGTCAACTGAGCAGAGGTGGTATGACTTATGATTCTGGGCCAAGCCACCAGTAAAAAGCTTGATCCTAACTTGTTTAATTTTAGTGACTCACCAATACCCAAATCCTACAAGCAGCAACTAAGACAAAAACTAGCCAAGGGGGCAAATGTCTTCCACAAGCAAGTTGGATTTTGGATGTGCTCGAGGAGAAGATCATCACATAAGACTGAGTGATAACAGACCATTTCGAGGGAGATCAAGATGACTAGCTCTAGCTGATATGGAAGATATTTGCAAACACTTGCAGGAGTTACTAGATGCTGGTATCATCTTTGAATCCAGAAGCTCTTATGTATCCACCATTGCGGTAGCTCGCAAAAAGAGTGGGGCTGTCCACTTATGGATTGACTACCAGACTTTAAACAAGCGTACTATAACAGATCAGTACACCGTACCTAGTGTGGAGGATACTCTGGCCTGCCTCACATGCAGTAAATGTTTTTCCATCCTGGATTTGTGAAGTGGATATTACCAGATCACCATGGCTGAAGAGGACAAAGAGAAAACAGTCTTCATTTGCCCCCTGGGTTTTTATCAATTTGAACGGATGCCGTAATGCATATCAAGGACGCCGGCAACTTTTCCGAGGTTGATTGAAAAAGCTGTGGGGGACATGAATTTTCTGCAAGTAATAGTTTACCTTGATGATCTGACTATTTTCAGATGCACATGAGAAGAACATGAAGAATGCCTGATGAAGGTTCTGGGCAGACTTGAAGAATTTGGACTTCAAGTATCGATCAACAAATGTCAATTCTGCCAGCCGTCTGTCAAGTATGTTGGCCATATCATCTTGGTAGAAGGAGTCTGAACCAAACCTGGCAAGGTCAATGCCCTTACTACCTGGCCTAGGCCTCATAATCTGAAAGTGTTGCAATCCTTTTTGGTTTCTGCGGTTATTACCAGAGATTTGTCCAGGATTTCTTCAAGGTGGTCTGACCACTTAAAAATCTTATATGGGGTACCCCCACCAACTACAAGAAGAAAAAGGGAAAGGAGATATCTCAAAATACATACTACAAAGCTAATGAACCATTTGGTGACTGAAGGGATCAAGATTGTGAGAACGCATTCAGAGAAATAATTAAAAGACTCACTGAAGCTCCTGTTTTGGCCTTTGCTGATCCCACTAAACACTATTTCTGACACACAGATGCCAGCTTGAATGGCCTTGGAGCAGTATTAGATCAAGACTACCCAGATGGACTGACACCAGTTGCATTTGCAAGTCAGAGCCTGACACCAAGCAAAAAGAACTACGCAGTGCATAAGCTAGAATTTGTAGCTTTAAAATGAGCCATCACAGTCCAGTTTCATGACTTTCTTTATGGAGCTACATTTATGGTATGAACTGATAACAAGCCTCTTATCTATGTCAACACCACTGCTAAGCTGGATGCAGCTGGTCACCTCTGGTTGTCCACCCTTTCCACATATGACTTCACACTGGAATAGCGAAAGGGCTTGAACAATATAAATGCTGATGCCCTGTCTCGTAGACCTCACTCCCCAGATGGCAGCCAGTAGACTTGTATGACCTTTGCAGCTGTGAAAGCTTTATATACAAAATCTGTGGCTGCAGATAGTGAGACGCCTGTCTGTCACACCAGAGCTACTGATGCAATGGAAGCCCACCCTGATGCTATTCCTGAAGCCTTCAACAACTTTGCAGTGTTAGATGTCAGCAATTTGTCCCAGCCAAAATAGAGAGAAAGCAAAGATGGTCAGAGAAACAGGATTATGGACTGAAAGGGGTGATTTCAGCTTTGGAAAAAGAAGAGAGCACAGACAAAGTACCAAATGATCATTATATTGTTCTGATTTTGTTACGGGACTGCAGCAAGCTGTCCTTGAAAGATAGACTTCTGTACCAAACTGTCCAAGACGCTAAAACAATGATCCCCTGTAACCAGCTGGTACTACCATAGAAGTACCGCAAAGTTGTCCTTAGAGTACTTCACAATGACATGGGGCATTTTAGGTTCAAGCGTACCCTGAACCTTGAGTGAGGTCAATTCCATTGGCCCAGAATGTGCCAAGAAAAGATGCACCACTTGTGAACATTAAAACCAGTGAACCTATGGAACTAATATGTATGGATTTGTATCACTGGCACCAGACAGTAAAGCTATAGCCACATTTTAGTCAACACTGACCACTGTACATGGTATGCACAGGCCTAACCAACAAAGAAATTAGGCAGCATGGACTGTTGCGCAGAAACTCGAGGAGTTTTTAACTCATTATGGTATACCCCAGCGTATTCACTCTGATAAAAGGGCCCAGCTTCCAGAGCCGCCTAGTGAGATAATTTTTTGATGCGCATGACATTCAGCAGTCACATACCACACCCTACCATCCTCAAAGGAACCCACAACTGGAAAGGTTTAATCATACCTTTTTAGACATGTTAGGTATGCTGGACCAGGAGCAGAAAAAAAATTGGAGCCAGCATGTCCCCAGATTGGTACACACTTACAACTGTACCAGAAATGGTGGTACAGATGCTTCTCTGTACCTGTTAATGTTTCTCTAAGAAGTCTGTCTGCCAGCTGACTCGGCGTTCGGTGTGTCTGCTGATGGAATTTCAAAAGAATTCTACCTTGAATGCACAACATGCCTATAAAACAACTGAAAGAAGCCTACCAACTGGCTGCCGAAGCCATCAGTAAAGTCAGTGCTGCAAATAAACTTAGGTATGGCCACAAGGTGTTTCATTAAGTTTTGAAGTTGGCGATAGAGTTCTCCTCATAAATCCTGGCATCTGTGGAAAGCACAAGATAGCTGACTACTGGTCTTCTAAACCTTATGTTGTCCTGGAAAAGTTAACTGATTTGCTTGTATACCGCATCCATCAAGAATGTGGCAGAAGAATTGTTAAAACTATTCATTGTAACCACCTTCTGCCTGTTAGTCAGCTCAGCCACATTCCAGAGACTATAACAGAGCCTGGGCCAAGACCCTCCAGAACCAGAAATCATAAGCAAGCCAATGGCAACATGGCACCAACATCTCCTGACAGCACTATGTGCAATGACTCAGTTCTACCATCTACCACAAATAACAGATCAAGCAGTGGGAAGGCTGAAGTTATGAACCTTTAACCCAGCAATTTACAGAAGATTTATCTAAATGGTCCCAGATTCCCTTTCGTTTTTTGGGCAGAGTGGAGGTCACTCAGCAAAATACTGTATACTCCCTCACATTTTGTTTTATCTCCAAACACTCCCTGTGATGCCCTGTAAATCTTATTTTCAAACATGGGACAGACTGATCTCCTGCTTTACTTGGAAGGGAAAGCCCCCCCCCCCCAGAGTGAGGTACTCCATTCTACAGTGTTCTAGGGGAGGCCTTAAGCTGCCCAACTATGTGATGGGATCCCAGCTGTGAGTGTGTACCCTCTTGTGCTAGATTAACCCTCAATATGCGGCACATTGGAAACAGGTAAAGCTTACTTTGCGTGAGCTATTTGACCTTACAAGCTACCTGTTCGGCCATCCTCCACATTGTAGCCCACTCACTGTTTCCTTAGTACACTGCAGAGCCTTTTAGACAATGGCTTAATATATTTCACAAACATTTAACTCTGTCAGGAGCCCTTTTTATTTGAGCATTTGCCCATGATGCCTCTTTTCCCCCGAATAAAGTAGATGGGACCCCAGTTCTCTGGCAATCCGAGGGCCTGAAGTACGTAACCCAACTGGTGTGCTCCAATGGCATTCTCCCCTTTGTTTTACTGCAGTCGACTTATCAACTACTACAGCCATACTTTCACAGATATTTACAGCTGAAATTGTATTTGAGACTTTGAGGACGTGCTAACTTGTATAGCAGAGAAACCAACACTCTTGATATCCCTGACTCAGACCCACCTTAGTGGGTCCTCCACCGAGCATCTTATAAGTCATATCTACGGTGCACTCTGGGAATGACCGAGGGAATCCATGGAATCATTAAGGATTAAATGGGTCAGAGAATTGAATCAGGATATCCTTAAACATGACCAGAACACCTCAGCTCTACGAGCTTATAAAGTATCAAGCTCCCCATACTGGAAATAATATGCGTGGAAGCTTCAAACTAGATTTTTTCACTGTCTATCTATAGTAGCTCAGTTTATGGAGGCCACCCTTGGGAGATTCTGGAGGGACTGCAGTTGTGAACAGGCGGACCAGGCACACATACTCTGGGCCTGTGAACCCTTAACCCCATACTGGCAGGAGGTTCTATAAGAACTAACAGCCATTTATGACTGTCCACAGTTATTTACGCCTGCCTACATAATGACTGCTGTACACCCAGAAGAGGTCAGGTTGGATAAAGCTACTTACAGACAGGTGACTCTGCTTGTTCTTTCAGCTAAAAAAGCCATCACCCGGTTATGGCACACAAAGGCAATTCTGACCTGAGAGGCATGGTGTGCCTTGACCAGGGAAATATATGCCCTGGAGCAGCTATCTACTCCACTGTCAGATCGGGTGGAGGCTTTCGACTATAAATGGCACAGATGGGTGCTGTATCAATTGGAACATTGCTCTGATTTTGTTCCTTAAATAGGAGAGGGCAAAGAAACTTCGTAGAGATTGGACCAGCCACAGTTTCATGGGCTCTCTGGCAGAGAGGTGAGGGTTAGATAACTAAAATGAATATTTAAAGGTTTTCTTGAACAGTCTGTAAAAAAATCCTATGGGTGGGATATTCAGACTGCGCCAGGCAGGGGTGCAAGCCGGGGTGCAGAGCAACTGGGATGAGCCAGGGCATGGACCAGGTGATATTCAACAGTGCTGCACCATGGCTCAGCACCATTGAATATGGCACTGAGGGCACATGCACTGCACACAGCACAGTGGCACTGCACCAGCGCAAGTGGTAGAAGGGGAGTAGGGGACTGCGCCAGCGCAAGTGCGGTTGCACTAGGTGCAGCAACTTTTATATTCAGCCATGGGCATGCAATTGAGGCCATTATGCATGTAAGGCTAAAATGAGGTCATTTGCATGTCATTATGGCTCCATTTTCATGTGGTGCGCCAATTCCCGGTGACTTGCACCTGGCACCCTGCCAGGCTGCAGCCTTCGGGGACCGATGCACTGCTGCCCCTCAGCAGGCTCCGCTCCCATACGCCCAATGATGGGCATGTGTAGAATGAATCCCCGGTGGTCCAGTGGACCACTATCCATTGCCCAATCATGGGCATATGTTCAAATAATCCCTGGTGGTCCAGTGGACCGATCCCCAATGCCTGATCGCGGACATATGTTAGATCCATCCCTGGTGGTCCAGTGTACCGAACCCCATTGCCCGAACATGGGCGTATGTTAGAACTCCCTGGTGGTCCAGTGGAACCCCCTTTCCGACCCACCCACTGAGTCCTCCACCACCCTGCACCCCCCCCTTCAGCAGCGGGTGGCAGCACCCTGCCCACAAGCTGCCCGGCCGCCTGCCGACTGACAGCGTACAGTATGACTGTATGCCTATTGGTCCACTGCATGGGCCAATGGGTGTGCAGACCATACAGTACTACACAGTCCCAGAATGTGAATGAATGCCAGGCACATCTTTGCAACCCCATGAGCGGCACAAGGCGGGTATGTGCCAGCATATGCGCCGCACATCCCGGGCTGAATATCAGTAAGTGCCATATATGCATGGGTACTGGTAATATGTCTAACCAGGTTAAAACTGATGACAAATGTACTTTTAATATGTTTACATGTGTTAGAGCTGGTGCCTAATTGATAGAGGTGTTGCTGTATAGTTAGAAAATGCACTGTAATGACTATATGTTCGAAATGCCTTGCTAGATAGGAACTCTTTGTCTAGACAGAAATATTCCTTAAAGTGTTATGTTTTACACTGCCACCATGGACTTTGGAATATTTAAAAAAATTAAGGCAGTGTCTTGTCGAGGACGCCAAGATTTTAGGGGGGAGTATCTAAGCCCCCCACCCTCCTTATGGGTCTTATCTGATGTGTGCTACAGCCCCTGATGTCATCACCAGTCTGCCTCCAGTTCCCTGGACTGTGGAACTGGGACTGGAGGGTTTGTGTGTCTCCGTGGCACCCACCATGAGGGTTCTTTTTTCCTCAGCCCCATAGGGAGTTGTGGGGCCAAGGTCCTTTAGAGTATTTACACTACTGGGTGCCTAGAGGTGAACAAACATGGCCATGCATACTGCAGCTGCTCATGAGCGACTGAGCTCTTAAAGGAGCCGCAGCTCCCATACTGTAGTTGTCCATGCGGCTATAATGTAAAAACGTATCCCAGCTCCAGGGCAGGCAATAGAGCCGGTAAATAAGTAAATACCTGCCTCTGGGCATAAGCGGGTGGTTTTCCCATCCCCTTGTGGGTGGCAGGACTGGGAACAGTACAGGTGAGGTGCACCCACAGCTTAAGAATGGCATGAAGAGGCACCTCAGCTTTCAGGATCCCCAACAGCCAAACGGGGCTCCCCCAAACAATTTAAGTGTTTCCCTGGTCCCATCATGGCAAGCGGGGCCAAGATAAGTGGTCATTAGCCCCTGAATGGGTTTGTAAATAATATGGGAGGCTGCCAAAAGGAGGCATAATTAATGTAAACAAAGATGACGGCCACCTGAGGATCTCCCTGCGACCGAGTGTTCTGAGAAGGGTGAAAGTGCAGCTTCAGAGAGCCTGGGAAAATGTTAGTCAATCAGGATGGAAGTATTGGCTGCTATATAATGGGCTGTGCCCTGGATTCGGGGGGGAGTCCAGCCAAGACGGTGGTAGGAGGAGAGTGCTTGAGGAAGGCTGCATGAGCCAAATATCTAACCTGAGTACAGAAAGGCCCCTCCAAGCCCAGAAAAACCCTTGAGGCAGACTGCCTACTAACCCAGCTTCCCGGAAGGGAATTTGAACTACATTGCTCCTTTAGTTTTTCCCAGTGGGATTTACCTAAACTGCTGCGCTAAAACTGTTAAGCTTTAAGCTGTTTTCTCATTTGAAAGTTGCTAGAACTGCTGAACTGTACTTTCCCGAACCAAAGATGATGACAGGCCTTTGAGGCAAAACGATGAAAGGCCTTTGAGGTGAAGATGAGGAAAGGCCCATTACGGGTGAAGAATCCAGCACCTGTTTAGAATTTCCAGCCTGCTGTTGTTCACTGAGAGACTGTCTGCTGATTTCAGAGCAGTACTGCCAAGCCATATCCCTCCTCTCCACCCCCTGAAACTGTTCATCAGACTGTGAGGACCTCTGGGTTGTGGCCCCGAGGAGTTCTTTTCAAAGTTAGTTAGTTAGCTACAGTAGATATAAAGGGGGTAAAGTCTTGGGCAGGACTTTGATACACTACAGGAAAAGCCCAGGCAGAAGTTTGAAAGTATTATCTGTGTTATTCACTGTGAAAGTTCAGTTGGGGCCCCATTTTCAAAGTTCTTTAATTCAAACACAGACTTTGTTCCTTCAGTATCCCCAATGCTCACCAACCCTTCAACATCTGGTTGACCACCAGCAACCCAGTGAGGTACCCACTATAATGGACAGTAACAACTCTTACGGCCATGAGGAAAAGCAGGGTGCACCAGAGGGGTGGATTGGGGACTGTTTGGGGGACAACTGTTGAAAACCAAAATTGTTCTTGTGCTGTTTTATGCCCCTTTACCCTTCCCCTACAATAAATCTGATGTTAGCTTACTTTATAATACTGGTTCATGATTATTGTTTTGTGTGTATTTATACTGTGTGGTGACAATCTAACTGTATGTATGGGAGGAGAAATAGTTGGTTGTTCTTGGGGGGAGGTTAGGGCCACATTAGGTAGCCTGTATACACCCCTGCCCCAGGTGGAGGCACCAAAACCTGTTTCTTGTATGCTATTTGTATACTGCACCCAAATGAACCCAGGCTGATCCCAAGGTAGGTTGGTGTGTGAGTGGTTGCCAGGTGCACACAACAGAGAGACCCCCTCCTATATATAATATTAATTTTTGTAAAGCCATCAAAGAAGGACTCTGCTGCAATGGTGAACATCTGGTCAAGGCATGTGGCTCTCCCCCCTTTACTGTATCATATGCCACCTCCTAAAGTATACGCAATGAAGGTTATAGTATTCATCCCATCATACATAAGGACTCAACAATATTAAACATTTAGGAATATCTAAAATAATACAGCTGCATTAACTCATTACTTCCAATAGCTCTGTATGAAGTCTGACCTATCCATTATTTACCTGACACAAAATGGCCGCCAAGGTAATAATGGGATAAAAATAAAAATGTTAGTCCTAGGGAATGGGGGGAGGGGTTTACATGGTTAAATCAAGTCTACCATAGTCTCACTAAGTAACAAGAAACATGATGGACAGTCATGCTGATGGAAGGGATAATAATGGAATAGGCAGTGATTCTACTGTCCTCCCATACCAGATGTATTCCAGTTCCAGAAAAGAAAATGTAGTATATATATATATATATATATATATATATATACCACTGGGGTAAGAGCTTTCTTAGTGGAATAACCTGTGTTATTTTCTCTAGAGTGAGGATAAATCCTGATGACATCAGCAGAGTGAGGATATCACATTTATACTCACTCTGCTGATGTCACCAGAGTGAGAATATC
Organism: Neoceratodus forsteri; assembly: GCA_016271365.2. Lineage (NCBI taxonomy): Eukaryota > Metazoa > Chordata > Ceratodontiformes > Ceratodontidae > Neoceratodus > Neoceratodus forsteri. Next base: position 1,606,839,993 of record CM057452.1, read on the forward strand.
TGCACTGCAGATTGCATTCTAAAGGAAACTGCTTCAGAAAACAGTTTCTCTTTCTCACTAAAGCTGCAGCTTACTCAGTTAGCTTTGCAAAACACTCTCACATGTGTTCCACTGAGTTTCTAACACTCCAAGCCCATTAATGTGCTGATCTCAGCTTCAAAACCACCTGAATTCTAAATGAAATTATTTTACAAAGCAGTGTCTCTCTCTCTCTCTCTCAGTGCTACCTGCAGCAGTTTGTCTTTCTCCCTGAACCTCTGACTCACTCAATTACCTTTGCAAAACCTTCTCACCTGTGTCCCACTGAGTTTCTAACACTCCTAGCCCATTACTGTGCTTATCTCAGCCTCAAAACAACCTGAATTCTAAATGAAACCTTTGCAAAGCAGTTTGTCTTTCTCAGTGCTACATGCAGCAGTGTGTCATTCTCAGTGAGCCTCTGAATCACTCAGTTAGCTTTGCAAAACACACTTACCTGTGTTTCTCACTCTCTGTCCATTCAGGACAAACACACACTCACATACTGTACACACACACACACACACACACACACACACACACAATGAGCAGGAAACACACAGAAACACAAAAAAATGTTCCTAAAGCTCTCACCCCAGTGGTATAAACCGCAAACATAATGTGCAGATAATGGGATATGGAAAATATTCTCACTCCTGCATCATGAGCTGTGCATTCTCACTCGTGCCTTCGCCACTTGTGAGAATACAGAGCTCACTCTGCAGGAGTGAGAATATTTTCCAGATCCCACTCCTGCCCATCATGTATCATATACAGTATGTGTGTGTATATATATATATATATATGTGTGTGTGTGTGTGTGTGTGTGTATATATATATATATATATACACAACTTTAAAGGTAAACAATGCATCTCTCATGCTGGTTGCAGACTGGAGCACTGACCAGAAAGAACTGGAAGAGACAGGTAAAGAGGAATGCTGCAATTACTATTCACAGGAGAATTAACAACTTAAGTGATGACAGATTTTAATGTCATAACTTGGAATGTATAAGGTATAATCCATCCAACTAAAAGGAAAAGAAATTTCACACAAATCTCAAATCCACCAGATGTGATAGTGTAATGTTACAGGGGACACATCTCCTACTAAAGGAATCATAAAACTAGTCTAGGAGTGGGTGGGGCAAGTGTTCTCCAGTTCACATAGTACAAAAAAGGGAGGTGTCATAATTCTAGTAAAAAGAAAATGCCTCTTTATATCAAAATGTACAGTTACTGAAAAGGATGGTCAATGGGTGATGGCAACAAGGAAGGTACAAACAGGGAAGGAACATGAACAATTGACCCTTCTGGTCCATACATGTGCACCTAATGCAAATGATAATACATTTTATCTAAGCCTCACACAGCAGATAACAGATTTGGTGAAACCAGAAACTACGGTATTCCTAGTAGGGACCTAACTTTGTCTGGGATCCTCTGATAGATAGGACACCAACTGAAGTTGGTACACCATCTTACAAGAAAGCTAAAAGAGCTCTGTATGTCTTATGTGCTGAGATGGATCTTACAGATGCCTGGCACCTAATGCACCCAACAACAACAGAATATACATTCAGATCGTCCTGATACAGAACCACAGTACGTTGAATCATCTGCTCATCAGCAATTACAGCTCACATGAGCTTACGGAAGTGAGCATCTGACCCAGTGCTGTCTCAGACCATACACCACTCTCCCAGAAGAGATCAGTGGCTCATTTACTTAGCAAAAATACCAAAATGGCAAACATGCCCTTTTCTGTTGCAGTCTTGAGACTTCAGAGAGTGGCTAAAATCACTAAGAACTTAATTTAACACCAGAAGTTTCAGATCACACAATAATTAGCTACTCTTCCCATATCACTAAGCAAAGGCATAAGGAACAAATGCAGCTTGAAAAAAGAGCTAAAAACAGAGGAGACCCTCTATTATGGAAACCCTAAAAGGATTTCTATGGACTTCAGAAAGGTGATAGAGCCGAAATATAAGCTCATGTTAATATTACACCAACAAGCTGAAAGAGCCCTATTCTTTACTAGACAAGGATATTGGGGACATGGGGAGAAGGCCAGTAAGCTTCTTGCTTTCAGACTCTACAAATGAAAGAGTGAAGCCCTTATCCCAAACATAGAAACGGGAGATGGTTCGGTCACACTGGAACCATGGAGGATCAGTGACATGTTCTAAGACTTTTACACTCACCTTTACTCCTCTCAGAGTTCAGCACCAATAGAAAAAACTCTGCATTTCCTACAACAATGTGCACTACCCACAATACCACAAAGCCTACGGGAGGAACTTGACTCTGATCTCTCCTTGGAGGAAATCAAGAGAGCCATTCAGTCTCAGGCTGTCTGGTCTTGGGGCTTTTTGCCAGAGTGCTGAATCATATCAGTCCTTTCAGGAGCAATTGGGACCCAAGCTACACAAAGTGCTCATAGATGCACAACAATCAGGGGAGGTGTCAAAATCTATGCAGGAGGCAACTATTACAGTGCACCCAAAACCAAACAAAAGTAAATCATAGTGTGCAAACTGTAGACCAATCTCGCTACTCAATGTAGATGTCAAAATTCTAATCAAAGCACTTGCAGTAAGGCTAGAAAAAGTGTTACCATAAATCATACATAGCTCTTAAGCCTGCTTCATGAAGGGACGACAAGGAGCAGATAGTCTCTGTATGTTAGCTAACATTCTACATCAGGCACAAAAACATCATACCTCAGCTGCATTAGTATCAATTGATACTGAAAGAGCATTTTGTTTGATAGAATGGAACTATGTGTTTTAACCCCTTGAAGGAAAACTACACCATCTTATCATTTAAATTTTGTTTTCATGTCAACAGGAAACTATTTTCACGTAGCTTTTAGGGGTATATGTGTTTGCTTTATTTTGTTTTCACTGTTCAGGGTAGTCCCCTGTGATTACCCTGGTGGGGTCTCCATTTTATGGTTGTCAAAATCTCATGTTTATGATTGAACGCATCCTTAAACAAAAGGTAGTTATCATCTCTATTCCTCTATCCGGCACTTGCCTTTCTTCCCCCACCAAAAAGGAGTGGGAGGTTCTGGCAGGGGGCATAATTCCCCCATGTCTCACCCCTGAGCTCCTCACAGGTTACCTAAGGGTTCTCATCTCACAGTTAACCAGCATGCCTGCAGCCTTAAGTGCCCCATTTGTCTTGCATGCAGTCAGTGTTGCCTCTGACACAAGCAGTGACCATCTGAGACCCTTCTGAGGGCCACCAGCATCCGATAGATTGCAGGTCCACCTTCACTGCCAGCAGCAGGTCCACTGTCTCCTGATACCCCAAGTCTTCACCACCAAGGTGGATCACCTGATCCCCAGTAAGTGAAGCAATGCCCAGTGCAGGCATCAGCACCCGGGCCACCTGGGCAATTGCCCAGGGCCCTGTAACCAGAGGGGGGCCCCCGACCCACCAGCAACTCTTTTTTCTGCCTGCTTGTGCTCTTCTCTGCCTCCATCCATGTCTGCAGCTGGTACAATTTAAATCAACACCAAACAACAGCTGAGTGTGAGCCTACTGATGCTGAGTGCTGGTGGAAACTATATCCTGACCACAAGATTCCTCCGGGCCCTGAAAAAAATAGAGACTGCCAGCCCTGCTTGACTGGCAAGGCCTCGATCCAACTAGGGAGTGTTTCATGCCCATGGGGCAGGGTGTGGATGTGCAGTGGTGGCCAATTGCTAGAGAGACTGTAGAGAAGGGGTGGGCCTGATCTGCCCATATGGGTAGCTGTTGCTGTGTCGGGAAGTTGAATCGGCTGCATGGTTGAGTGCATTGTCTGGTCTGGGGCTGGGCCGAGTAGTAGAGTGAGTGAGCGAATCGTCATCGAGGAGGTCGTGAGAGAGGAGTCACTGAGTGAATCCATTGTGTGTTGGGGGGCACTCGGGAAGCTGGATCTCTGAAATGGTGACATGTCGGTTGGATTGCGGGTCAACACCGAGAGCAACATGGCAGATCATGGATGTAGCTCCAGACCATCCTGGTGTGATGATGATGATCCTGGTAGAACTTTGTTTGTCAGCTCAGAGGCAGCAGGCACAGGCTGTAGTTGTTCAGTGAGGAGTGGGATGGTCAGAGGACTGGAGCATCTGGAGTTGTAGCAACAGCAGCAGGTCAGACTCAGCAGCATTGTCTACATATCAACTTCTGACTTGTGTTATAATTTTTACTGAATAAGGAAAGAAGCAAGGGGTCATGATGATGCCTGGTTAATAATCATAATCACAAAATAACCTGGGAGTGTAACAGAAAAATCTTTGGCAGTAGGGGAACCATCTGGGCTGGCTGGGTAAGTCACTCCGGCTGTTGGGAGAGGGCCAGTAATGTACTTCTATTCATTGCTGATGAGCAGTCTGAGCATCTGTAAATGTATTTATTTATTTATTTTATTTTAGTTGTTGCTGACCGGGAAAATTGAGTGGGACATTCACCCTTCAAGTAAAACTATGCATGCCCCATGCTGAATTGTTCTGCAGGGAGCCTATGGCCTGAGTTGCTATCCATGTCTGAGGCAATGCCAACAGCTCAGGATTGGGGGGGCAGGCTGCCTGCATCTCTCTGCCAAGCCAGTGCTGGGCCTGGTTTGATTGTAGTTTGCTTTTTTTTTTGTTTGTTTACAATATGGATGGATTGATCTGAGGGCGGCACACTGGAGGTGCATTGCCCAGGGCCCACAAAAACCTGGCACCAGCCCTGGCAATGCTCGCCAACCTGTATTCCCTGGCACCATTCCAGGGATTTGCAAGAGACAGAAACAATTACTGCCAGTGCAGACAGATGTTGCGCCAATTACCTGGGACCTCCAGAGCACCATGCCTGGATTGTTCCAGCCACCATACTAGGTGCTCAATCTGGAAGGACTGTTCCCAAAGCCCCGAGCCTCCAACCCCATGTTGGATGGTCCTTACCAGATAAGCTGCTTATAAGCCTACCCGGCTTGCTGCTCTTGTGCTGAAAGAGTGCCTCCCCCCACATTTGGATCAGCAGCTATGTAGGTCTCTACCTTGCCAAGACCTGCCAAGAAGAACCAGGTGGGGCCACCACCTTGTGCCAGCTGCCCCTACACCTCTGCTTCATCTTGCTCTTCTGTAACCACACAAAAACACCATACTTCAAGGACATCACATCCTCCGCCTGTAGGCCCATGATCCCTGTAGCTGGTGTGCCTAGGTTAGCTCCAATACCCAGAGTGAGCCTCTGATCATCACCACCAAGAATAATATCTCAACCAGCAGATCCTCAGATGAGCTTTGCACCTGAAAACCAAGTTGCCCCAAATACGGGCCAAGCTTGCCAGTGGGATGGGACACCTCAGATCTGGCTGGGCACTCAAATTATTCATAACCCTCTCATCCCTTCTAGCCCATGAAGGCCATGGTGGTGTCAGGAACCCCACCTCTCAAGACCCTCAATGCTCTCGAGAGAAGGTGTGCCTCCGCTCCCTGCGACAGTCTTCCCCATTTTGCCCTCCTGATGTATGGTCACAGGTGCTCCACTAGCATTGGCCAGGGACAGGGCCCCCTGCCAATTTCTGACCACGAAGTAGCACCCTACACCAAGGCAATAGTCCCCATTGTCCTCTGTGTGAAGGAATTACCAGCTGCCTCACCACACACAGCATCTGCCATTCCATAGCCCAAGACAGGAACCTGGACATCATCAAGTGACTGTTCAGCAGCATACCTTCCAGTCGTTAGATTCCCCCATCAAATCCCCCAAGAGGGCCCTTGCCTTGCATGGCCCAGTGTGCACCACTCCCCAGTTATCAGACTGAAATGCACCTTCCTGTCCCCTAACCTCAGCCCCTCAAAAACATCCCCCCCCCCCCACTGCCGAGGCCTCACTGCTGATCATTTTTTTTTTTGGCTTATTTAATACCCTACAACAGTGCCTGCCAGAAGGCCCCTCCACCCCCTGTGGGGATTGGTTCTGCAGGTGAAATAGAGGAACCCTCATGACGACCATCTTGTCAGCTGGCAGGTGCCATTGTCGGCCCCTCAGTGTCTATCCCTATCCCTAAAAAGGTAATCCCTGCGCTATAAGACTGTACCTACCAAAAAGAGTCTGAACTCTCCCACACACGGGGATTTGAACCCAGGATCTTTCTGTTCATAGGCAAGAGATTAACCCACTGAGACACAAGCTCTGCCTCCAATGCAATGGGAACCCCGATCCCCCCAACTCCCGTCCTCAAATGAGGCCAGGGTCAACTCACGGTTTGGAGCCCCTGATAGCTTCCTCTATGGGAAGTCCATGATGCGGTGAACAATCGCAAAGTTCTAGGCGGCCAGTGCCCCTCCCAAAGCAGGACAGCACCAGACCCCTGTAAACCACACATGGTACCACACCCCACCATGGGCATGCTGTTGTGCCCCAACATAGTCCTGAAAGCCTCATGCCCCCACGCTTCCTATCTGCTGGGCCTTCATGTAAGAGGGATGGCTCATTCTGCTCAACTCCCCAGGCAACTGGACAGGCAGGCATTCTGCCTGGGATTTCTGGGGCTTTCAGTGCTGCTTCAAAGGCCCCTCTTAGCAGTTGAGAATTGTGCCCTGCACAAATAGAGGGGGATGGTGTTCCCATCTTGCCTGACAGCCAAAACCTGCTGATGTTTCCTTGGCCAGTCCCCTGATAATCAGCTAGCTTCACGGGGTGGGGGCACCTCTGGGCCCTCATCATCCTCCTTCCCAATGAGAGGCCACTGTCCGTATGCAACCCCACTCTTGCAATGCATACACTAAAAGGGAGCTTAGTCCTGTTCTCCCAGCACAGGGTGGCATCTGCTTTCCGCCGTACTCCTCCTGATCCATCCTCTCTTAGTACATAATGAGTCCCCTCCTTGCAACAGGTTTGGATCAGCCAGAACTCCCTGGAATTGGATGAGCCAGGTAGCTGCACAGTGGTTTTCTGGACCTCTCTGTGATTGTCCCGAGAGACCTGATACAAAAAAGGGAGGGGATTGTGCTACCACCAGCCCTTATAGCTGGGAATCTCTAACCCCTGAACCTTGTCGTCCTGCTGATCGGTCATGGAATGCCTGCAAATGCCCCTGACTTCTACCCCTCAGTGTCAGGAACTTTTGCATCCCACAGGCTGGGCAAGGCAGGCGTATGAGCTGAGAGATGCAGCCAAGCTGTGAGACCCAAATTATCCTCACCCAAGACGGTCACCGAGTCTGTCTGACAGCCATCCTGAGTGCCCCCATTGCCTGTCATTCTCCAAAGACTCCCCGACCCCCAAACACCCTGCCTCTTGTCTTGGGGATACGGGTGGAGGGAGCTTCCTGTCCTTCAGGGAGCCTAAAACTAGACCCCCCGCCCATCCACTAAACTACCATATAAACTCCCTCCCCCATCAGGGCTCTGGCGCCGTATGCAAGATGGCCACTGAGATATCATGAGCTGTGAGATCTCAGGTGCATGAAGCCCAAACAATAGAATGGGAGTACTGGGCCAAGCCATGCATTAGTCTGCATAAAATGGAGTCCCCCTTGCCACCAACCATCTCTGACCACTGGGATTCCTGCACGGGGGCTGCCGCCCTGAAAAGCCTTGCAATTGTATGGGGGGGAGGATGTAAGGTGCAATGATGAGTGAGGAGGGGCTGACTTTGCTGCCACTCCGGATGACTGGCCAGATCGCGGAGCTCTGCAGGCCCGAGCCAGGCCACAATGTCACCCTTCAAGGACCAGTCAGAAGCTAGGAGACCCAGGAGCATGTCTTCCCCCAGGTAAGCCATGTTAACTGTGACCTAAGAGCAAGGGCAAATGAATCAAAAACCCCATCCTGAAACACAGCCCCACCATAGCCACGAGTGAGGCATTTGTATGAACCCCCAACCCCCAGCACACCAGGCGTGCGGGGATCTGCTGTCTCACAGCAATCCGAGTGAACACTCCCAGCATCTGTAGCCAATTCAAGTAGCCAGGAGGAACATGGTAGCAGGGGTCCTGAAAACCAAACCTCGGTCCACGACCGAGTTTTCTACACTGTTTCCTTTTTTTTTTTTTTCAACCAGAAAGGCCCACTGGGCATGAGGCCTGTATTAAGGGGCAACTCGGAGGGGAGGGGTAAGTGACGCACTCAGTGCCACACAGCATGCAACTGGAGACAGAGGAAACCACCCAGATCTCCTAGAAGCACCAAGCTCATTCATAGCTCTTTAACGTACCTGAGGCTAGACTGAGCTGCCCACAAGATTTCTTTGTTATTATTCTTCATTAACTGGACAAGGCCCACTAGGCATAAGTGCCTTATTCCAGGATTGACCCAGGAGTATTTGGGGACTCATCCTGCCCCCTCCCAGTATGCAAGTGGAGGCTGTGGGAATCAAACCCAGCTCATTGCCCTAGCTAACTATTCTTCTCCCTTCCAGCTCCCTCTCTCTCTATTTGTTTTTAAGGGGAGGGTACATATTACTCTGCCACTGATGCCTCAGATACTACCCTATCTAGGAAAACAGGGAGTGTGAGGAGGGTAGGCCCTTACTTCTGAGAAGCTGACAGCCATAGTCCTGTTAATCCAAAGGAAGGAGAAGAAAGAGGGAAAGCTGATGGCCTCTAGCTCCTAACACTCCTTTTTCTCTTCCCCCCCCAGATACCACCTCCCAATGGGCTGGCCTCAGTGGTACCTTCCCTTGTGGCACTGCTGGAGCCTGATTTCCCCCAGAAGAGATACCCTGCCTTCCAACCCAGGTGCAGGAAGGGGGGGCCCTGGACAAATGGCCAGCTGCTGCAAATTCCTTGGCAGCTTCTCCATGCTTGCTAAACTCCAAGAACACCTCGTGCTCGCCCAACTAACCACCTTTCTCTCTGACTCCAACTTCTTCACTCCCTTCCAATCTGGATTCAGGAAGAACCATTCTACTGCCACTTCTCTGACAAGACTGTCTGACATCATCCTCTCTGGGATGGATAAAGGTCAAATCATCTCAGCCATCTTTGTCAATCTAGCTAAAGCATTCAACACTGTCTCTCATCCACTCCTGCTAACATGCCTTTCTGCATCTGGACTCTCCAAGTCAGCCACCAACTGGTTCAGCACGTACCTCACAGGTAGAACACAATCAGTCAGAATTGTGGATTCCATCTCCTCCCCCCTCCCCATGAATACCGGTGTCCCCCAGGGATCGGTACTTGGCCCCATCCTTTTCTCTGTTTTTCAAAATGACCTGACACTAATCTGTTCATCTTCATCCATCCACATGTATGCAGATGACACAGTCCTGTTTACCACTGGCCATACCCTTGAAGAGGTTGCTACTAACCTTCAGGCTGATTTCAACAAAGTTCACCTCTGGTTTAGCTCCCATCTACTCTCCCTCAATGCCAAGAAGACAGTCTCCATGACCTTTGGCACAAGGCAGAGAGTGTCCAGGGTCACAGCCCTCCCCACCTTCCACATCCTAGACAGGACATTCCTTGAGGTTGCTTCTACTTTTAGTTATTTAGGGGTATGGCTCAACCAACACCTATCCTTCTCTGCACATGTAGACGCAATCTTGAAAAAATTGCACCCCAAACTCGGTGCCCTTTACAGGAATCGCAGTAGCCTCCCGCTAACTGTGAGATGAGAACTTGTGCAGAAGATGATCCTACCTACCTTTGACTACTGTGATGTAGTGTACAGTGCCACTCCCAAGTCTTCCTTATCCAGACTGGCCCCCCTTTTCAATGCTTTCTGCTACTTTGCGCTTGATGTACCCCCACCCATTATTGTGAGCTCTACCGCTCACTAGCATTTCCATCCCTTGAAAATCACAGCCAACTACATTGCTCAAAATTTGTGTCAAAATTCTGGCTTGGATCACTCCCGTCCTACCTTGGCACCATGTTATCCTCACCTTCCACCCCCTCTCATGCCTTTAGATCCTACGACTCCTGACAATTGGTAACCCTCAGCAACGGACCTCCATAGGCCAAGCTGCCTTCTCACACTGACTCCCTAAACTCTGGAACAATCTCCCTCACCAAATTTGCCACTCCTCCTCCACTCATTCCTTATCTACTGCCCTGTCAAACTACCTTATGGTTAATTGCACCTGTTCATGATACCCTCTTCTCCTATCCCCCAGTGTCCCACTACCTCTCCATTGCCTGACCAGCGGCACCTAGCAATTGCTATGGAAGCTGACTTATATGTACCAACTATGCACTTATCACTCATTTGTCATTACTGCATTTATTGATCCATGTCCTAAATGCCTCAGTGCTGTGTATCCGTGTGTTGTGTTGATTCATCATAACCCTATTATGTTGACCTTGAGCTATGTTGTAATTCCATACCAAATGAACCACATGCTATGCTGCAAACATCATGTAAAATGTAACCCCCAATTCCTTGTAACACTGCTTGTTGATGCTCTCAACTTGTTCCCCTCCCCCCAGGTCACACCATGAGACGAGCATCTTTTTGCTTAGTGTGCCTTTCCTGGTGAAATATTTCAATAAATAAATAAATACACTGGAATAAATCCTCTTTTGCAATCAACTTTTTACTTGATCCATCTTAAAAAGAAAATGTTATACAGCCAATCAGTGCTGTACCTATCAATTCCAGTAGCTTAATATAGAACACACTTTCCATAAGTCACTAAAAGTAATTAATCTGTTACTATGTATGCCTTTCCAAAAGAGTGAAAGAGCACAAAAACTGTGAAAATAAAAGGGAGGCATGTCTCTCAGAACCGGAGCGAAAAGGCAATAGTGCAGGGGAGGGTGGGCAATATCCTGGGGGCTCATTTTTTTGAAAGTACATGGGAGCAAGCCAGCATGTTTCCATTATATGATTAGGATTATCTGATGAAAAATTACATTTGGTAAATGTGCCCAAATCTGGTGTTTTGGCAACTGGTGAAACAGATCCAAGAGAACTCATTTCCTCTTCAGCTGTTTTGCATAGCTCTCAAACTTTCATTGTTATATTTGTGAAATGATACAAGACAAATGGGCAAAATGGATGACTGTGACAGGCTGTCTACCCTGATGTCACCATTCTACACGGAACTCACAGACAAGAGTGACCAGATGTCCAGATGACTCCATTTAGTTTAATGCTGCCACCATCAGGCTGGCTATTAGGGTATCTCGATCTGGTTCTTTTCTACCCCCTGCCACTGTTCACCTAGTGCAAGGCATGTATTTTAGGCAATCAAAGCACCCATTAGCCACTGAGAGGAACCTCCTACCTGCTCTTTATCAGACACAGGTTATGTTTGTACTTGGTTGTCATGCTCTTTGGTAGCAGACACCAGATTGCTAAATACAAATGGATATTACCCATACCAAAAATACTTCTTGTCAGAGAAATATTAAATATGAAAATATTTATCATTTACACTGCTAAATTGCATAATATGCAGATGCAGTACAAAAGATATAAAACACACTATGGAATTCTAAACAATACAATTAAAACAAGAGGTTTACAGAAATAAAATCATCTCTAGTCTCTAGACTAAAATCCTAACATATTTTACCCCAACTCTTGCATTTCTTCCTCTCTTTGAAGCCAAATTGCCACTAACGCCTGAGAGGCAGCAGACACAGAGCATTCCCTTTTCTTACAGAGGACCTCTGCTATGTTCTGCTCTCACACTGAATCTGAGGATCTGAAAGTTGTGTTCCCAGGTTAAAACTTACAAGAGATCCACCACATATCACGTCATTGGCCATCCTTGTCACTTACCAAGGTCCGCTCATTCTGTGTTCTGGAAATCCTTTTAGTTCTAAAAAGAGTGGCAGAGACCATTCTGTGACTAAATTGCATTTTCAATGTGAGCAGCCATAGATTCAATATGACCCACTACAAAACCAGCTGCCCCGGCTCTGGACCAGGCACCAGCACTGCAGGGGTGCCCCTTAGAAGCCTGGACTTCTTCATACTCTCCAGTCACATGATAAGGCCCAGCTATCAGCCAGTAATCCCAGTCCTGTTATCCCTATTCAAATTCTGGGAGAGGGTACTCAGAGCTTGTTACTGTCCTTCCTTCCAGATAGAAGTTTGCTCACCACAGGGGTCCTTGTAGTAGCCCTGAATAGACTATGTGTGCAGTAATGCATGATAGGGTGTGTGATTATTGACCAATAATCACCTGTCTCTCGGGGATGTTGTTAGGCATGAGGCACTTGCACTCAGTACCTTTACCTCCTGAGAGAGAAGTGTGATTGCTGAACATTCTACAATGGCAAGAGAGAATCCTGGTCCCTGATTGGTCAGACTGGTACTGGACCCGGGATGTTATCCCAGCATAACATCCCAGCTCTGGTCTCAGCACACTTATGACTGCATCAAAAGTTTTAAAAAGATTGCTCCACAGCCATCCTGTCCCTGCGAGCAGCTTCACCGGTCCCCGCACTGCTCGCACTTGACGCTTCCAACCCCCACTCATACTCAGCACTCCCCGCCCACCATAAATACACTGTGAGTGTGTGTATAATTTTTATCTCCCAGTACACAACCCCAAACTGTACCGGGAGAACCACAAACAAAATGCCTTCTAAAGAATACCTGGGGTTTCCCTGGCAGCAGATCGTGCAACGACCTAAATGAAAAAAAACAAAAGCAACACAAATGAGCGGGTGAACAGCTAGCTGTAACAGTCATTGCGTGGATGTTCTCCTCAGTTGCTGTTCATCTCATGCTCAATTTCTTTTTTTTTTTAACCTTTGGCAGACCAGAAAAAACACACATTCTCCCTACCTCCTTTTCTCTACCTTCACAAAAGTGGCAGCAGAGGAATGCTGGCAGCAGAGAGATTGCGAGAGCTCCAAACATCGCAATGATAATCTCCCACTACAACATTTAATAATGGCACCAAACTGTACCGGGAGAACGGCAAGCTAAATACAGTTCGGGGGGGGGGGGGCAGCAGACTGAATGGGACCAGCAAGCACATACTAAACAGAAAAAAAAAACATGTATTGTGCAGACAGCACCATCTGTTGGACACACAGAAAAAATAACTACTTTTTATACACATACACTTCCACACAAAAAAAGTGTAAAAAATCTCTTTAAAAAATAATTCTTTGAATTTTTTTCATCTACTTAAACATTAGCCATTGTATAATAGGAATAATACCCTCCAGGGTGGGTGTTATGCTGGGATAACATCCCTTCCGGTTGTTGTACGCCCTCGGCCTGCGGCTTTGGGCCCAACCACCTGAGGTGGGATGTTATCCCAGCATAACACCCACCCTGTCTAGCATTATTCTTCTATAATCACACATCCCTGAAGTGCCTTATTGCTCCTATAACATGTAAGAAATATCACAGCAACTAATTTTTCTTACATGTCATAAAGATATAATAATATAAGAATCTGTATAAAACAAAACAAAAACAAGCATTTGTCAATGCCGAATGTTGTCTTGTTGGTGATGGCATTGGAAGTGCAGGAGTTAGAGAGATGCATGATAGGAATGGTAGTGAAGTATGGAACTAACATCAATCCCACCCAACCCTGCAGAGACTGACAGGCATTGAGGTGTGCCTTTGGGTAATCTACCATAACGCTCATGCCATTTTACCTCACCTTACCCTGCAGACTCTGATAAGTGTCACATTGTGTCTTGGGGTCGTTGGGTCTTACGCGCACCCCATTACATACTAACATACTATTTGCCAGCAGATTAGGCCTTACGGTCTATCGAGTCTGCTCGAACCTCAGATCCTTAGTTGGGTATCGAGGCCCTCCCATCTACATAAGGAAGTACGTTGAGATGGATGCAATATAGGAGAATGGGGTGAACTTTGGGGCCGAAGAGTACAAGGCACACCTTGATGCTTTTCAGTGGCTGCAGGGTAGGGGTGGGGGTGGAATGGCATGAGCATTACAGCCAACATTCCAAAGGCACACCCCTGACACTTGTCAGTCTGTACAGGGTGGGACGTCATGGTTAGAAACCCTAACGCCCCAGGCATTTGTTGGTATTTGTACTCCAAATGTTCAATATGGCCTTTTTGTGACCCCACCTCATGAAAGCATTTGGGACCTCTGCTCATGAACAGTGGCACTGTGATTTTGTTAATCTGTCCCAAATGTTAATTTCCCACAGCGACCACGCCATTCTGCACCAGATGTGTGAAAACACAGTTTGGACAGGATGTGAAAAATTGCAGCTGTACCATTCATAAGGAGATGTGAAGAGATGGCAATGTTGAAAATCTGGAGTGAAAATATAAAAAATTCTCGAAGTCACAAGCGTGCTTGGAAACTGCCCAATTCATCCTCGTAACACAATCATTTTGTGGAATTCTTTCACCAAATTTTCAACATAGGCATTTTGGGACCTCTGCTCATGAACAGTGTCACTATGATTTTCTTAATCTGTCCGAAACATTGATTTCCCACAGCGACCACGCCATTGTGCGCCAGATGTGCAAACCCACATTTCAGGAAGGATGTAAAAAAAGACAGCTGTACTGTTCATAAGGAGGTGTGCAAAAATGGCTATTTTGAAAATCTTGTGTGAAAACATTAAAACTTCTCGAAGTTACAAGTGTGCGTGGAAACTGCTCAATGCACACTCGTAACATAGTCATTCTGTGGAAGTTTGTCACCAAATTTTCAACATAGGCATTTTGGGACCTCTGCTCATGAACAATGTCACTGTGATTTTCTTAATCTGTCCCGAACATTGATTTCCCACAGTGACCACGCCATTGTGCGACGGATGTGTGAAAATGCATTTCAGGCAGGATGTGGAAAATGACAGCTGCACTGTTCATAAGGAGGTGTGAATAAATGGCAATTTTGAAAATCTGGAGTAAAAATATTAAAAATCCTCGATCTTACGAGCGTGCTTGGAAACTGTGCAATACTCTCTCTTAACACAGTCATGTTTGGGAATGATTTCACCAAATTTGCAACACAGGCTTTTTGGGAGCCCACCTCATGAACAGTGACACTGTTGTTTAGTGAATCGGTCCCAAAAGGTGATTCCATGCAGTGACCCTGAAATCATCTTTCAGGACCGAATAATGACAAGACAGTAACTGAATTCATGAAGTGGGGTCCCAAGAACCCCATGTTGAAAATTTGGTGGCAAAAGTTGCAAAATTGGCAGAGATATCCACCTAAGTTGAAAACCACCAATTGATGCCATTATACAGCTTACTGGTATTTCTTTTGTTCATGGTCAGTGTTGAAGAGTGCAGACATGTTCCCACTCCATCCCTCGGACCCTGGAGGTAAGTATGGAGTGGGGGGGAGTGTGAGAATGTGGGGTGGGCAGAGGGTGGGTGCAGGTTGGGGAAGGGGGCACTGAAGACAACAAGGGACCATTTTCTCTTTTACAGGTTAAAAAAAACAACTTAAACACATTGCAGGACTTTTCTTTTTACAGGTTTGTTTTTGCACACTGGGGTGGGCTTCCAGTGTGCTAGCTGTATTTTTTGGGAAGGGGGACTGAAGCCAATGGGGATTGTGCCCCCCGTTGGTACAGAAAACATGTCTCTGTTTGTGGGGTGCGCATCACGCTGAGGGGGATTGGGCCCCCTCCTCAGCATATAAACTATAATATGGGGGACATTATACTGATGGGGATTTGACTCCCCCATCGCCAAATGACCTGGGGGGGACATTCCGACAGGGGGATTGGGTACCCCCGACATCAGCATGTTGGTGACTGTGAGAGGTGGACGGCAACAGCCACCGCCATGTTTATTGAAATGTTACACCATTCAAGGCACGCCCTGCAATGAGAGGGGGCTCCCTCATTGCAGTGGTGAAATCATTTCAAGTTGGTGGCATGCTTTTGCACTGCAGTCTTAGACAGCATGTTGTTTCATTCGTGCCACAGAGACCAGCCTGAAAAAGCAGTGGTGCCAATGGCCACAACACGACCGCACCTACAAAAGCTGCTATTCCAAGCTACCACAACATAAAAAATGAGTTCCTTCCTGTCCCAGACTGTTCAAGCACAAGCAGGCTCCAGGAACACAGAGGGATGGTGTGCTGCTGATGAACCAAGTAGAAACAGTGCTCTCAAGAAACTGACTTAGAGGCAAACCCAAGGAGGTATTGATGTCTTATCAGAACCTGAAACTCCAGTTGCTTCTGGTAGGAGTGGGTGCAATATATAAAAATGTATTTTTTTCAATGTAAACGTCAGTGCAAAGGATGGAGCTGCTATCTGCATAACACGGACATGTTGTAATGAGGATTTCAAGCAGCATAAGTGTGAGGATTTCTGCCGTAAAGAGACTGACACATTTTGTAAGTAGTGTAGAGTAGGCGTGTAATTATGAGTACGTAATTAAATGGCTGTACTGGTGCTTCAGACAATCACTGCATCAGATTTTCCCTACACATGTTAAAAAGCCCCTTAAAGCAAAGCAACGTTTAGCCTAACATTCTCCTGCGACATTTCTTTAACCTTTCCTACCCACCTGACAAATGTGTCAGAAATATGCCTCAACTAAGTCACAGGTGTGCCCCACTAGGTCACATATCTACAGTATGTACTGTGTATGGTACAGTGACATATCAACAAACATGATATTTCAAGCTATATTTGTATTATTTTTGAGTTGTACTGATATTGGATAGATAGAATTATATAGATCTCTGCATTATGTTGTGAAGCAAGTTAATTGTCATGTATGGATTGTTTTCAATATTGTTAATAGTGTTGTGCGAAATGCAAATGTAACACCTGGATGGTGCCATCCCCCCAGTGTTACACCCCTGACTACCACCCTGGACATAAGCTGAGGGGGTTGGGTTCGCTAACTGATAACATTTTTTAAAACCTTTGTGCTGTGCCTCCACTCAGGGTGCTTTACGTGGGTGAGATGGTGCTGGGTGTAGCCCCCTGAGCTGCTACACCACCCACAATGACCAGTTACCTTTCCCAGACATGCCCCAAGATACAGCTCCCCACATTTCAACATTTTGAATTAAAGGTTCTCTCCAATAATATGCTCACACAGGATTTCAAACAACAACAAGATATTTATTTTGGGGGAAATAAAGGAGCTAGGAAGGGGAAACAGGAGGAGTAGAGGTTATCTTACCATATTTACACATGTACAGAGATCATTTTGGATGTTGCTGGTGAACCCGCTAGCTGGGTGGCTACATATTAACAGGCAGACATAAATCACATTTTACCATTTGACTTAAGACATCAAGAGCCTTGGCTATCTAGCTGCTGATAAATAAGATGTTAAACATAATTATTAGTAATACCCACACTGGTACCAGTCCTAGATACAGCAGAAACCCTGCAATCTCATACCATACTGGTTAAACAGATACCACAGTCCAAAATGTTGCAGGCCTGATGGAGTTGCAGCTGGTCGAGGTGGCCGGCTATTAATTTGAGGGTGGGGGCAACTTGGAAACAGATTTTTGTAAAGCAGCAAATTACTATTTACAGCCACAGCAGGAATTGCCCTGCACTTTAGCAGACAAAGCAGGGATTGCCCTGCATTTGCAGATAAATCAGGGATTGCCCTGCACTCGCAGACTTCTGAACATTCCAGAACAAACTATGTGGATCTTACATCCAGAACATTCAGCACAATATTTAAAGGTCCCATCCAATGCGATGAGAGTGATGCTTCTGTCAAGCATCCTAAATGCAGTTTAAACATGGTCACATCCAGTACTTTATATACCAAAAGGCATCCATCCAGAGTAAGTTGGCAACGATACTTTCATCAAGCATCCCATACTTTAGTCACAGGCAGTCACATCCAGTACATTCTATATACCAAGAACATTATCCACAAGCGGAGTCCTATCCAGCACGTCTAGCCTTTTAAAACTTACACCAAGCACTCTTAGACGAAATTCTGTGCAGACACAGGTACATTCTCTTTAAGGTATCTTAGACATTAATATGCTCTAGGGCCTCCTGTCTTATGAAGTGGCAAGCGCATCTTGGCAGACAGCTTCACGATGGCTGGACTCTAACCCACAGCTACACATTTATGTGATTCACTAAGCCTAGCATCTTGCTGCACCTGCAACTTAGTCATTTGGGCCACAGACAAGATGCATCCATTACTTGAACTAGGCAGTCTCTTATGGGGTTAGCAGACCAGACTGATGACTTCAATACTTCACACTTAACAGCACACATTTCTTAATGGGGCATGGAGCCCCCAGGATTACTT
Source organism: Neoceratodus forsteri (assembly GCA_016271365.2). Taxonomy (NCBI): domain Eukaryota; kingdom Metazoa; phylum Chordata; order Ceratodontiformes; family Ceratodontidae; genus Neoceratodus; species Neoceratodus forsteri. The sequence continues at coordinate 1,606,858,174 of CM057452.1, forward strand.
GCTTAGCTCCTGCCTCGCACTTGGGGGTACGAGGGTACTCACTCAGGTCTTCCATAGGTCTCATCCGCAATCAAAGGCATCCTGAAGACTTCTTCAGCTCTCTCATCACTGATGTACTTGGTCAGCGCTCTCACCACTGCATGATGTCATCTGGTCAGGTCAGCGCTCTCACTGCTGCTGGACATCTGATTCTTCGGTCCACATCTTTCCCCGACGTGGGAGGGAAGGCTATCCTCTGGAGGACAGTACTGGCAACCTCCAGACTAGATGTTGCAGAAAGCCCAATTATTGTAACTAGTTAACTGAAGAAAATAACAAATGCCCTCTGAAGACTGAAACGGCTTGAATTAAGTGGCCCAAGCCTGATGGAATGGCTGGAGCATGAGCCCCTCCCCCATGGGGGGCTCCCAGCAGGCTGGAGCCTGCTCTGCTGATCTCTCTCTCTCTCAGCTCTGCATCTCTGAATCTCCCTATGAATCTCCAGACAAACTGGCAACATTGTCTCTTTATAGAGCTCCTAGCTCGACTCCTGATTGGTAACAGGGATGGGGTGACATGTCTCCAAGTTGCTGAGAGACCTGTCAATCAGAACACTTGAGGCACAATTGGGTTGTGGAATTTACGCCTAAAATAATGTCCCTGTAAGCCCCCATAAGCACATGGGTGCTTACCCATGAGACGCAGTGACTGTCCCACAAGTCCTGGCTATCTATTGCTGCAATTCCAATTGGCTGTACTGCTAGAAATGGCTGCTTAACCCACTGTCCCTTATAGCAGATTAGATACAGTCCTGAATAATGTCCTGGTGCAGCCAGAAAGAAGTAATTAATTGCCTCAAATGCCCCACAGTTTTATAGCTTAAAGGCTGTACTTCCAGTCGCTGCACAGATGAAAAACATGGCTCTTTTACTTTTCCATCGCTACTGCACTTATGCAAGCTTCCTTCGCAGCAGCTGACAGGCTGACACACAGTCCCAGAATACTGGAATTGCCAGGGAAACAGTACTCATTTTAACTTTAAGCACTTTTCCCTACATGCACAGTATATTCCCAAAAAGCAGCAACAGTTCCATTATTTAAAACATTTTAATTCTTTACTTTTTGGCTGGAGCTGAACATAGCTACCCTGGAGGCAGCCAGATACACCACAATATATCCAAGGCACACTGCCTTAAGGGTAGCTGGTCCATTCCACTGAGGTGTCAAACAGACGAGGCATACTGATGAGTCCTGGTAGGACGAAACACGTGTCTATGTCTTCTGTTAGCACCCTTTGCAAACTGTGTGAGAGGCCTTTTGGCACCATGCAATTCTGCTTAAAGTTGGACCAGCATAACATTCTGTGCTGATTTGCATATGTAGCTTTGCATTGTGGGGGCATGTGTGATTTTGTATTTTCTTGAAACTTGGCTTCCCAGCCAAATGCCCTTTGGGGTAACCCTTGCCTCAGTGTTTGCGCACAGAGGTTCTTTGTCAGATACACTGTTATGCATTATTCAGATGACCAGGGCCCTGCACAGGCATACTCAAATGAGCCCCGGTCACAACTCCTTTAATTCCCATCTGAGTAGTCCCCCAGCAGGCTGTCCATGGTCACTGGGTCCCAAACAGGTGGAAGGGATCCCGGGACCCACAGCACAGTCCCCGATGCGACCGCCAAAGACAAGCGGCTCCACATCAAAGGTGCTTATGCACTAACGCGACCCCGCTGCCCTGAGGCAGCGCGAAAGGAGCCCGCGTCACAGTTTAAACCCGAGGGGCTGGATTTTCATTTGACTGCAAGCTGGGGCACACACGAGGGTAAAACAGGACCTGGGAAGCCAGAACAATTAGAGGCCAAGTCAGGAGAAGCCGAGAGAGGAAGCGGAGAAAGGACAGAACAAACCGGGCTAAGGTAAACCCAGACTGGCATTTCTAGGAACCCCCATTTGCAAGGGGGTTACACAAAAATTTCGCTCCATGAAATATTTCATGCAATTTCTCAATAACATGAAATTTTTCACCCTAGTGAAATTTGATTTTGCCTGGGATTTCGATTTCGCATAAATGCGAAATTTCACATAATATGGTTTCAGAGAGTGATTTCACCCATCCATGTTTAAATTTTGCCTTGTGGCAAACATTTTGCAGCTGTAACTTCTGGTTTTGCCAGCAACATTATGCACCAAAGGTGAAATTTGCAATGCATTGTAGGTATACAGGTCAAATATCACATGCAGGCTGTTTCCAGCACAGTATATCGCCTGTTGAGTCAGAGAGCAGTCTATTGTGGTGTATCACAGCCAATAAACCCTTTTAAAACCTTTTTAAAATTTCTTTTTAAGAGTTAATTTCTCCCAGATATGCAGTTTGTTCCAAGTGCTGCTAGGGAACATGTTCTAATTTTGCGGATTTTTGCATAATCCATAATTTAATTAGCTTTGCATTTTGTCTGTGTTTGTGAAGGAGTTGAGTGGGGAAGGGGAGGGGAGGTGTGTAAAAGCTGTGCAGGCTAGTTTCTAAACTTTTACAAATGGATTTCTCTAAAATTGTGAGTGATTTACTGTTATTTCTTTTAAGCCTTTATATTTTTGTTGGTGTTCTACTTATTTGTGTTATTTATCTTACATCTTGACAAGTATTTTTTTTCACTTTCTCTGAAAAGTTACTCCTTTTGATTGTTCCTGCCCTGTTACCCTGTGTTATACCATTCCTGCTTTTAGTTGTGAATTCTAAAGTTTTGAATACACAGTCCTGATCCCTTATTTTTTTGGGGGGGGGGTTGTAGTCAGTTCTTTTTGCTGTTAACTTATGTCACTTAAACTGTGGAAAGCAACAATTATATATTTTTTCTATTGAAAGTATATTGAGTTGACCACTTGTCCATATACAGTTTCACTGCTTTGGTGAATTGTTCCCCTGTATTTTATTGTTGGAGCTTGCCTTTGCATTATGATGTTCCTGTTTCAGTTTAGTTTGCTTAGCCTTTCCCTGTTACAACATTGTTTACTACTTGACTTGTGCAGTATAAAAAACTCTATATTTATATACTAGTTGTCAAGAGATTGCTGGGCCTGTCCAGATTGTCATAGGCACCTTTGTTTATTAATTCTACATTGTTGTCTCTGCCCTCTTATTTAACAAAAACTTGTAGCAGTAAGTACTAACACGTTACAGTTCGTCAGTTGTCCAGACAGAGCTGCTCTGTAGCCCATTTTGTGAGGAGTTCTGTGGTGTTGTTTTTCAGTTCAGTTTAGCTTAATCTTACTCATACCTACCCAGTTATTATACATTTGTTCAATACCCATCCCATGCCACACTCAAGAAACTGTCATTGTATTAGCTTTCAACACCGTCAACCACCCGCTCCTTCTCAAACAGCTGTCCTCTGTTGGGCTCTCCAATGATGCACTACTCTGATTCAAAAGCTATGTAATGGGCCAGCACCAACAAGTTAGGATTGCCGATGTCACCTCAGATCAAATGCCTGTCCTCTCTGGGGTACCCCAGGGCTCCATCCTGGGACCCCTTCTATTTAGTCTTTTCTTGAACAGCCTTTCACATGCCTGCCACCAGAATATTCTGCGCTATGCAGATGATGCTGTCATCTACACCCGTCACCATGACACTAAGCTCCTTGAGCACCATCTACAGCTTGACTCTGGGCATGTTGAAGACTGGTTCAGCTCCCACAAACTTGTCCTGAACTACAGCAAAATTAAGGCTATGCTATTTAGCAGTGTGTGTAGCAGGCACAAATCCCAGTCCCTCACCATCAGAAACTGCTCTGGTGTCCTGCTTGGCCAGGTCGTGCAGTTTAAATATCTAGGCGTCACATTGGACAGCTTCTTCTTCTACTCTCAACACATTGAAAATGTTGCGAAATCTGTTAATATTCAGATTGGCTTGCTATACAGACACAAGCACAGCATGACTGTGGATGCCCTTAAGTTGACAATCCATAGTTCTGTCATATCCATCATCGACTACAGCCTAGCCATATATGGCTCTGTTTCCCCTACTGCCCTCTGAAGATTAACTGTGGCACTCAACAAAGCCTTTAAACTTCTCACGGGTGCTGCCCATTTAACTCACACCCATGACCTTTATGCCTGAGCTGGTTGGCTTCTGCTCCTCAGCTGGATCCAATATCAGACCTGCCTGTTAACCAGAAAGGTGCTTCTTGGTCTCGTGCCTCCAGGTGTTGAAAAGCTCCTAAATGCCCATAGTAGCTCTCAGTATACCTGAAGTGCTAGCTATCAAACTTTCCAGGCACCCAGATGTCGCACCTTCATGGGACAGAGGTCATTTTCTACAGGGCACCTAATTGGTATAATGTGCTCCACTGAGATATCCTGGCAACTCCCAAACTTGGCACCTTCAAATGGCTGCTTCGGCAGCACCTTACCTCTACCAGTAGTTGTGACTGTTTCTCCTAATAGGACCTCCTCCCTTCATTCCCCAGTTTAAATTGGCTCACAATGTTCTTCCACTTCTAACTACTTGCTTCTGCAGTCCCCCTGCTCTCCCTTTCTCACCCCTTCCTCCCTCTCCCTTTTTTCTCTCCTCCCCCCACCACACTTACCAGCACCCCCACTCTGGCTCTCTCTGACCTCTGTCCATGTTTCACTACCTAGCACTTCTCCCTTCCTCGTTATGCTCAGACACTGGCCCTCCAGCCTTCCTACACCTCCTGGTCTTCCCCATACTGGTCCTGTCACTATCTGTGCTCTTACAAAAAAGCTACCTTAGAACTTTACATAGCTCTACGGTAATAGGCTGTTGCCTCCTTTTGAAGCATTGTTAATTAGTAATTTCATCTGCCCTATATGTGTTATTTTGATTTTGAGTAATTTTGTTGACCATTGTATGTTTGTTACCCTCCATTTTGACGTGGAAACTTTGTAAATGAGTTGTTGTTGCTCAAAGGTAATATAATCAGAGAACTAATAATAATAATAATAATGACTTCACTATTTTTTCAGAGACACTGCCAATCCGTATTGGGGGAGGTGTTGTCTGTCACTGTTTTATTTAAAGTAGATTACCTGTGTCCTTTTGCCATCATGTTACTTAATTCCTGTTTGGGGAAAGAAAAAAGTAACTTTTTTTTTTAACTAGAATAGGCGACCATATATGGTAAGGTATTAGTTGTACAGAGTAGTGCTGCTACCTGTCCTGATTGTGTTTGAACCTGGAAGCCAGTACTGCAGGTGTGAGGTGTTATTCACACAGTCACTTAGTAATACATTCTTTCCTGATATACTCCCAGAGAAAGGCAAAGCTTTGAATAAGTATATAAAAATGCCTGCTAAGAGATGGTCCAGTACAGGGAAACGTGCCGGGGGCACTAGGCAGTTAAGAAGTCTGTTGAGGAGAGTACAGCTTCAGTTCAACTTCCCCAAAGCACACATATGTCTGCATTGGTGTCTTCTGTGGGCCCTTATAGTACTGCAGGTACAAGTAAAGAAGTTATTTGAAGTACTGGCATAAGTGTGTCTCAGTTTTTTACAGCCAGAACTGTTATATCTATGCTGGTGAGGGATGATAGTGAGAAGAAGTGAGATACTGACACCAGTACAGGAACAGTGGTCAAGGAGGAGGGTAATAAGTCTATTGGTGTGACTGTCCCTGTTTCTGCTGGAGTTGGTAGTGGTGATAGTGTTCAGCTGGAGTCTGATAATCCTGGGGATATGGATAGTCAGCCCTCTGAGGAAATGGTTGTAGAGAAAGAAAAAGTTGCTGTACAAGAAGACAGTGATAGGGAGGAGGAGGAGGACAAGGACATCATCAGCATTGGTGCTGATGATGACGATGAGTGGGATGATCCCCCATGGGAGCCAGAGGTTAAAATGGTCAAGGGTGATGTAGGCCATTTACATGCACAGCCTATCGATCATGGCTGTCACCAAGCCTATCAGCAAGTCTCCAACCAGTCAAATCACCCCCCCCTCCCAAAAGTAGTCTTATGGAAGTGATGAAAGCAGCCCCAAAACCACAAACTTCAACACTTGTTTCTCAGCTCTCCCATTCCCAGCAGCATGTTAAGTCCTGAGGCTAAAAGTCCTTAGTCTGGGACTTTTACATGCTTGATCCAGTTGCTGAGACCATAGCGATATGTCAAAACTGTGTCAAGCACATGTTAGTCGGGGAAAAAGCAGAAGCCACATAAGCACTGGTGGCCAACACGTCCACCTGAAAAACAAGCACCCGCTGTGCTGGCAACAACACCAGAAAGATGCCAGAGCTGTTGGTGGGATCTTCCTCAGCAAGTTAAATGTAACTGAGAGCAGTGCAATACTGCAGGAGGAGGGAGGGCAGAGTGGGTCAGTGGAGAATGAGGATGAGCAATCATTTGCTCTCTCGAGTAGTGGGCATAGCAGTGGAGGCACCACTCCCAGTCCCTTGACTCAGAAAGTACACCGCCACACCCAAAATCAACCAAAATAACTGGTTTCATGCGGGCTACACATCCCCAAGAGTCAACTGTTACCCTTAAAAGAACAACATTGGTGCCACAAGTAGTGCGTTCAGGTCGAACAGCCCCAAAGATCAGCCCACACTGAAGACCATCCTTGAGAAGCACTCAAAGTACCCCCCATCATGTTGCTGAATGTGCGTTAAATGTTGCCACCACTGAAATGCTGGCCATCAATCTGTTGCCATTTTCATTCGTGGGGAATGCTGGATTCCACAGGTTGATGGCATGTGCCTGTCCCAAATGGCAAGTTCCATCGTGAACCTATTTCTCTAAGCGTGCGATGCCAGAGTTGTACGGTAGAGTTGTGGATTCCATAAGACATGCAATGAAGCATTCTGCATCAGAATATCTCCATCTTAACATGGATATGTGGACCAGTGGACAAACAGCAGCAAGCTCACATCTATGCATAACAGCACACTGGGCATCGGTACCTGGGGTGGTAGTAGATTTGGGGCATTGAAAACCTGCCTGAAGCAAAACTGTGGTGATAGCAACACCCCTGGAATTCAGCAGCATGCAACCTTGAGTATGCAAAGTGTTACTGGTTCTCACACGGATGAGAAAATACTTAATGTTCTGTTGGACAAGATTGATGAGTGGCTACACACACACTCATTTACAGCAGGATTTATCACAAGTGATACTGGCTCCAATGTAGTGAAGTGCATTAGCTATGGTGTTTTTTGCAGGGTGCCATTCCTGGCACACTGCCTTAATCTTGTTGTGCAGCAGTTTCTAAATCATGCAGACATTACGGCAACTGTGACTGTTGCCCATCACATTTGTGTGCACTTTGCCCATTCTGCAAAGTCCCGTGATTATCTAGGTGAGCTACAGCACAATAACCATCTGCCTCAGTACCATATGAAGCTTAATGTTGTGACCAGGTGGCATTCCACGCCACACAGGATTGACTGGCTGTATGAACAGTATAAAGCTGTTTCAGAATACCTGCTGGTGCACACCACCCGTGACAGTGCTGGAGTGTCCATCACTCTAACAACAGAGCAGTGGCGCCAAATAGATGGGCTAATATGCATTCTCTATCCAATCGAGCATGCTACATAGGCAGTGAGTGGAGACACTGCCTGCATAAGTCAATCCATACCCTTTATACATTTACTGAGGCAGACACTGGTTAATGTCTGACACCAGATGGAGGCAAGTGGGGATCATAGCAGTTGTGATCTAATGGATCACATGCTCCTCGTGCTGGACAGCAATACCCATATTTCCGGCATTCTACAGTCAGATGAATTTGCAATCGCTACCATGCTTGATCCATGCTACAAACATGGTCTGCCTTCTGAAGGAGGTCATCAATGACTGCAAAAGTTGACCAAGAACCTCATTAGACAGATATTTAGTGCACAGATGAAAAAGATACATGAGATGCAAATTGCACAGAAAACAGGTGTTGTTACCACCACCAGCAGCTCACAGGCAACCCAATCTGATAAAATGGGCAAGTTATAGCAGAAAATGGCAAGTAATCCCATTTGGGATTTTCTCTATCAGGTGGGAGTGGATGATATGAAAAAAAAGGAGGAGGAGACTGATGAGGCAGCTGGACTCAGGGTAACAAAACGAATGTTGGAGGCCTACATGGGGGACACAAAGAACCTTGCCATTACTGATGAGCCATTGCAGTACTGGAGCAGCAAAGTGACTGATTGGCCAGCACTAACATCAGTTGCTGTTAAATACCTGAGCTGCCCACCATCCAGTGTCAGTGTAGAATGAGTGTTTAGTTCAGCTGGGGCCATTATGCATGACCGGAGGACAATTTGTCACCGAGGAATGTGTCCATGCTAACATTCATTAAAATGAATGAAGGGCACATTCCACATAACACAAAGATGTCAATGGTGTTGCCACATGAACTGTATCTCGGTGATGTTGATGACAATGGTCGGCTCTGCTAAGGAGTCCACCAGCAGCGAGGTTGATGAAGCTGCAATACTGAGAGAATTTCCACCTGGTGACAACTCCAGTCTTGAAGACTGTGTGGACTGCTTCTTGGAGGATGTGACAGTGGAAGTGGAACAAGGCTGAAGTTTCTAGTAGGAAATCCCCCCCAACCACTTTCAGCTCAGTATAATATTATAAATTATTTTTATACATTTATCATTGGAATTGTGATGGTTGTGTTATCTGCTGTTAATCAGTTTAATTTGATTACCCTTGCCCTAAACTGTTGTTTAGTCTCATGTTTGTGGGGGTCCACTAGACACCAGGGAGTGGTTTCTTTTAAGTAAGGATCGGGGATCCTGGGGGATGGGGCAGGGGAGAAATGTGTTGAGAGGGGTTACTACTGTACTAATTTAGGCCAGTGAATGGTGGGGGAGGGGGGCATGAGACACCAGGGAGAATATTTTCAACATGTGGGTGAGTGAACGGCTGGTTGGGCAGCCCACTAGACATCAGGGAGCAGGGAGGGATATATTCGGAGGGATTTGCGGTGGGCAAAATTGCAAAATTTCACCACAATTTTGTGAAACATTTCATGTGGTGAAATTGCCAATTTTGGGGCAATTTCACCAGGGAAATTTTTTTTCGCTGCATTCCTACAACTGGCCTTCCCCTGACACCTGTCACACACACGCACACCATGTGAAAAATAAATATTTTCTGCAGCTTACTATCCGCGACATGCTGAAGAACCGTCCTAGTACAACTAGAGTATGAAGGTAGCATGTTCGTTCAACAGGTAACACCAGTTGAAGAGATTTTGCAAAATGGTGAATGGCAGCCATCTTTAATGATGTGAGTCATTAATTACAAAATAATCATAAAAGAAAGGATTAACAACATCCAAATTTCCCCAAAATGGGTAATTATATTAAGTAGTACCATAGTACTTGTACAGAAACAGTGCTGATACCTACGGGAGATGTTTGCTGCCTGCAGTTTGGCTTTTAAATATTTCTAATTACTCCAGCTCTGCTGCCTCACATGTCAATAGACACTAGCCCCCTCCACCTAGAATTATTAAACACTGTCTCCACTAATCATTTTCACATATACCTTCTCTCTGGATGCATTGTTTAATCTTTAATGAAATCAGTGGCCTACATCTCGGACAGTTCAAGCAACCCCCTCTGTCTTCCACACACCAGCTCCTGCAGGGCCTGGATGTAGTCACTGGACAGATATGGAATGAAAATTCACCAGAGGAAAATAACCAAAACAGGAACAATGGCAGGAAACATGATGAACACTTGTCTATCTGCATACCAGGTGTTGGCAGGCAAATTACAAGCAGAAAAAACATGTATACTTACCTTAACCGGTGAATGTAAGCTGCTGAAATTGCCCCCAGAAGGAACATGCAGGGCACATGAACCACAGCAGCAGACATACCCATTCCCTTAAAAGAACTGCGTACCTGGAAATAAGATAAAAAAAAGAACAAATTTTGAGGATTGTTACAAGTACCCCCCCACACACACACACACACATACCATTAAAAATGAAGAAGTACTTACCTCAGGGACTGATTGTGAAACTTGAACTGTTCTTAGCAGCAGCAGGAGTGGGAGGTAACACATGCACTGGAATTTCTGAATGTTGACGAAAGCAAACAGATCACAATTACTGTCAGACGCACACATCTTGACAGCAGTAATCCCATCAATGAAAAATTAAACATTTACCTTTGGTGTTGGGAAATGTGTTGCATTCCAACATCTGAATCCCGGCCGGATGAAGCTTGTTTGGCTTGGCATCATAATGTCATCCTCACCCAACTGGAAAATAATGGAAAGCAGTACACACATATTATACCTCAAGAGGCCACAATACCAACCCACCCCAACCCCTCTCTTGCACAGAAAAAAAAAATAGAAATTCATGTGCAGCAGCAGCAGCAGTATGTCTGTGATGGTGATCCATCAAGACCAGACAAAACTTTACCTCTTGTGGCAAGTTGGTAACTATACTGTTGCCATAGCGACTCCCAGATCGCGAAGACCACCACAGCGACAGGAATCAGGCAAAATCCACCAGTCGCTGTGGTGGTCTGTATGGCAATCGGGACTGCCTCGCTGGGTGTTCCCCCCCCCCCAGTCCAACTCTGACTCAGTTAGAATCCTAGAGACCAGGGGGTGTGGGGGGTTGGGGGGCAGCCTCCTGATGGATACACCGAGGCATCCCCGACACTGCAATGCCGACAGTCGCCACTGTGGCTGTCACTGTTGGGGATGTCTCTGCGATGACTGTCACTGCAGCATGGGTAAACCATTGGCAACCAATCAGATCAGCAGGCAGCAAGCTACAGCACCCCAAAATCTCATCCCCTCCACACTGTGCAAGTTACATCCACAGCGTCACCACAGCCAAACATCAATTGCGAAACCAGCAGCAGGAGGCAGCAAGTGCAACTAGCAGCAGCATTTTGCAGCAGGAATTAATTTTCTCAGCGTGGCACCCCCCTTGCCATTTTTGGCCATTTCATAATTGCCACAATAATTGTGTCTCCCTTCTCTCACAATTTTGTCATGTGATATTTCTGGACTTATAAGGCCTGTTCTGTATAGCACAGCAGCAAGAGGCAATAAGATTCATCCTGAAAGCAGTGTTAAACTGTGAACAAAAGTGCATATTTTAGTCCGGGTGGTGGTGGGGCTCTATAAAACTTCTGCACTGAGACCACATTTATGTCTCAATTTTCTGTACAATTTCACATGTGATATTTCTGGACTTACATAAGGCCTGTTCTGCACAGAACAGTGGGGACTGGAGGGGAGGGACCCAACTTAACATTTGTGGCAAGATCAGGACACGTGTTAAGCGCTGAAACCATATTTATGTTTGACTTCAGAATAAAATTGCTTATATTTTGGTGATTGTTGTGTAGGTCTTCGGACTGTTGATCTGCACAACCACAACTGCAGCAACATCACATAGTTTTGGGAAAAATGTTGTTTATAGGAACAATACTTGACATTTGTGGATAGGAGAAGGAAATACATTAAGGAGGAACACAAAAGAAAAACAAAGGTAAGGTGTTTATGGGTACGCTGACTATAACACACAACAGGGGGACAGGCAGGGTCTGGGCAAATGTAATAATATGAGAGGAAAAAACTAAATCAGTGAACAAGGAAAAAGAATGAACACTATGGGAGGCATGACAACACACAAAACCACTGGACAAAGACATATCTTCATAACACAAGGCAAAGAAACAAGAGGATATAGAGGAAGACTAGAGGACAGAAAAGATTTTTTGGGTGTTTTTTTTTTATTTTTGTAATTTTTTTATTTTCTTATTTGTTAAGGGTGGAGATAAGAGAAGAATATCACTAACACAGGACACAGGATAGAAAAAAGAAAAGAAAAAAAATTAACTGCTGAGTGGTAACACACCACTTACACTACTTACACCGTGCTAGAACTGCCACCACCACCACCACCACATAACTCCACCAGGAGGTTCAAAACTTGCTGCTGAGCCTCCATTATTTTGTTATTGTCCCCCCCCCCAAATCTCTCTGAACTCCTGGTGGAACTGCTCAAAGTCCTGCCTCAGAGCTCGCACTTCATTCCTCATGGCTGCCAGGTCTTCACTGGTGACCTGACCTGCTGCGGCCAGTGCGGGCTCAGCATCCCGATGCTAACAGTGCTGGCGGCTGTGGGGTGATGGTGATGCTGACTCCTGCTGCTGTGTCTGAGTAAGGCACCCCCTGTGTGGACGCCGACTCCCACCAGACACAGAAGGGATGCCTTCCTCCTGACGGCTCCCTTCCCCTTCCCCTTCTGTGTGCCCCCCCCCCACTGCTGCCTCCTGCCACTGCCACCTCTTTTTGAATCACCAGCCACTCTGCTGGGTCGTGGTGCTGCAGATGGCTCCTATGGCCACCAGTGCCAAGGTGTGCCCCTTTCGTCCCCTGACGAACATTCCTTCCATAAATGTTGCAGATGTCAACACTTTCATCTGCAGCATTTGTGGTGAGAAAGGACCACACTGTAGACACCCTTAATTGTTGGGGAGGGTACACCAGCTGATGTCCCGGGGTCCACAACATCCTGCTCCTGCTGCTGGGGAGCAGGGGGGGCGAGGGCTCCTGCTGCTGCTGGGTGGGGCAATGGGCTCCTGCTGCTGGGGGTCAGGACGCACAGGCTTCTGCTGCTGGGGGAGGGCCACTGACTCAGGCTTCTGCTGCTGAGGGGATGGGTGCCTGACTTTCATCTACTCCAAATGTCACCTGTTAAGGTGAACACTTCTACCAGCCTTCTGACCACCAGTGCCACTTGCCCTACTTTTCGCTGCCATTTTTACAGACAAAAGAAGTTTTCTTAACAGAAAACTAAAAAAAAAATCTGAAAAAGAGAAAGAAAGAAAGAGAGTGAGGGAGTCACACGCACACACTCACTACAACCATACAGACAGAAAAATATAAACACACACAAGAGGTCCTAACAAAGATTAAGAAATGAACTATTTTTAAACAACAGAATGTGTGAAAACACAATGTAAGCACAGTAGCTCTCTGCTGCCTAGTTCTCTGACTATCTTTTCCAGAAACACGAGCAAAAGGAAGCAGAATCAGTGACTTCCAGCCTGACTATGGACACCCATGAGACCTGCAGAGAGTAAGTCATGTGACAAAGCCTTTTTTCCCTAATTTCAGTCTATAGTAACAAAGGCGAAATTTACTGATGAAATTTTGCCATCAATAAATAATTATGTGAAATATTTTGCAGGGTGAAATTCATGATTTTGCCAGCATATCACCATTTCACAACATTTCTAATTGTTAGGCGCCCGAGCCTCCGGGAAGAGGTGCTATATAAATAATGTTTCTATCTATCTTAAGTTCTGTCTGTCTAAGCTCAGAATGTTGTGTATGGTGATTTACTAAAGTTTTTAATTTTTGTTCATAACTGAGCATCATACATTATTAAGTTTTTTTTGTTTTAAAGCCTCAGTGGGCAATGTGAAACATTGCATTTTCCATGTGGGACAAAGGGTCTCTGAGAGATAAAATGAGAATGGGTGACAGTTGAATGGTATGCTGTTCAGTACCACAACCTCATGACACAGCATTCTTTATAGGAAACACATACTAGCATGTTCAAGTTGTTGACAAGCCACATGACCTGCAGCAGCCAATCAGCAATGCTGGAGAGCGAGAAAACCTCATGTTGCTCATTTATTGGTATCATTTCCAGCTCTCCTACACAGAGAAAGACCTGCGGCATGAATGGAGCTCCTTTTATGTGCAAAACAGTGATTTTTCATAGAAAAAAAATCAAAATAATCACAGAATCATTTATTTTCATTCTAGTTAGCAGTTTCCTTACATTTAAATGTATTTCAGGCAGCTAGGCAGGCTACTAAAATCACACTACAGAGGAGAGGAGAGAATGCACAGTGTGAGCTTGCTGGCCTGCACTTTCAGCTGCAGGCCTTGGAACAGGAGCAGGGCAGAGTGAATTTAGTAGACTGGGAAGGTGCAGGGTGTAGTATTTAAATGATTTCTTTCACATATTTATTTTTACTTAAGACTAGTGGTGTAGTATTTTCCCCCTGTAGCAGGAGCAGGGCAGATTAGATGTACTAGACTATGACAAGCACAAGAGAACTTTTAACAAATTATTTCACAATTTATATTTTCTGACTGCTGCAGAGTGTAAACATTATTTTTTTAATTTTGCCTGTTTTAGCCTGCCTGCCAGTCAGTGGATGAAAACTAAGCAGAATGTTTTTTGAGACATAAGGTCTAAAGGTCTCTCAGTGGGGTGAAGTATCAGTGAATGGGTGTGGCCCGGTGGTATTACTCTTCCCTACCACCTTACCAGTCAAAGGACACTGTGGCTTGTCTGTGCACTAGGCATGGAATGTGCATATCATATGGGCATCTAAGAATCATCGACAACTATTGTGAGTCATCATTCTTAGTGCCTGGTCGTGGCTGCATCATGCCATCATCTGCCATATGTGAGTTGTCCATGTGTGTGGACATCAGGAAGAGCAGAACAGGAGGAAAAAGGGATGCAGAGGGAGGGACAGAGCAGACAAATGTTCCACAGTGGCCATTCCAACAAGTACAAGTTCAGGAAGTGAGGTTAAAGACTGAATTTGGTCATAGTGGGGGGCTGTGAGGACAAGGGCTGCAGGGGGCATGATAGTACAGCTAAAGAAACAATGGTTCATTGGTCCCCAGAAGTTCACTGGTACCACTCCCCACTGCAGTGAAACCATAATGAGCAATCCAGAAGTGAACCAGTCTCCCCACTTTCCTTCTTTATGTGTTTCCAGATTCACTACTTGGGATAGAAGAAATCCATACAGAAATGTAAAGTCTAGTTCCCGAAAAAAAAAAATTATCTTGCATTTGCTGCCGAATTCTTCAAAGTCACCACCCCACCACCACCACTGTTAAATAGCAGATTCTGAGAACAGCATGATAGATGGGATTCAAGCAGTAAGCATTAATAAAGAGTTGTGTTTCCCTGGCAGATAAAAGTAATAAATACAAAATGATAAAAATATTCATATATTAAATTGTATTGTGTCATATCACTGTATATCAGATTGCATATCATATGGCTGAGGTCTATAATTTACATTGAGGAAGCTTTTCCAAATCTGTAACCCCTAGGTGGCGCTATCCCAAGGGCTAATACCCCTGCCTGATTTGCCACTAACAGGTTGAGGGGCCTGGATCCGATGGCGGGTGCCTCCACCCAGAGGTCGGGGTTAAGACAGTCTAATATGACTTGGTCACAGCCCTCTGGGTCACTGCAACCCCCCTTTCTTCCCACTAGTGGCCCACACAAATCAATCACAGTACCCTTGCAATATACACTTACCCTCAGGACTGGTTCGGTCATCTGGACTCTGGGAACCCCCTGTAAAACAAGATGATACAGTGCAAGAACCACAGTACAATAATGCAACATAAACGAATACCTCAAGCAGTGTAACTTTGCTGAAACAAACAGATCTGATTTATTTAGGGGGGAATAACAAGGACTGGGGGAAATCAGGTTAATTAGCTTACCACTCTAATATATATATATTTATCTATACTAGGGCACTGTGCACTAGCCTAACCTACAAATCACTGTCTCTGGGTACCCAGGCAGTAGAAGTCTAGCCTATTTGGTGCAGCTGGTTGGGGCCCTGTAATGAAAAAAAACACTTGCACAATACCCACTTGTAATCCAGAGCCGGATGGCTCAGTTCATGAAGAAATAAAACACAACAATTAGATAACACACTTGCAATTCAATAAACAGATGGCAGGGAGCTACCCTGCTTTGTACTCACAAACTCAATGCTGGGAACTGGATGGCAGGCAGATTGTCCTGGACTGCAAGGAGGAGCAGACCATGTGGGCAAGGTCCTTGTGACTGGACCCCGCTGCAGTTTGGAGCAAATGGATATAGTCTGGATTAAGCTGGGGTTTACTTCCAGCTTCATTCACTTAATTCACTGTACAGGGGATTTGAAATACGATTCCCCACAAGCACTACACACATTTATATGTGAAAGGAAAGTACTATACCAGGCAGGCTGCTTCTCTATGTCGATCGCAATTACTGCACAATACCCGGGAGAACACACAGCAGGTTCAGTTCCTGACAGACCAAGCGCGATTCAGCAATTTCTCCAGTCTTCTACAGGGTGAGCCTGGTTTCTACTCTTCTGATCTCCTTTATTCTCTTCACAGGTCAGATTCAGTCAAAACAAGCGCTGCAAGCTGCAGACCCGACTTGGGGCCTTACATGCGTTTCCCGTGCGGAACTGCACACCGAAGAAGCACAGGGCTCCTTGACTCTTCACTGCCAAAGCTAAACTGAAACTCCAGCAAACAAAACTGGGCACTTCCTTTGAGTTCCTCCCAGTTCTTGGCTGGTTTAGTTGTCACTCACAATAAACTTCCCCTGTTGGTGGAAAAAAGGCACCGAAGTCAAAACTACATTTCCCAGAGTCACTGCCCTTACAATCCCCTTACAGCAGGCTCCAGAGGAGAGTCCAAGTTCTGATTCGCCCACAGCAGGCTCAATTTTAAAGGATCCCCACCATGATTGGTCCAATTCAGCAGTTCAGAACCAGCATGAGGGAACTTGCTCTGCACTGTCCTTGCTACAAGAAAGCAGGTTAAATCAAACTGCATTTTCATTATTACTCTAACAGGCTACAAGCAAACAATTACATCTTTGAAGAGTGCTCCTTCTGCCCACTTAGCGATGGCAGAAACAGAGCGATTTGGTAGTAGTTCGAGTGGGACTCAAGCAGGAAAACACACAGTCCCCCCATACAAACTAATTATGTCTGCAAGCAGACAGCTCTTCAAGAGACAGTACCAGAGGCTCTAAAAGCACTCACAGATAAATTGCTTAAACGCCAAACACCATTCAGGCTTGGAGCATTTAAGCAAGCTCCTGGAAGATTTTTGGGAACCCCCATTTGCAAGGGGGTTACCCCTTCCTAGCCTGGAAAAAGCTTGGCGTCCGCGTCAAGCAAGTACCCCCATAAGTTTCAATTGCAACCATACACATTTGCATCAGAATCACATTAGGCTCATACATGTAATTATCAGTCAACATATAATTTTACCAGAAATACATTTCTGAAACTTTGCAGTACATCACTCTTTGCACAGTATTACACACACACTGTACCATAACTCAGGTTATTACCTCTTGTACAAGAAACCTGAAGAGGGGGGGCCCTTCCCTATCAGCTACCTTAGGGCTGGATGGGGCAGGGGCACCATACTTAGAGGGCAACACAAGTAACTTGGAGTTAGTACTGATGGTCAGTTTGGGCAATGAGCTCTGGGTCACATACACTCCTTTATGGACAACACTGAGAGGCAAGTCCACAGGCCTCCCCAGGGAATCATAACTGAGGTGCACCACAGGCTTTACAGCTCGACCAGTCTTTCTAGGGGGAACTGTTACAGTCTCTGCACTCTGAGCCTCATTTTCAGCATTGTCCTCACTTGTCAGTGGAGTGTCCATTGGGGTAGAGAGGCTAGAACTTGGGGCACTTTCAGCTCCAGGAGTTATAATCTCTGAGTCCACAACACTTAGCTCACATGAAGAGCTTTCGTACACTGGTAGTGGACCATCAGGGCACTCAAAATACTCTTCTTGTTCTGGCATGTCACCAGTCTGTTCCAGTCCACCATTTTCCTCCTCTGAAATCTCAAACAGTTCAACCATACACAATGATTCCATATCATCTGACTTGATGCTTTGCACTTCATTTTCTGGGGGCATTGACTCCATGGACAAAGCTGGAGGCTTAGACCGTCCAGAAGGCCCAGCTTCATCTCCAGTACTGACTAGGGGATTGCCCCGAAACAATTGACTCAGTTCATAAGAAGGGTAGCATTCAAAGCCACACTCACTTTCCTCTGACATGGACTGACAGTCATGTTCGACCGGGACCTGTGAAGGGGAACACTTTAACTCAGCTTCTGTAGATGCCGACTTTCTTGACTTTTTCTTAGCAGCAGCTCTAGTCACTGGTCCAGAGGGGGCATTTTCTGGGGGCTCAGACTCAATCAAGATCTGTCCAATGGGCAGTAAATGATTTCTGTGCATTGTTTTAACATCTTTTGAATTATTCTCAGGCCTTCTTTGTACACAGGCAGATCATCTAGTTTGCCCACTACAATGTGAGGGAGATGGTGCCATCTGTCAGCAATCTTGTGTTTGCCATGCAGTCCCAGATTTCTTAGCAATACCCGATCTCCCTCCTGGAGTTCCTGTGCTTTCACCTTTTTACCATACCTTTCTTTGTTGGCCAGTTTTCTTTTGGCAGCCATGGTTTGAGCCAGTTAGTACGATGATTTAGCTGGGCCTTTAACTTTTGCACATACTGTAAATAGTTGTCAGCTCGAACCCCATCAGGAGACCCCAAAACACACATCTACCGGCAGTCGAGCTTCTCTTCCAAACATCAGGCAGTAGGGAGAACCCAGTGGCATCACTTTTGGTGCAGTTGTAGGCATGTACCAGGGTGCTAATTTGTTGGCTCCATCTAGGCTTGTCCTTTGGGTGGAGGGTGCCTAGCATATCTAGCAAAGTGCGGTTGAAACGTTCAGGCTATGGGTCCCCTTGGGGGTGGTAAGGGGTGGTTCTGGACTTTCACACTCCCCACAGGGAAAGCAACTCTTTGATCAGATGACTTTCAAAGTCTCTCCCTTGATCTGAATGGATTCTTTGTGGAGCTCCATCGTGAATAAAAAAGTTTTCTACAAGTACTTTTGCCACAGTGGATGCCTTCTGGTTCTTGGTGGGGAAAGCTTTGGCGTATCTTGTAAAATGGTCAGTGACCACCAGCACATTACTAATATTTCTTTGATCTGACTCCAAACTCAGAAAATCAATACAGACCAGCTCCATGGGTGCACTGGTGGTGATGTTAACAAGGGGGGCAGCCCTCTGGGGCAAGGCTGTCCTCTGTAAGCAGCGGCTACAAGTTCGAATGTGTTGCTCCACATCAGCCCCCATCTTAGGCCAACAGAATCTGGATCTCGCCAAGTCAAGTGTTCTGTCTATACCAAGTTGCCCCATGTGGTTAAGTAAGGACCTCAGTACTGAATCTCGAAAGGCAGTGGACAGCACTAGTTGTCATTTATCTACTTGCCCCCTTCTGTCTACTGTTTCTCTGTATAACAGTTTATTGATCAGTTTCAACTTAGGACCTTCTTTGTATAACAATGCAGTTCTCAAATCAGTGGAACGTAATTTGGACACATCTTTCCCTGCATATAGGGCTTCTAAAGCTGATTTGATCATGGGATCTCGGGATTGAGCCCGCCGAATACTGTCATTGTCCAGCTGAGGCAGTTCACCCATGTCTATTGCAGAAAAGTGGCAATAAGCAGCAGGTATGCAATTCTCAGAGGGTCCCAAACAATCCACCATACAGTCCACTGTGTCCGTGGACATTTGTTCCTCCCTGTCAAACTTCTGGCAGAATGCTCTAATATCAGGTTCTGACAGTCTGACCCAGTCATTCTGTGGAACAGGCCTCCAGGAGACAGCATCAGCATCTATGTGGTTCAGGCCTGCTCTGTATTCAATAGCATAGTCATATGTAGATAATGCAGAAAGCCACCTATGGCCAGTGGCATCCAACTTAGCTGAAGTCTGCACATAGGTCAAAGGATTATTGTCCATTTTTACTAGTATCTTAGCCCCATACAAGTATTCATGGAATTGATCAACAATGGCCCACTTCAAAGCTAGGAACTCTAACTTGTGCACAGGATAGTTCTTTTCGGATGGGGTCAGGCTTCTACTGGCAAAGACCACTGGTCTCAGGCCATTCTCGTGCTCCTGATACAACACAGCCCCCAACCCTTGCAAGCTAGCATCAGTGTGCAGGACATAAGGTTTTGTTGGATTGGCATAGGCCAACACTGGAGCATGGGTAAGTTGATATATGATCTCATGAAAAGCAGTCTCACAATCAGGAGTCCAGCGGGCCCCAAATACTTCACTTGGATGAAAATACACTGTCTCAGTCTCGCAGGATGCTGACTTTTTGTATCTTTTGTGGGTTGGGGGATACCCTTGAGTAAGATTAAGTAAAGGGCGGATCACTCTTGAATAGTCCTTGATGAAACGTCGATAATAATCACAGAATCCCAGGAATGTTTGCAGTCCTTTTAGATTTTTGGGCTGTGGCCAGGTGGTCAAGGCCTCAACTTTACTTGGGTCGGTCTCTATTCCCTCAGTGGATACTATGTGTCCCACATACTTTACTGATATTTGAAAGAATTGATACTTATCAATGGACAGTTTAAGGCCAAAGTCTTCCAGTCGGTCCAGCACCTTGAATAATCTGCTCTCGTGTTCCTCCAGTGAGCTGCCAAACACAATAACATCATCTAGGTATACCAGGCACTCTAGTAAGTTCATGTCCCCCACCGCATGCTCCATCAATCTTTGAAAAGTAGCAGGGGCACCTGAAATCCCTTGAGGCATCCTCATGAATACATAGAAGCCAAGCAGACAGATAAAGGCTGTCTTCTCACAGTCCTCAGGGGCCATCGGGATCTGGTAGTACCCACTGCGGAGATCCAGCACAGAGAACCACTTGCTCCCATTTAGACAGTCCAAAGCATCCTGAATGCGGGGCATAGTGTACTGATCAGGGATAGTCCGCCGGTTTAAAGTGCGATAATCCATGCACATCCTTACTGTCCCATTCTTTTTTATCACTATCACAATGGGGGAAGCATAGGGGCGTCTGGATTCCTGTATTACACCAGCAGCTAGCATCTCTTGTAGACGCCGTCTCACATCATCTATGTCAGCAGGTGCCAGGTGTCGAGACCTCTCATGAAATGGCTTTTCATCATGCAGCTGGATATGGTGCTCAGCTCCTTGCACGCATCCTACTATTCCTTTAAAGAAAACACCTGGTCTCTCTGGGCAAACTTCTCACTGATCCTCACTTTCCATTCAGCTGGCAACAGGGAGTCACCGAAATGAAACAAGTCAGGTGTTACTCTGTCATTCTTCCCCGAACTCTTGCTACTGGGTAGCACTGCAGTGTCTGCACAATGCACATTAGCCAGGGTGCAACCTCTGTTTACTCGAATCTCTCTGTCAGACACATTATGAACTTGAACCATTACCCTTCTGGCATAAGCATGGGCTCTAGCAGGCAAAATACTAGGCTTGACCAGCAGTCCCTCCGGCAATTTTCCGTCACCTGGTGCATCCAACATTAATATTTTATTCTTGACATCCTGTCTGATATGGACCTCTCCCTGTAAGGTACACTGGGAATTTGGCGCCAGGATCAGAGACTCAGGATCCTTCTTCTAGACAATTCCAACCGGTTCCTCTGGTTCTACTTTTTCAACATCTCTCAGTGCCTCATAGTCCTTCTTAATCAAGCCCGGAATTCTTAAAGCTCTACCAGCCCTTGACCCCTGTTTTTCATAACACAACTGTGCCAGCCATCCAAACATATGTGCATTAGTCCCAATTAGTAGAGGAACCCCATCATACAGTCCGGTGAGGGGACACACTAAGGCCAGGGTCTCTACTTGCTCAGCCACTCCAGCTACAGAGGTGGGAAAAAGACAGCCAAATTCATATATATCCAGAGTAGGGGTAGGCCCTCTCACTTAACCCCCAGACATGCAGCCCCTCCAACGGTTGTAAGGGTACATCAGACAAATGCTTCTGATACCGGTCTTGGAACATAATTGTCACTTGGGAGCCACTGTCTAATACAGCTCTTGTAGACACTCCATTCACCTTTACAGTGGTCTCCATGGAAGGACCCACTATTCTGGACCATTCTGGAGAGGTGGTAGTGGGGCCCTGGGCAACTGACCTTGCCACAAAGGGATGTGAGTTAGCATTTTTGGGTCCCTCATTGGGATCATTGCATGCACCCCTTAACCACTGATTTGTTCTCCGAAGCTCTCCTTGTAGCCTATATGCAACTTTGTCTGTGTCTTTTGAGGACCAGCATTCTCTCTTCATGTGTCCATCCTTCCCACAATTATAACAAATCATACTTTCTGGAGTTTGAGCTGGCTGAGGCATCACGCTGGGAGCCAGGGTGGGGGTACTACTAACTGGAAACCTTGGTTCCATCTCTGTCTGCGGCGTGATAAGCATTTGGAGACATCTCGTCAATTTCCCCACTTCCATGGTCAAGACATCGAGTTTTGAGCTTTTGTCAGCAGGAGATGCATGGGTGGGTACCCCCACCCCCATAGCAGATGCAGTCGGATGAGGGTCGGGGCCTGTACTTGCAGGAGCGGCCTTCATAAAGAGGCTGTTTTTTATTTCCCCAAACTCTCTCAACAGTTCGCCCCATTGTGGCATATCTTTTTACTTCTCAGAGCACTCATTAACTGCCAACCTCTGCCCCTGAACTTCACTTGATGGGTCACCCTCAGTCACTCAGGTCGTAGCCACAGCTATTGATGCAAGTCCCTCCTGAGGTCGCCTGTTCTCAACTCCTCAAATTTCTCTCATTAGCTCATCATAGGAGGGTGGGGATTCCAGTCAATTTGCCAGGCGTAACTGAAGCAACAGCAGTTCTGAGAAGGGGGCAGACTTAAGGATCCTGTCCAGCCTGGTTCAGTCCAGTTCAATGGCTGGCAAACTACCCTTTCTGAGGCATTCTTGCAACAATTTTTCCAGCTGACATACATACACAGGCAACAACTCCCCTTGGTACTGTTGTGCATTTCTTACTCTCCGTCACAGGTCTTCATCAGAATCTGGGCTCCCATACACATTCTCCAAGGCCTCAAGATAGTCCTGTGCAGTTGCTTCAGGGTTACTGGCCCGTTTAGCACAGATGGTAGCCAGACAGGACCTCGGAGGCTCTCACTAACCCTCTTTCACTTTTCGGCTTCCGAGCATTGCCATTCTAGCACTTGGGGGGCAACATAGTCTATCCAGGTCTCCCAGTCATCCTCCCCTTGGGGGGTGGGGAGGGTGTCAGAGAATATCCTCAACCTTCGGTAAGAGTCTTGACTAATGGCAGGTGCAGAAATAGGAGCCTGCATTGGTTCAGCCACCATTACGGGTACTGGGGCGGGAGAGGGTGTTGGGGGAGGAACACCCCCAGGTGGCAAGAATAGTTTCTTCAAGTCCTCCACAGTTTTCCCTTCCCCCAGCAACCATTTAGCAACTTTCTCCTCAAAGGTTTCAGATAGTGGTGGGGGCTCATTCCCCCCCGGGTCTTTACTGTCCTTAGTTATCACTCTCCAGGCAGTGAGGGCTCCCTCTGGGGTAACAGTCTGTGGCACTTTGGAGCTATCTATGGGATCGTTAAACTCTACTAGGGTCAGGAAAGTGTGGGTGAGCAGATTAGCATGCTGACCCACCACCACAGGGTTTTGTAAACCTTCCACCTTGGAAAGTACTCCCTGTACAGTGTCCGTATTGATACCCAGGGGGATGTCCAGGATAAGCATAGCATTTTGGGGGTCGATCTCCTCCCCAGTACACCACTCCACCAGCTGGTGCACAGCCACTTCTGTCGGGGTACCCATTTATTTATTCTTTTTCTTAACAGTGGTTCGTAAATATGGCCACTAGAGGACACACAATCCCAGCGGTGAGCCTCCAATGTAACCCCTAGGTGGCGCTATCCCAAGGGCTACTACCCCTGCCTGATTTGCCACTAACAGGTTGAGGGGCCTGGATCCGATGGCAGGTGCTTCCACCCAGAGGTCGGGGTTAAGACAGTCTAATATGACTTGGTCACAGCCCTCTGGGTCACTGCAACCCCCCTTTCTTCCTACTAGTGGCCCACACAAATCAATCACAGTACCCTTGCAATATACACTTACCCCCAGCACTGGTTCAGTCATCTGGACTCTGGGGACCCCCTGTAAAACAAGATGATACAGTGCAAAAACCACAGTACAATAATGTAACATAAATGAATACCTCAGGCAGTGTAACTTTGCTGAAACAAACAGATCTGACTTATTTAGGGGGGGAATAACAAGGACTGGGGGAAATCAGGTTAATTAGCTTACCACTCTAATATATATATTTATCTATACTAGGGCACTGTGCACAGGCCTAACATATAAGTCACTGTCTCTGGGTACCCAGGCAATAGAAATCTAGCCTATTTGGTGCAGCTGGTTGGGGCCCTGTGATGAAAAAAACACTTGCACAATACCCAATTGTAATCCGGAGCCAGATGGTTCAGTTCATGAAGAAATAAACACAACAATTAGATAACACACTTGCAATTCGATAAACAGATGGCAGGGATCTACCCTGCTTTGTACTCACAAACTCAATGCTGGGAACTGGATGGCAGGCAGATTGTCCTGGACTGCAAGGAGGAGCAGACCATGTGGGCAAGGTCCTTATGACTGGACCCCACTGCAGTTTGGAGCAAATGGATATAGTCTGGATTAAGCTGGGGTTTACTTCCAGCTTCATGCACTCAATTCACTGTACAGGGGATTTGAAACACAATTCCCCACAAGCATTACACATATTTATATGTAAAAGAAAAGTACTATACCAGGCAGGATGCTTCTCTATCCCGATCGCAATTACTGCACAATACCCGGGAGAACACACAGCAGGTTCAGTTCCTGACAGACCAAGCGCGATTCAGCAATTTCTCCAGTCTTCTACAGGGTTAGCCTGGTTTCTACTCTTCTGATCTCCTTTATTCTCTTCACAGGTCAGATTCAGTCCAAACAAGCGCTTGCACAAGCTGCAGACCGAAACTTGGGGCCTTACATGCATTTCCCGCGCTGAACTGCACACCAAAGAAGCACAGGGCTCCTTGACTCTTCACTGCCAAAGCTAAACTGAAACTCCAGCAGACAAAATCGGGCACTTCCTTTGAGTTCCTTCCAGTTCTTGGCTGGTTTAGCTGTCACTCACAATAAACTCCACCTGTTGGTGGAAAAAAGGCGCCGAAGTCAAAACTACATTTCCCAGAGTCACTGCCCTTATAATCCCCTTACAGCAGACTCCAGAGAAAAGTCCAAGTTCTGATTCGCCCAGAGCAGGCTCAATTTTAAAGGATCCCCACCATGATTG
Source organism: Neoceratodus forsteri (assembly GCA_016271365.2). Classification (NCBI taxonomy): domain Eukaryota; kingdom Metazoa; phylum Chordata; order Ceratodontiformes; family Ceratodontidae; genus Neoceratodus; species Neoceratodus forsteri. The sequence continues at coordinate 1,606,883,171 of CM057452.1, forward strand.
GTCCAATTCAGCAGTTCAGAACCAACATGAGGGAGCTTGCTCTGCACTGTCCTTGCTGCAAGAAAGCAGGTTAAATCAAACTGCATTTTCATTATTACTCTAACAGGTTACAAGCAAACAATTACATCTTTGAAGAGTGCTCCTTCTGCCCACTTAGCGATGGTAGAAACAGAGCGATTTGGCAGTAGCTCGAGCGGGACTCAAGCAGGAAAACTCACAGTCCCCCCATACAAACTAATTATGTCTGCAAGTAGACAGCTCTTAAAGAGACAGTACCAGAGGCTCTAAAAGCACTCACAGATAAATTGCTTAAACACCAAACACCATTCAGGCTTGGAGCATTTAAGCAAGCTCCTGGAAGATTTTTGGGAACCCCCATTTGCAAGGGGGTTACATAATAATTCATGAAAATTGACTGGCAGGTAGCCATAATCCACGGCAAGCCATAGGTTATTTAAGAATACTCACACACCCTGTTGCGCATTATTGCATATGTAACACATGACAGGGTGTTGGTTATGCTCTAATAAACACACTACATGAGCAGTAGCCTAGGGGTGTAAAGCCACAGACTGAGTACCTTACTGTTCCTAGAAATGCATTTATCAGATCATAACCAACATCCTGAAGTGTGTTATTTCACTTATAGAATGGGTATATGCAGAGAAATATTAAAACAGTTTAAAAAACTGTAAAATTAAAAAAAATGTTAATTTTGTGGTAAATGGTCCCTCTGCTTAGGGGCTGTCATTAAGGGCACTGTGCTGCCATCTCCCTATCATTTTGTTTTCCCATTTCAGATTAATTAAATATCCATTTTTTGTTGTCACTGGGATTGTTGTGCCACCACCTTCATATCATTTTGTTTACCCATATCTGACTAATAATATCTTAATTTCTGTGTTGCTTGCACGCATGTGCGAGAAACGCATTGCTTCAGTAGGGCCAGTTAATGAGCATGCCACTATGCTCAAAGAAACCTGATGTCACAATCAGCTGTATTCTGTAAAAACATTAGTCTGCAGCTGTTAGGGAGCTTAGCACATTCTTCTGCTGGCTTGTGTCCCACTGCAGCCCCCACATTCTCTCTCTCTCTCACACACACATATACACACACACACACACACACACACACACACACAGTGCATTGAGGGAGCCTGACACTGGCTTTGCCCCCCCCGTTAAGATCCTAACAATAGAAAAAAAGATGTCCTTTGATTTTTTATTCTGTTGTTTTATGTTGTCTGACCTCAGAGCCCAGAGCTGCCGCAGTTAAGAAATCTTTTCTCAGACAGTGTTTTTATAACCTTCAAGCTGGAATTTATTACTCTGGCAGTGGAACTCACAGATGTTACTTTTTCCACATTGAAACATCCCTTTGGGGGTGGGAGTAACCCATCCATAGCCAATAGGTTGCTTCAGGTTTGATTTCAACATAATGCATATGTACAGTACTAGTTTTAGGAAATACTCTTCAGAATTTTTATGTTTGCTTGCACGCATGTGCAAGAAACATAATTCCATCACTGGAGTTTTCGGAGGTGTGTCAGTCCTCTTCCAATTCAGTCAGTGTGTTTGCAGGTGCGGCCGCAGTTCTCCAATGCCTGCTGGAGCTATCTATGACAGCTCCAAAATGCAGTGGTATACAGTTGAAAGGGGGAGCTACGCTTTAGTGAACAGCGATCAGATATCACCTGCTCATGCACGCTCCCCTACACACACACACACACACACACACATGCTGCTGCTGCTCCCCACGCACACACACTGTATGGCGGGCGGGGGGTGCCCAAGCCCCTTGGCTGTGCTCGCCCGCAAACACAGTTTCATATGCCACGCTAGGTGCCCACCCCAGCGTGGCTACATCGATAGCGACGGGGTGCCCAATCCCCATCGCTCCACTGTGTCTCTGATACAGGGTGCCACGCTGAGGCCCACCCCAGCATGGCAACAGATGCCATATTAGCAGGGGTGCCCCAATCCTGTCGTCCGCCCCCAGCCGTCCTTCTGCCACACAGGATCCCACCCCAGCATGGCAAGCGTCCACGTCATCTTTTAAAACAAAAACCTGTAAGAAAAAAAGGTCCTCGCAGTCTCCTCCCCCCAACAACCCGCACCCACCCACTCGCACCCTGCCTCCCCACACCCCCTCACCCCATGCCCTCCAGTCTGGCGCCAGCGATCGCCCGGTGGACTGGGAAACAGCGTCTGCACTCTTCAAAGCCAATACCGTGAACCGAGGAAATGCCGGTAGCTGTATAATGGGATAGATAGAGGTTCTTTCAACTTTGTCATATCTCAGGCATTTTTGGAATTTTGCACAAATTTTCAACATGGGGTTTTGGGACCCCTCCTCATGAATTCTTGCACTGCCATGGCGTTACTCAGGGTCTGGAGGTGATTTTGCAGCTACCGCGTGAAATCACCTTCCAGAATGATTAACAAAACAACACTGCCAGTGTTCATAAGGTGGCTCTCAAAAGCCTATTTTGAAAATCTATGGAAAATTCTAAAATGACTGTTTTATGAGCGCAGGCTAGCATTTCCCACGCAGACGCCATAAGTTTGTGAAATTTCAATATTTTCTACCCAGATTTTCAACATTGCCATTTTACCACACCTCCTTATGAGCAGTACAGCTATCATTTTTCACATCTCACCCAAAACGTGTTTCCGCCCATGTAGTGACAATGACGCAGTTGGTGTATAAAATCAATGTACGGGACAGATTAAGAAAATCACAGTGACACTGGTCATGAGCAGAGGTCTTAAAATGGCTATGTTGAAAATTTGGTGACAAAACTCCATAAAATTACTGTGTTACGAGTGAGCATTGCGCAGTTTCCACGCACCCTCGTAAGTTCATGAATTTGTAATATTTTCAGTCCAGATTTTCACCAGTGGCATTTTCTACACCTCCTTATGAACAGTACAGCTGTCATTTTCCACAACATGGCGAAATGTGTTTTCACACTTTCAGCACAGAAATGCGTGGTTGCTGGGGAAATCATTGTTCGGACAGATAAAGAAAATCACATTGACACTGTTCATGATCGGAGGTCCCAAAATGCCTGTGTTAACAATCTGCTGTAAAGAAATCCCCAAACTAGTTACATTACGGTGTGTATTTGCACAGTTTCTATACGCTTCGTGACTTCACCAGTTTTTAAGATTTTCACAACAGATTTTCAACATTGCCATTTTACACCTCCATGAACAGTACCGCTGTCATTTTTCACATCCTGTTAGAATGTGTTTTGCACCTGTGGTGCCAAATGCCATAGTTGCTGTGCAAAAGCAGTTTTCGACTAGCAAACTGATATTGCCACTGTTCATGAGGTGGAGGTCACAAAAAAAAACATGTTGAAAATTTGGAGTGAAAATACCAACGAATGCCTGAGGCGTTAGGGTTTCTGACCATAATGCCCCACCCTGTAGAGAATGACAGGCATCAGAGGTGTGACTTGGGATTCTTGCCTGTCATGCTCATACCATTCCACCCCCAGCTACACCCTGCAGCCAGTGAGAGGCATCAAGGTGTGCCTCGGACTCTTCGGGCCCAAACTTCACCCCATTCTCCTATACCGCACCCATCTCACCTTATTTCCTTATGGAATGTGGTGCGCATAAGGGCCAAAGACCCCAAGGCACACCGTGACACTTGTCAGTGTCTGCAGGGTAGGCTGTGGTGAAATGGCGTGGTCGTTATGCCTGACAACCCAAAGGCACACCCCAATGCCTGTCACTCACTGCAGGGTGGTGGTGGGGTTGGCTTCAGTTCAATACTTCACTGCCATTCCTATTGTGCAGCTCTGTAACTTCTACACTACCAATGCCAAAGCCAGCAAGCAAACATTCGGCATTGACAAATGCTTGTTTTAATGAGTACCAATATGCACCTAACATTTGTCATTTTACTCCACACTCCAAAGAATAGTGCTTCATAACATAACTGGTTATTCAAAATGAGCAGTTTTTTTCCCAGATTTAGAACACCTGTATGCATCCCAGTTTTGTTTACTCACTATGTTTTAAAACTGGTGAGTAAATTACTCCTACCTGCCAAGATTATCTGGAGCATTGTTGACACTTGGTCAATTCTTATCTAGAAAAAAACTGCATTGTTTTTAAAAATGTACTCCTCACTCCACTCTATCAAGACATTTGTATGAATCTGAATTTGGTTTACTCGCCTCACTTTCAAAATGAGGAGTACAATAAGTTGGTGCATATCTCAGCCATTTTTGGGAATTTATTCACCAAAGTTTCAACATGGGGTTCTTGGGACCCCACCTCATGAACTCAGTCACTGTGATTTTGTTATTCGGTCCCGAAAGGTGATTTTGCTGTCACTGTGCAGAACCACCTTTTGGGACTGATTAATGAAATGACAGTGTCACAGTTCATGAGGTAGGCCCCCAAAAACCCTATGATGAGAATTTAGTGACAGAACTCCAAAATGACTTTTTCTGGCGTCGTTGCGCAGTACCACACTACTTTCGTAACTGAGAATTTTTAATGTTTTCACTCCAGATTTTCAACATTGCCATTTTACCACACCTCCTTATGAACAGTACAGCTGTTATTTTCACATCTTGCTCAAAACGTTTTGCACATATAGCGCACAATGGTGCGATCAGTGTGCAAAATCAATGTTCAGGACAGATTAAGAAAACCACAGTGACACTGTTTATGAGTAGAGGTCTTAAACTTGCTGTGTTGAAAATTTGGTGACAAAAGTCTATAAAATGACCGTGTTACGAGCGTGGATTGTGCAATTTCCACGTACCCTCGTAAGTTCACAAATTCGTAATATTTTCAGTCAAGATTTTCAACATTGGCATTTTTCCACACATCCTTATAAACAACACAGCTGTCATTTTTCACACCCTGGCTGAAATGTGTTTTCGCACTTCCAGTGCAGAATAGCGTGGTTGTTGTGGGAAATCAGTGTTCAGTACAGATTAAAAAATCACAGTGACACTGTTCAAGAGTGGAGGTCCAAAAATGCCTATGTTGAAAATCCGCTGTAAAAAATCCCCAAACTAATTACATTACGGGTGTGCGATGTGCAGTTTCTACACAGGCTCGTGACTTAACCAGTTTTTTTATATTTTCACTCCAGATTTTAAACATTGCCATTTTTTACACCTCCTCATGAACAGTACAGCTGTCATCTTTCAAATCCTGTTTGAAATGTGTTTTATCACCTGTGGCACCAAATGGCGCAATCACTGTGCAAAATCACCTTTCAGCTAATGAACTGATAGTGTCACTGTTCATGTGCTGGGGTCTCAAAAAGCCCATGTTGAAAACTTGGAGTAAAAATACCAAGAAATGCCCAGGGCATTAGGGTTTTTGACCATAACGCCCTACCCTGTAGGGGCTGACAGGCGTCAGGCGTGTGACTTGGGATTGTCGACAGTAATGCTCATGCCATTCCACCCCACCCTGCAGTCAGTGACAGGCATCAAGGTGCACCTTGGACCCCTTGGCCCCAGAGTTCACCCCATTCTCCTATACTGCACCCATTTCAGTGTATTTCCTTTTGGAATGAGGTGAGTGTAAAGCCCAGACACCCCAAAGCACACCTCGACACTTGTAAATGTCTGCAGGGTAGGGTGAGGTGAAATGTCATGACCATTATGGGTGACAACCCAAAGGCACGCCCCAATGTCTGTCCATCTCTGTAGGGTGAGGGTGGAGTTGGCATCAGTTCAATACTTCACTGCCATTCCTATACTACATATGTATAACTCCCGCACTTCGACTGCTAATGCCAGCAAGCAACATTTGGCATTGACAAATGCTTGTGCTTATTGTTGTGTTTTTTTAACAGATCTGGAGGGAGAATGGTATTCTGCCATTACTGTATTGGGATTGCTGCCTGAGAGCAGTTTCAATTATTCACTTCTGAGTTGTGGTTTGGGAGTCCAGGACCTATGCTGCCAGAAAGCAAGTTTGCCATCTTCTTAATCATAAGGAGTGGCATGCATCTAGTACATTAGTTCTCAGACTTTGTCATAGGAAGCCTCCCCTAAGCCATGGAATAGATTTTGAGCCTCCCCTAAATATTGAAATAATCTTGGCCTTCCCCATAGAAAAATATCATACTTTACACATTACATCTGGAATAAAATTAAACTCCTTTGAGTAATAGGCTCTCATTTTATTCAGCTCATTGTAAACCCCAACCCCCACCCCTCGTAACCTTCCTCTCCAGGCCAATCTACTTGCTCCTCTATTTTAACTCTTGAATCATTGTTACCCCTTATTGCAGTACCTACATGGGTCAGACTGCATTCTCTGATTCCCCTCTATCTGGAATAACCTTCCTACCCATCTTTGCCTCTCCCCCTCTCATCATGCTCTCAAGCAACTTCTCAGGGATACTTTTGCTCCCTCCTTTGCTTGCTCCTAGTACCTCTTTGCTTAACCCTTGAATTTGAGCTGTTCTGCCCCCAGTCTGATTTGTCAGTTGTTACCTCCCATTATTTGTTCATTGTTCATATTTGTTTGCATTACTGTTCATTTTTCATTGCTTGATTATTTTGCAGTTACCTTTTGAACTGTATTCACTCACTACCCTTCCCCGGGTACACATGAAATAAGCCTTGCTCAGTGCATGCCTTTCAAGGTCACTGATTTGTAAATAAATATATAAATTCACTACTATTATCCTGTTTCAGTTTGCCTCATCCCATTACACAAAATATCGAAAACTCAAAATTTAAATACAGTGCTTTTCCAGACTTACTTGAGCCTTCTCTGGAACAGGTTGTGGCCTCCCCAGGGAAGCTGACCTCACCATTTGAGAAACCCTGTAGAGTCTAGTATGATCAGATTAGCAATACAGGCCTGGAGGGAGAGCTGCATTTTTGAATGTTGCAGAGTCACAAATAAGCTCATACAGTCAAATGAAACAAAATGTCCATTTAGAGTCACTTTATCTTTTAGTTTCTAGTGGAGAAAAGAGGAGGGTGGTTGATAGTGAGCACCTCACTAAGACAGAAAATGGCTGACACTTGAGATGTTAAAAATTCTATTGGTGGCCCATGAATTTCTGTTGTGATGAGGACAGAGGTACAGTACTTGGGCTTTTTATGTTCACTTGCAAAGTTGAAATACAGTTTTCCTACAGACATCAGATTCAGTACAAGAGAATTAGACATTAGGGCATGAGGGACCAGTCAGATCTAAGTAGCAATACTGTAAATAGTTTACAGAGTGAGAGGGCTTTTGTGGTCATGCCCCTCCTCCACCTATCACAGCTTCAAAGTACTGAATCTCCTCCTAATTCAGACCACTCTCTGCCTTTCTCCTTCATTTCCCTTTGAAGTCCTTGTCCAATCACAAGGCTGGAAAATGCAAGATAGATGGTTTTTCTTGTGCAACTCCTAATGCCTGCTTGAAATCTTATCCCTGCTTTTTGTTCCACATGTCTACAGTTTATTTCTTTCATAATGTGCTGCTGTTTAGTGTTTTGTTTCTCCGGAAATGGCAGAGATGCTGCACAACCTATATCATCTGCATAACCATGATGCAGTGCCTGCAACTCATGGAATTATATATTCTCAGACTGTTGTAAAAAGCAAGTAAAACAGATGTTCTAACATGTTCCTCCACTCATTGATGAGTTTATGTAAAAAGCTGAGTTACTTTGCTTAACTCTTTTATGAAAACTAAAATGAAAGCATTTGGTCATTACACCATAAAGAAGGCTCACCACATATACCCTAGGTTACCCTATTAATGGAATCAAGTGGATTATGTTTATTTGCAATGCATGTGATTTTATCAGTAAGTACTGTGAGAGGGCTGCAGTGTGCCCCTTCTTCACCTATTGCAGCATTAGGACATTGGATTTCCTTGCTGATTTTGCCCACTGTCTGCCTTTCTCCTTTTCTTGTTGAAGTTCTTGGCCAATCAAAATGTCATGAGTGAACCTCTTCATTTCCCAGTCATGACAATTTCATTATTATAACTCATGCTATTAATTTGTTCATTTTACTGTAACTGCTACACTATCTGTGCCCAGCAACTGCACCACAAATACAATCAAGCAAAAATTTGGCATTGACCAGTTCTTGCTTATGTTCACTTGCAAAGCATGTAAACATATTGGTATCATTCTGGACTGTCAGAGGGCTTTTGGGGTGTGTCTCTCTTCCACCTAGCCCAGCTTTAGAATTTCCTCCCTAATTATGCCCACTCTCCACCTTTCTCTTATTTTTATGTTTGCTTGCATGCATGTGCACGAAACATAGTACCATCATCCAAGTTTTCCAGAGGTGTGTCAGCCTCTTCCAATTCAGTCAGTGTGTTTGCAGGCGAGGTCGCAGTGCACCAATCACTGCTCCAGCTGTCTCTGACAGCTGAAAATGCAGTGGCATACAGTTGAAAGAGAGAGCTCTGCTTCAGTGAGCAGAGCCCCCTCAACACACCGCATGCATATTGCGTGCTGTGTACCTCCCATGCTGCTGTGGCCGGGGTGCCCAATATATCGGCTCCATGCCCCCCAAAAAGCTTTCCTGGTGCCATGCTGGGAGCCCACCCCAGCGTGACACATGTCCATATGGCCGATGGGGTGCCCAATCCCCGTTGGCTCCAACCCCCAAACAGCCTTACAGCTGCCACGCTGGAAGCCCACCCCAGTGTGGCACAAGCCTTATGTTCGAGGGGTGCCCAATCCCGTTGGCTCCAGCCCCCAAACAGCCTTTCCAGCTGCCATGCTGGGAGCCCACCAACATGGCAAACATCTACATCGTCTTAGTAATAAAAAATAAAACCTGTAAATTAAAAAGCGGTCCCTCATGGTCTCCTGCCCCATCCGCACCCACCCACTGTGCACCCTGCTCCCCTCACCACCCCCTCACCCCATACTTACCTCCTGAGTCCGTGTGACAATCTTCGGTAGACCAGGAACACATCTGCACTCTTCAAAGCCGACCGCAAACTGAGGAAATGCCGGTAAGCTGTATAATGTAATAGATAGGGTTTTTTCAACTTTGCTGCATTTCTCGGGTATTTTTTGGAATTTTTGCACCAAATTTTCAACATGGGGTTTTTGGAACCCCTTCTCATGAATGCTGTCACTGTCATGGCGTTACTCGGGCCCGAAGGGTGATTTTGCAGCCACTGCGCAGAATCACCTTTCAGGAATGATTAATGAAACAACACTGCCAGTGATAATAAGGTGGGCTCTCAAAAAGCCTATTTTAAAAATTTGGTGGAAAAAATTCCTAAAAATGACTGTTTTATGAGCGTGCGATGCGCAGTTCCTACGCACGCTCGTAAGTTCGCAAATTTTCAATATTTTACTCCAGATTTTCAACATTGCCATTTTACCACACCTTCTTATAGAGCAGTACAGCTTTCATTTTCACATCTCACCCAAATGTGTTTCCGCCCATGTAGCGCACAATGGCGCAGTCGATTGTCGCGAAATCAATATGCAGGACACATTAAAAACTTCCCATTGACACTGTTCATGAACAGAGGTCTTAAAGGGCTATGTTGAAAATTTGGTGAAAAAAATTCCCAAAATGACTGTTTTATTTGAAAGCGTATATAGTTCCTACACACGCCGTAGTTTGCGACTTTTCAATATTACTCAGATTTCAACATTGCTTATTTTACCACACCTCCTTATGAGCAGTACAGCTGTCATTTTTCACATCTCACCAAAATGTGTTTCCACACATGTAGCGCACAATGGTACAGTCGGTGTGTGAAAACAATGTTTGGAACAGATTAAGAAACTCACAGTGACACTGGTCATGAGCAGAGGTCTTAAAATGGCTATGTTGAAAATTTGGTGACAAAACTCCATAAAATTACTGTGTTACAAGTGAGCATTGCGCAGTTTCCATGCACCCTTGTAAGTTTATAAATTTATAATATCTTCAGTCCAGATTTTCACCAGTGGCATTTTTCCACACCTCCTTATGAACAGTACAGCTGTCATTTTCCACAACATGGCCGAAATGTGTTTTCACACTTTCAGCACAGAAATACGTGGTCGCTGTGGGAATCATTGTTCGGGACAGATAAAGAAAATCACACTGACACTGTTCATGATCGGAGGTCCCAAAATGCCTGTGTTAACAATCTGCTGTAAAAAAATCCCCAAACTAGTTACATTACAAGTGTGTGTTGCACAGTTTCTACGCACGCTCATGACTTCACCAGTTTTTTTAAGATTTTCACAGCAGATTTTCAACATTGCCATTTTTTACACCTCCCCATGAACAGTACCGCTGTCATTTTTCACATCCTGTTCGGAATGTGTTTTTGCACATGTGATGCCAAATGCCATAGTTGCTGTACAAAAGCAGTTTTCAGCTAGCAAACTGATATTGCCACTGTTCATGAGTGGGGTCACAAAACCATGTTGAAAATTTGGAGTGAAAATACCAATGAATGCCTGAGGCGTTAGGGTTTCCGACCATAACGCCCAACCCTGTGGAGAATGACAGGCATCAGGGGTGTGACTTGGGATTCTTGCCTGTCATGCTCATACCATTCTACCCCCACCCACACCCTGCAGCCAGTGAGAGGCATCAAGGTGTGCCTCAGACTCTTCGGGCCCAAACTTCACCCCATTCTCCTATACAGCACCCATCTCACCATATTTCCTGATGGAATGTGGTGTGCATAACCAAAGACCCCAGGGCACACCGTGACATTTGTCAGTGTCTGCAGAGTAGGGTGTGGTGAAATGGTGTGGTCATTATGCCTGACGACCCAAAGGCACACCCCAATGCCTGTCACTCCCTGCAGGGTGGTGGTGGGGTTGGCTTCAGTTCAATACTTCGCTGCCGTTCCTATTATGCAGCTCTGTAACTTCTACACTACCAATGCCAATGCCAGCAAGCAAACATTCGGCATTGACAAATGCTTGTTCCCTTTGAGTTCCTTTTCCAATTAAAAGGCTGGAAAATGCAAGGTAGAGGGTTTTCTTGTTCAACTCCTAATTCCTGCTTGAAACCATACCCCTCTTTTTCATTCCATGTACAGTGGCGTGAAAAAGTATTTGCCCCCTTCCTGATTTTCTCTATTATTGCATATTTGTCACACTGGATGTTTTCAGGTCTTTAGACAAAATGTAATATTAGATAAAGGGAACCTGAGTGAACAAATAACACTTGTTTTTTTTTAATTTCACTTATTTAATGAAAAAGTTAACCAACACCAATTGGCACTGTGTGAAAAGTAATTGCCCCTTACACTTAATAACTGGTTCGCCACATTTAGCTGCAATGACTGCAACCAAACACTTCCTATAATTCAATATCAGTCTTTCACATCGCTGTGGAGTAATTTTAACCCACTCTTCCTTGCGAACTGCTTTAATTCAGGAACATTTGGTAGGTTTCGAGCATGAACTGCTCGTTTCAGGTCCTGCACAGCATCTCTATTGGGTTTAAGTCTGGACTTTGACTAGGCCACTCCAAAACTTTAATTTTACTTCTTTTTAGCCATTCTGATGTGGATTTGCTTTTGTGTTTTGGATCATTGTCTTGCTGCATGACCCAACTACGCTTCAGCTTCAGCTGACAGAAGGATGACTGGACATTCTCCTTAAGAATTTTCTGGTACAGAGCAAATTCATGGTTCCTTTATTTGCTAAGTCATCCAAGTCCTTAGGCAGCAAAGCATCCCACATCATCACATTACCACCACCATGTTTGACTGTTGGTATGGTGTTCTTACTGTGGAATGCTGTGTTTGCTTTCGTGAGACATTATGGGATCCATGTTGTCCAAAAGTTCCACTTTGGACTCATATGTCCATAGAACATTTTCCCAAAAAGCGTGGATCATCCAGGTGCTTCTTGGAAAAGAGAGATGATCATTTATGTTCTTCTTGGTTAGCAGTGGTTTCCTTGCTACTCTCACATGAAGCCCATTTTGCCCAGTCTCTTTCTGATTGGGAGTCATGAACACTGACCTTAGCTGAGGCAAGAGAAGCCTGCAGTTCTTTGGATGTTGTTTAGGATCCTTTGAGACTTCTTGGATGATTTTACACTGCGCCCTTGGAGTAATTTTGGCAGGCCGCCCACTCCTGGGAAGGTTCACTACTGTTCCAAGTGTTCTCCATTTGGAGATTATGCTCTCACTGTGGTTCAATGGGTTCCAGAGCCTTAGAAATAGCTTTGTAACCCTTTCCAGACTGATAGAGGGCAACAAAATGTTTTTCTGATCTTTTCAGGCACTTCCTTTGATCATGGCATAATGTGCTTGTTGAATCTTTGTGCTGGCAATGTGACTCTGATGGTAAGGGCCAAAATAAGTGAGGTTTATATTGAGCAGGGCTGGCTGTAATCAAGCCTGGCTGGGTTCAATCAGCTGACTCTAATTATCCCTTTAATTGGGTTGATTTAACTAGGGGGCAATTACTTTTTCACACAGTGCCAGTTGGTGTTGGTTAACTTTTTTCATTAAATAAATGAAATAAGTAAAAAAAAAAGTGTTATTTGTCCACTCAGGTTCCCTTTATCTAATATTATATTTTGTCTAAAGACCTGAAAACATCCAGTGTGACAAATATGCAATAATAGAGAAAATCAGGAAGGGGGCAAATACTTTTTCACGCCACTGTATGTACTGCTGTTTACTTCTTTCACATGTGCTGCTGTTTACTGCTTTCTGTCAGGGAATGTCAGAGATGTTGCACAAGCCAAATCATTTTCATAACCATGATGCAGTGCTTGCAACCCATTGTATTCTCAGACTGTGGTAAAATGCATGTAAAACAGATGTAAGTGTATAATAGTTATACCCTTCTTCTTATGCTTTAAGTGTCAGTTTCTGCATACTTACTTTGCAAATACGTTAGTTAGGCATTAACTGTGGAAACAGTGACACAGAAGCAGTACATTACTTAGTAACTACAGCACTGTTAAAAGTCAATAAGTAATTATGTAAATTAATGATTTTTTATTGTATAGCAATTTACAATCTTAGCTTGCATGTTTATTATTAGTTCTTTTATTTTTTTGGTCACATAGTATACAAGTGGTGGCTGTGGGATTCAAACCCAGTTCTCCAGGTTTGCAGGTCAGTGCTTTTAACCACTCTGCTATAGTGCAGTAAGTGCATGAGGGAATGATTTCGGAATGATAATTTTAAGTGTCACTAACTACACTGTAACTACTGTAAAACTACACTGTAACTGCACTACTATGTAGTTAATTAGTTTCACAATGTGTGTTATGTACTTACATAACTTTAAATGTGCTGCTTCTGTTGCATTGGCCAACATCTCTTCTGCACCCACACTCCTGTTCTACTGCTGCCCAGGTGGGTGGATGGGGGGGGTGAGTCATGGCTACCTGCCATGCTTTATCTCCAACCTGCCGTGTGGAGTGATGGTGGGTGGTGCCAGATACACATGCAGGGACCCTTTCTTAACCACTACATGCCCTTCCCACTGGATGAATGGGGTTGCAGCCATGGAACCATCTTTTACAACAAGCTACTGCAACCCTCTGACTATACCATGAGGGCTTGGGGCATGGTGGTGAACATGTTCAGACCAGTGGGTTCCCTTACTGGAAAACAACAGTACTGGGAGGACCAGCTATATCCCATAATTTCCCACTCCACACAGAGTGCAGGATCCAGTCTACTGGTGGGCAGTCCACCTGATTGGATGGCTACTGTTAAGAAAAAAACAATGGCAGCTGTCTTTCTTGCTTAGCGAGAGTATGTGGATGAAGCAAGAGTTTTCTGTAAGTAAATGCAAATATCTGATTGATCCTGTATTTATTTATTTTTTTATAGGACAGTGTATCTGGTTGATCCTGCATCTGCGGGATTACGCAGCTATCTGTTCCTTCCGTTGTCACCTCCTTTGATCTGGTTGATCCTGTGGTTTCTGTTGGTGTGAGTCATACACTCCTGAAATCTGCTTGACCGCTGTTGTACCACAGAAAGGTTAAACAAATCAAATCAAATCAGCTTTATTTATATAATGCCTTTCACAACCAAGGCGCTGCACATAAAACATAAACATAAACAGATTAAAACAGCATTATAGTGCATCAACTGTATTTAAATAAAAGCTAAATTAAATAAATATGTTTTTAAACCGGCTTTACAACTATCAACGGTTGGGCATTCTCTCAACCAATGAGGTAGAGAATTCCACAGGGTTGGTGCTGAAAAAGCAAAAGCACGTGATCCTGATGTTTTCAATCGAACCCTGGGAATCTCCAACAATCCCTCGTTGGTGGAATGGAGAGGGTGGAGGGGGCAGTAGGGAATCAGGAGATCTTTCAGGTAGCCGGGTCCCTGGTCATGTAGGGCTTTAAAGGTTAGCAAACCAACCTTAAAGGTGATCCGCCACCTAATAGGCAGCCAGTGCAGTTCGCGGAGCACGGGTGTAATATGACTGGTCCTAGATGTCCCAGTCAAAAGCCTAGCCTCAGCATTCTGCACTAGCTGCAGGCGGTGGATATCAACCCCAGGTAGCCCTAGGTAAAGGCAATTGCAGTAGTCAAGGCGGGTAGTGACAAAGGCATGGACCAATGTTGGAAGATCGCCCGATGGAACCAGGTGTTTCACCCGGGTGATATTCCTCAGATGGAAAAAAGAGGTTTTGATGACAGCTGATACCTGAGATTTTAAGGTCAGCTCCTCAACAAAAATAATGCCCAGATTTCGCACCTGATCGGAGGTAGGGAGTGGCATACCACCAAGTAACAAACCTGAGGGTTGTCCAACTCCCAAACCCACCCCCGGGCAACCTGGGTCCACTACCAGTACCTCAGTTTTATCCGGATTCAGTCTTAGCCAGCTGGAACTCATCCAAAGTCTGATCTCAGCAAGGCAGTTGTTTAGCACGGAGAGTACATCACCCTGGCCGGGGAGAAAGGACAGATACAACTGGGTATCATCTGCATAGCAGTGAAAACCCAGATTGCATCGCCTAATGATTTCTCCCAATGGTAGCATATACACTGCAAACAGCATGGAAGCCAAGATGGAACCCTGCAGTACCCCACAAGGCAGGGAGTGAGCACCAGAGGAATATATTCCAGTGGCAACTCTCTGAAACCTGTCTGTGAGGTAAGAATGAAACCATTTGAGGACTGTACCAGACAGCCCACAATAAACCCGCAGGCGGTCCAATAGCACACCATGGTCTACAGTGTCAAATGCAGCAGAGAGATCAAGAAGGACCAGAATGGTACATGCCTTTCGATCTCTAGCCATTAGGAGATCGCTCAATACCCGGACAAGGGCAGTCTCCGTGCTATGCTTCTTCCTAAAACCAGACTAGAGAGTATCATAGACACTGTGAGTCGTAAGATGATCATCCATTTGCAGCTCAACTGCCTTTTCAATAACCTTACCAACAAATGGCAGGTTAGAGATAGGCCGGTAGTTAGCTAGACAATCTGGATCCAAGGAAGATTTTTTAAGGAGTGGTCGAACTACCGCCTCCTTGAGGGTGTCGGGAAAGACCCCCCTCTCCAAGGACTTCCAGACAATGTCAGCAAGTGTTGGGCAGATAGCTTCTACACATCCTACTAAAAGGGGTGTAGGACCCGGATCCAAGCTACAACTAGTTGGGCGTAATGTCTGGATGATCTTTACAATGTCATTGAACTCCAGTCGGCAAAAGTCTGACCAGACAGACTGAGCACATGCCACTTCCTGCCGATCACCGCAGTCTCCCACAGGAGAGGTTAGACCGATGCCAGATCTGATGCTGGCAACCGTATCTGCAAAGAACCGAGTGAACTCCTTGCATCTTAGCTGAGAAAAAGCTTCTTTAGGCTGGAGACAGACTGGATTGCACAGTCTGTCCACAGTCTGAAAAAGCTGAGCTGGTCGGTTCTGTGTAGCAGAAATCTCCCTGGACAGGAATTCTGCCTTCTTAGGGGTGATTTCTGATTGATAGCCATCATAATGTGCCATCAACCTAAGCCTGTCAGCATCATTGCCAGACTTCTGCCAAACTCTCTCCAACCTTTGGCCAACTCGCCTCAACTCCTTCAAGGAGCCATCAAACCAGGGGCTTCTTGGACAGAGGGTGAGAGACCGAACACGAATAGGAGCAATTTTGTCCAGAGCATCTCCCACAGCCTTATTATAGGCTTGTACGAGATCATCTGGACTCATGCATTCACCCGACAAACCCGATAGATCCAGTACTGCCATTATGTCACTGGGGTTAACACCCCTTAAAGGGCAGTACCGAACCATTCTGTAGGGGCAGACCGAATTGGGGGGGCCCTGAAACTGAACCTTATGGTGTGATGGTCAGACCAACTGACTGGTTCCACCCCCAAATCAGTGATCTCCATACCCAAAAGAAATATCAGATCCAGTGAATGACCCCCTACCTAAACAGCGTTCCATTACTTTTGAACTGTGGTACAACAGCGTTTTAGCTGATACAAAAATCATATTTCTTAGCCACAATATTGTTACAACACCAATTAGTAATTATGCAAATTAAATATTTTTGTGTACAGTTATATATCAATTCACAATAGTGAACTTCATATTATTAACCTGTAGGTTCATGAAAAACTGGAATGCAAACGTGGAACATCATATAAAGAATTGCAAGTCAGTGCATGTAATTGTAGCAAACTGAAGTTATATTGTATTCAAATGTTATTTACCATTCTGATTACACATTTAGGTTTTTCTGTGTGATTACCTTTTAAATAAATGTCAGATAGACATGGACAGTTGAAACAGTGCACAAGACCTGCATTCATATGTGGTTACACTTGTAAGAACAAATTTAACAATGCCAAAAGTAATAACATAGTAGTCACACAATACATTTTCTATTACAATTTGCAATAGCTACTGCATGTGTAGTTGCCCTTACAGGAACAAATAACATAATGCCAGAAGAAATAGAATGGCAGTTACACAACAGATTTTCTGTTACACTTTGCAACAGCTATTACATGTGTGATTACAAGTGTCAGAATGAAATGATTTGTGTCGATAGAGAGACTGTAGTAGTTGCACATGTATGCAAATTTGTGTAACTACAGAACACGCACATTTGAAACTTAACTACATAGAAGTTACATGTAACTGCACAGTTCTTACAGTGCAGTTACAGTATAGCTACTACATGCAAATTGTGTGTAGCTACACAACACGCAAATGTGAAACCAGTTAAGTGTATAGTAGTTACATGTAATTATATGGTAGGTACAATGCAGTTACAGCGTACTTATACAGTAGTTACCGTGTAGTTAAGGACACTTACAATAAAGTGTTACCAAAAATACATGCATAAATACATACGCATACATACATGAATACAGAACATAAAAAGTAAAATAATAGAAGAGATACCATATTAATCATAATATAAAAATACAATTGTAAAATCGCTGGCACTGTAAGGGAGAATATAATAACTGGCATGAGGAAACATGGAAAGTCGAAGGCTACACAGGGCTACTGTATATGACATGAGGTCGGCAGTGAATCGTAACTATTACTGCAAATTACATTGAGTCATGGTGGACTTTGTGGACTTTGAAGCCTCTGTCACAACACCACAAACATTATTGCACAGCAGAAGCATGCCAGCAACAGCACCTGCCATAAATAAGCTATAGTAATTCATACTCTTTGCTGACCTTGGGGCTCCACCACCCTATTTGTAGTTTGTTCTACCCTATGCATGTTGCTGCCCGGGAGATGAAGTTGAGCAGCCGAACTAAATTTTCAGGCCCAACTCAAAATCCAAACAAAGTGCACTCTGGGCCACTTCTCTGACCCTTACTATGGGCTTTGAGCATGTCCCACTGTCTCCCCAGAGGTGGTGATAAAACAAAGGTGCCTCTTCAAAAGGAAACAAGGCAGATATACATCCTGGGAGAACTTCGTCCTGGAGGTTCAACGAAAGCATAGACTTTGTATCAGTTTTGCATATTAATTTAAATAGAAGTCTTTAGCCTGAGTTTACTTTCTTTTGGAGTATACATTTAAAGGCATTGTATCTTGCTTTTTTTTTTCTTTATCCCTCTGTTGGGTCATTTGAATCTATAGTCTGTCCAGCTCATGATTCCCTGTATTCATTCCAGTTCTGAGAAAAAGCACCGGTGGCTCACTTTTGAACCTTAATATTAGATCCAGGCACTTTATTTTCATCTTTTAAGAAATTCCTTCTTTTTCTTCCTTTCCTTTTCTGTTTAAATCTTGCTGTAAGTTGCTGTCCATATTAATTCCACTGCTTACTTTTGAATGTTACTCGCTTTTATTTCCACTATTAATTTTTGTATTGTTCAACTTTTTGGGAAAGGTTTAAATAGTGATATATTAATTACTTTTATCAACTTAGTGACAGTGTAGTCTGTATTTAGTCACTGAAATTGATATATACAGCATTGCCATTGCCTAGCTGAATAAAATAGTTGTTAAACCTTTTTTTGTTGGAGTATAGAGAGATTGCAGCTGTACTGGTCCTTGAAAAACAGGAGTAACTGGATAGTTTAATACTTTTTACTGGACAAACATACTGTATGTATTGTGCAAAAATGGTATAGTACACAAGCTTGCTACTCTTGCTGGGTGTCAGAGTTATGTTTTGATATATTTTCCACTGCTGATGTAAGTACAGAATCCTTTTTACCAAATTCAGTCTGCCTAGGAGACCTTAAAACACTATGGTAATGTAGAATAACTGTAATGTAAAACATCTGAATGATGTCTCTTTAACAGCATCCATCCAGGAGGGCAACCCAGCTCCTCAGTGAATGGTTTAAATGTTAAATTGGTGAACATTTAAACTAGCCATGGCGGGTGGCAGTAGGAAGCAGGGAGATATAAACTTTCTCCCTCCCCTGCAAGCTGAAGGGGTCAGTGGGGAGAACCAGAAGGGATACCAATCCCCAAGGAAACCTGTTAATAAAAAAAAAATAGCAGAAATAGAGATGGGAATGAGAGCAGAAGGGGTAAGGAGAGAAGGCAAAAGGGGAAAAGGGGGTGCTGACAAGCAGGGCAGTAGCAGAATTTGAAAGGCCATGTGAGCAAATGCTCAAAGTCTGGGAAATAAAATCCTAGACCTAGAGGCCATCATGGCAGAGGCTGACCTGGACATTGTCACCATTACTGAGTCATGGTGCAATGAGAGCCAAGACTTGGACATAGCCATACCATGCTATACTTTGTTCAGGAAGGACAAGGTGGGTAAGAAAGGGAGAGGAGCAGTTTTTTATGTGAGGGATAGTATAAAAGCCACCAAGATACAGGGAACATAGGGAGGGGCAGAGGTATGGTAGATCACCTTAGAGCCAAGGAATGAGTCACTATTTGTACTGGCATGATCATCATCATCAGTTTTATTTATAAAAGGCACCTTTCTAAAACCAAGCTGCCTGTACAATAAAATACATAAAATAGAATACATTATTATAAACAACATATAAATTCCAACAAAGAACAATATAAAAACCACATAACAAATAATAGCAAAATGATCTACAGACCTCCAGCACAGTGGGGGGAGGGGTAGATAAGGATCTGGTGGAAGCCATACAAAAGATGGCAGATAGGGTGGAGGTGCTGCTGGTGGTGGACTTCAGTCTGCTGGATGTAGATTGAGCATCTCAGCTGCAGCTTCAGCTAGAAGCAGGGACATCCTGGACTCCCTGCAGGGGGCATACCTCAGGCAACTTGTGAAGGAACCCACTAGTACTCATGAACAGGAACTTTGTTGCAGATGTCTGGGTGGCCACCTGCTCACCAATGATCATTGAACCGTGTGGTTCATTATACGGTAGTAAACTGGGTAAGACATTGGCGGGGGGATAGGTGACAGAGGGTGGTGGTAAACAGAGTTTACTCTGAGGAAAGGAGAGTGACCAGTGGGGTGCCACAAGGATCAATACTTGGACCAGTCCTCTTTAATGTCTTTATTAGCCACATTGTAGAGGGCATAGAAGGGAAGGTAGGTCTTTTTGCAGATGACACTAAGATCAGCAATAGGGTAGACACTCCTGGGAAGGGGAGTGGACAAAATGAACAGGGGTCTAAGAAAGCTTGAGGAGTGGTCAAGAGTGTGGCAACTAAGTTTCAATGCAAAGAAGTGTAAGTGTGTGCACTTGGGGCACAGAAACCCAGGGGTGGAATACAAAATGGGGGGAGTAGTATTGACAACCACCAAACAGAAATGGGACCTGGGGGTAATCAGATCTGATGACCTAAATGTGGCCAAATAGTGTGACGAGACAGTGGGGAGAGCCAGTGGGAAGCTAGAGCGCATAGGGAGAGGTATCACCAGCAGGAAGAGAGAAGTGGTGATGCACTGTATAAATCACTGGTAAAACCACACCTAGAGTATTGTGTCCAGTTCTGGGGACCACATCTCTGGAAGGACATAGACAAGAGTAGAAGTGATCCAGAGGAGGGCAACTAAAATGGTGCAGGATCCGCATCAAAAACCCTATGAGGAGAGACTGAGGGAACTCAATATGTACACCCTGGAGGAAAGAAGAGAGAGGGGGATATGACAGAGACTTTCAAATACCTCACAGGTATAAATAAGGTGCAAGAGGGAAGCAGTTTTTAGAAAAAAAGATGCTCAAGAACAAGGGAACTTGCTTGAGGTTGGAGGGGGCAGGCTCATGGGAGATGTAAGGAAGTACTTCTTTGCAGAAAGAGTGGTGGATGCTTAGAACAGTCTCCCAGCAGAGGTGGTGGGGGCAAAAACTATAGTGGGATTCAAGAAGGCATTGGATAGGCATAAGGGAACCTTAGTGTTGGGGGGCCAGAGATCAAGTAGGGTCTAGGGTGTTACAATCAGTAGGGAAAATGGGCAAACTAGGTGGGCCAAGTGATCCTTATCTACTGTCAGATTCTATGCTTCTATGTTTATGTTTCTATTTTTAAAGCAGCAGGATGTGCTACACATTGTCACATGTAGAAGCAGAGCACAGCTGGCAAAACAGTGGTGGGGCAGTGGATCTTCTAAGCAGGTACCTCCTTTGCACTCTCTGGTCACTCTTTTGTTTAAGCAATATATTTTTGCAGTGTGCTAATGAATAAGCTGCATTTCTTTTACTTGTGGTCTGGGTGTTTTACTTGTAGTCTTGGAGGGGTTCAAAATGATTGGACACAGATATAAAGGTATGCTGTGCCTGCATCTACATCCATGCACTTACACCCAGGCAGCCCTGCTGCTATTTTCAGAAGTTACATCCTTTTATGACAAAAAGTCACAATTTGTGGCTGAAAACAGATGTAATTTCACCCAAACTGGATGCAATTATGGGCATTTTTGGATGCAAACCTTGGATGCGGTTAGGCCATCTAATAGATGATGTACAGTAACAGGTTTGGATGCATTTCTGCTTTGAAAATAGAGTCTGATGCATCTTGGGTAGATCCTTTTGAAAATCATGCCCTTGCTGATTTTCCAGCAGTACCGGTGTTATAAAACCTGTGGCAGTTCCTTACATAGATACATAGACAATGTCGGCAGAAAAGGGCCTATGGCCCACCCAGTCTGCCCATTTGAGCTTGTAAGTTCAGTTTATGTTTTCCTAGAAGTCTGCTGCCCCTTACCCCTGACCTCCAGAATTCCTTCATGTCTTTCCCATGCATTCTTAAATCCCGTGATTGTTTCAGCACCGCCACTTCCTCTGGTAGGGTGTTCCACTTGTCCACCACCCGTTCTGTAAAGAAATTCTTCCTCACGTTTCCTTAAATTGTCCTCCCTCCAACTTCATCCCATGCCCTCTAGTCCTGGAACATCTTTTTCACTTAAAAATAGTGCATTCTGGCACCCTGTTCCTCCCTGTAAGATACCTGTATGTCTCTATCATGTCTCCTCTCTCCCTCCTCTCCTCCAGGGAGTACATATTCAATTCCTTCAACCTGTCTTCATAGGACTTGTGATGCAATTCATGTACCATCTTTATTGCCCTCCTCTGAACCTTCTCTACCCTGTCTATTACCTTATGTAGGAAAGGTCTCCAGAACTGTACACTGTACTCCAGGTGGGGCCTCACTAGTGTCTTGAATAGTGGAATTATGATCTCCCTTTTCCTGCTGGTGATGTCCCTGCCTATGCATCCCAGCATCCTATTTGCTTTTCCCGCTGTCTTGTCACACTGTTTCCCTACCTTGAGGTCATCAGAGATGATAACCTCAAGATCCCTTTCCTGCTTGGTGCATGCTATATTCTCACCCCCCAACTGATATATTGTGCCAGGGTTTTTGTTTCCTTTTTTGTGCTGTTCTATTATACAAAGTTGCAGTGCCATTATTCATCCTCCTCTTTGAAATAAAATCAAAACAGGTATTTTCATGAGTTTTAAAACACCTGAAACCAAATGCCAAAAATGAAACCCAGTATTAGACTCTTTAAAAACCCATATTGTTTGCTTGCAGAATTTTTTTTTTTTGGGGGGGGGGGTTCTAAGACACATGCCACTCTACTTCAGTAGACCAGTGGCACAGTGCTGGTAGAGGCTGCATGTGTCATTTTGAAGCATTGACATTAGATATTCTGTAAGTGCATTGAAAATTCAGCCAGAAACACTGGGGTATTTAGCCCATGAGAAACTACATGTATCAGCTACAGTAGGCAGTCAAGTACTACTCCTCTTCTTTATTACATCCCAACAGAAAATACAACTCCAGTCATGACGTAGTTAATGTAAAAGGTAAAACTGTTACATGTATCCTTTCATGAAAAGCACTTAAAGTCACATTTGTTTCATATGCTATTTCATCAGAACACAGTAAGTTTTGTATTAAGAGGTGAAAGTTCATAAATACACAGACTGGTGATGGGCTGAAAAGATTCCATAAATTATATTTATACAAAAACTGTAAAATTGTCAACATTTTAACATTGTGGTTTTATAAGGTACTCAAGTCAAATGTTACTAATGCAGGGAGCTGCCTCTTGATTTTTACATCACATGACAGGCTATCCAGTACATTCACCTGCCCATTCAGGCTCAGCTTTAGAATGCTGACAGCAATGACATTGTCCCTGTGGCACCACGGGACCAGCAGATTAAGGCCAGCTTCCATCTCCCCTGTGCCTTGGGTCCCATCACTTGCGTTTGATGACAACAAGGGATTTATGGATGTTCCCGCTGGTGTTTACTGCCCACTAGATGTCCAATTAAATCAGGGCCTTTCCAGTATTGCATTTAGGGTACCAGCCCTAAACAGGGTTTGATAATGGTACCACACCTTGGGGCTGAAGTTGGCTACACATGACTGTGGGGTTCCACCACATCCTTTATTCCATCCAAAGGATAGGTCACCAATGATGTGGGTTGTTAGGACTGGCTAGGCATTGTGGCATTCTTTCTGTGCCCTTTGCTGCTTAGGTGCAGGCATGCTAGGCCTGGGATTCACCATCAGCTGGTCACGTACTGTAGGGCCAGCTACCAGTACTGCATGTCATTATCTGATGGATTCCATGTGCATAGCTGGTCAGCTGGGGGGGCAAGTGTGGATGTCCAGAACAGGTGTGCAGCTAGACCATGTATTATGATTATGGCTCATTTCTACATAGATAAGTGCCTATGGTGGGGGTAAAAGCATGATCTCCAGGTTCCCAAGCATGTACTCTGATAACTAGACCACACTGCCTCTGATTCAACTCTAAGCCCTCAAATAGCCCCATTCATTGACCTACTCTTCACAATTTTAGCTTTGGTATCAGAATTATTCATTTGCTTATGACTTCTATACAACTTTAGGAATGGGCCTTTGGGATATTTTGCATCAAATGTTATAGGTGTTGTTTACCATTATGTAATATGGCACTCCTGTCCATGCGTTCATGATAGGTTGCATAGGACCAAAACATAATAATATGATATGTATGTTTCCATAAAACAATATGTCTCAAAATGAACAGAAAATGAGGGTGGTGTGTAAGTGTGTGGGATAGGGGCTGCAAACAAAGCACAGGGATTCTCTTAATACAATGTATAACATGGAAAATAAAGATACAGCAGAAACACCATTTCACCCATGATACAGTGTTCATTAATGATCTGTAAAAGAGAAAGCAAGCATAGCTTCTCTTTTCTAAAAAAGACCACTAAATCCATTGTAAGTGTAATAGCATGCCATAGCATGTGCACATTTGCATAATTAGGCCAAAATAGTCCACTTCATTTGCTTTCAGAACTCATTTACCAACTGAAAGTTGTTACTTTGCATTACTAGGTTGCTGTCAGTTACACAATAAATTCATTAGTAGGCAAATCAATAGTCCCTCTAGCCACCAGAGAAAGTCTCCGCACATGCCCACCGCCACAAGGAATGTTGGTGCATACTGTAGTTTCTCTGTATCCAGGGTTGCCTACCAACAGAGCTTCTCTTAAAACACATTTAGTCTGTCGTATAAATGTTCCGACTGAATTTGTTCAAAAGGCTATATCTGCTGAACTGAAAACTCATACTGGAAAAGTTGAAGAAAAAATGCACCAGTAGGCTTTTATGGCATATGGTAATGCTTTTAAAGTACTGATAAGATAAAAGGATACCAAGGAGAGTAAGAATATAACGCAGCATTGTTCACATTTAAAATGTTGTGGAAAGGTCACTTGAAACATATTCTAAGTATGATTGTCCAGCATTATATTTAATGCATGACAGTAGGGTTTGATGCGCCTGCTTTGCTGGCACCGATATTGCTCCTCTGTTCTCTTTTTGGTCTGTTGGGGGTGGGGGCAATGCCCCAGCACCCGGAGTTTGGAGGAGGAGAGGATGCACAAAAACATTTAAAAAAAATGTGTGTTTTTACTTTTAGTCATGCTATGCTCTACCCTATCATATACATGTGCCTGATTTCTATTGCCACTGGCCTCAAAGAGGGCACCAAAACATCCTTCATCTTGTCCACATCTCTATAGCTCATGCTGTGAACATGTGATATCAGGTGCATGAACCGTCAGAAATGCCAGCCAACTGGAAATGCACAGATCATGTTTGAAAATTCCAAACCGCCAACTGGAGCCAAAACAGTGAGGCACTGGACTGAGCTTCTGGTTCACTGTCAACTCAACTGTATGAGCTGTGTAAGTAGAGGTATCTGGGACTATGTTATTTCTTTTCGATGGGATCTGGAGTCAGAGAATCATGAGATTCAGATATGGACAACAAGCTCCACCTTCAGAAGTCAGCTTCTATGCAGCAGGACAAAAATTAGCAACAATGCAACACAAACACTGTGACAACAGCAAACAACCCAGTGAAACAGCTATGGTGAACAAGTTAACAGTGAGGCAGTAGAGCAGAAAAAGAGGAATAGGAAGAAGGCTTCAGAGAAACAACCATGTAATTCTTTTTTAAGTAAATGGGGATGTATGGACCAGATTACTGGAATGAGAGTGGTTTGGTTATGTGGTATACACCCCCCACAGCAACAAGTCACCAGCGACCAACACTACAGTGACAACAGTGCCAGGTCACTATAGTGTCAGCGCTGGACCCTGGCACTGTTTTCTGGGGGTCTTGCACCCCTCCCACAATCAACTCTGACTCAAAGTTGATTATTTTAATTAAAGGGGTGCAGGGGGCACAGGCTCCCTCTTGGGGGGTTCAAAGGTGAAGCCCCCCAAAGAAAACATAGAAAACAGTGACCACCTCTATGCTGACTGCAAATGCAGTTGACATAAAGGTTTTATTGTAACGTTGGTTGACAAAATGTTTGTCATCATACCATCATAGATCTGGTAATGTTAAGTCACCCAGAGGGAGAACAATGACCAGGTTATCACAAACAGTTAAATGGGGAAGGAAGACCAAGTACCACACAGTGTGAGAGAGACACACAGGGATGGCTAGGTTATATGGCACATCACCAAGAAAAAAGCATAGTCTACCAAAATGAGAGAGAGAGGGGAAGAAGAACTAGTACACTGCCTGAAATTAATGTTAAATTTTAAAGGCATACAACTGTTACATTGCTTATCTGAAGTTTTTCTTCTGACTCACAATACTAGCTGTGATGTATTGAATGTTATAAAATGGATTGAAAATTTCCTGCTTTCTGTTGGCTAAATAAGTTCAGAGACCCCAGAAATGCATAGGTTTGAACAAGTTCAGGCAGAGGAATTTGGAATTTGAGCAAATCACATACAGAATTCATGAGTCACTTTATTTATCCCTGACTGCCGTCACAAACATGGCTGCCACCTTTACTCACCGAAATCTTTAACAATGCCATGTAAAACTTCTTTAAATTTTAAAAAATAAATAATTAAACATTCTTTTCTCTCATAATACCCTCCTTACATACATAAACTCAAAACAAGAAGTACCATTCACAGTTTTAATTCCTGGTGTTTCTCTGGTGACTCTACGAGTTCCCGCTTCTATCCTTACCAGACTGCCAGGGCAACCTCTGCTGCTTACACTGCTTCAGATACAACTGAGACTTTGGCTCCATATAAGGCCTTTGGTTGTGTATGAGGGGGTGAATATTCTGCAGAAGTCTGAATTCCTGTGTTTCACAATAACCAAACATTCCTTCTATTGAATGCATAGAAAAACAAATGACTGACAGGTGGACAAGGACTACTTTTTACTAGTTACTCTTGATAAAACAAATTATCTTTTTTGTTGTTGTTTAAAACAATTTTTGTTTCTTAAACTGTTTCTCAGTTTACCCATTTTATAAGCACAATTAAACACTCCAGGTTGTTGTCTGTTGTCTGGGATGAATGCACTTCTAGGTGCTAAGGGCACTCAGCACAAGCACGTCATGCTTTATTACGCACCTGAGCATGCATTAATGCTTGACAGCCAGTGCCCTGTAGTGTTTTATTCCATATTATCTTCTGCAGCTTTTGCAGCCTTCAGCTACAAAAGTGAGGAAAAATTGGTACTGATGGTGAGGAGAGTAAAATATTAGCCACGTAATTTAAGGTATAAGATGAATGTTAGGGATATCGCACTTATATAGATACCAGTTCAATTATGGGGACTAATAGTAGTAGTAATAAGCATTTTTATATTATAATTACTGGCAACCCCCTTTAGCAAACTGTTTTCAAGCATCTTAAAAATGCCGTAATAACTCAAAAACGAGTTATTACGGCATTTGCGAAACCACCTGTCTCCTTTATGTGTCACTCATCTGTATTCTGCCTTTTCATTGGTTCGCGCTCTGTGAGTGGGTGGGCTGAATAACTTTAGAAAAATGGCGGCTCGTTTTCTCACTTGCCCGACTGAGCCATTTTGATTACCACCCTCCCCATCTCTATTTGATTTTTAAATGTTTTATCTGGTTGATCCCACCTTCCAAATGAAAAGGACTATCTGGTTGATCCTGCCACGTGTCTCCAGATCGGGAGATGCCGTCGCCGAAAAAAAGGTCAGTCTGAAAGAGAAACAGAGAAAGAGAAAGTGTGTGTGTGAGAGAAAGACAGTGTGTGTGTGTGAGAGAGAGACAGACAGAGAGTGTGTGTGTGTGTGTGTGTGAGTGTGTGTGTGTGTGTTTGTAAATAGCAGATACTGAGACAGGGTAAACTCTGCATTTTTAAGATGCTTGAAAACAGTTTGATAAAGGGGGTTGCCAGTAATTATAAAAATTAAAAAATAAGCAACTGTGTGTATGTGGATTTTTTTAACACACCCTCGGTGTGTGATTACCTCATAAACCTCTCGAGCTTCGCTCTCGAGGTTTATGGGTTATCACACTCCTTGGGTGTGTAAAAAAAAATCCATAACACATAGTTGCCTATCTATTATTCTCTATATAATGAACAGGGATACACAAATTCAATTGAGCCACAGGATCATTTCCAGAAAGGTCCCTTTACATGCTCCAGAAAGATGAAAACTGTTTCATAGATCACATAGTTTCAGTGTAAAAAAAATACAAAATAGACAAAACAATGTATGATCCAAAAAAAATCCAGACTGTAAATAGTTACAAGCAGTTTATACTACAAGTACTTAAATATATGTCACATAAAAATACAATTAGCTATACCTATAATACCAAAATTCAGAAAAAGTGCAAAAAATTTATTTAAATTTTATTTTTTTTAAACTCATAAAATTGTCCATGTCAATATTTAAAAAAATGTGTCAATATACTTCATGGTTATGCAAAAAGTATATTCATAACATTTATTTTACAAAAAAAAAAACAGTTATTTTGTGATGTAAATATGTATATCGATACAGCTGGAGAAACTTAATACTGATAACATAATTACAACTGTTACACAATACTGTTACAATATAGACATGGCCCCCATATTCAAAAGTCTCCCTGAAAATCACAAAGGTGCCTGCACAGTGCATCTGAGATGCACTGCCCCAAATAATTGCAATGTTCAGCGGATGCGCAATAAAATGTGCTGGCGCATCCCTGGCTTTGGTGTTCTCACTGGGACTTGAGAATAAATAGTCTCCAGCATTGATAAGATGCGTTTGGTCCAATCATTTGCGCGGTATAGTCAGTTCGGGGCCCCCCCGGTAGCCCTCCCTCTGCAGAGATGGTCAGTTATCGCCCTTTGACGGGGTTGACCCCTGAGGGTTTTTTGGTGGTGACTGATCTATCTAGTGTGGACAGTGCATGCGTTGGGGTTGTGTGTGCAGCAGTGGACGCCTATAATAAGGTGCTTTCTGGTGCGCTCGACTCCCTCACACCAGTCTATGTATGACCCAGGTCTTCTCACTTGAGGTCCCCTTGGTATGATGGGGAGTTCAAGGTGATGAAGACCTTAGGTCGGAGATTGGAGTGCTGCTGGCGGAGGTCCAGCCTGGAGGCAGACAAACTGGCCCTGCGTGTGCACTATTGTGCATACCAGGGGGCAAGCAACAGTAAGAAGAATTCCTGTCTAGGGAGATTGCCACTGGGAGGAACTGACCAACTGTGCTCTTTCGGATTGTGGACAGGCTTCTTCAACCTTTCTGTCTACAGCCGAAGGTAGCTTTTTCAAGCCATTATGCGAGGAGTTTGCTTGGTTCTTCTCAGACAGGGTGTCTGCCATCAGGCAGAAGGTTCTTACAGTGGACTGGAATCTGGTCAACAGTGG
The DNA here is from genome assembly GCA_016271365.2 of Neoceratodus forsteri. Taxonomy (NCBI): domain Eukaryota; kingdom Metazoa; phylum Chordata; order Ceratodontiformes; family Ceratodontidae; genus Neoceratodus; species Neoceratodus forsteri. The sequence continues at coordinate 1,606,912,191 of CM057452.1, forward strand.
TCACCATGGGCAACTGGAGAGCACGCCACCTGGTTGGGGTGAGTTTAGACCGGTGGAGGTGGCTGAAGTCAGTAAGATTGCTTCCAAACTGCGGCACACCTTTTGTGAACTGGATCCGGTGTCAACTCATTGCTTAATGAGATGTGTTGACTCCGTTGGCCCAGTGTTTGCCTTGATTGTCGGGTGTTCCCTGTCAGAGAGGGTCTTTCCCCATGTCTTGAAGGAGGCATTGGTGAGACCCCTTATGAAAAAAACATCGTTGGACCCTGACATCAAGGCAAATTACCATCCTATCTCCAATCTCCCATTTTTAGGTAAGATTGTTGAGAAGGTGGTGGCGCTTCAGCTTGAGGAGCATCTCGTGGCCCATGATTTGTATGAGCCACTCCAGTCTGGGTTTGATGCGAGGCATAGCACAGAAACTGCACTAGTTCAGGTGGATAATGACCTTCTTAGGGCTAGAGATCAAGGGAAGGGGACAATTCTTGTTCTCCTCTGTCTCTCTTCAGCATTTGACACGGTGAACCATCGAGTGTTACTTGACCGCCTAAGTGAATTCTGTGGACTTGTCAGCACTGTTATCTGCTGGTTTGAGTCTTTTTTACCTAACAGGAGGCAGAGGGTAGTGATGGGGAATTTCTCCTCCTCCCCTCTCAACCTGTTGTGCAAAGTTCCCCAGGGTTCGGTCCTGTCACCAATGTTGTTAGCCATGTAGATGCTACCCCTGGGAGAGATCATTAGGAAGTACAGTCTGGGTTTTCACTGCTATGCTGATGATACCCAGCTGAACCTTTCCTTTGCCCATGGAACATCTTGTGCAGTAGAAGTGCCTAACAGCTGCCTAGCTGAAATCAATGACTGGATGGCCTCCAGCTGGTTGCGACTGAACCCCAGTAAGACAGAGGTACTGCTGGTGGAGTCGAACAGAGGGCATGATAGGTTGGTCTCTGGTGCAGAAACTGGACTTTGTCTTGGCTCTGTACCATTGAAGGCCTCCTCTAGCGTGCGTGATCTTGGTGTTATTCTTGACAGCGGTTTGACACTTGAGTTTCAGGTGGCGTCTGTTGTTCCTATCAGTTTCTTTCATCTGAGGAATATCACCAGGATAAGGCCCCTAGTTCCGCTACTGGACCTCCCCACTCTGGTGCATGCCTTCGTGACATCCAGGCTTGACTACTGTAATGCACTCTATCTCAGGGTCTCTGGGGGTACCCTGCACTTGCTGCAGCTGGTGCAGAAAGCAGCAGCAAGGCTGTTGACAGGACAGTCTAAATACTGTCATATTACCCCGGTGCTGCGTCAACTGCACTGGCTGCCGGTTAGGTGGAGGGTCCTCTTTAAGGTGGGTTTGCTCACCTTTAAGGCCCTACATAGCCTGGGCCCTGGCTACCTGAAGGACCTTCTTACACCTGCTGTCTTGGTCCGCTCCCTTCGCTTCTCCTCTAGGGGCCTCTTAGCGATTCCCAGGATGAGGCTAAAAACTTCTGGTGACAGAGCATTTAGTGTTGCCGCCCCCATCCTGCAGAATTCACTTCCTCCAGCTGTTAGGGAGGCCCTATCTGTTGAGGTTTTTAAGGCCCACCTCAAGGCCTTTTAGTACAATCAGGCCTTCCCAGACTATGATTTATAGTCTTTACCTGTCTTTTTAATAAAGATACATTTTTTGTTAATTTAGTCTTAGAGACTTTAAATGCAGCTGAAGTTGAGGCTAGTTAAATGTATTGCAAATTTTGTTTTAACTTGTTCAGAGCATTGTATTCAATTGATTATTACTTTGATGTGTTGTATTTATTAATTGATGTACAGCACCCAGAACTTCCGAGATGGGCGTCTTTTTAAATAAAATGTGCCTTGCCTTGCCTGAATATACCAGAAATGCACCATAGCACAACTGCACATGCGCCGCACATTAGGGCAGGACTGAATATAGGAAATGGAGCAACCCCGCCTGGGACAGCGGAGCAACAGGGCAGAACTGAAAATGTGAATTGAGCACTGTGCAACAGCACAAACGATGGACGCAGCAGCCCAAGTCAATGGGGAAGAGAGTGTCACTGCAAAAGTGCAAGATGGGCATAGCACAGCTCCCCCATGGGTACAATACAAAGCACCACACACAGACCACCAGCCAAGGGGTGTAACAGGCACAGTGGGCATGCCACACAGGAGGGCATGGATGAAGTGCCACAGCACTGGAAGTGCCAATGAACAGCACAGCCTGGCCAGGCACTGTGACAACAGTGCTGAGGAGACAAGCAGGGCAGATGTGGCAGCCAGACCACAGTCACTGTGGGACACAGGCATAATGGCATACAGTATATTCTGGTGTTTGAAGGCCACACCAGGTGCACATGCCCAAAGTTATACAGAAAAAGATTGGATTCGGTGGGTAATGGGTAACAGAATATTCATGTTGTTCAGCCTATCCCTAGGATCCTTTAACAAGAACAAGCAGTTGGGGCGGGGGGTCCCTTTCCAAAAAATGCCAAAACACTTTCGAGTGTGCTTTCAATCTTTTTATTCGTACCCTACATTTTGCTCATCTATTGAACTTTTTCACGGGGTAATCGTGTATCAAATATTTCTGTTTACTTTGCATTTAGTTACAATTTAATGTTTTTTTGCTTTACTTTATAAATTTAAATAATTTTAAATTTTTCTTATCTTTTTAACATTTCATACCATCAGCAGTGCTTTATGTCAGCCTATTCATACTATGTTCCATATGTTTAACTTCATTTATGCCTCAACAAACGCTTTATTTTACACTTTTCCTTATTTCCTGTTAAAGATGACAAAACAACATTGTTAATTATATTTGTTTCTCTACTCTCTATGAAGTGCTGCTAGAGTTTACTGCCTCCCATTACTGGGACTGACCCCCTTAAATAACCGATCCAGTTTTTGGCAGTTCATTTTTATGTTGTCTTGCACATGCACAAGCAACATGTTGTGGCAGTAGAAGGTCAGTAGGAGAAATGCAGAGATGTGTCAGTTTTGGTGAATGCAGGGCACGCTTTAGAAGATGGCGTGCATCCCTCATCGCCAATTAGTGAGCATGCTTGCAGTGACACTAGTATTTTTTAGTGCCACCAACTTGTAATGATTTAGCTGCTGCAATCAGAGCCAAGCTTGTCATGCAGCGGCACCAATGACATGCCTCCCCTACATGCCATGCCTGGTGAAAAAGTTGAGTAAATATGGCAGCAGCTCCACTGTTCACCTGTCACAATGCTGCAATGAAGCTGACTTTCGGGGTGTCCAATCCCCCTGTCGGCATGCATAATAAGCCCCTCACCCTCCAAGGTTGTGTGGCACACTGGGAGCCCACCCCAGTGTGCTCCCTGTGTTTGCAAGCTGACCACGTCGGCATGTTTCTGCCCCTGCCCACCCCTACTGCGAACCACTCTGGGAGCCCACCCCAGTGTGGCCAAGATGGCGTCTTGCAAGTCAGGGGCACACTGGGAGCCCACCCCAGTGTCCTCAAAATTGTGACCTCATTAACAGCACTGCCAAAAACACAAATTACAAATTAAGCTACAGACTTAATAGCTAACGATCTAAAATAGCGACACTGCTTGCCCTACTCAAAACAATTATAGCACATACCCAGTAATAGCGACTTGACTGCCACTGCACATAGTCCTCATATTGTGTTTGTACTCACACTGTTAAAAAGTATCTTTAGTTGTGGGTGGGGTGGCTATTGGACTGATTAATCAATAAACTGTGTATCATGTTGGGCAATGTGTTAGGATCTTGAATTGTATCAGAGTTAGCAGGTTCTGTAGCTCTGTTGAGGAGAAAGACTATTACATGCAAGGCTTGCTTTCACATTATTTTTATTTCTCTTTGTTACGATCACGAAGGCTTCTGTGAGTGGTGACTAGTGGAGCGAGTGTGGCAATGTGGTGCTATGGATATCAACAGCCACTCGTAGCAGTGGGATGTCTGGGCTTCACTATTTATATAAAAAAAACACAGCTTTTGTGTTTCGGAGTTCAGTATGATTGCAGTTTAAAAAAAAGGGCAGGTTTTGTGTTTTGAGGGAAATGTAAACCACTAATGACTGGTACAAAAAAAACAGAAGATATAAGTATATACATTTATTACTTTTTTAGCTGTTGCCCAGTTACTGATAGCATATACTGGTGATGCTCCCACTATGTTTGGTATGTATGGGAGCAAAAGAAAACAGATTGTCACTAGTCAGCATTCAGCATTATTAGAAATGCCATGTGCTTCATTTGGAGTTGTCTAAAGAGGTAAGCACCGTTATTTACTGACGCGCTTTTGCGACTCACTGTTTTGCCATCGCTATATTGGTTTTCGCAATTATGCATTCACTATTTTAACATGGAACCAGTCTGTGCTGATCTTTTCTTTTTTTTTTTTTAAACCTGAAACAAAGGAAACGGTCCCTCTCTGTCAGTGAGGCCCCTTCCCCCAACTTGCACCCACCCTCTGCGCACCCCACCTCCCCACATTCCCCACCCCATACTTACCTCCGATCCCAGCATGATGATCTTCGGTGGAGCGGGAAGACATCTGCACTCTTCAAAGCCAACCACAAATTGAAGAAATGTTGTTAAGCTGTATAATGGCATACATAGGGGGTTTTCTACTTAGGTGGATATCTCGGTAATTTTTTTGAATTTTGACTCCACATTTTCAACATGGGGTTCTTGGGATCCTACCTCATGAAATCAGTCACTGTCATTTCGTTATTTGGCCTGAAAGGTGATTTTGCCGTCACTGTGCGGAATCACCTTTTGGGACTGAGTAACAAAACAACAGTGCTACTGTTCATGAGGTGGGCTCCCAAAAAGCCTACGTTGTAAATCTGGTGAAAAAAATTCCAAAAAATGATAGCGTTATGCACGTGCATTGCACAGTTTGCATGCGCGCTCGTAACCTCGAGAGTTTTTAATATTTTCACTTCAGATTTTCAACATTGCCATTTTTCCACACCTCCTTATCAATAGTGCAGCTGTAATTTTTCACATCCTGCACGAAATATGTTTGTCACAAATCTGGTGCACAATGGCACAGTTGCTGTGAGAAATCAATGTTCGGGACAGATTAAGAAGATCACAGTGTCACTGTTCATGAGCAGAGGTCCCAAAATGCCTATGTAGAAAATTTGATGAAAAAATTTTATAAAAAATGACTGTGTTATGAGTGTGTGCTGTGCAGTTTACACGCACGCTCATAAATTCGAGAATTTGTAATATTTTCAGTTCAGATTTTCAACATTGCCATTTCTTCACATCTCCTTGTGAACAGTACAGCAGTCATTTTTCACATCCTACCCGTAATGTGTTTTTGCACATCTGGTGCAGAATGACGCGGTCACTGTGAGAAATCAATGTTTGGGACACAGCAATAAAATCACAGTGCCACCGTTCATGAGTGGAGGTCCTAAATTGCCTATGTTGAAAATTTGGTTAAAAAAATCCCCAAAATAATTACGTAATGGGCATCTGTTGCCCAGTTTCTATGCACGCTCGTGACTTCACCAATTTTCCATATTTTCACTCCAGATTTTCAACATTACTATTTTTTTACACTTCCTCATGAATAGCACAGCTGTAATTTTTCACACCCTGCCTGAAAAATGTTTTTGCACCTGTGGCGCCAAATGGCGCAGTCACTGTGCAAAAATCACCTTTCAGCTAACAAACTGATAGTGACACTGTCCATGAGGTGGGGTCACAAAAAGCCCATGTTGAAAATTTGGACTGAAAACACCCAACAAACACTTGGGCTGTTAGGGTTTCCAATTGTGACTCCAGGGTTTTTATATAATTGATTCGCAGTTTTTTCCTTTGACACTACTAATTGTAAATAAAGTATGTATATAGGTTTTCTAGAATTGTTATGTTCTTTAAACAAAGTGAGGCAAGTGCTATGCATTTTCACAGTGTATTAGCACTTTTACGAGCAAAACACTAATCAATTGTCTGGCCCCACCTTGTAGAGACTGACAGGCATCAGGGGTGTGACTTGGGATTTTCAGCTGTAAAGCTCACACCCATTCCACCCCCAGCCTGAATCCACTGACAGGCATTGAGGTGTGCCTTGGACTCTTTGGTCCCAAAGTTCACCCCCATTCTCCTATAGTGCACCCATCTCGGTATATTTCCTTATGGAATGGGTTGAGCGTAAGGACCGAAGACCCCACGGTACTCTGTGACACTTGTCAGTGTCTACAGGGTAGGGTGAGGTGAAATGGCATGAGCGTTATGGCTGATGACCAAAAGGCACACCCCAATGCCTGTCAGTCTCTGCAGGGTGGGGGTGGGATTTGTGTCACTTCAGTACTTCACTGCCATTCCTGTTGTGCATCTCTCCAACTCCTGCAATACCAATGCCAATGCCAGCCGGACAACATTCAGCATTGACAAATGCTTGTTCATAATTATTTCAATTCAAGTTTTTTCTTGAGTGTTTACTTCCTGAATTTCTGAAATACACAAATGCTCAAAAGCGTCCTTCAAGACTTGTCCTGTTTATGTTTAAGCAGAAGGTTACATACTCTTATAGTTGCTCAAATGTTAAAAAAGGATCTTTCCCTTATAACTTATTGCTGCCTTGCCGCGGGAATCTTAGTTACTGTGTGTAGCTGTAATGGCTGACAGGTTGTTAGTGCTAACAGTCCTTCCCTCTCCTAGTCTGCTTTGTTAGGCCTTGCGGGAATGTGTGATGACATCACTCCTGAGTCACCGTGCATGCAGAGCTGGCAAAACAATTGCAAATGCGCGAACTCTGCTACCAAGTTCAGATGTGACTAGTTCACTAATAGTGCAGTAAATGCCTAGGCAAAGCAGACTCCACATGCTGCACCAAGCTTAGAGAGTGGAGTCACATTACAAATTCTCAAATAAATAATGTCTTTACAGAACATTTCAGTGATTCTATCTACCATACATTTACTATGGGAGACAATTAAAGGGGAAGTAAATATTACAGGAGTCACTCAAATTATAAAAACCCATAAAGAGATCTTTCAAATGAGGTATTGGGCTTACCTGTAGATGTCGGGAGTCCTGAATATCTAAATCATCAGTAAATCAAAACCAGGCAGCAACCATTTAACTGAATCATGAGACCAACAGTGATGTCACTGAGGGGCAAGCTGTAATCAACAAAATCTAGCTTGCCCCTCAGTGACACAACTTTCTGTTTTAAAATAGCTGTTGTCTTGTTTTGCTTTACAGATTGATTAGACAGTCCTAACTCAGGGCTCCTGACACCTACAAGGAAGTCCAGTGCCTCATTTGAAATATCTTTTCATGGGCTTTCACAATTTGAGTGACTCCTGCAATGTTTACTTCCCCTTTAAATTCTGATGCCACAAATGTCATTCAGATTCAGAGTGAGAATGAGATAAGTTCATGGGGTCAAAAGGTCAACACCCAATGTAAAAAGTTCCTTTTTATCTATTTATATTACATCATTCACAGTTCCATACATTAAAGACTTTCATGCTCAGGTTATATCTGTCTCCCCATTCACAGGGTACCCTCAATCATTGTCACCTTCAGCAAAGGACTGCCAATTGGTCTCAACGTTCATACCTATCACTCTATCCAAGGTGTGCTTATAAAATATCCACCTCATTTCTATATGTAATAAATTATCCATAAAACTACCTCCTCTATCCAGTGGGATGACCTTTTCATGGCCCCAAAATCTGAGTGATGCTCCATTGTGACCTTGCACATTAAAGTGCACTGCCACAGGGGAATTAACATCCCTGTTTCTGATGTCCCCTTTATGTTCTAAATTCTAGTTTTTAACATGCGACTGGTTTGTCCCACATAAAGTAGATCACAGGGACATTGAATCAGGTATATAACCCCTTCTGTGGTGCATGTTATATGAAGCTTGATTTTAAAGCATTCTCCTGTGTGTGGGTGAGTGTATGATTGTTTCTTTGAAGTGTGATTACACACTGCACATCTGCCACATGGTTTTGTTCCCAGATTTAAAGGTACTAACAACAGGTGTTCACTCTGTTTGTTGTGTAACTTAAATTGTGATTGTACTACTTTATCCTTTATGTTTTGGACCTTTTTTGTCCACTATAAAGGGCCTCTCCTGTAATGCTTTAATATGTTCATTGTCCCCTTGGACTAAATACCAGTGCTTGTTTATCACTCTCCTGATATCTGCCATTTTGTGATTGTATTTTGTAGAGAAGACCATTCTCTGTTCTGGTGTGACTGATGTTCCCTGACTGAGTTGCTCCTCCCTGTCTCTGCTTTTTAATTTTTCTTCTGCTGCTTTTGATACCTAGGTTAAAACTTATTCACAATAGGGAGAACTACGAGTTCCTGGTAACAAACCCCTCCAACAGTTTAATGATGCAACTAAAAAGTATACTGGAAGAATATACTACCTTGAAAAGGACACCCCACCGGATAGAGGAGGTAGTTTTAGGGATAAGTTATTACATACAGAAATGAGGTGGATATTTCATATGCACACCCTGGACAGAGTGATATGTATGAACGTTGAGACCAATTGGCAGTCCTGTGCTTAGGGTGACTATGATTGAGGGTACCCTGTGAATGGGGAGACAGATATAACCTGAGCACACAAGTCTTTAATGTATGGAACTGAGAATGCTTTAATGTAAATAGATAAAAATTTAATTTTTTATATTAGGCATTGACCTTTTGACCCCCCACAAACTTATCTCACTCTCACCCTGAATCTGAATGACACTCATGGCATCTGAATTTAGTAGTCTCCCATAGTAAATGTATGATAGATAGAGTCACTGAAATGTTTTGTAAAGACATTTATTTATTTAAGAATTTGCAATGTGACTCCACTCTCTAAACTTGGTGCAACATATGAAGTCCACTTTGCCTAGGCATTGACTGCATTATTAGTGCAGTAGTCACATCTGCACTTGGTAGTGGAGTTTGCACATGCGCGAGTGTTTTGGCAACTGTGTATGCACAGTAAGTCAGGAGAGATGTCATCATGCATTCCCATAAGGTCTAACAAAGCAGACTCAAGAGGGAAGGACTGTTGGCACCAACAGCCGGTCAGCCATTACAGCTACACACAGTAGCTAAGATTCCCGAGGCAAGGCAGCAATAAGTTATAGAGTAAAGAGCCTTTTTTAACATTTGAGCAACCTTGAGAGTACATGACCTTCTGCTTAAATATAAACAGGACAAGTCTTGAAGCACACTTTTGTGCGTTTGTGTATTTCAGAAATTCAGGAAGTAAACACTCAAGGAAAAAAACTTGAAATAATTATGAAATTTAACTGCCAAAAACGAAGGTATACTTAATTGGTTTGGTTATTTAATGGGGTCAATCGCAGTAATGGGAGGCAGTAAAATTTAGAAGCACTTCATAGAGAGTGGAGAAACAAATATAATTTACAACAATATTGTTTTGTTGTCTCTAACAGGGAATAAGGAAAAAGTGTAAAACAAAGCGCTTGTTGAGCCATAAATGAAGTTAAACATATGGAACAAAATATGAATAGGCTTACATAAAGCACTGCTGATGGTATGAAATGTTACAAAAATAAGAAAAATTAAGAATTATTTAAATTTATAAAATAAAGTAAAAAAAAAAACATAAAATTGTAACTAAATGCAAAGTAAAAATTGTGTATTCACAGAAATATTTGATACAAGATTACCCCGTGAACAAGCTCAATAGATGAGCAAAATGTAGGGGAAGAATACAAAGACTTAAAGCACACTTGAAAGTGTTTTTTGAAAGCCCCCACTGCTTGTTCCAGAGTTATACAGGCCTGCAAACAGCACTGCAAAGTAGCACAGGGACCAGGGCAATAGCGGAGGAATGCACAGGACCTGGGACATAGTGAAAGTAACAACATGGGCATCAGTGAGGGGCAGCCCAGGGAACACCAGGAGAAACACTGTGGGGGGAGTACCAAGGTGGACAGGGTGGACAGGTGCACAGCAGCACAAATACAGAAGTTAGCTATGGTGATCAAGGGGCAGTGGGACAACCATGCAACACAACATGTGATGACAACAACAGCCAAGGAAGGACCACAGGCACAGGATATGTCAAAATCAACTATATTTAATATCAAAACCACCGGAAAAGGCAGAACAACATGTATAGCAAACAAAACAGTCAAAACACCAGAAAAGGTTGAACAACAAAGAAACAATAAAAAGCATTAGAAAATTGGTGTGGGGAAGGGTGGAATGGGGAACAGGAAATGCAGGGGGGCAACTATGTACAGTGGGATGAGAGGGCCTGTGGTGTTGTGAATTGGGGCTAGCTATACTACAAAATGTACAAGGTGCCACAAAGGCCTACTGCCCTTGTTGGTCCTGTGCCAGATGTCTTATTGGGCACCTGGCATGCCACATCTCCCACAGGATGTCCCAGACCATTCACAGGATGGCCCCCTGCCTGCATAGCATGTCCTGCTGCTGGCGAAATATGGCGTTGAGGACCTCCTGTGATGACACCAATCAACCTTGCAGCAGCAGCCACCCCCTTGGCCTCTGGTGGACTGCACCGGCATCCTGAGGACCTATGTGGGGTAAACAGAGAACACAGACTCAGTGCCACTGCCCACCCAGGCACAATGTCCCCCCCTCGGATGGAGTGGATGCACATGCCTGATGTTGTCAGGCCCCTGCATAGGCCCGGCAACACACCATGCACACGACAGACCGGCAATGCTTCATGCAACAGAACCACACAGTGAATGGGATTTTGTACAGGGTACAGGCATTGTCAGCATGTGCATGCAGTGGATGTTGCCAATGGACTTTGGCCCTGCCCCCACACCATGTGAACCTGACATCATGTGCACCAGTGTGGCAGCCCTGTGTGAGTACCAATGGGCGCCCACGGTCCTGATGGGACACACTGTATGGGGCAAACACACAGGGGCTGGGCACACAGTGCCAAGACAACAACCCATGTGTGCATGGCCAGCACAACTTGTGCATACACAGCATGCAGGCAATGGCCCACAGTAGGCAATACAACCCCCCCAAAAAAACCTGAACACACATATGCAGCACAACAGCACACTTACCTGATGCATGGTGGGATGCATGTGGCGACATCCCTCCTGCAGCCACTCTGGCGCCCCCTCACCCCAACACCTGGCAGTGTGCTCCTGTGCCTGTTGACTTTCCTCCTGACCTGCATTGAGGACACAAAAGAAAAGTACCATGAGCAGCATGTAGGCACACACCCTCAACCCCCCGAAAGCCAAACCACCCCCACTGTGGCACAACAATGACACGACTCAGCAAAGCGCAGTATGATGTGTGCCCAGAAGACAGGCACCACATAAAGGGTCCTGGCAGAGACACTGCAGCAGCACTGTCAGCTCACATTGCACCCTTGGCAAGACGGTGGCACTCATGGTGCGAAGTGCCTGGCTCTGTGACCATGGCCATGGGAACCATCTGTGCATTGGCAAATGCTGCACCCCACACCTGCAAATCTCCTGATGCAGGCAAGGAAAGCATGCACACAGCAACTACTTACCTGGGCACGGCACAGCCCCCATGTGGGCCCGGTCTTGCAGGTGCACAGCCTTTCAGGGTCCCTCTGTGAAGGTCACCATACCGGTGCCTGCATTGGTCCCCATGAGTGGTATTCCAGTCCTGCTCACAAGGCGCTCAGCCACACTGGCCCAGACCTGTCATCTGGCCTCCTGTAGGGCCTCTGCCCCAAATAGCTGGCCCTCCAGTGGAGCAACCAGTGCTACTAGGTTGGCTTGTTCAACCTCAGTCCAGTTCAGGGCCCTGGGCCCAGTAGCCTGTGCATGTGCCATGGCAGATAGCATAGTTTCAGGAGCTGGTATTGCAGGCAGGAAGATGGGACAAAATGTGGCCGGGATGCACCCGATGTGCAATAGGCCCACACGCATTCCCACACATCCTGCACATGCACTATAGGGATGTGCAATTGCCATACAATGGCACATTACTGCACATGCGCAGTAGCGCAAGGATGGGCAGAAGAATGGGGTCATGGCCCCATGCAATGGTTATGCACGGCCACGCTGAGCGGCCGTCTTGGCGAGGTCACCCAATGCCACACATGCATGCCAACCACATGGCACAAAATTGCAGAAATGCGCCATGCATGCCAATGGCGCATTACAGTCACAGTGTGGAGATGCACAATAGCCAATTACATCATGGATGCACCAGCCTGCATGTCAATAACAGCCTGCCCTATCGTGCATGCACAGGAATGTGCCGTGTGGAGATGCACATCTCAAATAGATACGCTATGCTCATTGAGATGGGCCAGGTACAAATCTACAATATTCAGCCAGGTTATGTAAGCTGCCTCATTGCCCAATTATTGCCCAAGTCTACACATTTCCTTCTCATTACAGGCTGCATTCAACCTCATTTGCATGTACTGAGCCATAAATGAGCTGCCCTGTGCCACCCCACACCACAGGTGACCGACAGGTACTGCAGCCTTGGAGGTGGGTTTATTTACATTCTACCTGTTACAGAGTTTGGTACAATGCACCCAGTTTGACATGTAGCACTTGACAAATGTGGTGGATCTGTTCTGATGCTTGTCATTTCTCCTCCCTACAGGCACCAGAATGGCAGCCAAGAGGAGAAAGAGGAGGAGGCGGCCAAACTTTACTAAGGATGAATTGCAGGCCCTCGTAACAGCATATTCATTCATTCATTCATTCTTTATTTTTAAAAGGCGCTTTTCTTATAACCAAAATGCCTGTACAGTACGTAAAACAATAAATAAATAAGATTAAAACTGTCATAAAACATTAAAAGCTCTGTTAAAAAGATACGTCTTCAAAACTCCTTTAAAGCTTTGGACAGTCGGGCAATTTCGCACCTGACGAGGTAGAGAATTCCACAGGGTCGGAGCCATAAAACTAAACGATCTTGCCCCTGAAGTTTTTAAATGGACCCTGGGAATCTCTAGCAATCCCCCGTCAGTGGATCGGAGAGAGCGGGGAGGACAGTAGGGACAAAGGAGCTCTTTCAGGTAAGTAGGTCCCTGATCGTGTAGGGCTTTATAGGTCAGCAAACCGACCTTGAGGTGATTAGCCAGAAAACTGGCAGCCAATGCAGTCCACGGGCACAGGCATTATATGACTAGACCTAGAAGATCCAGTCAACAGCCTGGCTGCCGCATTCTGCACTAGCTGCAGGCGAAGTTCAACCGATGAGCCCAGGTAAAGGGCATTGCAATAGTCAAGGCGGGAGGTAGACAATCGTGGACCAACATTGGAAGATCTCTGAGGAACCAGGTGCTTCAACCAGGTGATGTTTCTCAGATGGTAAAAGGAAGTTTTGACCACCGCTGACACCTGAGATTTAAAAGTCAGACAGTCGTCAAATACTACGCCCAGATTCCGCACCTGGTCTGAGGTCGTCAGCTGGACACCCCCAAGCCATAAGCCCGAGGGCGATCCAGCTAACAAACCCGCCTCACAGCGACCCTTATCCACAACCAACAACTCCGTTTTTTCAGGGTTCAACCACAGCCAACTCCCATTCATCCAGTCTTGGATCTCAGCAAGACAGTTGTTAAATACCGACATGGCAGCATCCTGGCTGGGCACAAAAGACATATACAGCTGGGCATCATCTGCATAGCAATGAAAACCCAGACCGTATCATCTAACAATCACTCCTAATGGCAGCATATACACTGCAAACAACATGGGCACCAAAATGGAACCCTGCGGTACCTCACAGGATAGGGAGACTGATGCCGAAGAGAAAATTCCTGACACCACCCTCTGAGTCCTACCCTCGAGGTAAGATCGAAACCACCTGAGGACTGTATCAGACAATCCACAGACAAACCACAAACGCTCTAACAGCACACCATCGTCAACAGTGTCAAAGGCTGCAGAGAGATCAAGAAGTACCAAGATGGAACAGGTCCTACGATCTCTAGCTATTAGGAGGTCATTTAGTACCTGAACAAGTGCTGTCTCGGTACTATGCCTTTTCCTAAATCCAGACTGGAGAGAATCATAGACATGGTTGTTGGTGAGATGATCATCCAGCTGTGCTGCAACCACCTTCTCAATAACTTTACCCACAAAGGGTAAGTTAGAGACAGGCTTGTAATTTGCTAGACAATCCGGGTCCAAGGAGGACTTCTTCAAAAGAGGCTTAACTACAGCCTCCTTAAGAGGATCTGGGAAGTTCCCCCTCTCCAAGGACCTCCAGACTATCACAGCCAGGACTGGGCTGATCTTATCCACACAGTTCACTAAAAGACGTGTGGGACCAGGGTCCAAATCACAGTTAGTCGATAGTAGTGCTCGGATGATCATCACAATGTCGTTGACTGTGGGGAGGCTGAAGTCAGACCATGCAAACTGGGTGTCCGATATCTCCTGCCGACCATCACAACTCCCATTGGAGAGGGACAAGCGGACATCCGATCTGATTTTGGCAACCTTATCTGCAAAGAAGAGAACAAACTCCTCACACCATTCTTGAGAAAAGGCTCTTCTGGGCTGAAGATAGACTGGATTGCACAGTCTGTCCACAGTCCGAAAGAGCTGAGCTGGTTTATTCTGTGCAGCCGCAATCTCTCTGGACAGGAATTCTGCCTTCTTATGAGAAATTGCGGATTGATAGGCCTCATAGTGGTTCATCAAACTAAGTTTGTCATCATCCAAACTGGATCTCCACCAGCGCCTCTCCAATCTTCGTCCAGCTCTAGCATATGTTCTTCATGAGGACCTGCTGACAGGCAAAACAGGCACCTGGCAGGAGAGTGCCAAGGGCTGGGATGCAGTGGCCGAGGCCATGAATACCCACAGGGTTTACAACCGCACTCTACAGAAGTGCATAAAGAGAATGAACAGCAAGAGTACCAGAGCCAGGGAGTGGCTGGACACCATGAGGGCATCCATGTAGGCCACTGGGGGTGGGCCACGCACAGTGCCACCACTGATGGCACAGAAGGAGATGCTTCCTGCCACCATAGCCCATGCCACTGTGCAGGGTGTCCCTGATGGTGGGTTTCACACAGGAGGCAGCCCTTTGCAGCACTGTGAGTATGCATATGTCACGTTCTGTGGGGGGTTGCATGCATCAGTCATGGGTGTGCATGGACTGCCATGTATGGCCATTCACTGTGTCCCCAAGGCACTGGGCAGGGCTGCCAACAGTGCATGGCCTTCTCATGGGCTGACATGGTACCTGGGGTGGTCTGTGGTTGGCACAGTGACATGCTGTGCAACAAGGGATGTAGGCCTGTCAACTACACTGGACACCAATGGTCAACCATGACCACAGGGGCTTGTGTGCCCTGGCAACAGCAGGCAACTGCAGTGAGAAACCATTGTGCACAGTTGGCCCACATGCCGGATGATGTGCCTGTGGAGATGCCATGGGGAGGTTGCAAGGACTCAGCCTTGTCCCTGATGTGCTACACCCCATCATGCCCTGCGTGCACAGCCCAGCAGGCATGCATTGTACACTGCACCATTGGGTGTGTGTAATACAGGCCACAGTGGTGGCCCCTTGGCCTGTGTGGCAGAACTGGCACACCCATGGTACACATGCACACCTCTCCATGTCCACCTGTCATCCAGCATCATGCCCTTGCATCCCTGACCATGCTCTCCATTCTGCCTTTCAGCTCCATCACACCTCATGAGTGCTGCAGGGTCCAGGACACATCCAGTGGGACCAGTGGAGAACAAACCTGAACCATCCACATCCACTGGAGTCATGGCTGTTGCTGACAGAGCACATCTTTTTCAGGACCTCCTAGGGCTTGCTGATCTGGATGCCCTGCCTGACATTGCATTATCGGAGGCGCTCACCATGCTCACATCATCCACAGAGAAGGATAATGATGATGTCGATGATGCCACCCAGCTGGTAGAACACAGGTACGTCAGTGTCATGGCCACTGTCACTGTTGCCACACAGACAGCAGCAGACCACGTGGTGCATCCTGTCCTGATACATGACCCTCCTCACACCACACACACGCTGTCAGCTGCTGTGACAGCTGTGGGTGGCCAGGGGTAGGGTGCTGCTGTGGGGCATGGGGCTGTCACCATAGTACAGTAGGATGCTATGTAGCAGCACTGTCCCACAGGGGCCCATGCCACTACTGTCCCAGGACCCACTGTGCCTGCCCACACACAGTCCCCACCGAATGGACATGTCCCCTGCTGACAGGCTTGATGAGCACACTAGGCTCCTGCAGGCATCCGTGGAACAGTAGGCAGTGCTCAGAGAGGTGTGTCAGGGACTGCAGCTGCAGGTGGGCTTCATGGATGAGCATATAGCTGCCAGGCACACCTAGATGATTGGTGAGTAACGCCAGCTGTGGGCAGACATGACCGCAGGTCTTGCAAGGATTGCACAGGCCACTGAAGTGGGCTGTGCAGCCCTGGTGCACTGTGGCCACAGGAGTGCCCATCGCCCCCTGCACAGTAACACCAGCACTCCCACACCACAGCACTGCATGACTCCATTGTTGCTGATGCCATCCCCTGCCAACTATATCCCCAGCACCCCTGGATCCCATCTGGACTTTGGGGGACTCAACACCCATGAGTACCCGGTCATGGTCCCATGGGTCCACCCCTAAAGAGTCACCATCTGTGTCGGGTGACACCCCAGAGAGTGTCACCCAGCTGAGGCATGACTGCCCACATGTCCGTGGTGACCATAGTGGCACACAGTGATGCCACCTGGGTGCAGTCAACATGGTCATTGCACCCTGCAGACATTGCTGGTCAGACACCCAGCTGTCACTGCCCGGGGCTGTGTGCTGTGGCACATGCATGCCCAGTGGCATGCCTATCTGTGCTGTCTTTGTGGTGTACTGGGCATAGGTCAGGGCACTGGTGTTGTGCTATATGGCATAGGCATGATGAATACAGCCTTCTGTGTCCACTGTGCATGTGTGCCAACAGAGTACCTCCGATTCGTGCCATAACCATTACCCTCTCTTCTACAGTGTTCCTCCAGTCCATGCTGGCACTGCAGTGGCCACCCATGCATGGTTGTGTGCACTCTCCATTGCAGTCCATAGTGACTATGCAGTGTCTGCTGACCTGCACATGTGTGCATCCACTATCCCACTCCGTGTGTGTGTGTGTGTGTGTGTGTGTGTGTGCGTGCCCAGTTTGGTCCTGCACTGTTATTCACCTGCAGTCTCCAAAGTGCTCATCCACAATTGTTTCCCCTGTACTGCCATGCCCTAGCAACCAGCCGTGGGTTCCTCTGGTCAAGGGTTGCCTGCCCACCCCCTGCCATTGGTTCCTCATCCTCTGAGCTGTCACCCTCCTGTGCCTGGACAAGTATTCCATGGTCCATGGCCACGTTGTGTAGTATGCAACAGGCCAAAAATATACTGCAGACTTTCTCAGGGCTGTATTGTAATGTGCCATCTGACCTGTCCAGGTATCTGAATCTCATTTTTAGCATGCCAAACACACGCTCGATGATATTGTGTGTCATGGCTCATGCCTCATTGTAGCATTCCTTGACCTCGGATGAGGGCCGGCATAGGGGAGTGAGAAGCCATGGCTGGAGGGGGTATGCACTGTCCCCTGGGGGGGGAAAATGCATTATGTTAGTCTCCAGCAGGCATCCCCAGGGCATCTCACATGCTCCACCACTCTTGCCTTTCTTTGCTGCCTCTGAATGTCCACCTGGTTGCCATTCCCCCCTCCCCACCCATACACACACTGTTACGCTGGTGGGTGCCCCATATGTCTGTTGCATACACACTTCTTGTTCAGGCATGGCATGTCTACTCTCTGTCCTGTCCTGCAGTACACCAGCCCTGCCTGTGCAGCCTCCCTGCCACTGTTCTGTCCAGCTTGGTACTCTGCCCTCCTCCAGCCGTTGTGTGTGACTTAGGCCATGTGCCGCCACATGCCTGCCACCTATGTATGCCCCCTGCCTTGCCCCACCCCATGCACTGACCCCCCCACCTGATTGTGGGGCCCACTGCAGTGGTCTGCCATGTTCCATGGTTCACCGTGCCTGTTGGCATTCCTTGTCACTGTCCCCTCACTAGTACTGCCACCAGCTGTGTTGTGTGCCACTGAGTGTGTTGTGTGGGCATGTTTTCCTGCCTCACTCACCCGCTAGGTTGCTGCTAGGTATCTCCCCCCTCTTGCACCAGGGGCACAGGGCCAACTGATGCCAGATGTAGGCATCATGTGCACTTTCAGGGTGGGTGGTGCTGACACTGGTGAGGCGCCCTGTGGCATTGCACACCACCTGACAGTTTACAGAGTGGTATCCCTTCCTGTTGATGTAGGTGTCACCGTCAGGGCCAGGTGGTACCTGTAATGTCACATGGGTGCAGTAAATGGCCCCTAGCATGCCTGGCATGTGTGCCACCCTGTGGAAGTGCTGCATGTTTTCTGTCCACTCTGCCTGTGTGCTAGGGAATGGGATGAACTCCATAGCATGTGGCAGCAGGCTGGTGAGGAACTGTGTAAGCAGACAGGATGTGGAGGACTGTGTGATACTAGTGGTGTCATCCACTGGTATCTGGAAGGTGCCCATGGTGAGCAACCACATTGCTGCTGTCACCTTCATCTCCACCGATATGGTGTGACTCCTGTGTGTTGGTGCCTGCAGTTCATCATGGACCAGCTCACGGAGCTGTCTCTGTATTGCCCTGTTGAGTCAGTACCGGCCCACGATCTTTGTGTCACTGAGCTGTTCAAATGTGACATGGGCATGGTACCATCTCTATTGGGCATACCGCCTACAGGCCCTTCCTCAGCCATGTTGTTGTTCTTCCCGTCTCCTCATATCCCTCATGACAGCAGCCATCAAAAAGGCAGACCCATCCATAGCTTTTGCTGTTGCAGTACAGCTCGATGCCTGTGGATAGATTGCACTTAAGCATGCTTCTTTTATGCCTAACTTTGGGCAGCGCATCTTCAGGATGCGCCACAGTTACACCGCTCATTTTGGCTGAATATAGGGATGTGGGAATGCCCCCTCCACATGTGCTGCATACATTATAGATGCGCTTTGGCGTGTCCAGAAATGCGCAACACATCTCTGTCTTTTGAATATGGCTCTTCAGTGCATCTGTTGGGATGCACCCACTCACCTCCTTTGAATATGTGGGCCACCTTTTCTTAAAGGCTAGACTCCAAGCTTTCCTTTAAAAATGTTATGTTTCTAGCCCCAACAGCTCTGGAGTTACACTTTACAAAAGATATTTTCTTTAAAATGTGATACCTTTGGAATCATTAGGGTTAGAAACTTAATTTTTTAAAATGAAAGCTTGGAGTCAGCCAACTTACTATATCATTAATATATCACAACTGTGACTATGTATCAGTATAAACTCAAAATGTTTCTTATCGATATAAATAACATAAGTTTAAAGTTCTGTCATTTTTACCACATTATATCAACATGTAAATGCATGTAGCATCACAGGAGTACTATATTAGCTGTTCAGATGTTACAGCATTCAAAATGTAGTTTCAAGTAGTGGTGTGCTGAACCTGTAGGGGTGAAAGTGAGTCATCTCGAGCACATATGGCTCGGTTTCCATGAAACCTAAGCCAAACCTTGCCAGCTTCGGCTCGGATCAGGATTTGTTGTTGCTGTTTTTCAGGTCCTGCCTCTAATGTGACAGGTCAGAAGACAGCTGGTGAGTCAGCAGTTCAGATACTCCCATTTGCACATGTGCAAACAGGAGTATAGATGCAAAGCACAGCTCTCCTTGGCAGCATTTCAGTTGAGCCACCGAGGAGAGAGGCGCTCCGGAGTCTGTATCAGCGAGTGAGTGGCTGGACAGGATGGGAAGGGTCTCTGTGTGTGGATCACCACTTAATTTCCTCCACCCATACCAGACACCAATGAAAACAAAAGAAAAAAAAAAGAACATTAAAAAATTAAAAACAAAGAAAAACTGAGAGGGTCAAGTGGGGATTCAGCAGGAACGTGGGCCAGAGACTGAGGAGCAGGGGGAGTGAGCGGTCAGGTGGGAAGGGAAACAATGGGTCTCTGTGGACCAGTTACTTCCACCACCCACCCCACCAATAAAAATAAAAGAAAAACTAAAAAGAAAATAAAACAACTGAGAGGGTCAGGACTCAGGACGGACATGGGTCAGAGACTGATTGTGTGTGTGTGTGTGGGGGGGCATCTCGTGCCCAATGATAAAAGCTGACTGCCAGACAAAGGGCAAGGTGTCAGTGAAGGGAGACTGTGTGTGGGGGGGCAGTGGGAGACTGCATTATTTGCTCTGAAGCTTTCTGTTAGCCCCAAAGCACAGCAGTGGCATAGTGCAGCACCAGACAGAAACAGAAAAGCACAGCTGCTGTAGTGCAAGATGTTCAGTTCAAGTTAACCTCCCCAGTGCCCCCAGGTCACCCCTAAAAACAGGCACCAGTGCTTAGTGGGTCTTACTTGGTTACAAAGCATAAAATAAGCTGAGAGTAGAGCAGTGACTGAACTTATTCAGCAGGGATGCAAATTTGGCATACTGTGAGATGCTGAGGAAGTCACTTGTGCAACCACCCCAAAGCTCTGTTAGAGAAGTGTCCCCAGCCATTTCCCACACAAGCAGGAGTCAGACAGGACCATGTATTTTTTGTGTAGTCCTGTCAAATAAAGTCTTGCGTTATATGTGAAATGTTTTGGAGGAAGGGGGCAGCCCAGCAGTTGAGTAGCCTGTGTCTGCACAGTGTCACTAGTCATTTCCCACACAAGCAGTAGTCAGGGCAGGGAAAAACAAGAGGACCATATTTTTTTTTTGTGCAATCATAGAAACATAGATGTTGTTAGCAGATAAGAACCTCTTGGCCCACCTAGTCTGCCCTACTTATAGTGCCACTGGACATCCTATTTGGCCTTCGGCTTAAACTCCCTTTTGCTTCTAAGATTCCCTTGTGTCTATTCCATGCATTCTTAAATCCTGTGACCATTCTAGTCCCCACCACTTCATCTGGGAGGATGTGCCAAGCATTCACCACCCTCTCTGTAAAGAAATACTTCCTCACGTTTCCACTGAGCTATCCCCCCTCATGCTTCATATTGTGACCTCCTTGACCTTGTGCATCTTTTCCTTTGAAAAATGCTCCCTTCCTGTCCCTTGTTTACTACTGTGAGGTACCTGAATGTCTCTATCATATCCCGCTGTTCCCTTCTGTCTTCTAGTGAGTATATATTTAAATCCGTAAGCCTTTCTTTGAAGGGCTTCTGATGCAGGACCTGCACCATTTTGGTTGCCCACCTATGCAGCACTTCCACCCTGTCTATGTAATTTTGGAGATGGGGGCTCCAGAACTGTACACAGTAATCAAGGTGGGGTCTCACCAGTAATCTATACAGGGGTATTTTTACCTCCCTCTTTCTGCTGGTGATACCCCTTCCTGTGTATCTGAGCAGTCCACTAACTTTTCCCAGAGCCTTGTCACACTGTTTAACTACTGTCAGGTAATCAGAAATGATAACCACCCAGGTCTCTTTCCTGTTTTGTGACTAACACTTCCACCTTGAGTTGGTACATTGCCCGAGTTTTTGTGCCCTAAGTGCATGATTTTGAACTTTTTTGCATTGAATCAGAGCTGCCAAACTCATGACCATTCTACTAACTTCTTTAGATCCTCCCTCATTCTTTCACCCCCCCCGTGTGTCTACTCTGTTTCAGATTTTGTGTCATCCGTAAATAGGCACACCTTCCCCTTCAGTCCTTCTGCAGTGTTGTTAATAAAGACATTGAAGATGTCCAGGCCTAATACTGACTTCTGCTGCACTCTACTACTCACCTTGCCCTCCCCCAGAGTATACTCTATTTACTACCACTCTTTGGCTCCTATCACTAAGCCAACTCTCCACCCATTTTACTATTTTAGGACCTACTCCTAGACTACTCAGTTTGTTTACCAGCCTTCTATGTGGAACAGTGTTGGAGGCCTTTCTGAAATCCAGATAGGTCAGGTCAACTGCCTCTTCCTGGTCTATTTCTTTTTGTTACCCAGTCAAATAACTCGACCAGGTTTGTTTGGTAGGACCTTCCCCCTGTGAATCCATGTTGCCTCGGATCTTGTAAACCTCTGGTAACAAGGTATTCTCCAATCCTTTCCTTCAGTAGTGATTGCATTACTTGGCAAATACATAAAGACTTGTGTCACATGTGAAACATTTTGGAGGGGGGGGGGGGGGGGCCAGCCCAGCAGTTGAACAGCCTCTGTCTGCATAGTGTCACCAGCCATTTCCCAAACAAGCAGGAGTCAGGACAGGGACAAGAAGACCATATTTTTTTGTGTAGTCTTGTCAAATAAAGGCTTATATCACGTGTGAAATGTTTTGGAAGGAGGGGGCAGCCCAGCAATTGAGTAGACTATATGCACAGCATCACCAGCCATTTTCCGCACAAGCAGAAGTTGGGACAGGAGGACCATTTTTTTTTTTTGTGTGTTGTCCTGTCATATAAAGGCTTGAGTCACACGTGAAACATTTCGGAGGGAGGGGGCAGCCCCACAGTTCAGTAGCCTCTGCCTGCACAGTGTCACTAACCATTTCCTACACAAGCAGGAGTCAGGACAGAGACAGAAGGACCATATTTCTTTATGTGTAGTTCTGTCAAGTAAAGGCTTACATCACATGTGAAATGTTTTGGAGGGAGGGGGCAGCTCTTGGCAGTTGCATAGTAGCCCCAACTTGTAGTCTTGCTAGTTAACCAATTCATATTCCTTGCTTTGAGACATACAACAACTACTCATCATCATTGCCACCTATTTCTCCAAGGTGACTGAAGAAGGTAATGAAGTTAGGTGCTGGATTTTTTTCTTGGAAGGGGAGCTGGCTTTATTGTTGATCAGCAACTGTTATTAAAATAATGATGGAAAGGAGGAGGCCTGTGAAACAAGTTTCCAAGATGAAGATAGCAATTCTGAAAAAAAAAACAGTAACAAAATCAAAAAGTGCTCCTTCTACTTCAGTAGGTACATCCTCTTTATCGATTGAAGCTTCCTCATGCTCTGAGTCCTTGTCTTCTGAGATCCCATCATGTTCATCTGCTGCTGCAGGTGATACCCAGTTAACAAAAAACAGGCCAAATAAAAGGCAGCAAGAAAAGCTTGGGTGCTGAACCCGCAAATAAGAAAAGTAGATTTGCCAAAGGTACAGGTACAGGTATTAAAAAATAAAGGTAGTTGCAGGCACTACACACAGTGGAAAGGAAACAATAAGCACACATGCATACTTTGTAAAACAAAAAGAGCAAGAAGTGGATGAGGGGACTCAGGACACTGCCGAGATGGAGCCATCTGAAAAAAACAAACAGGGTAAGGAAGACTGTGCACGCGGCTACATGTCCAAAGTATCACATTCAGACCAATGCTAGGTTATGATTTAAAGTGTTAGTTTATTTCATACAATTCACTTAAAAAAGAACAAATACCATATAAAACATAGTAGCATCCCCCAAGGATCAACATTTCATGACTTCACTGATGCTTTTTCAAGATCTTGAAAAAACATCAGTGAGGATGTGAAACATTGATCCTTGGGGTGCTACTCAATCAAATCAATCAATCAATCAAATCTTTATTTTATCAGGCGAAACACCGTTGAGAAAAAAACTCATTTACAAGGTGAACCTGGGTAGGTCAAGGTAAATACGATAGATTAACATAGTAAAGTTGCTTGAGAACACATGTGTACATATAAAACAGGTTCATCTACAATGAGTCGCTGTAGAGAGCTATACACTCATAATCTATATACATATATACAATAAAACCACATAGGTCTGAGGTTCAGCAGCTAGACAGATAATTATTATAGCAAGCAGGTGGTTCAGGATGACAATGCAGTGCAGTCAGAAGTTAAGGCACAGTGAGAGCGGGCGAGGAGGAACAGTGCAGAGGAACAATAACTCTATGTGTGCCATTCTCTCAAACAGGGCATCACTAGCGAAGACATTTGCATGTCTGTTTGACAGAGCAATCAAGCAGGGTTTTAAAGAGGGAAAGCTTCACAGGAGTTGCAAGTTTGAGTGATTTTTGAATGGTGTTCCACAGGCAGGAAGGGCGTAACTTATCGCCAATTTACCGTAGGGAGATCTGACCTTAGCGATGACAAGGGAGATACAGGAAAAACCTCTCAGTGGGTAGGTACTTATGATGCAACTGGGCATGCAATCTGAGATATAACATGGGAGCATATTGATAATGGCTCTATATGTCTATAGAACTAAGTTCCTTCAGCGTCTAAAGCTCAGTGAGTTCCAGCCTAAGGCTGAATAAAGGGAGCGGTGGTGAGTGAAATAGGGCACACCCATACTAAATCTAAGTGCTCTATGGTATAATGTGTCAAGCTTAGACAGCACATATTTCAAGCCATGCCCATACAGAAAGTCAGCATAGTCCAACAATGACATAAAGGTTGTTTGGACCAGCCTAGTGTTTGCTTCCAAGGAAAGCAGGTGTCTGATCCTGAAAAGAGACCAAGCCTTTGCCTAAGCTTCTTTGAGAGCTCCTCAATGTGGTTAATGAATGAGAGTTTATAGTCTATCCAGACCCCTACATATTTAAACTTGCCAACATTTTCCAGTGGCTCACCTAAAAGCATGGTTATATGTGGTACATTTCCATGGTTACATTTATTGGAGGCATTGACAGATGGGGAAAAGAGCACAGTTTTAGTTTTTTGGGGACATTTAGGAGTAACTTTAGGTATAATAGATTTTTCTGCAGTAGGTTGAAGTCCATCTGGAGGTCACTAAAAGCTGATTCTGGGGAAGGCTTATCTAAATAAATGACAATATTGTCAGCAAACAGATGAATGTTTTCTGACTTAATACCTGCATTAATGTTATTAATATAGATGGCAAATAGTAAAGGGCCTAAAACAGACCCTTGAGGCACTCCTCTCTGTAGTGCTTTTAGTAAAGAGAGTTCCCCTTCAGCCTTAATTTGTTGATGGTGCCCAATAAGGTAGTTTGTAACCCAGTTTAGTGCTGTGCAGTCCAGCCCAGAATTCTTTAGTATAACTAGCAGCAGGTTGTGGTCCACAGTATCAAAGGCTTTGCTCAGGTCAAGGAACAAAGTGCATACATGTTTTTTTTTGAATCCAGTGCATTTAGTCAGTCATTTGAGACCTTGGCAAGAGCTGATACAGTGCTGTGCCATGCTCTAAAGCCAGACTGAAGTGGATTAAGGAGGTTGTGACTCTCCAGATACTGCCTGGGCTGTGCCTTGGCAATCTTCTCTAATGGTAGCAGGGGGTAGGGAAGCAAGCACACCATGCAATAGGTGGAAGGGGAGGGAGGGTTTGTGAGGTGTAGCATGACAGTGTAGCATGACAGTGAGTTGCTGAGCTGGCCACGTGGCATGGTGGGTTCAGGTGGGCTAGGGCTGGGAGGGTGCTGGGTTCAGTGCTGGGCGCATCGGGATTTTTGTGCCAGTCCATGAATAATTAATTTTTTTGTTTTCACCCCTCTGTAGTTGAGAATGCTTTAGTTGGGGGGGGGTGCGGGCGGTGAAGACTCCTGCAAAAACAAAAAAAACTGTATTTTCAACTTCCTTTCGGTTTGTGCCATGAGTGTACATTGGTAAAACTGATTTTCACCAATGTACATTTGCCCTAACAGCGAACACCTTTCCACTAGCACCATTATCACATAGAACCTTCTCTAATAGTTTAGACAGGGTAGGAAGAATGGAAATCGGATGGTAGTTATTTAAATCACTTGTGTCTCCAGATTTAAATAAGGGGATTACATGGGCAGTTTTCCAGATAGAGAGGATGGTGCCCTGGGCAAGTGATAAGTTAAAGAGATGAGTGATTGGGGCTGCTAAAGCAAAATATCCTAATTTTAAGTAGAAAGGCTCGATATAATTGGTGCCCACATTTTTCATGATATCCGGGGCCAAAAATAAATCCTCCACCTGCTTAAATGTGATAGGGCAGAAGGAGAAGCCTAGTATATGCCCAGGTGTATTTACCATTAGGTAGTCTGAGTCCTGGGTACACATTTGACCCTGAAGGTTACTGGCCGGTGAAGTGTCGAACGCTAGCCCTGCAGTACCAAAATGGTCATTAAATAGGTCTAAGATCTTCAGCTTGTCAGTAAAGCATGAACCGCCACAGGAAATTTTGGGAGGGAGTGAACTAGCGGAGCTGTGGCCTTCTATGTTTTTTAGGGTTTTCCAGAATTTAGCCACACAGTTTGCTGAATCTTTGATCTTGGTGCAAAAATATCTGGCTTTCTCAGCCCTAACTTGTCTAGTGCATTGATTTCTGATGGCTCTAAGAGCTGCCCAGTCAGCCTGCAGTTTAGTTTTTTGTTCTTTCTTCCATACAGCATCCCTGTGGAGTAGAGCAGCTTTTAGACTAGCTGTGAATCAGGGGCAGTATCTCTTTCTGGTATGGACTTTAACTAAAGGCACATGTCTGTTGATAGTGTCCATGATTATATTTTGAATGTTTCATATGCTTGCTCTACTGTAGAGGTGAGGTAGAAGTCCTGCCAATTTGAGAGTTGAAGGCCAGCAAGAAAGGCTTTTGGATCAAAGTACCGGTGACATCTTATGAAGATATATCTAGAAGTAGAAGTTACTTTTTGCACTGACCTCACACAGGCTATTGCACAATGATCACTAAGATCATTGAAAAAGGCAGCAGAATGGGAAAAAAGGTGGGACCTATTAACTAGAATTAGGTCAAGTAAGGTGCTATGTGATGGGTTTTTGGAGTTTGGATGGGTGTCTTCTGCAGCAAGCTGGGTGAGCCCAAAGGAGTCACAGATGTCTTTTAGGGGCTGAGATGCAGGAGAATGTCAGTCCATATTGAAGTCACCCATGATGATTATTTCTTAGGATGTAATTTCTATATTGTATCATATAAAATTTTATTAAGTTTTATATTTCAGTACAGCCAGGGTACAACATCATATGACACAGGTTTAAATTCAATACCAAGAGAGCACAACAAAGCATAAGGTAGCCTGGAAAGAGCCAAATCTGACATTCAGGTCAAAGAACTAAACATTGCTTAGTAAATTTCAACAAAAAGCCATGAAGCTACTGCTAAGCCACCAATATATGGCCTGAAGATTGAAGGTAACAACAAAGTGGCTATCAGGGTGTGACAAAACTTATGTCCATCTACGCTCCAGTTACAACTCCACTGAACCAGCATGCCAATAAGAAAAAAGGGGGGGGGAGTCAGAGAATCAGAGGGTAGTAGTAAGTGGAGTACACAATGAAGAAAGGAGGGTTACTAGTGGGCTACCGCAGGGTTCAGTACTGGGATCGGTCCTTTTTAATGTCTTTATAAGTGACATTGCAGAGGAACTGGAAGGAAAAGTATGTCTCTTTGCAGATGACACAAAGATCTGCAACAGGGTTGATACACAAGATGGAGTGAAAAGGATGAGAAGGACTTGGCAAGGTTGGAGGAATGGTCAAATGTGGCAGCTCAGATTCAATGCAAAGAAGTGCAAGGTAAAGCACATGGAAACAAAAACCCAGGGAAGCGTACACAATGGGGTGAGATACTGATAACAGTAAAAATAGAAAGGGACCTGGGGTAATTATATCAGATGACCTAAAGGTGGGCAAGCAATGTGAGAGAGGCAGTAAGGAAGGCTGGGAGGATACTGGGATGCATGGAAGATGCATCAATAGTAGAAAACAGGAAGTTGTTATCCTCTGTACAGACAGTTGGTGAGACCCATCTGGAGCACTGTGTGCAGTTCTGGAGACCCATCTCCATAGAAGACATAGACAGAGTGGAGGCTGTCCAGAGGAGGGCAAGCAAAATGGTGCAGGGTCTGCACCAGAAGACATACGAAGAAAGACTAAAGGAGCTTAATATGTATATCCTTGAGGAAAGAAGGGAGAGGGACATGATAGAAACTCTCAAGTACCTCAAGGAATTAAAAAGTCCAAGAGGTAGCATCTTCCAGAAAAAGAGATGTGCAAGAACAACGGGGCACAATTTGAAGATGGGGGGGGGCGGCTCAGAGGTAATGTAAGGAAGTATTTTTTTACTGAGAGGGTTGTGGATGCATGGAACAGCCTTATTGAGGAGGTTGTGGAGTCAAGAACAGTGGGGGGACTTCAAGAATGCATGGGACAGGCATAAGGCAGTTCTAGTGGCGGGTAGGAAGAAGTAAGCTGTTGGTTAACTAGGATCTGCAGCTTGTCTGTTAGGTAGGAAAATGGGCAGACTAGGTGGGCCAAGCGGTCCTTATCTGCCGTCAAATTCTATGTTTCTATATTTCTATGGATAAGTAATGAGAAATGATCCTTCAACAGAAAGAGAGGGACGGGGGGGGATCAGGAAAAATTTAGCCTAGAGGTGGATTCCCAGGTGGTGTGGGCAGGACTAAACAAATATGTGAGTGAAGATATGCTTCCCACTTCTTATAATACCTAGTGAGCTGTCCTCGCCCCACTGCAGTGAGCCGTTCAAAGATGGCTAACCTGGCCAGGACCACACACCAGGAAAGAATAGAGGAAGGGTGTAGGTTGTCTCCATTTCATCAGAATAGCTCTTTTGGCTTCCATAATAGCAGCAAGGACCCAGGCTTTGCAGGGGGCAGTCAGTGGGTCTAGTGTTGTGGCATCGCCCAGCAAAAGGAGGTTGTGGGAATGTAAGATTCTCTTGCCCACAATTCTAGAGCAGTCATCCAGCACAGCCTGCAAGAATTGTTTAAGATTAGGACAAGTCCACAAGACATGAAGTAGATGTGCTGTGGAGTCTTGGCACCTCCAACATCTATCATAGTCCAACACCTTGAGCCCAAAAAGCATTGCTGGGGTCCTATACCATCTGAAAAGAATTTTCAACTGTATCAGCTGGATCTTAGCATCCATGTACGCCCCATGTGCTGCTTTCAAACATGCCAACCATTGTTCCAGGGGGAGAGGACGCTGGCGCTCAGACTCCCACGACAACCTGCATTTAGAGGTAATGTCCAGTTGTGAGTCTCTCAACACCCCATAGGTGACACCCACCAGGCCTTGTCTCTGACTCAGCTTATGGAGCTTTGTCAAACAACTCCAACCACCTTCATCTGGCTGCCGTGACAGTAGGGGGCGGAGTGCACTTCTTATTTGGAGATATCTCCAAAAGTCCTGGGAGGCCAACCCAAAGTGCTCCTTTAGCTGCTCAAAAGACATCAGGGTTAGAGTACTGGGGATAAGAATGTCTCCCACAGTCCTTATCCCCTTCGTCACCCAAGGGGGCCAGGAGAGGGTTTTCTTATCCACCATTACCAAGCTGTTATTCCAGTGGGAAGCATATTGTATGGAGGTAGCGGGCTGGAGTGGGGGTACCTCTAATTGCCATAGCTCGTTGCCATGCTCTACAAGTTTCAGACATTATAGGGGTGAGCTGGGACTCAGAGACCCTCTTGCCTATTAGTAGAGAAAAGAGAGAGCCATCTGGCACAAGGGAGGATTCTAGAACAACCCATTGAGGGGGGAAGTAGAGACCAGGTGGGAACCAAGTGGTGGCCTGCGCCACCCAAAAGGCCAGCTGGTAACCTGCAAACCAAGGGAGCCCCAGTCCTCCTCTTGACCAGTGCACGCTTAGCTTCAAGCATCCCCAGTGGGCTGTCTTGTCCTCCCACAAAAAGGAGGATATAAGGTTATCTAAGGAGGAAAACAACTTGGAGCACAAGAGAACAGGAAGATTGTTCAGGAGGTAGGAGACCCTGGGAAGCATGAACATTCGTACGGCCTCAACTTTGCCTTTCAGGGACAACTGAAGTCTATGCCAGGGCTGAAACTCCACTGACAAAGTGGAAAAGACAGGGGAAAGTTAGTCTTTTATAGGTTCTTCCACGCTGAGGAGATAAAAATGCCCAAGTATGAAAAACCTTGTGGGGCCCAGGCAATTTCAGTACTCACCAGACAGTCTCTACTACATCCTGCATTCAGCGGGGAGAGAATTGTTTTCTTCTGGTTGACAATTAAGCTGGAGAGACAGGCAAACTCTTGTAATACCAGCAATATAATAGGGAGGGAGCGAACCAGGTTAGGTAGTGTGAGAAGCATATCATCTGCGTACGCATTGATTAGGAAACTCCTTGCTTTTGACGGATATCCCATCAATGCCCGGGGTGTTCAGCAGTCTCCTAATCAGCAGGTCTAGAGCTATGAGAAAAAGGAGAGAGGAGAGAGGCAGCCTTCCCTGGTGCCCCTTTGCAATGGGAAGGAGGAGGAGATATCCCAGTTGGTAAGGATCTTTGCAGTGGGCAAGTGATAAAGAGTGAAGATCCAAGAGCGAACGTGGGTACCAAAACCATAGAGCCTGAGGACACTATGAAGACAGTCCCACTCCAGGGAGTTGAAAGCCTTAGAGAAATCAATTGTGAGGACCGCCATGGGGTTAGGAGATTGGAGTGCCATCCATTTTAGATTGAGGACTAGGCGCAGGTTATCCGCCCCGCACTTACCCTTAGAAAAAAACGGATTGCGAAGGATGGATCAAAGTGGGAAGGACATGAATCAACCTGTTCACTAAAACTTTAGCCACCAGCATAGTGCCAACCAGTAGCAGGGAGATGGGCCAAAATTGGAGCAGTCCAGTGCAACAGAGGACTTCTTGGGTAGTAATGTGATAAGCGCTTCTCGCATAATAGGTGGGAGTGTGCCTTTCCCATGAGCCTCTCACAACGCTTGTAGTAGAGGGGTTGTGATTTCAGCCTTGAGGAGCAGGTAGAGCTTCACGGTCATACCATCAGGTCCTGGAGCCTTATCCCTTGCCATTTGGGAGAGAGCAGTCTGTAGTTCCTCCATGTTAATGGGGGCCGCCAGACAACTACAATCAGATTGTGAGAGCTTGGGGAGGTGGGCCATGTCACAAAAAGCTGATAGACACTCTGAAATCCCAGCTTGCTTCCCCTGAGAACGTGTCTGATACAAGACTTGATAGAAAAGGGGCATCGTCTTGTTGATCTCTTTGGGCACTGAGACCACCTTACCCATCTTTTTTCTAAGGGTGTGGATTCTTGATGATACTTGCTGTTTACGTAAGTGGTAGGCCAGCAGCCTGCCCCCTTTGTCAACCACTTCCCACGATTTATGCTTTGAGCGGAGGAGTTGTCACTCCACTTTTCTGTTCAGTAGAGTGTTAATATGGTACTTCAAACCTACAATGGTGGGGAGAAGGGAGGAACTGGCCGGTGAAAGTGCTGAGGCCTTAAATTGCAACTCTAAGTCTGTAAGTTTTGCTTGCAGCTGTCACACTTCCTTTGCCTGGGCCTTGTTCTTGGCAGCTGAATATGAGAGTATGCACCCTCTAATAACTGCATTAAAGGCCTCCCAGACTGTGGATGCTGAGACTTCATAAGAAACATTTAGTGAAAAATAAGTGTGGGCTTCTTGCATTATAAAGGACTGAAAGTCTTTGTCCTGCAGCAGCAAGGGGTTGCACCTCCACCTCGTGGAGAGGGCTCCTTGTCCAGGTGGGCAGAACAAAATGGACACTGGGGCATGGTCAGATATGATAATGCCTCCTATCTTGGTGTCTGAGACCCCTGGCGCAGCCAAGTGGTTAGCTAGCCAAAAGTCCAGCCTGCTGTGGGTATGGTGGACAGCTGAATAGAAAGACTAATCCTGCCCCTGCGGGTTATCTCTCCTCCAAGGGTCAAACATTCCCCATTCTGCCATAAGCTCATTAAGACCGGCCAGGTCCTTGGGGTGGGTTTGAGGGGTAGGGAGGGATTTATCAAGGAAGATGTCCTGGACTAAGTTATTGTCACCCCCATGAGGATCAGGATGTCAGAAAAGCAGTCTGTTAGACTGGCAAAGGCTTACCTGACATCTGGGAAAAACTCCCTATAGTCATTATTATGGCCATACACATGGCTAGAAGCACATTCCCTCCTGGGTACATACCTCTCAACTGTCCCTGATTTTCAGGGATGTCCCTGATTTTGCCTCAAAATTTTACTCTGTCCTTCCTAAAATTTGTGTTTCTGCGGCTAAATGGTGAAAATTGTAAGCACAAAATAATATCAAGCATTAAAGTTACAGACTTGTTCTTCTTTAGAAAATGCATTCTGCACTAAGCCCCATATTCTACCAGCTTTCTGTGTGGATATCTCTAATTTTGAAGATGTGTCCCTGATTTTGGTCCTTTGTCCCTGATGTTTTTAAGCCTTGTCCCTGATTTGTGAGGCAGGACGTTGAGAGGTATGCCTGGGTATGAAAGTCTGGCCACTACCCACCACCCGTGGGAGTCTGTTCATGTGTCCTCAACCACCCATGGGTAAGCTTTGTGAAGCAATATAGCCACCCCCCTGGATTTACTTGAAGCACAACTGGCAATTACTGACCCTACCCATAACTTTTTAAGCCACTGAACTATTCTAATAGTGAGGTGCGTCTCCTGGAGCAGGGCTATGTCTGTTCCCAGGAATTCAAAAATTGCAGCACCTTGGTGCTCTTGGCAGGGTGGTTGAGCCCCTTTACGTTCCACGAAACGCACTTCCAACCTTGTGGTGCTCTGGATTTATTGGCCATACTTGGAAAGAGGAGAAAAAATAACAGAGAAAGGGTACACACCAGAAAGGAGCAGAAATGGCTGTGTGGAGGGGTTGTGGGATAACAGATGGACCAGACACCAAACTTCAGGTTCAACACACAATCTCTGTGTGATGTTTATTAAAAATACAAGAAATAACCTTCTGCAATGGCATATTTCTTCTTCAGTACATCAGTTTGCAGCAACAGACTATGAATGTCCTTTCTCTGCACTTAGCCAGCACTTACTGACACTGATCTCTGATCCAGTTCACTAGTTGAGATGTAGCCACCACCCCTATGCAGGCCCCATTTGCTTGGGTAGTGGGGCCCCAAAAAGAAAAAAACAAAACAAGCTATAGACAAAGAATCTCAATGCAGAATCACTGAAAAAAGATCTACCCCAAAGGACATTGGCAGCAAATCAAGTTTCAAAGAAATACAACATCACATATACAGTACTTCCATAATGCAATGCATCATGGGATATATGCAAATCATCATGACATTTCTTACTTAGGTTTACAACAATATACATGCATTTTAAATAACACAACTAGCTTAGTTTCTGTAATAGTCACCTAGTACTTTTTACCATTATCAAAAACACCTAGTGCCATGGTATTTTCAACATTACAGGTTTCATAAACATAAGGTATATTATGACATAGTGCTATTACATACTCTCCTTGGACCAAGACCTTGTCGTGGTGGAGAGGCTTGTGTGTTCCAGTGACCCTCAGGGCTATGTCATCCAGAGTGTCATACTCCTGGCAGGGTCACCTGTGGCGAACAGGCCTGAGGCGAGGTCCCAGACCAAGTGCAGTCCAACCTCTAAAGTCCTCAATGGTGGATCAGGCAGAAGAAGATGTTAGGATCTCAATGGCTGTGAAGGCGGATGAAGGCTGCAACAAGATGGGGATCTCCAGTCATCTTGGACTTTCCTTGCTACTGGGCGCTAGAGCTCCTGCTTGTCAAGTTTGTGTGGTTGCTGTAAGTGCACCAGCTTCCCCACACTAAAAGAAGTCACACGCAGGTTTCTATCATGGGAAAGAACATCCCCACAACCAACTTTCCAAGCCCTGTGGTGACAGACTAATGGTGATGGGGACAGGACCAGTGAATCCAGCAGTTTCTAGCCATGAATCTGCATGTAGGCAGCAGTAGTTTGATGGTCATCTGGCACCTGGACTGGGACAGAGGTGCAATTCGGCAGCTGCTACTGTGACTGAGCAGTCCTCTTTAGGATCCCCTCTGCTCACCCCACATGGGGAAGGGGCTAGAAAAGGTGCCCTAAATCTAAAGCTGTCTCACCTTCTCCTGGCTGGATAGCAGCGTCCAGCAGGACCACTCTCTCTGCAGTCGAAACAAGAAACAGACAATGATTTTTGTGACATGGAACATTCGTACTCTGATGGACAACCAGTATAGTGAATGACCAGAAAGAAGAACTGCTATTATCACCAGGAAACTTGCAAGACGTAACATTGATATTGCTGCCCTAAGCGAGACAAGATGACCAGCTGAAGGCCAGTTGACAGAAGAGGGTGGAGATTTCACCTTCTTCTGGAAAGGGAAGCCTGCTGAAGACAGACACATTCACGGCATTGGCCTTGCCATCAAGAACAAGCTCATCAACCAACTTACAGAGCTCCCAATTGGCATCAATGAACACCTCATGACCCTTCATCTTAAGCTCAGCAACAATCAACATGTCACTGTCATCAGTGCATATCCCCCTGACACTTAAGGCTGATGAGGATGTCAAGGAACAGTTCTAGTCCAACCTTGACAGAGTCCTGACCAACACCCTTAAGGAAGACAAGATCATTCTCCTTGGTGACTTCAACACCAGAGTCGGGCATGATTCAGATCTCTGGAATGGTATCATCGGGAAGGAGGGGGTAGGAAACACAAACTCCAATGGCATCCTACTACTGAACAAATGTGTGGAGCATGGTCTGATCATCATGAACACCATCTTCAGACAGAGTGACAAGTATAAGACTACTTGGAGACACCCTCGATCTAAGTACTGGCACCTCCTTGACTACGTCATTGTCAGAACCCATGATCAAAAGGATGTCTATGTCATGAGGGCCATGCGAGGAGTCGATGACTGCTGGACAGACCATCGTCTTGTCAGGTCTGTCATGAACATCCAGCTCACTCAGAACCATCGAAGGCAGCCAAAATCAATGCAAAGGAAATTCAACACCAAGTCCCTTCAAGAACCAGTGGTTCAAGAGGATTTCCAGCAATGTCTCCAAGCAAGGCTCTCTGCCATGCCCGCAGCTGATGATAACATTGAGAGATACTGGAAGGAGTTCAAGATCGCCATCCACTCAGCACGTGTTGAATCTATTGGCTATGTCACCCAGCATCACCAGGACTGGTTTGATGAAAATGATACCGAGATTCAAGACCTGCTCAACCGGAAAAGAAGAGCTCACTGCACATGGTAAGATGACATCTCATGCCAGCAAAAGAAAGAGTCATGCCAGCAGCCCAAGGCAGAAGCTCAAAGGGAGATCTGAGACATCAAAAACAAATGGTGGCAAGACAAGGCCAAGGAGATCCAGCTCTGTATTGACAAACATGACATGCGGAGCTTCTTCCAGGCTACTAGGGCCATTTATGGTCCAAGCTCCCATGGTCCCATTCCCCTCCGATCTCAAGATGGCTGGACGCTCCTAAAGGGAAATGAAGACATTCAAGCTAGATGGAAGGAGCATTTTGAGACACTCCTGAACCACGAGTCATCTGTGACAGATACCACTGTCAATTCTGTCCCTCAACACCTTGACAGAGAATCTCTCGCCAGCCCTCCTACCATAGAAGAAGTAAGACATGCCATCAAGCTGGCCAAAAACAACAAAGCTGTGGGACCAGATGGCATACCGGCTGAAGTCTACAAGGCTGGGGGAGAGGAACTGGTACTAAAGCTCCACTAACTCATTCTCCAAATTTGGAACAATGAGGAGATTCCAGAGGACTTGAAGAATGGCAACATTGTTACCATCTTCAAGAAGGGAGACAAGTCAGTGTGTGGAAATTATCGAGGCATTGCTTTACTCTCCACGGCAGGGAAAATCCTCGCCCATATTCTTCTGAACCATCTCCTTCCCATCACCGAAGAAGTCCTGCCGGAATCTCAGTGTGGATTCAGACCATCTTGCAGGACAACCGACATGATCTTTACTGCCAGGCAGATCCAAGAAAAGTGTCAGGAACAACATCAGGACCTGTACATGGCTTTCATCGACCTGACAAAGGCCTTTGACTCCATCAATCATGAAGCTTTGTTATAGGTGCTGACCAGATTTGGCTGCCCAACAAAATTCATCAAGGTTCTGAGGCTTCTGCATGACCGGATGACTGCCAGTGTTCTCCATAATGGTTCAAAGACAGACCCGTTCATCATCCAAACCGGGGTTAAGCAAGGATGTGTCATCACTCCAACCTTGTTCTCTATCTTCCTAGCAGTCATCCTAGTCCTCCCCAAAGGCCACCTTCCCACTGGAGTTGACATCAAATACAGAATGGATGGAGGTCTCTTTAGTCTTGGACGTTTCTGTTCAAAGACCAAAGTTTGCAAGGCATCCGTCATTGACCTCCAGTACGTTGATGTCTCTGCCATCCTTGCACATACCAGGAGCGACCTCCAGTCTGCACTAGATCTCTTTGCAGAAGCTTACCGAAGTCTGGGACTCTCACTTAACATCAAGAAGATCAAGGTGCTCTATCAGCCTACTCAAGGCCTTGTAAATGACCCTCCACAATTCACCATTGAGGGACAGACCCTGGAGACAGTCGAGCACTTCCCTTACCTCGGTAGCCACCTCTCCCTAACAGCGAACATCAACAATGAGATTCAGTACAGGATCCATTGCGCTAGTACCCCATTTGAGAAACTGCTTCTGTGCATCTTCACTGACCGTGACATATGAAAGGACTCCAAGATCCAGGTATACAGTTCAGTTATCATCCCTACCCTTCTTTATGGATGTGAAACTTGGGTGACTTATGGACATCATCTAAAGAGCCTGGAGAGGTACCTCCAACGATGTCTCCAGAAAATCCTCCGCATCAAGTGGGAAGATCACTGCATTAACGTCAGTGTTCTCGCTGAGGCCAGTGTCACCAGCATTGAGGCAATGATCCTTAGACATCAATTCCACTGGACTGGACACTGTGTAAGGATGCCCAACTCTCGACTCCCCAAACAAATTTTATACTCACAGCTCCGTCACGGCCAGAGATCCCGTGGTGGTCAAAGGAAATGCTACAAACACACACTGAAGGCATGTCTCAAGAAAACAGATATGGACATCATGAGCTGGGAGGAGCTGGCCACCAACCAATCTCAATGGTGCCAGAACCTCCATCAAGCGGGGGCCTGCTTCGAAGAGAAATGCCTTGCCCTCAAAGCTGAAAAGAGAGAGCATAGGAAGGAAAGGGAAAGAAATCCCAGCCAGCGGGCAGCTCTCCCACATGGAAGCATCTGCAATTTCTGTGGATGAACCTGTGGCTCTAGGATTGTATTACTGAGCCGCCTCAGGACCCATCAGTGAACCATGGTAGAGATCATCCTTGAACTGAGGAATCGCTGATGACGATTACATACTAGATCCAACAACGATTAAAACAACCTGTTTTATATACATCTGAAGGTTACCACAATAACCTCCCTGCATGAGGACCTGAGAGGGAAAAGGAAAACCAAAGAGGACACTATAGCATAGTCAAGAAAAGGGAGGGGGGTGCTCATAGGTGGCCAACCTTATGGACTAGAAATTGTAAAGGATAGATTAGGCTAAGAAAATAGAAGAATTGTTGCAACAGATTTAAGAAAAGGTCGGTCCTCAAGAGTGGCAGGAGCTCCCTGTCACAGGCAGAGAGTGATAGGAAGAGAGAGTTCCTGGTTGCTGATTCAGGGAGAGGTCACAAAACACTTGAAGGAGCCAAGTAAAAGGAGAGGAGATGGATCACCGGTTGTTGAGGATTTCAATAGATTGTCACCACCCCGAAGAAGAAACCTGGCCAGGTAACAAGACAGTTTAACTGAGTATTGTCATAAAAACCAATGCACACAATAAGGCAGTTATAACAATGCTAATGAGAGAACTATATTCAGCCTAATGGTGCTGAGGTAAACATGCAATAGAGTCCCACAGGACTCCTAGCCACACTGACCCAGACACCAATAATGGGGGAAGGTCTCTACTACCATTGAAGACCTGTCCCTACCTGGCCTTGGAATCCAAAAGAACATTGATTCTGCAGGTCCATATGTCCCTGACGGAGTACAACTGACAGGTACTAGGCAACATCTGGTGGAACAGAGGTGGTAAAGGGGAGAGGGGGGAAGATGCCACTTTATGTAGAAGAATAGGATTATTGGGAAAGCCGTTAATGCAGAGCTGTTTAAGTGGTCCTGGCCAGGAGTCAGGCAACTATTGTGCCCTCCAGGGGTCCAGATTGCCCCACATCTAAATGTTGGAAGTTTCATGCCTCTGGGCGCTCAACAAAAGGGAGGGGGAAAATAGAGGTGCTTAGCTCCCTCTCTAATGGCTCGCAGTATCAACTTGAGAAAATAAGATCTCCCTTAACACCCATAGTGCACACATATACATAGTGCAGGAGCCGAAGGGAGATGGGGGGTGCATAAGGGGGCAACAGCCCAACCTCCCTGTGAGTAGCTGGTACTCAAGCCCTATGGGCCCTTCAAATGGTTATCCATTTATGTGGTGGATGAAACAGCTGGGCCTCGCCACCCAGCGTGCTGCCCTCCAAGGACAAATTATTCATGCAGACAAAAAAATCAGTCTAGATAAACAAAGGAATATAGCAAAGTCATCATTATCGGTCCTGCAAGTCATCCATTCTTTCCAGGCATCGCAGGTCAATCCAGATGGTTCTCTACACTCCTGCAAGGCTGCAGAGGGCCAGCCAGGGTTTCTGCAAAGGACTTGACCCCTGGCTTGAGCAGACCTGCTGCAGATGCCAGCTCTTCCTCAGTTTCCTCTACAGCCGCAGCCCAGTCCAGTGGGGCAATGAAGTCCATAGGTTCATGCTGGTCATCATCCTGTTGCTCGCGACTCAAGTCTTCCTCTGGATCTAAGACTTCCACTCGGGGGAACTTGGCAGGGGGGAGGCTGTCACCCTACTGGTGGCTGAGGGGCAAGGGCTCCTACAGCGTTGATGTTGAAGATTGGTGGGAGAGTATTTCAGATGCATGCCTCCCTGCTGTATCTTAAGCTGCAGGGAGCTGGGCATTTATCAACAGGCAGGCCTCCAAAAACCTCTGTTATCTTATAGTCTTGCAGGAAAGATCTGGGGGGCCCATTAGCAGTGGGACCAGTCCGGGTGATTTTAGTGTCCTCTGGGAACCCTTTCTCCCTTCTTTCAGGCCTCCTACCAGCATGGTCCCCAGGCACCCAGAGGCATCTGGGAGACATAGCTTTCGAGAGGAGGCCAGGCCGGTGATTATTAAGCCACACTTCAGCATCCCGCGGATATTCAGCGAGGAAAATTCCGTCGCCTTTGGAGATATACAGTGTGATGAGTCTCTGAAAACGATATTGAAAAGAATTAGCCTGCAGAATCTTCTTAATAGGTCCAAAAGCTTTCCTTCTAGCAGCCACCTCCTGAGAGAAATCTTGGTAGAAAGAAATGGTATCCCTCCTCCAAGTAAGCTCACCAAGGTCCCTGGTGGCTCTAAGCACTCTCTTTAACAGAGTACCTCAGCAGACAGGCAATGGCGGTCCGAGGGGCAGTGTCACCCCCCGGTCTGACAGCCACTCTGAGGGCCCTTTCCATGTCAATTGGTTCCCACCATCTCTCGCCTAGCAGTTGGGGCAGCAATTCTGTAAGAAAATGCTCCATATTGGGTCCGTCAGCTCCCTCAGGCACCCCCAAGATTGTGATATTATTTCTCCTCCCCCTATTCTCCTGTTCTTCAGCTCTTTCCTAGAGCCTGGAAAGCTTGGCTTCATGGTCCCTTAAGCACTGCCAGACCATGACATGTTGTCTCTCAAGCTCCTCAGTCCTTTGCTCTAAGACATTCTGCTTATCTTCCAAGTGTCGAACGTCTCCAATGTTCCCTGCCAGAGAAGCCCCAATGTTATCCACTCTAGTTAACAAGGCATCCAGCATTCTAGTAATATTAGAGATGACATCCCCCTCCTGTGCCTGCTCAGGGGGGGGTCCCTCTGTGTGGCCCAGTTCTAAACTGTGAGTGCCCTCCACAGAGGCAACCATCCTCCTGCCCGTCCAAATCTATGTCTCAGGCACTTCCTGATGAATGGGGCCAGTGAGACTGGGAAATGGCAATATCCCACGGAAATCACTACCTGACAGTGTATTCACGGGCATAGAACTACTCCGTAAGTGACATGGTGGGGATACTAGCACTCCGACATGCAGGCTGATACAGCCTACTGCAGCAATGCGGCTTGCAACTAGCAAAGCTACAGCAGGCAGAAAGAGGGTGGCTCACCCAGTGGAAAATTGCAGGATAACAGCAGAAATGGTAGGGAGGGGATTTCCAGCTATTAAAACTTCATCTCAGTCAGGCATATCAATAGTCTTCAGGCAATTAGGCTCCAGGGAGGGACAGAGCAAAATTTCTAGGCTGCCATTACTTTCAGGTCCAAACCACGCCCCCCGAGGATGTAGTATCTAGCACATTGGTCAAATGCTCCAGTGCTTTGAGCCCTGCAGAAGAGGGTCTGTAGTACCCCATTATTCAGAGAGAGAGATGGCTTGCGAGAGTTGGATCATTAAGATAATGCACTCAGATTCTTTGGCCACAGTAGTAGATTCAATTAGGGAGGCAAAAATGTATTTTGAATGTAGATTGCTACCCCTCCTCCACATCGGTCTGACCTAAAAAGATTGTACAAGGGAATATTGACCTCATAATCCTTACTGGAAGGCTTCAACCATGATTCAGTGATTACAAGGATGTCTGGACTAGAATGATAGGTCCAGGCCTGGATGGCATCACGTTTCTTTAACAGACTATAGGCATTAATGTGTAGAAAACTCATCCCCTTCAACTGAGGCAGAACTGAAGATACAGATATGGACTGAAGTGGGCCAGGGTTGAGCTCAGCATTGCCTGCACATATTAGCAGCAACAGTATTATTTTTTTTTAGTAAGTTTAGTGAAAGTCTAAGCAGAGGAATCCTTCTCCTTTTATGTGGGCGGGCAGAGACAGGTGGTGAGTCTACGGAGCCTGGTCCAAA
This sequence comes from Neoceratodus forsteri, assembly GCA_016271365.2. Lineage (NCBI taxonomy): Eukaryota > Metazoa > Chordata > Ceratodontiformes > Ceratodontidae > Neoceratodus > Neoceratodus forsteri. Next base: position 1,606,952,941 of record CM057452.1, read on the forward strand.
GGGACCCAGGGCAGCATACAACAGCAGCCTAACTGAGAAAGTAAGAGGACTCATAAGAGGGGAGGAGGAGGACAAGTTTTGACAAAAATATCCCCCATAGTATGTTCTACAGTATGTATAACACTAAGTGTACAGCACAGAGTAGAGGTCCCTGATCGAGCTAGCGGGACATATGCTGGAAATAAAGAGCAATGTGTATATAATCCTGAGGTACAGGGAGGCACAGCGGCTACTGTAATGGCAAGGGGTTCAAGGGAGCAAATCATCACAGCTGCTAGGTATCCTAGTATGAGGGATATGGGAAACATTTTTGAGAGTGTTATGCAAGGTAGAAAAGAGCTAAAGACTTGGAGATGCAGTACGGAGGAGTGCTAAGGGATAAAATAACACCAAGGTTGGTTAATGGGGGGGGCACATCAAGCAGCAGCTGGGTGGTGGTCACTTGTGTGACACCATATGCCCAACACCCCGAAGCTGCTTTAGCAGGAAGAAAATACGAAAGAAGAAGGGCAGGGTAAAATAGGTAAAGATTAGCTACACTATAACGAAGCCCTTTTAGCTGTGCAATAAATGGCCAGCTGAATTACCAGCATCTGGCAGGGTACAGGGACAGTGAAAGGACTGTTGGAGAAGGAGCTGGTAGTTGCCTCAGGTTTCAGCCAATAGAGCAAAAAGCCAACAATAGATATCAGCCAATAAAAGAGAAGCGATAACGGGAGGGCAGAGCAAAAATGTATTTAATAGAGGCTGGGTTTGGGGCAGGATGGCGGGACAAAATAGAATGTCTAATATTTTAAATTCAGAGCAGGAGAGTCCAAACAAGCCCAAGCCGAGCCGAGGATACAGACTACTGTCTCAGATAGAGAAGCTGCATGGACCTCAGGCTGGGAACGAAACAGCCAATAGCAGGAGTAACAGAGGAGCAGGAAACCAACCACGAGCAGAGCCATAGATCCATCAGGAAATATGATGAGATGGGTCCTGTATAGGAGAGTGGAGTGAACTTTGGGGCTGAAGAGTCCAAGGCACACCTCGATGCCCCTCACTTGCTGCAGGGTGTGGAATGGTATGAGCATTACAGACGAGAATCCCAAGTCACACCCCTGATGCCTCTCAATCTCTACAGTCTGGGGCGTTATGGTCGGAAACCCTAATGCCTCAGGCGTTTGTTGGCATTTTCACTCCAAATTTTCAAATTTTTTTTTGTGACCCCCACCTTATGAACAGTGGCAATATCAGTTTGTTAGCTGAAAGATGATTTGCACAGTGACTATGCCATTTGGCACCAGAGGTGCGAAAACACATTCGAACAGGATGTGAAAAATGACAGCTGTACTGTTCATGGGAGGTGCAAAAATGTCAATGTTGAAAATTCTGCAGTGAAAATATTAAAAACTGGTGAAGTCACGAGTGTGCATAGAAAATGTTCAACGCACACCCGTAATGCAATTAGTTTGGGGATTTTTTATAGCAGATTGTCAACACAGGGATTTTGTAACCTCCGTGTCACTGTGATTTTTTTAATCTGTCCCGAACAGTGATTTTCCACAGTGACCACGCATTTCTGCACTGGAAGTGCGAAAACACATTCCGGCCATGGTGTGAAAAATGACAGCTGTACTGTTCATAAGGAATTGTGGAAAAATGCCAGTGGTCAAAATCTGGACTGAAAATATTAGAAATCCATAAGCAATGAGGGTGCATGGAAACTGTGCAATGGTCGCTCGTAACACATTATGGACGTATTTCACCAAATTTTTAACATAGCCATTTTAACACCTCTGCTCATGAGCAGTGTTACTGTGATTTTCTTAATCTGTCCCGAACATTGATTTCGCACACCGACTGAGCCATTGTATGCTACACAGGCAGAAACATTTTGGCCAAGATATGAAAAATGACAGCTGTACTGCTCATAAGAAGGTGTGGTAAAAATGGCAATGTTGAAAATCTGGAGTGAAAATATTGAAAATGCGTGAACTTATGAGCATGCGTAAGAACAGCGCAATGCATGCTCTTAAAACAGTAATTTGAGGGAATTTTTTCACCAAATTTTTAACATAGCCATATTAACACCTCTGCCCATGAGCAGTGTCACAGTGATTTTCTTAATCTGTCCCCAACATTGATTTCACACACCGACTGCGCCATTGTGTGCTACATGCGTGGAAACACATTTTGGGTCAGATGTGAGAAATGACAGCTGTACTACTCATAAGGAGGTATGGTAAAATGGCAATGTTCAAAATCTGGAGTGAACATATTGAAAATTTGCAAATTTACGACAGTGTGCAGGAACAGTGCAACGCATGCTCGTAAAACAGTCATTTTTGGGAATTTTCTCACCAAATTTTCAACTTAGGGTTTTTGGGTGCCTACCTCATGAACTGTGACACTGTCATTTCATAAATCGGTCCCAAAAGGTGGTTCCGCGCAGTGACCGCGAAATCACCTTTCAGGGCCGATTAATGCCATGACAGTGATAGAATTCATGAGGTGGGGTCCCAAAAAACCCATGTTGAAAATTTGGTGAAAAATTCCAAAAAATGCCCGAGATATGCATTAAAGTTGAAAAAAAATATATTTATTCCATTATACAGCTTACCAGCATTTCTTCAGTTCGCGGTCGGCTTTGAAGAGTGCAGACGTGTTCCCGGTCCACCAAAGATCATCGCACCAAGCTCTGGAGGTAAGTATGGGGTGAGGAGGGGGTGTGGGGAGGCAGGGTGTGCAGAGGGTGGGTGCAGGTGGGGGAAGATTGGGTCAGGACAGTCAGTGAGGGAAGGTTTTTTTTTTCTTTCAGGTTTCTTTTTTTTTTTAACTTAGACAACGCGGGACTTGTGCCATGCTGGGGTGGGCTCCCAGCGTGGCAGCTGGAAGGCTGTTTGGGGGGACCGTGGAGTCAACGGGGGATTGGGCACCCCTGTCAGCCATACGATCTGTTGCCACGCTGAAGTGGGCTCCCAACGTGGCACCTTGTAGTCTCTTGGGAGGGGGGACAGTGGAGCTGACTGAGGATTGGACACCCCCATCGGCCATATGATCTGTTGCCACACTGGGGTGGGCTCCCAGCGTGGCATCTGGAACTCTGTTGGGGGTCGAGCGCAGCACAGCAGATGGGGGATTGGGCACCCCCATCAGCTATACAGTGTGTGCATGGGGGGGAACAGGAGCACGCAGTATGCGTGTGTGTGTGGGGGGGAGCGCGCATGAGCACGCGGTATCTTATTGTTGCTCACTGAAGTGTAGCTCTCCCTTTCAACTGTACGGCACTGCATTTTGGATCTTGGTACTATGTTTCTTGCACTTGCATGCAAGCAAACATAAAAAGGAAAATAGAATAGCGTTTGTGCCATCAGGCAGGGGTAGCAAAAAGCACCTTAGGAAAAGGTAGATAAGATGTATCTGCTGCAAATTCAACCTTTTTGAATCTGCCTGGAGCTCCTGTTCCACAGTTAGGACTGTAAACCCTTCTTCTCGGAGCTCTGGTTTACAAACTTAGCAAATTAGCAGTGTACATAAAAAAAAACAACAACATACGAATGGACTAACAAGCAGAATCAAATCTAGCATTAAATAGTTACAAAATAGCAGATCTAATATTTTAAATTCAGAGCAGGAGTGTCCAAACAAGTCCAAGCCAAGCCGAGGATCCAGACCACTGTCTCAGAGAGAGAAGCTGCATGGTCCTCGGTCTGGGAGTGAAACAGCTAATAGCAGGAGTAAGAGAGGAGCAGGCAACCAATCACAGGCAGAGCTGTAAAGCTAGAAACCAATCACGCAGCTGGTGTTCAGTCCCAGTTACCATACCTGTTTGTTGGGTCTTGGGAGCTATGTTTGATATGGTGTCATGCATACTTTGTGCCACTTTCTCAACATTCTACAATTTCTCATTCTTCAGAATTGGTTTACCTACGCTGAATCGACAACACTGTTGTCGATGTTCGGCATAGCAAGATCCCCTATGTCGACAGGCGAAATTTCACCTGTTCGACATTGGTGTGTTTCTATTGGGGGCTGCACCCCCTAAACTCCCCATGCAGGGGGCTGTGTCCCTGCACTCCCCCTACTATATATTATCAACTCTGAGTCAGAGTTAACTTGAAGGAGGGGTGAAACACAGTGAAAAAGTGAAATTTTGCCTTCAGGTCCCTCACATCGACAATTTCGAAACCTGTTGAGTTTGTCACTGTGAGGGATTTCGCTGTGACTGTTTTGATGTGCAGTTAGCACACCCACAGAGTCAGGCCATGCGGACAGCACTGGCAGCGAGTACATTCCTGAAAGAAAGGCAGCGCATGATGGGGACTCTGATAATGAGGGCTCAGAGCCAGAGGAACCTGTGAGATGTCAGACCTAAAAACCTGGGGGAAAAGTAATCAGAGGAAAGGTCATTAGGGGCCAGTAAAACTGAAAACAAAGTTATGCCTGGCTTGCCTGTCTCCTTTACTGAGGGCAGGTCTCATACCGAATCATCCACTAAGGACATTGAAGAAAATAATCAAAATATAGAAATTAACATAGACATGCCGGATGATGATTCAGAAGTTGCAGTGCCAGGGACAAAAATGAAAAAGACAGCCTCTTTTGTTTGGAGTTTTTTTCCACCTTGACCTAAAGAACAGTATGCATGCAATATGTTGTTTAAGTAAGGCCTCTTTCAGCAGTAGAAAACAGGCAAGCAACCTTGGCACGTCAACCTTAATAAGACACTTACATCGGATACATCCATTTCAGTGGGCCAGGAATAAATCACAAGGTGACATGGCAGAGGATGTATAGGTTAACACTATAGCAACATTTTTCCACGTACAATGAACCCCTCAGACACCGAGCAGTACTTTGACTGCATCACCCCCTTTATCTGCTAGGTCTTTATCAGAATCAGAAGGCTCCCCAATTGACAACAGAATGAGGTCTTCTCTGTCTCCTCCAACCTGTTTTAGTGTGCCAGTCGCACCTCAGAACCAGTTAACAATGCTGCAGGCTTTTGAACTGAGAACTAAATATTACCAAAGCCATACTGCTGCTCAGCCATTAAATAAAGCAGTATCTGCAATGGCTGCACTGAACACATGCCCATTTTCTATTGCTAACTGTGCTGGGTTTTGTGAGGTGACGACACTTGCTGCCCCTCAATATCAGCTGCCTTCATGGACATATTTCTCCAAAAAGGCTGCACCAACTCTTTATAGGGAACTGCATCAGAAGGTAAACAGTGCCTTGCAGTCATCGGCTATTAAAGAAGTACATATAACAACAGACATGTGAATGAGTGGTCAAACAGTAGACTACATGGCTGTCACCACCCACTGGGTATAATTTTTCTTTATAATCTTCTGGCACCACCAGTGACCAACAAAATCCTCACAGACAGGTTGCCCTCTATATTATAGACTGTGACAAAGAAAATCACACTGGTGTGAATATCTTACAGGAGCTAAAGGAAACTTCTCAGAATGGCTTTCCCCTAATGCTGTCCCCATACCTCAGGATTGAGGTTGCAGACAATGGAGCTAACATTGTGAAAGCATTAAAGGATGGTGAGTTTCTGCATTTACCATGTTTTGCACATACTGTCAATCTAGTGGTACAGTACTTCCTCAATGAAGACAGGAATGTGCATAATATGCTGGATGCTGCACACAAGATACTGTATGTGATCACTTTAGGCACTCTGCTAAAGCTTGTAAAATTTTGCAGGAACTGCAAAAACAGAATAACTAACCAATTCACCAGCTAAAGCAAGAAGTTGCCACTAGGTGTAACTCTACCTTTTATTTATTTTTTTCATTGAAATGTTTCACCAGGAGGGCACACTGAACAACAGGTTGCTCATCTCACGGTGCGACCTGGGGGGGAAGGGTTACATAGAGTTGTGAAGGATGATCAGTTACACTATTATGTGGGTGGTACAAACAAAACAACATTGTAAGATTGTGCAACAGTTGGAACACAAGGTATTGTACAATAAACAGTAGTGGAACATTGGGTAAATTACAATATGTGTCCAAAATCATACAAAAGAACATATGAACATTCAAAACAGTAATAATGCAATGGAACCATTTATAGTGCATGAGTGTACCAGGAGCAGGCTCGAGGTAGTACTCAAGTGCTGTTGGAGTAAAAAGGATGGGGTTAGGTTGTGCACACTGGTGAGCAGAAGGACAGGTGGAGAAGAGAAGGGGGAAAGGCAAGAACTGAATATGAGGACAAGGGGTAGCCATTTCCTAATTTCCCCTTCAAGATATTGAGAACCCTGTTGGGGAGGGGTTATGGTAGGAAAGCAGAAACTGGGGATAGGTATTAAGGTGGGTTAAAGCAGGAACAGCTGAGGGAAAGATAATTGTGTAGGGCAGAGGTAAGGGAGTAGTTGGAGGAGAAGTGTATTTTGGGAGAAGGGAATTCCAGATTTTAGGGAAACGATGAGCGAAACCAGTCTGACCGATGAGGGTGGAGCGGCGAGGGACCATAAAGGTGCGGGTGTCATTTGATCTGAGAGAGTGGGTGGGGAGAGGTGGAGTGGAGAGAGAGGATGAGAGATAGGAGGGGAGCCCCCTGAACCAGAATATGGAGGTTAGTTTGGCACAGTGAGAGATGCATCTGTGAGATAGTGGAAGGAAGGTTAGAGAGTGATAAAGTTCACAGTGGTGGTAGCAGGAAGGGGAGTCGATAGCAAAGCAGCAGAAGGAGTTAAAGAGTGTGTCCAACTTAGTCAGGGAAGATTTGGGAGCAGCACCATAGACTACATCACAGTAGTCAAAGATGGGTAGTATCATCTTCTGGACAATCCCATGCCTCGCAGTCAGTGGGATGCAACTGCAATTCCTGTACAGAGCACCAAACTTGGGGTGCAGTTTCTTCAGGATAGCATGGATATGCACAGAGAAGTTGAGGTGCTGGTCCAGCCAAACTCCCAGATATCTAAATGAGGAGGTGTCCTCCAAGATGGTCCCATCAAGGGTGTGGAAGGTGGGTAGGGTCGTGAGCCTAGAGAGTCTCTGCCTGGTGCCAAAGGTCATTGAGACTGTCTTCTTGGCATTTAGAAAAAGCTGGTGAGAAGCAAATCAGAGCTGAACTTTGTTGAAGTCATGCTGTAAGCTGGTTTGCACAATATTTACATGTTGCAGTGGCTCCAAGAACAACACAAAGCAGTGTACCAGTACACTATGGACCATGCAATTGGGAAAGGGGATGTTACACTCATCTCTGGGCAATGGAATCTTAACTCATATTTATGTCAGTTGCTACAGCCATTTCAGGAAGCCACACGTGAAGTGAGTGCTGACAGTGCAACCATAAGTCAAGTCATTCCATTGATACGTCTTCTCATGCAGAGACAGGAAAGATTCCAATAAAAATTTGAAGAGCAAGGTGCAAGTACAGGTGTCACTCTTGCTGAAAAATTGTCTTTGTGTTTGGAAATGGACCACAGGATTGCTACTGATTTTGGAATCTGAACATTATGTGATAGCAATAATGTTGGATCCATTCTCAAATCTGGTAGTGTAGACCTCAACTATTATAAAGAACTGCCCATTAACAAAGTTGCTCTAAAAATGACAATAGAAACTTCAACTTGAAGTGCAGCAGCTGCTGATCATGAAAATAGCCAGGCTTACTTCCAAGAAACAGATCCCACCGAAGGCAGAAGAATAAGAAAAGCCTCGCAGTCAGAACCCAGGAGCAGTTTGTATGGTGCCTCCATGGACAACATTTGGGTAGGACTGGATGACATAGAGAAAGACATTACTGTTACTTCTCCCATCACAAGCTACTCAGCCAGCAGTATGGTAGATGATTTCTTAAAGGATCCCAGAAAGCTAAATGTTCAAGATGACCCACTATACTATTGGCATGAAAAGGGTACAGTCTGGCCAGCATTGCAAAAAGTGGCCCTTTACTATTTAAGTTACCAAACACAAGTGTCAGAAAGCATATTTAGCACTGCAGGCTATGTTGCTAGTAATAGGAGGAGAACTCCTTCCAGAAAACATTGAAATTCTAACTTTTATTAAACTGAGCTGTGGTGTATTCGTGGGATACTCAGGGGCACTTCCAAAACACTGCTTGGACAGTAGTCATGATGAGTCTGTTGGCAGTGATGTTGAAGAAGAATAGCACTATTGGCCCAGTACTGAGGGAAAGGAACTGTTGTTCAGCCTGTCCCTCATCTCATTCATGTCCTGTCTCATGCCAGTCACCATTTTCTTTCTTCCACTAAACTGCTGCCTAGCAAGACTACAAAAGCTAGGGGCTACTCTCTGACTCCATGGAACATATGAAAGAATTTCACACTCACACATTTTTTCTTCAATCATTCATTTGTAAGGGTACCTTAAATTTGTAAATGACTGTATTGATTTCTGGTAGATGTTTTCCAGTTATGTACCACATTTGCCAAGTCTCTGCCTTGGATAACATCTAACTCCATTCTGACTTCTGACTGATCTGCTGCTCTTGAATTGATAGTCATCTATGAAAGAAAAAAAATGAAAAACATTACATAAAAGTGGGTATTCTCTTACACAAATCACAATGCTACCTCAGTCTGACTTTTCATGGTGTAGTACTACAAAAAAAATTGTATATCTTAATTGAGTAACAACAAAATTGTCAAAACTGTGGGGGCCCACAGCTGACAATACAAACAAAGTTGGCTTATAAAAAAAAATTAGTTCAAAAGGGTGGGTAGGAGGGTCCAATATATTCTGTGTGTGCATGCTGCTACCTTTAAAAAAAAATCTCCTCTCAGACCATCACCTGTCATTTACTGTGCCCTCCTGTCCAGTTACCCTCCATCAGTCACCAAGTCACTTTTGTTAGCAGTACACACCTTGCTTAACAGACTAAATAAGGTAGCCAGGGGGTAATTTTTTGTGTATGCGTGTTATTCTTTGATAACCAGGTAAGGCCCACTAGGCAGAAGTGCTTGTTTTCAGAGGTGACCCGGGAGCACTTGGGTGTTTAAGTAGTTACTTCCTCAGAGTCACACAATATGCAAGTGGAGGTTGTGCGAAATCAAACTCAGGTCTGCTGGACCAAGCTCAGACACAGCTCATTACAATAAACTCTAGACTATACTGCCAGGCAATACTGCTACACTCAACTGTTACATTGCCTCAGCCTATGTCTCTGTATTCAACATCTTGTCTCCTGTCATTTATTGCTAGGAATTTAGACTGCAAGCAAATAAATCTATGTGCTTATTCAACTTTAGCACTGGCTCAAAATACCATACAAGATACATAATTTCCTGGGAACTTACTAACCGCTGGGCCTTGCTAGCTGCCATGCTATTAAACTGTTTTTCTACAGAATTTTACCTGTTTTCCTTTATATTATACTTTAAAATGAAGGTACAGACCACGTTTTATGTTGAATTAATGTTGATCGTGAATCCAAAATCAGAATCAGAACCAAAACTAGAGGTGATCTGGCCAAACCAAAAACAAACCATCTCTGCTTTTGCACATCTCTAGATTCAAGCATTATAAAAATATCATATAAGATTATTTTTGGAAATGATCAGAAGATGCTAGTGGTTGTTCTAAGAATAAATGCATTACTTTCTAGTTTATAAACTGGGTCTAAAAATCTAAGAAATACATGGGATCTAAAATATGGAATGGTCTGTCACAAACGCACTCAGCAGGTCAGTCCCTCTGCTCCCACAGTGCCAACCTCCGAGCGCAGTAATGTGAACAGGTAACAGACAGGGTAACCCTCCTGTCTGCTTGCAGGTCCAAATCACCTTTGGTCTCAAGTTCTGGGGGAATTCAAACTGTGAACCTTATGCTAGCGTACCCAAATGTACAGGCTCAGATAATATTCTCTTCGGGGAGATGCAATATATCTTTCGCCTAAGGGTACCTAGTCAGGTATCCAAAATGAACCCTTAAAACTTGATAAAAGACCTTAGGTATATTCTTACCTTTTCCCAGTTTGGTAACACCATAAAGCTTTTGAACGGTTGTCAAACTTAACCATCTATACGTCACATGCAAAAAAGAACTTGCAGACCCAGTCAGTCTTTCAAAATAATATATTTACTAAAATGGATAAAAATATGAAAAATGTAAACATAGAACAATATATCAAAGAGCATACAATCACTTAAAAGAAAACAAGGAAAGGTACAAAACAAAAACTCCTACCACAATACAGTTAGACTTTTTCTATCTAATGTATTACTTCTATAGTGCTTATAGTTACAGTATATCAGACAGCTGTGTCTGTCTAGAGTCCCAAGATGGTATGTCACCCAACAGTTTAGACACAGTATAGTTTAAGCTGTCTCTCTCTCCACACCCCTTCTATGAGTCATCTAGCACCTCCTTTTAGAATATAAAAAAATACAAACCTGATGTCCTATCAGAAGGTATTTTAAATAAGGTGATATCAGCAAAAACTCATTTCCCAAATTATAAGTCTTTGATTTCCCAGTTCAAAGGGTTTTATAGCGTTTTAACACCAGTTGATATTAAATGTTCTTCCTCATAAGACGTCATAAAAGTTTATGATGTCCATCCTCTGACAGACTCATAAAGTCCCATTTTGTTTCCACTTCAAAGAAGCAACAGGTCATAAAAAAAAGGGCATAAAATGCAATGTCTCAAGGACATTAATTACATTACAGGGATCTCCTGGTATAATATATATCCTGTCATTTCACTGAAACCTGGGGGGGGGGGGGCACCTATGGAATCCTAGGCTCACATACTATATTTTTATTTTACAAATATAGAACAATCATAACCAGCTGGCCAAGTGTCACAATCCTCCCCACCTAGACTGAATTTGGAGGTTCTATCGCCTGCATGGGATGAGCTCCCCAAGTCAGTTCACTCCTCATATACACGCGGCAGGCCATTGACATTCTGATTGGTCGCTCCAGCCCTATGTAAGATCATCATGTCATACCCTTGTAAGGCAAGACTCCTTCTTAATAGTCTACCATTAGTTTTTCCCATTTCGGTCAGCCAAACCAGGGGGTTGAGGTCCATTTGTACCTCAAAATGCTGCCCATATAAGTATGGCTCTAACTTCTTTGGGGCCCACACTACGGTAAAACACTCTTTTCCACAGTAGAGTATGCCTGCTCCCTGGGAAGTAACTTTTTACTCAGGTACACTACAGGGTGATCTTTCCCTTGGTTGGATGTCTGACTCAGAACTGCCCCAATACCCACGTCTGAGGCATCAGTCTGGCCTATAAAGGGTCTGCTACAGTCAGGACTTGTCAACACAGGCAAAGTCAAGTCAAAGTCAAAGTCAATTTTATTTAAAAAGACGCCCAATCCCGAAGGCTCTGGGCGCCGCACAAAAACTGTACAGTATGTCATACCGTATACATTATTAAAATATAATACACATAAAACTTAATCTCCAAAAGCCTGCATAAATAAAAAGGTCTTCAGATGACTCTTAAAGGCCTCTATAGTGCGGGCCTCTCTCACTTCAAGCGGCAATGAGTTCCAGAAAGCTGGAGCAGCAACTCCAAATGATCGATCCCCTGCTGATTTCAACCTTGCTCTCGGAACTTTGAGGAGGCCACCACTAGAGGAGCGGAGATCTCGGACAGAGGTGTACGGTGCCAGGAGATCAGAGAGGTAACCAGGGCCCTGTCCATGTAGGGTCTTATAGGTGAGAAAACCCACCTTGAACAATACTCTCCACCTGACAGGCAGCCAGTGCAATTCGTGCAATATCAGAGTAATATGACAGAACTTACTTTGTCCGGTCAAAAGCTGGGCAGCAGCATTTTGCACTAGCTGCAGTCTGTGAAGAGAAGTTCCAGAGACCCCGAGATAGAGGGCATTACAGTAGTCAAGCCTAGAGGTGACTAAGGCATGCACCAGAGTAGGGAGGTCCAGAGCCGGAACAAGGGGCTTAATCCTGGTGATATTTCTAAGATGGAAAAAACAGGAATGAACCACAGAGGATATTTGGGCCTCCATGGACAAGTTTCTGTCAAAGATCACACCAAGATTTCACACCCATGGGGAGGCCATCAATGACACAGCTCCTAGCACAATGCCAGTCACAGAATCAGAGGCCATCCCATCACGAGCTCTGTTCGACTCCACTACCAGTACCTCAGTCTTGTTAGGGTTCAGTCGCAGCCAGCTGGAAGACATCCAGTCATTTATCTCAGCCAGACAGATATTCAGCACATCCACTGCATTTGATGTTCCTGGGGCAAAGGATAGGTATAGTTGAGTATCATCAGCATAGCAATGAAAACTCAAACCATACCTCCTAATGATCCCCCCCAGGGGCAGCATGTATACTGCGAACAACATTGGGGCCAATATCGAACCCTGAGGGACTCCACATGAAAGGAGGCAGGGTACGGATGAGAAGTTACCCATCACAACCCGCTGCCTCCTGTTAGTAAGAAATGACTCAAACCATTTGATGACAATACCAGTGAGTCTGCATAACTCCCTCAGGTGGAACAGCAACACACAATGGTCCACAGTATCAAATGCTGAGGAGAGATCGAGGAGAACAAGAATTGTCTTGTCCCCCCGATCTCTAGCCCTGAGGAGGTAATTTTGCACCCGAACTAATGCAGTTTCAGTGCTATGTCTGGCCTGAAAAGCTGACTGGAAGGGATCATACAACTCATGGGTCATGAGATGTTCCCCCAACTGAAGTGATATCACCTTCTCAACAACCTTTCCCAAAAATGGAAGATTGGAGATAGGACGGTAATTTGCCCTAATCTCCAGGTCCAGAGAAGCTTTCTTTAAAAGGGGTCTCACCAGAGCCTCCTTCAAGGCATCCAGAAAGACACCCTGACTCAGGGAACACCGGACAATCAGGGCAAACACTGGGCCGAAAGTGTCAATGCACCTCATCAAGAAGCGCGTTGGCACGGGATCCAGTTCACAAAAGGTATACTTCAAGTTGGCCGCTATCTCAATGACCTCACGAACCTCCACTGGCCTAAACTCCCCCCAACTAGAGAGAGTGCTCTTAGAACACAACTGACGACTACTGACAGCAATGATATTACTGGCTGAGGAGACCTTCCGCCGGATCACAGACACCCTGTCCGAGAAAAACCGAGCAAATTCCTCACAATCCTCATTTGAGGAAACTCTTCCAGGCTGAAGACAGAGAGGATGAGAAGTCTGTCAACAGTCTGGAAGAGTGAGGCTGGTCAGCTTCTCCCAGCAGCAATCTCCCCGGGACAAAAATATTGCCTTCTTTTGGTTGATTGCCTCCTGATATGCGCAGTAATGCGCACACAGGACCAGTTTGTCAGCCCCCAGACAGGATTTCCTCCAGCGATGCTCTAATCTCCGACCCAGCTTCTTCATTTCCCTGAGATCGCCATCATACCAAGGCGACCTCAGGTATGAAGTTCTGGGTCATACACGGACAGGTGCGAGGGAGTCGATGGCACCAGTTAGCACCTCATTATAGGCGTCTACCCCGGCGTCAACTGCTCCGACGCATGCATCGCCCACCCTTGACAAATCAACTGCCGCCACAAAACCCTCAGGGGTAAGATCTTTTAACGGGCGGCAGCGAAATGTCTCAGAAGGGGAAAAGTTTATGGCGGGAGCATTAAATGTGAACTTCACCGTGCAATGATCAGACCAAGCTACTCGATCAATATCAAGGTCAGCGATCTCAAGCCCCAGTGAGAACACCAGGTCCAATGTGTGGCCATCCTAGTGAGTAGGCACGCCGACAGACTGCACCAGCCCCAAAAGGGACATACTCTGCAGTAACTCATCGGCGCACCTTTGACTTCTATCCTCGGCCCAAACATTGAAGTCCCCAAGAAAAATACATCTTGGGGAATCCAATGTTTCGCCGGCAGCAAACTCGGCGAATTCCTGCAGGAACCCCCCCATCAGACCAGAAGGGCGATAGACGAGGAGGATCCTGCAGCCAACGCCAAGTCCTCCACCGACGGCCACATACTCAAATGAACCTGGGGTTCCCACCGGGTGCACGGTGAAGTCCAGGTTTGATTTAAAACAAATAGCCACACCGCCTCCCCTACGATTTTCTCTGGGGCAGTGCACCACAGTGTATCCTGGGGGACTGTAGCCTCAAAAACAGGGCCAGCAACATCTCCCACCCAGGTCTCTGTAATGCATGCCAGGTCAACCGATGAGACCAGAGTGGCAATAATAGCCGTCTTGTTTCTGATCGACCTGGCATTGCATAGCACTGCCGTCAGAGGTATCGAGGATGATGCAGCCCTAGAGGTCACCTGGCCACTTGATCATGTGGCCCCCCTGGAAATAGGCACCAACCACGTCTGGCTTCTCCTAGATGCTCTATTTATTCCAGGGCATCTCCTGGACTTCACCACCTCAATCCTTTGATCAACCCACTCCTGGTCATCCCACAGCGCATGCCCGAAATGATCCCCCACAATCCCCACTTCCCTACAACGTCTGATAGTAATATCAGATACAGGAAGGGGGATAAAAGGACGCAGTGCATGCAGCTGCGAGTTCCCATAGACAATCCTAGGCCCCATGACTCATCTAACAGAACCCCTACACATGTCTAATTAAATAAGCCAAGTGGCACATATAAATTATGCAAGCAATACATATAAAACTCTACTTTACAATAAAACTGGTTGACATACATAAGCTATTATACCATAATATAATTCTCACCCCTCATCCAGAACAAGCAAATTTCAACTCCGAGTGGTGCTCACGCCACTCACAACGCTCGTGCCAGCTCGCTTTGGCTGGCGTCTCTTGTTATGCAATGCCTCCCCACTCCACACACCAATCAGCTGGCAGCTCCCCTCTCACAGCTCCAGCTCCAGCTGGCAACGGATTAGTGCAGGTAGCTGGTAGCACACAGCCTCTCATGCTGTGTCAAGCACACAGGGCTCAGTGGGTAGACAGATAAAAATGCAGTCAGGAGAGATATAAATCCAAATAGTTAACCAGCTCGTTCACAGCTGCAACGAGCAGCGCTCTCACCAAATACGGAGGGAACAAACACAGAAATGCCGCTTGCGAGTGGCGTCCACGTTTATGCAATGCCTCCCCACTCCACACACCAATCAGCCGGCAGCTCCCCTCTCACAGCTCCAGCTCCAGCTGGCAATGGATTAGTGCAGGTAGCTGGTAGCACACAGCCTCTCACGCTGTGTCAAGCACACAGGGCTCAGTGGGTAGACAGATAAAAATGCAGTCAGGAGAGATATAAATCCAAATAGTTAACCAGCTCGTTCACAGCTGCAACGAGCAGCGCTCTCACCAAATACGGAGGGAACAAACACAAACCAGGCACACTGCACAGTGCCTCCTTCAGTCTGGTAAAGGCTTGTTCACAGGCTGGTTCCCAGGTAATTTTCTTAGGCATCTTTTTCTTTACCAGGTCAGATAGGGGAGCAGCCAGGGCACTGTAATTGGGTACAAATTTCTCATAGTACCCTGCTGTTCCTAGAAAACTCCTGACCTGCTTCTGCATTTCTGGTCTGGGCCATGCCTTGATCATCTCTATTTTCACTTGGTTAGGACAGAGCTGTCCCCTGCCTACAACATGCCCAAGGTATGCCACTTTAGCCATAACCACCTGGCACTTCTCAGTTTTTACAGTGAGCCCAGCATGCTGTATCCTGCCCAGCACTTCCCTAAGGTGGGACAGGTGTTCCTCCCAGCTGGCGCTAAAGATGGCAATGTCATCAAGGTATGCCACGGCATACTCGTCAACACCATTTAACACCTGGTTCACCAACCTTTGGAAAGTGGCCGGGGCATTCTTCATTCTGAAAGGCATTACTTTAAAGTCAAATAAGCCTATCGGAGTGATGAAGGCCGACCTCTCCCTAGCTCTGTCAGTTACCTCTACCTGCCAATACCCCTTTGTCATGTCAATAGTCGTAAGGTATGTCACTCTTCCCAACTTGTCCAGGAGTTCATCCATCTGGGGCATCGGGTGGTCGTCTGACTTCGTGGCTGCATTCAGTCCATGATAGTCCACACAAAGCCGAGTAGAGCCACCTGACTTGGGCACAAGGACTACAGGTGAGGCCCAGGGGCTGTGGGATCTCTGGATTACCCCTAAATCCAGCATTTCCTCCACCTCCCTCCTAATGTTCTTTTGGGCAGCCTCTGACACCCAATGCGCTGTCTGCCGTATGGGCGTCTGAGTGCCTGTCTCTACATCATGCGTCACTAAGGGGGTTAGTCCAGGCTTGGCACTAAACAGTGGGGCAAAGTCTGTTAAAACCTCCCTTACTTCCTGGATCTTGTCTGGGGCCAGCTGGGGTGACAGTTTAACTGCCTTCACAGAAGACTCCCACTTGCTTTCTTCCAGCAAGTCCAGAATGGGGTCTCCTTCATCTGTCCCCTCCCCAGGATTACATACTGCAAACACCATGTCAGCCCTATTAGCATATGGCTTCATCATGTTGACATGGTACATTTTTTCTGCATGTCTTCTGTCAGGTAACTCTATGATATAGTTCACGTCATTTACCTTCCTAACTACTTTGTACGGTCCTGCCTACTCAGCCTGCAGCTTGTCTTTCCAGACCGGAATAAGGACCATGACTTCCTGACCCACCGTGTATGAGCGAGCTCTGGCTCTGAGGTCGTACCACACTTTTTGTTTCTGTTGTGCAGCTGCCAGGTTGCTCTGGGCTGTCCCCATAAGCTCCTTCAGCCTTTCTCTAAACCTAAGGACATAATCCACTATGGGAGTTTCCTGAGTGGTGTGCTTGCCCTCCCAGTCCTCCCAGATCAAGTCTAGCGGCCCACGTACCTGGCGTCTATATAAGAGCTCGAAGGGGGAAAATCCTGTCGACTCTTGGGGCACCTCCCTGTATGCAAACAACAGGTGGGGAAGGTATTTCTCCCAGTCCCTCCCATGCTGTTCAGCAAATGCTTGGAGCATTGACTTCAGGGTACCATTAAATCTTTCCACAAGACCATTGGCTTGTGGGTGATAAGGTGCCATGCGCCTCTGCATCACCCCACACTTCTCCCACAAACATTTCATCAGGTCCAACATGAAGGAACCCACTCAATCAGTGATAACCTCCTGTGGAAACCCAAAATGGGAGAAAATCCCATGTAAGGCATCTGCCACTTTGTCTGTCCTCAGTGAGGCTAGGGCAACTGCCTCAGGGTACTGGGTGGCATAATCCACCACAGTCAGGATGAACCTCTTCCCAGAGGAGCTGGGGGTATTTAAAGGCCCCACAAAATCCATTCCCACCCTTTGGAATGGCTCCTCCACTGTGGGCAATGGAATTAGGGTGGCTTGGGTTTTCTTACCTGCCTTCCCTATTTCTTGGCACCGGTGACAAGACCTGCAATACTCCTTCACCTGCTGGGTGAAGTTGGGCTAATTGAAATTCTTGGCCAATCACTGCATAGTGCATGTGATTCCCAGATGACCAGACAAGGGAATAACATGTGCAGTCTTGAGCAGCTGCTCATGATACCCCTGGGGAATGACAAGCTGCCTGCCTATCACCCTACCCCTGTCTTCACATGCTGAGTATACATCAGTCCATGTTCCCAATAAACCTTATGTTTACCATCACCTCCCTGTGCTCTGTCAGAGTCTGCCCAAGCCCTCAGCTTCTCTAGACTAGGGTCACTTTTCTGAGCAGCTGAAAACTCCTTACACATTCTTAAGGCATGGGACAGGTCCCTTTCAGTCTCTAAACTAGGGTTACTAGCACTAGCATCAGGGGACTCAGGATCACTGTCATCCTTAACCCTCTGACTTGGGTCACCCCATCTTCTTCAGAGTAACCCTCCACAGCTGTTTGGTTAACTGCTACTAGGGATATTTCTACCCCTTTTTCATTAGTCTCCATATCAGGAGACACATGCTGGGGAACCAGCGTCCCAGTGGTTTCCACAATGGCTTCTGTGGGGTTCAGGGAGCTACAGTTTTCCTTTGCTGCTTGGCTATAGGTAACTGCACACACCTTCCCCTGTTTGAGATTGTTGCCAAGGATGTCATCAACTGCTAAAGTTTTGGCTACAGCCACCTGTTGTACAGTCCCCCCGTTTCACCCCAGTCTAGGAGAACACTGGCAAGTG
Organism: Neoceratodus forsteri; assembly: GCA_016271365.2. Classification (NCBI taxonomy): domain Eukaryota; kingdom Metazoa; phylum Chordata; order Ceratodontiformes; family Ceratodontidae; genus Neoceratodus; species Neoceratodus forsteri. Next base: position 1,606,971,002 of record CM057452.1, read on the forward strand.
GCAATGTTTTCTCCGCACCAGTGAAGTCTTGTACAGTTACAAATTCACTGGGTATAAGCTGGCCAGGCTCTAACAGATCCCCTTTTACCAATGTCAGGGATGGCCCTGTGTCCCTTAACCCTTGTGTCTGTACACCATTCACCGTGACTGGGTGCATGTGTTCCCTCATGTTCACAGTCATGATTCCAGGGACACACAAACAACCCACTTCTTTCCTAGCCCCATTCTGCGTATTGCTCATCCTTTTGGGACTCTGCTTGGCAATATGCCCAGTTTCTTTACAAACCCAACATTTATTTCTTTTTTTAGAAAAATTTTTCCTTTGAAACCTGGTTTCAGTGGAGACTGGGAGGGTTTTAGCTGCCCTGAAGGCACGCTTTTCCCTTTCTGCACTGCCACGCCCGCCCCATTCACTCTCAGAGCAGGTCTGCTCTTGGCATAGCGGTCTGAGAGTTCAGCAGCCACTTGCACTGTTTTGGGATCTCGGTCCTCCAGCCAGGTTTTCAGCTCTGCTGGGCATGCCCAAAAAAACTGTTCCATCAAAATGGCATTTTCAATTTTATCTGCAGAGTTTGCTTCAATTCCTTACCACCAACATTTTAAACACTGACGTTGTTTCGTGGCTAGCTCCTTGTAGCTCATGTCAGGGCTTCTCCTGAGCTTATGGAATTTAGCTCTGAATGCTTCTGCAGTTAAATCAAACTTTTTTAAAAGTGCAGCTTTAAGTTTGCTGTAATCATTACTGTCCTTATTGTCCATTTGACACAATGCCAGAGCTTTCCCGGTAAGTAGCGGGGATAGCTGGAAGCTCCAGGACCCTCTAGGAATATTAGCCTGAATACAAACTTTTTCAAAGGAATATAAAAAGGCATCCATATCCTTCCCCTCTTTAAATTCAGCTATCAATTTAGAATTCAATTTGTAACCCAGTCTTGAAGTTCCAATTAAACCCAAGCCACTTACCTGATCTGGTGCTGGTTTCTGGAGTCGTAGCTTCTCCAGTTCATGTCACCTCTAGCACTCACATTCTTCACAGTCAGCCTCCCACTGTGTCCAGTCAGCCTCTCACTGTGCTCGCTCCCTCTCCTTCTCTGTGGCTTGTTTCTCTCGATCAGCGTCTCTCTGGAACTCCAGCTCCATTCTGCGCAACTGAATCTGCAGCCTGATTGCTTCTGTCTCCAGAATGCTGGTGACCTTCCCCTGCTGCTGTGGCCCTTCGCTGGCAATGGCCCTGCTGCCCTCCTCACCAGATCTGGACACTGCACTGGCTTCTAGCCCCTCCATGCCTAAGGTTTGGTCCTTTAAAGTCTCAGTCTATGATTCAATGCTCTGAGCATCTTCTGCCATCAGGGCATCCATGAGGTTCTGCTTGGTGGCTCTCACCTCATGCAGGACTCCTCTGTTCTGGCACAACTGCCTCAAGTAGTCTGCAGTGTACCCTCTATAGTTGAAAGCCATCTTCTTCCCTAACTACGGCTACTCTAATTTGCACTTTAGAA